>JAPXFQ010001812.1:0-600000 GCA_028564705.1 Apricaphanius iberus
ATGGCAGCTTTGTATCCATGTATCGAAAGTACTTTTGCGGCTCGTTTCATCAGTGTTGAACAGATAACCGTAAAAAGACTAGAATTTGGGACATTTTAAAAAGTGACTTAGAAGTTTAGAGAGAAAAATGTTAGCTGATTCAGCAAGATAGACAAGTCTGAGGACTATCAACAAACTATTTTTTGTTTGTTTTTTACTCTAAAAAAAAATATTAAAAGTGTACGTTTTTAGGGGTTTTCACAAATTTTTATGCACAAAAATAATGAATGGAAAAACCTTAGCAGCGGAGAAAAGCAGATTGTGCAAACTTTACACTGGTTTAAAAAGTCATTGTTAAAGTAAAGAGACCAAGCCCTGCGTAATGAAATGTGTTTTTTTTTATTTCACAATCATTCATCGTGTAGGTGATGCATTGTTGATATTTCAGTGTTCAAATGTATTTAATAGAATATAGTGTGAGCTTTTCTTCTTCAAACTTTGAGGTAAGACAGCAACGGTACCTTTTTGAAATGACAGGATACGCTACTAAAACAGGGTAGGACCTGTTTTTTCTTGTGGACAAAACATGTTTTTCTTTACGGCATCTATGTCCAAACGCTGGTGCTCCTGGCCGCTGTTACAATGTTTCAGCAGAAAAGCCATGCAGGCATGAGCCATAAACTTGTCTAAAGCAGCTTTCATAGCTCTGCTTAGAGCTGAAGATAACCAGTCCGTTTCATTCTCTTGTTCCAAGGCTGGAATCGGAGTTTCACTTAGAAGAGTAGAGTCCTTTGCAAAACCCAAGGTGGGATTTTGGTCCAGAGTTGTAGAAGTGAATTTATCACACGTTGTTGTGGTAGGAATCCCATCAGGTGCTTTAGATAACAAGGTAGATCTTTTCTGATCTTCATCTTGAAATGTAACTCTCTTTTTATCTTCGATTGATGGCGTATTCCTCCTTGACCGCATTGTATTTTGCTGCTACTTAAGGCGATGGAATCCTTAATCGGATTCAATGAATGATGCAGACGAGGTGATAGGACTTGAGTTTCTTTAACGGCGTATGGGGAAAGGAACAGCCTTCAGGATTTCAGACTAGTGGTCATGTAAGACAGGAAACCGTGGTTGGGAACCCAAAGATGTTAAAGAGACGGATTTTAAATGGGGGGAGATGTGCTTACCTGTAGCTATGGTTCAGTTTAGATGGGTATCTCAGACCAATGCCAGGATGATTAGCGCTGGATGGAAACCCAACTAGGTTGTGTGTGTATGTGTGTCTGTGCGCGCATAACACCCTGCACCAGCCGCTGATGGTAACTTGGGCCTAGATGGGTCGTGAGAATATGTTTTTGAGACAGACAGAGTGCTTATTAATATTCAGTTACAACCGAGGGTGGAGTCTTTGGCATAGAGGTGGGGACTTGAGAAAGTAGTTTGTTCAGCCTGCCTTTAAACTTCATTCTTGCATCAGCAGCTCTTTCAGACGTTTTGAAAAATAAACCATAGCCTGGAAATATTTTTTCCATCGGAACGATTTTAGAATGTACCGGAATTCAGCCTTTCAACTACTGTTTACATTTTTAAGCAGAGTTTTGCATGCTCTAACCATGTTTTTTTCTTTTCTTCTTCCTCTAAAATAGACAGAACCTTTCTTTCTTTCTAAACCACAAATCCTTCCAGAAACCATATTTTTTCAAAACAGTAGGATTTGTTCTCCTCATTATTCACTCTGTTTAACCATTTCTTTATCCTTCTTTTTTTGAGAACAACATAACATAAATGCTTTGTAAAGAAGGCTCTCTATAATTCTACTTTCTCTGCAGAGGTACGTAGCAAATCATTTTTTGAGGTTAGAGAAAGTCTAATTCTATGTTTTAATTTAAGTGTCAAGTAGAGAATCGTGCGCACACTGAGGAAGCGCGCTTTTCAAAATAAACCACATAGAAATGTTTTTTTTCACCATAGATAACACACAAAAAGTAGTTGATTTAGTATTTAAAACCCTAAAGGGATGCGTTTAAAGTTATTTTCAGAGTTGTTTTTAAAGGTATTAATAGTTTAATCATTATGCATTGGGAGATGTGTTTAAAGTTGCTTAAACTTTAGAGTTTAAACAAAGTTTAATTATCATGCATTGGGGGAATTTAGTATTTAGAGTCTATTGTTTAGAATAAAATAGACGCGCTTTGAGGAATTTGTTTACAATTGTCATGCATTGTGGAACTTTTGCTTAAAGTTAAGATTAAAAAATAAAACATGCTATATGTAGGGAATTTTGTTTAAAGTTACTTAGAGTTTAGAAATTTTATTTTAAAGATAGATGTGTTGTCACCTTTTTTAGGCCGATCACAGATGAATCACAACACCGTCCGACTGGCTCTGTCTCTTTTCTAAAAGAAAAGAGTCCCGGTGGTTCTTTTTCTCTATTTAAAAGCAGAAAATCATCGACTCCACCTTTCCTAGCAAAACCACGCCTCAATACCAGTTTGACGAATGTTTGACATAAAGTTTTTGCCCGGGGGGTGAACCCTAACCCCCCTTCCTCCTCTGGAGATCCCCCCTCCCTCTCCCACCTGTTAAACCCCTCTCAATACCTGTTTGACGAACGTTTGACATAAAGTTTTTGCCCGGGGGGTGAACCCTAACCCCCCTTCCTCCTCTGGAGGTCCCCCCTCCCTCTCCCACCTGTTAACCCCCTCTCAATACCAGTTTGACGAACGTTTGACATAAAGTTTTTGCCCGGGGGGTGAACCCTAACCCCCCTTCCTCCTCTGGAGGTCCCCCCTCCCTCTCCCACCTGTTAACCCCCTCTCAATACCAGTTTGATGAGTGTTTGACATAAAGTTTTTGCCCTGGGGGTGAACCCTAACCCCCCCTTCCTCCTCTGGAAGTCCCCCTCCCTCTCACCCACTTTGACCACCCCTCATGCTGACCTTTGACCCCTCCCTCTCCCCCTCTTTGACCCCCCTTCCTCCTCCGGAAGCCCCCCCTCTCCATTTTTGATCATCTACTCATGCTGACCTTTAATCCATCGATCAAATCGCACATTCCTGAGTGACATAATATGGGGCTATATTCTTCTGTCCCTGCACATTTTGAGTAAAGCCTGTTGAGTCTAAGATAATGTTAAAAGCTGTGAAGTCTCCAACTATAATAACTTTATCAGTGTTTAAAACTAAGTCAGATAGAAAATCTGAGATCTGATCTAAAAATTGAGAATAAGGGCCTGGTGGACGATACAAGACCACGAACAATTGTGTGAAGTGGCTTTACTGCTTTGTTATGTGTATGAGGAAGGCTAAAGATTAAATGCTCAAAGGAACTGTAACCATAATTTTTTGGGTCTACTCCACCTCCTCGACAAGTACTTCGTGAGACACTAAAGTTTGAGTAGCTAGGGGGAGTTGACTCATTTATTGTGACATGGTCCTCTTCCTACAACCGTGTCTCTGCAAGACAAAAACAATCAATATTATTATCACAAATTAAGTCATTTACCAAGAGTGTTTTTGATGGGAGAGATCTTCTGTTTAGTAAAATCACATTTAATTGATTTGTTTTTCTGTTCAGTCAGAGTTGTATTTATCTTTATGAGATTTTTATACTTTGCTCTAGTAGCATTAACTTTTAACTCATTAATTTTGGGTAGTGTACTGGAAACTGTCTCTATAGGGTAGTGGGTGGGTGGCAGTCCCTGTTCTCTGACCTGGACTCTGGGTTGTCACAGCATCGGGGAACTAGAGATAACCCTATCAATGTTCCTGGTAAGAAGGGCCGCACCATCCTCGTTGGGATGAATGCCATCTCTACATAACAGTCCAGGTTTTCCCCAGAAGGCCCCCCAGTTATCAATGTAGCCCACATCGTTTTCTGGACACCACCTTGACAACCAAAGGTGAAATGACAGCATACGGCTGGGGACCAGAAAAATTGACAGAGTCAGACATCGTTTTGGCTGCCCTACACACCGTAGCTACGCTAATTTTAGTGACCTCCGATTGCCGTAATCGGGTGCCATTGCCTCCAGCATGGATAATGATCGTGCTATACCGCCGTTTGTCCTTGGCCAAAAGCTTCAGATGGGACCTAATGTACTCAGCTCTGGCCCCTGGAAGGCATTTGACAGTGGTCTTTCGTGTCTCTGGAGCCACGTTCCTAACTATGGAGCTGCCAATTACAAGAAGGTGAACCAATTGTTCACAGAAAGAGGTTGGAGGTTGGCTGCGCGCTGGGGCCTGTCACTAAGCTTCCAACGAACAGTCACCCAGTTCGCCAGAGGTTCCGGCTGCACGGTAGCTGTTAGAGGACGGATAAGGAGTCCTGTCCTAACCGGCTCCGCACTAGCTACTGCTGGGCCTGGCTGTTCTACAGCGCGGAGCCGGGCCTCTAGCACAGAAACCCTTACCTCCAGGGCTACATAAATGCTGCACTTATTACACCTACCATCTTCGCTAAAGGAGGCAGAGGTGTAGCTAAACATCTGACACAGAGAGCAGGAGAGAGGGGGAGATTCAGAGAGAGACCCAGGAACAGGAGACAAAGCGGTAGCCATGCTAGCAGTGAACCTAAGCTAACCTAGCGATACCTTACCTAGCCCAGAAAACCATTTTAACACTTAACGAGTTCCCAAAACGTAAAGAACACCAACAGAAAATAAGTGTTTGAACGTGGTTGTGTGTTAGAATAACTCAGAAAAGCTTCTGGACAGAGAAAATTAGATAAATTAAAGAGGGCAAGAGCACCGCGATGCTTCTGCCAAGTCACCAAACAGGAAATGACTCGATACGCAGTCTGTTGTCCGTCACATAACCATTTAGGCTCCCCCCCCTAATAATGCTGTTTTGAAAAAAAATATTCTCTGATTCTGAATTGATTCCTATAAAAGTTCCCCATCATCAATTTGTACATTTAAACATTGAATCCATCGTTTTACATTGTTTGCCCTTTTTACAGATAAAAGATAAGGGAAAATTCCAAGCAGGCATTTTAAGACTTAGGTCTGAATGGGTTAATATTGTTTCTGCTGGTGAAAAGTAACCCCATCCATTGTTGGTTCATTTAATTGCTGTCATATAATTAAGGCAACAGCTAAAATAAAATAAAAAATAAAAAAAACATTTGACCCATATCACTATCGAATTGGAACAGATTGGATTGTGTTGGACCTTGATGATCGATCGATTCTAAGTCATGTAAATCTGAATCGAATGTATTCTTGAAACTTGAAACCCAGCCCTAGTGTCAAATAAGCAGTAGCTAGAATAAACTAGGAAATTGGTTGAACTCTGTGTTTTGTAAAGCCTTCTTTTCACGTCTGCAGAGTGTGATACAAAGCCAATAGCTGGCGTTATAGTCAATGGGTTTGTTTCCATCCTGTGGAAACAGTGAGATTCAAAAGTGTTGTCATGGCCCTCGCCTAAATTTACATGGCAGGCCTTGTTTTTTATGTGTTGGTCACATCTGGTTTAGATGGCCTAAGAGTTTAAATCAGACATTCAGTCAGGAAATTGCAAAATTAAAGATGTGAGGGTTTCTAGTTGCTTAACTATGAAAAAACATAATAAAACACAGTGATTGGTGAGAAAAGGGTTGAGGTCAGAGGGTCTGTGGGTCTAATTTGTTGATTTTCATTAAGTACGATGAGAAGTTAATCCTGAAAGTGGAGAATCACCCAATTAATAAGGTACTGGTTACAAGGATAACATGAAAAAGGAGAAGGCATAAACAGAAATAGCTGCAACTTTGGCAGTGGATGGTGAGTTTATGGTACTTATTAACATAGAGTTACTTGTGTACTAGCCTTTAAATTATGCACTTGCAATTTTCTGGTGATTTTTGTGATGTCATTGGAATATATTTGCAGCTGATACACATCTAAAACACTTCAGGCAGGAAGGGACCATCTTACAACCCCCACCCCTTATCTGGAAATTTAAAGACCACTGCAAAGCTGCTGAACCAGTGAGTTCCAACTCAACTACAAGCCATCTGTTTTGAGCTGTCTTTGAGTAAGTCACTATTAGCTGGAATGACATTTGTTATTTAGTGTCATATGTTATCCATCTTCAATGTTCTGTTTTTTGTTTTACTGGTGTCTTATTGATGCATTTATTTGGTACCATATCAACCATAGCACCTTGAATTGGGTTGTTATTGAAAGTGTGTTGTACATTTCTGCAATATTTAATTTCAATCGGCATAACTTCAGCAGAATGTGGTGTTTATGTTATATGCAGCACCTTCATGCTGCAATTCTTCTGGAAGTAAAAAAAATGGAGAAGGTATCTGCTGAGTTCTGGTTTGGGTTAAGTTTAGAACTACAGATCAGATGACATATTATTTTATTATGCACAGACATGTGCAAAACCTATATACAGTTCTTGTGAGTGTGCACCAACTCCTTTTTTGAAATTCACACTTTTAACACTGAGACAAGGAGTGAGGTTTCAGCTCCAGTCCTACCTCTCTTTGGTAAAGATCAAAACCTTGTGCTGGTAATGAGCTCTAAGCAAAACAGGAGTGTGATTTTGACATAAGACTGAGGCTCCCCACACCTTTTAATAAGTTGGCAGCTGGAGCTGTGTGAGTCAAAATTGGAGTCTGATAAAACATTGAATATGCATTTCCACTGTGCTTCAAAGTCTGCCAAATTTTTAATCTGATCCTAATCTAGCGTCTGTTGAAGCAATATGGGCTGTAAACCATCTGTGACGATGTGTTCATCAGAAAGTGGAAATATAGGTGATGAAGGGATTCAAGGCTGTGTTCAGTAAAAATGCTGTACATGCACTGACTTAACTTCTGTATCGAGATTTCTTTAAAACGAAATTAACAATGACTGCTTCAAAACATGAAAGCAAACAATGTTGTCAAGTAGTTCAAATAAACTATATATATATATATATATATATATATATGAATTCAGCTCTCTTTAGAGATACTGATTCAGATAACTTATTTCTGAAATCCTTTTTGTTGTTTTGTTTTGTTTAGATTGGACCTGCCAGAAGTGATTTGGGCCAAATGTCATTTTCTCTATTATAAAAAAAATTGTTAATAGTGAAATCAAGTGTATGCTTTTAATCTAATGAAATCCAAGTAACATAGTTTTATGCAAAGAAAAAAAACAAAGCAGCATGAAATTATGTGTAAATTACATTTATTGGGCCTCATTTATCAAACTTGCGCAGAAAACGGTGAATATTTTGAGTGTAAATTCCAAATACGCAAGACTCAACGTTGGATTTATGAACGTGTCGGATCCGCCCAGATTTGTGCTTAAAGACCTGCGCTTGTTTATAAATGTCACGGATGAAACGTATTTATTAAAGTCACGCCTATAAATATTCAACAACCGTCACTTCCACGCCTTATATTCTGCGACATGGGTGAATGGCAGACGACCAAGATTGTTAAAAAGAGGAACTTCACTAGCAGGAAATAGGTCGCTGGCAGTATGTTGTGTACGCAACATTTACACCCTGATTTGGTCGTACGCAATTTTGATAAATGAGGTCCACTGTGTGTAAATTCAATTACCATTGTAGTATGTTTTCCATTTTACCATATCATCTAGGGGGGAAACAAGTAGACAGTCGCATACATATCCACTCAAGCCTAAGATCAGTTTACAATGCTGTTAACCTCTAAGCCTAGCTTTCGTATCATTAAAAGAAACCAGTAGCTAGAATTCATAGTGCGCATCAGGAGCTAAGCACAAACCCTTGATGTCTCTCAATTGTTTGGCCAGCAGTGCACTAAAGCACCACAGATAATTTGACTTGGGTTATGTTTACAGTAGTTTTATCAAATGCTGTGAATTTTCTAAAATACAATAGTGCCAAATGGGATCATTTGGTGTCACGCTGTGCAGCAATAGTCAGCAGCCAAAAACTGACAGTAAGGGTTGTTATATCGGAAGTTGTTCAAGGCATCTTACACCATCAGTATTATGTTGCCCTACACATTCAATGGGACAATATGCAAACCCGTTAACACAGCCGACAGTAGTACACAAACAGCAGTGAATTAAAAGTTTGGTAGTTGTTATAAATGTGAGTGTTTTGTTCTTCTGTAGCAATATGTACTGTCTGAATCCCTTTCTGTTGTATTTTATTTCTACCATGGATATTAAAACATTTTCTGCTCCCAGGGCTCACCCTTAATTTGAAGAATTCAGCTTGTTTTTGTTAGATTAAATGTCAGTTCATGACTTCTCCATCTGCTGTCTTGTACTCTAACAAGATTTTTAAAAAATGAGATTTGTCCATCCATCCCTCCATCCATCCATCAGCTTCCGCTTATCCGGGGTCGGGTCGCGGGGGCAGTAGCCTAAGCAAAGAGACCCACACTTCCCTCTCCCCGGCCACTTGGGCCAGCTCCTCGGGAGGAATCCGTTCCCGAGGCGTTCCTAAGCCAGCTGGGAGACATAATCCCCTGGGCCTCGTCCCGGTGGGACGTGCCCAGAACACCTCACCAGGGAGGTGTCCAGGAGGCATCCTGACCAGATGCCAAAGCCACCTTCAAACAAATTCATTTGAAAAGAAAAGGAAAAAAATTTTGCCATCATTTTTTCTGAAAATCACCAGCCATCTCATTCATAAAACTTTGCATAGAATCCTTATTAAAACTTTACTGAAGCTCAGCTAAAAAAAAAAATACTTATGCCTTGAAAGTTTTAGATTTATCAAGTTGTAGTATGGGCAGCTGCACGCAATTTCCGCTTTATAACACCCCTCTCCCAAGAATTATGCTCAGGTGTTTTTGGATCACATCCCCTCTCCTATAGACCGACTTTCTGATATCAACAGTCAGTACAACTGTGCCTTGTAAATATCCAGCATAGACTTTCAACCCAGCTGATATGGGGTGGTTCATGGATAGCCATGGCAAGGTGGAGAAAGCTCAACGAGGAGGAATGGACAACTGTTCAATCAATCAATCAATCAATCAATCAACCAATCAATCAACGTTCATCTGTATAGAGCTTTACTCAGCCAAAATGGCCAAAGTTCTACACAATAAAAGACAAATATATAGTTAGCAATAAGAAAATGTGTAACAAAATAACAAAAATTAAAAGAGTAAAATAAAGAAATAAAAAATAAATGCTTTATATAATTATTTATTGTAGCAACAATAAGATTGGAATAAAAGCAAATTAAAATGAATACAACTAAATTGCAGTAGTGCGTAATAAGTTTCAGCCCTCCTAGATATTTAAAGCTTGATACAAAGGTGTGTTACAAATCTTTTTTTAAGAGCAGCATCTGCACAAAATATTATCTGAGGGTCACAAATATACAGAAGAGCTATGAGTGACAGCATTGATGCAGTTGCTTGCATGATATAAAAAAGAAGAGATGGATGGGGCTGACTGTTGGTTGTGCGTTTGTGTGTGTGTGGGAGTTTACAAGTCTGAAAATGTAGCTTAATTGAACAATTTTGCTTAAAGTTGCATACCTTTTTTTCTAGATATCCCAAACTTGGCGTAGAAAGCAGGTTACGCAGTTTTCAGAACCTGTTTTGTATGTAAGCAAGCTTTATAAAAGAGACCCCAGAACTGTATTAGGATCAGTTCATTTTGAAAAACAAAGTTTCATCTAGTTTAAGTTTCCCCCAGAGATTCCTCTTTCCTTCCACATTGAAAAGCACCATGTTATGTGTCATTATAAATTCTTAGTTGACTCTGAAAATGTTCCTTCAAAAGACTGGTGACCTAGGGTCTAATTTATGAAACTTTGTGTAGAATCTTGACTAAATCACTAATTGGACAGCCATCTGGAAGAAAAGTTTGGCAGTACAGCAAGCTATCTAGTTTTCATTAAAGAAATTCAAAACAAAGCAATAATTTAAGCAGCAGAAGAACTCTTTTTTTCAATTTTGATCACACACAAAAATGAACTTGAAACACCATGGAAAGTTAATTATTAGCAAAAAATATCAAAACACAGAGGAACCAAGCTAACATTACCCTAGTGCCCAACAAATACAGACGTGGACAAAATTGTTGGTACCCTTCATTAAATCAAAGAAAAACTCATAATGGTCACATCAATAACTTTAATCTGACAAAAGTAATAATAAATAAAAATTATATAAATGTTGACCAATGAAAGTCAGACATTGCTTTTCATTCATGCTTCAACAGAATTATTTAAAAAGTAAATGCATGAAACAGACCTGGACAAAAATGATGGTACCCTTAGAAAAGAATGAAAATAATGTGACCAAAGGGACATGTTAATCCAAGGTATGTCCACTAATCAGCATCCTAGGTGTCTACAATCCTATAATCACTCAGTGGGCCTATATATTGGACTCCAGGTAGTCACTGTGTTGTTTGGTGACGTGGTGTGTACCACACTCAATATAAACCAGAGGAAGCAAAGGAAAGAGTTGTCTCAGAAGATGAGAAAGAAAATCATAGACAAGCATGTTAACTGTAAAGGCTATAAGACCATCTCCAAGCAGCTAGATGTTTCTGTGACTACAGCTGCACATGTCATTCAGTAATGTACGATCCATGGGACTGTAGCCAACCTCCCTGGACGTGGCTGCAGGAGGAAAATTGATGACAGATCAAAGAGACGGATAATCCAAATGGTAACAAAAGAGCCTAGAAAGACTTCAAAATAGGTCCAAGCTGAACTTTATGCTCAAGGAACATCAGTGTCAGATCGGAACATCCTTCGCTGTTTGAGCCAGAGGACAAATCAATACAAAAAACAGACTGGAGTATTCCAAACTACATGCTGACGAGCCACAAAGCTTCTGGGAGAATGTCCTGTGGACAGATGAGACAACAATTTAACTTTTTGCCAAGGCACATCAGCTGTATGTTCACAGACGGAAAAATGAAGCATATCTAGAAGAGAAAACGGTCCCCACTGTGAAACATAGGGGAGGCTCGGTTATGTTCTGGGGCTGATTTGCTGCATCTGACACAGGGTGTCTTGAATCTGTGCAGGGTACAATGAAATCTCAAGACTATCAGGGGATTCTAGAGAGAAATGTGCTGGCCAGTGTCAGAAAGCATGGTCTCAGTCGCAGGTCACGGGTCTTACAACAGGAAAATGACCCAAAACACACAGCTAAAAACACCCAAGAAGGGCTAAGAGGAAAACACTGGCCTTCTATGAGCCCTGATCTCAATCCTATTGAGCATCTTTGGAAGGAGCTGAAACGTGCTGTCTGGAAAAGGCGCCCTTCAAACCGGAAACAACTAGAACAGTTTGCTCATGAGGAGTGGGCCAAAATACCTGCTGAGAGGTGCAGAAGTCTCATTGACAGTTACAGGAATCATTTGATTGCAGTGATTGCCTCAAAAGGTTGTGCAACCAAATATTAAGTTGTGGGTACCATCATTTTTGTCCAGGCCTGTTTCATGCATTTATTTTTTAAATAATTCTGTTGAAGCATGGATGAAAAGCAATGTCTGACTTTCATTGGTCAACATTTATATAATTTTTATTTATTATTACTTTTGTCAGATTAAAGTTATTTCTGTGACCATTATGAGTTTTTCTTTGATTTAATGAAGGGTACCAACATTTTTGTCCACGTCTGTAGCTCAGCTTAAGAGGGATGATCATTGAAGGAATCTCGAGAATACAGTCTAACACAGGTAAGATATTCTTTTAAAGTGACTGTGTGTATTTTCCTGACAATAGGGGGCAGTTCATACCTAAATTATTGCAAGCAAGCAGTATTTTTATGTTCCATTGACAACCTTATCAATGGATGGCCATACAAGGCCATAAATTGCAATTGCATCATTTTCTAATACTACAAGGCAAATAGTTCAACCTTAAGCGAAATCATATGTTCAGCAAAACGAGAGTCACATCAGACTCTCTTTCAGCTCAGGCAACGAGTGAAGACGTAAATGTGTGAAACAACTACACTACATTTTTTGAACGGCAAATGTTTTCAGCATTTTGTAGACATTATTCACAGTATATATATATATATATATATATATATATATATATATATATATATATATATATATATATATATATATATATATATATATATTACCTGTCCAGCAGAAAGCATGTGACCTCAGCGTGTTTCATTAGATTTTGCTGGTCCTTCAGTTATTTCCATCAAGAGAATGCAATGCTGATGTTTACTGTAGTTTTCTGGCCTACTGACCGTGTCCTTGGGATAGTGCCTCCGTCGCGGATCCGTGGGCTGGGTACATGTCACACATAGGCTCGGACACAACAAATGACTGCTAACCTCTTCCTGAGTGGGGAACACCCCATTGACCTGGGTTGGGTGGTTCTCTGATCGGGTTGGTCCGGGTTGGAGAATTTTTTATTTTTTTAAGTCTGTTCATAGAGCTCTTCATTTAAACTTCTATAGAGGACAAACAGATAGTGAAGTAACCGCATATTCAAAAATCTGTTTGTTTTATCCAAATAGGCTAACGTAGAAGGAAATATGGTGTCCAATATGTCCAATCCCATATACTTGGACCCAAGCCCATCTATTTTAAACCTGCTTTTTACGGTTATATGTTGTAAAGTCCCCAATACTTTTCAATGACTGGGCATTATTTTATTCATTTTCAACAATATTCTGATGGATATCTCCATAGATTAACGGTAAACACTACACACTGTCACTTTATAAATAAGTGTTTTTAAAGGTTTTCAGAATTATTTTTTAAACTTAGAAAACGTCAAGATTTGTGAGAGAAGACTGTCACACCAAGGGGGCATAAAGAAATTATCATCACCATAAAACGTCATTAATATTATCAATGCACGATTAACATTCAAAGACTAACAAACGTTGCAGACACAATTGATGGTCAAGTTCAGAGAAACAAAATAGCCAAAACTAGTCGATGAGGGGCGAAATACAATTTTTTCGACCTCTGGGTTGGTTTTACATTTGGCTGGTGGAGTTTGCCTCTTGATCAAAGATTACCGGATATGGACTACAGACCCCACAAGGATAAAGTAGACGATGGAAGAAAGATTTGCTGTCGATCCGACCAGATCTCTGAACAAAAAATTTAAGGAGCCCTAATTCATATTCTCTTCCCCTGTAGTCTCCTGACTAGGCCCAAACCAACTATGGTTTCTCTAACAGGATCATATGTGCAGAAAATAAATGAATCAGTGGAAGCTGCTGTCGTTACTTAATAATCTGACGACATGTCATAAATTATTCAAATAGGTTTTCAAAGATATTTTAACATTGCATCTACTTTTTATGCTGAGTAATGCATTAAATGCTATGAGCTGTCTTTGTTCAATATTTTTATTTTGCACCCTTTTTTATTTCACTTGTCCATAACAATTGATTATTTTGTCTCTCTGTGAAGGTCAAATAATATTCTCATTAAACTTTGTCATTGAATTGATGATGGAATTGGGATTCTGTCTTTCTGTCAGATATAGGAGCCCGTCATATATTACAGAAAGCACCGTTGTTCAGTTCTCCTGCGCTGCCTCCTAAATCAGTCATTTAGCTCCAGGTGTCTGGGCTTTCTCCCTTTTGTTTCATTAAACAGCCATCAGTAATATCTCAGTCCTACTCCAGGTGACTAATGCTTCTTAAATGCATTATTACTATTCCTCAGATTGGATTTCTGTGTCTTTCCAGACCTGCACCTTTGCTCTAATCTTAAACAATTCCACTTTTTCTTTTGAATGTTGATTCATTTCTTGGTATAATTTCTTATGAGACTGTTAAAAATTGTGTTCTGCTTTTTGGGAGCCAGATGAGTCACGACGAACTCTCTGCAAAAATGATATTTTGGGTGTGAGTTTGGCGTTCTCCATGCTCCGTAGCATCGTCAAGATTACGCTCAGAAATGGCTGGGAGTCCTAACGTTCCTCCACTAACCACCGCGTCCCAAACTTTTGATGGATGATGCTACTTTTTGCAAGGGTTGTGCCTGTTCTCCTCCTGAGACAAGGATAAGTGATGGGCAGCGGCTGCTGATGCTCGAAACACACTGACCCTGATTAGTATTTCTTATCGATTCTGTATCAGTGATTATGTAAAATATGTGCACTCATATTTCATACTGATGAACAGGATGTATTTTTAATATCACCTTTTCCTACTGGTGACCGTGCTTTGAATGCAGCAACAAGCCTTATTGAGTGTTCCACAAGTCTTCACAGCCAGAGATGCCAGAAGGTCTGACTCTCGACAAAGAAAATGGAGCCCAGCTTGACACATCCTGTGGGAGGGAGTATATATTCAGTTACAGGTTGCTGCAGATATACAGTGTCTCATTAGTGTCATGGAAGGTTCACTTTCACCTGAACACAGAAGTGACGATTCCAGATGTAGCCAGCGAGGCTTTTGAGAGGGGGCAGACAGAAATACCTCATTTAGATGCAAACAAATCCTTTAGATTTCTTTCAGCTGCTCTGATTGTGTGGAGCAAATGTATTGACTTAGCTAATGAGGCATAAATAGCTAATCTGTGCTCTGGCTTTTTTCAGCCGCAGTGCGCTATCAAGTTATAATTTCTGAGAAGTTGCAGGAAAGCAGCATCAGATGCTGTCAAGGTTCCACCCTAACCTGGAAATGATTGGGTTTTGATTCCAAAAATACAAACCTAGAGTAGGAGAAAAGCAAGAAAAGAAAAATAGAAGAGCAAATGGAAGAAAAGAAAAATAGGAATTTGGAGAAATATTTTACTCCTATATCTTTTTCTTTTTCTCTTTTTTTTATGTTATATCCCTTCTTCTGTATTTCCTTTCATGCTTTTTCTTTCTCCCTTTTCCCGCTATCACTTATACCCTTCTTTTCATTCCTCTTGTGCTAACTTTGTGTCCTTCCTTGTGCTTTTTCTTTGCTTTCTTTCTCAATCCACACCTCACTTTTCTATGATTTGCTTCTTTTATGTCTTTGTTCCTTCTTTGCTTCCTCTATTACCTTCCTTCATTCCTTCCTTCCTTCCTTCCTTCCTTCCTTCCTTCCTTCCTTCCTTCCTTCTATAGAAATACTTGTCAAAAAATGTACATAGAACTTAAGGATTTAGTATTTCCAAATGAATATAAAGGCATTCCATGCTTTCTTAACATTCTGTAACAATCCTGCGCTAGGATTTTTACTTTAAAAAGAAGTATGTTTAATGAAAAATGAAAGGAAGCCCTGCAGACTTTGAAAAAGCCCAGAAGTGTCAAAACAGCTTATGTAACATTTTATTACCCAGAACCCTGAACATGTATCGTATGCTATGCCTCATTTGTCTGGTGTGCATCACTTTGTCTTAAAATCCCCATTAAATAAAGGCCCTGGTTTGCAAGTCTTACTAGACTATTCAGATGGCAACAATAAATGGCTCTAATGGTGTGTGCAGTTGAAAGCTTTTGTCAAAATAACAATTTTTTTGTTATTAACGTTTTGTTGGCAAAAAGCAGCAATCGAAGAGGAGGAAGACAGGTATCCCGCTGGCAGGTGGGAACTAGTGTTGCATTTGCTCTGACTTTGATTGTGGTAGTTGAGTGGCAACTTTTGTTTCTGCAAAGTTTGCCATTTAATGTAGGGAGCTAAAACTAATTAACCTCTGGCAGCTGAAGGTAAATGAACATTAATCTGACAACGAAGAAGAATCAAGCGTGTGTGAGGCAGAAGGAGCGGTAGACAGTTTGTTAATGCTTTCATTTGTTGATGAGTGTTTTGATGTGTTGCTCTGTTCAAACATGCTTTAAACAGTCAGAAAACAAAAATGAGTAGATTGATTGCAGAAAAATGTGTGAACCTGCAAAAGAAAACTATATGCACAGAGGTGCATAGTCATAAAAAACTTCCCTGAAACAGCTTAGCAGCAGGCTTTTTGTGACGTTTGCTCCCATTTGTGTGACTATATATGGACTAAAAGAGCATATTTACTTTAAATTAACTAAACTTTGAGCTACTGGGAAAAGTACTGCTATGGCCAATTATTAATTCTTCATGCTCAGAGTGGCTCTACCAGGCTTTGCTCAGTAATAAGGGTGTTCCACTGGTAATGTTATGTGTTAGCAGACCCTTTTTCAATACCTACTTCAGTGGGCTTCCAAAGGGCTTTAAACGTGACTAAAAGTACTAATTTGAGTAATTAAAAGTACTTTAAATAGTTTATAAATATATGTAATATAATATGTTGAAGATCAGACCACTCAGGTCTTACCATTGTTGTCTACTAATCACATGTAGAATCAGAACCAAACATGGAGAAACAGATTCCAGTTTCTATGGTGCTCTTATCTGAAATAAAACAACAACTTCCTGACCACTGAAAAGCTGCTGAAACACGGAGTTCCTTAAAAAAAGGCTAAAAACCAATATGTTGATTAATAGCTGGAATGTCATAATAGTAGAATGTCCAGTGTTCTTTATTTTTTCAATTGGTGTTCTTATCTGTTTTTATTGTTATATATTGTCTTTTTTTTCTTGTCATAATGTAAATCACCTTTAATTGCCTTGTTGCTTACAGTTTTCCCTATAAATAAACATGCCCTGTCTTGGCTTGTGAGAATCTTTTGTTGTTGTGGTTGTAAAACTTTGCAACAGCAACTGAGCATATTTGGAGCGTCAAGGAAAAGGACAAAACCAACAACGAGCCCATGGTCTAACGACAAGTCGTTGTGTTGTGCTTGTGTTGAAGACAGATCACAATGTTCTTCGGACCAGGCATTGACAATCCCAACTATATAGAGCCAGTACTCAATTTTAATAGAAATTGACCTGAAGCGTAGAGAGCTGAGTAAAACCAGTGCTGAGTAAGTACTAGTGGAAAAAGGCCATCTATAATTTCTCCTCAAGAGATCTGCAATACTTAATTGTACCATGATGGTATTAGTTAAACTGAACTCTGTCTTACAAAGCGCTAACTACTTCATTTGATCGTGAAGTGTTAACTGTTATCTGTCAGATACTACATTTATTTGATCACCTGAAACATTGAAGTGTGACAAAAAAGCAAAAACTGATTTAATCTGTTTTGGGTCCTGATACAAAGACAAGTAACCTACATTGTCAGAAATAAGTATAAGAAAGGGTTACATTACTGTTGCCCAAGGTGCAAAAAATACATTAACACAGTTGAGGACAAATATTTGATCTCAGGGTAACTATTTTTACGTTTTTCATCATCTGAAAGGTACACACAATTCCTCACTGCTAAAAAGTAAATTTTGTACTATTGCTTGTAGAGCTGAAACAACTAATCGATTTTATCAATTATAATCGATTTTTAAAATGGTTGACAACTAATTCAGTCATCGATTAGTTGCTTTATAATCACGTTTTACCTTAACCCCTTAACATTCTGACGGTCCGCGGGTTGGTCCATCTGCCATTTTTACTTTTTAATCGATCATATTCTGATTTATAATTTCTATGAATTTATATCATTGGAAAGCTAATATTATTGTTTTTAAACCATATATGCCAATAAAGGACACAATCATAAGTGTGAACACAGCTGTTGTCTTTATCACCCCTCCCCCATTCCCTCCCAGAAGAAGAATTATGCACAACTCACATTTTGCAGCCTGCTGTCTCTCACAAATCTGATCTTTTAAATGTTTGAGTTCATTTAATTTAAAGCAGAAGATCCAAATTTGAAAACCCAAAATACTCCAACACCCAACAGGCCATGAAAATGTTGTGTTTAGTTAAGGTAGGTTAATTAATTCTGAGAGCCCCAAAGTTGCCGCTAAATACTGGCCAACTAAGTCAGCCTCCTTCATTCTCGAAATGAAAATGTCATTTTGATTTCATGGGCTGAGATATTTTTGTTAATATGCTGTGCAATAATACATAATTTGTATGGAATTTTACCTCATTTTGTATTTTTATGCCTTAGAATTATTCTGGACAAATATATTGCACTGTTAAGCTCATTTTACACTGTTAACTGTTTTCAGGTCTATTAAAATAGATTGCAGTGAACTCCACAATTCTCTTGTGTTTTCCTTGTTTGTAATGAAAATTTGTTCGTAATAATTTATATAGGTGAAAGTAATAGCCAAATATAGTTATTAATAAAAGTGATTAGTTGATGATGAACAAGATTTTTAGTTGCAGCCCTAATTTAATGGATAGTGTACAATTTCTGGTGATTTTCTTTTTCACAGAAAAAATGAATCCATTAGTAAACCTAGATTTATAGAAATTGACTTTGTTCACTAGTTTTATTCTTTATTTTGTTTTAGGGTCGACTTTGGCTACATCGTGGTCAGGTGATTTGTCAGTCATGTCAAGTCAATAATGATTGGCTGTCAAGGTAGCACAGATGAAAGGTACGGAGTTAAGGGTACAAAATGGTACCTTTGAAGGTACCACCCCAGTGACAAGAAGCTGTATTCCTAAAAGTACAATTTTGTGCTTTAATTTCTGAGAGTATATGCATTCACACTTGCTGCTATGCTGACACTGCTAATACAAACATCTTTGGTAGCAAGCCAGAGCAATCTAAGGAAACTAATACTGCCCCATAGTTGGCGAGGCTATTACCCAAAATGCAATTCAATACTCTACATTTTAGATGGAAATGCTGACAATGCTGAGACAGCTTCAATGCTGTCGGGATGCTATGTCACCTGCTGCCGTTGTTCAGTTTTGGCAGCATATCTGTGTAGAATCACAGGCATAAGCCCATCAGGCATAGGCATAAGCCCAAGACCCATCAGACGGGGGGTATGATGGGTCTTGAACTCTTAAGTTTCAACACATCATTAAGCCCACACCTTCACATACTGTGTGTATTGCAACGCCGCAAATCGAAGACAGGGAGCATCCTTAAAGAGCAGCCGGTTATGATGAATCTGGTGGTCTCGGTTGGGCAGGCCTGTTGGAGTATGATTAGTGGCTCTGGCATTTGGAAAGCTCATATGTCAGGGATGCAATGATCAGCCTAATCCAGATCATTGTTTGTAATGCCAGACCAGGTTTGCAATAATTGATGCTAATGGACCTGGAAGGGACATCACTTTTACTTCTTCTGAGGCAATTATTCATCGTTAGCTGCTTTCCTTCGGAGAATCGCAGGGAAGCTTTTGTGCGTAAGCCATCAGGAGCATTTTGTTTTTCTTTAATGAACATCTGAAAGGACTTGCATTCTACGCTGTTTTCTTGTGTTACAATATTAAAGGAAATGTCATTTAAAATGTCCCTAACCCTGTAGGTAGGCTTTTTTGCTTTCATGCTTTCCTTTCAACATTTACACAGCTGCGTGAACTTTGAAAGGCGTGCCTTTGGTCGAGCCCACGGCATTCACCACGACGGACCCCACTCTCGCACTGAAAGCCATCAGCCGTCGTAAATGACACTCTTTGCTGCTCTCTCTCCAAAGCCCGCTTCTGCAACAATGCTTCTTTTGCTCTTTTTTTTGGCAGGGGAGAGTGGGATGGCTAGAGGTGGAAGATGAGGTGATGATGGCGGGGGAGTCGTCGGTTTCGGCTGACAATTGCGGTATGCTTTTAGGATGGGCGAGGCCGAGCCTGGCACAGTGTACAAGGGCTCTAGTGAGCAAGACATCCCCACTTCATAAATCCCATCGCCTTTGATCTCAGCCAAAAATAAAGCCAAAAAAAGGACTTGTTTTTTTGGAGGAGGTGATTCAATTCCGAACCTTAGAAGTCTGTTGCTTTTGTTGACTTTGTTCTGTTAGCTCATATTTTGGTGAGGCTTTGGTGCTTTTATCTAACCTTCTATCATCTCTTTAGATGAAAGTAAGTGGTGGGGCTAGTACCCCACCAAAAAAAGAAAGAAAGCAATTTTTGAGAATCTAAAATCACATCCTAAAGAAAGGACAGTCCTTTAATTTAAGCTGTCTTTTGATTAAGAAACGCTTGCCTTTTCGCTTTACAGTGCCGCCAGGAGCAGAACAGGGACTAATGTACAGCCAAGATACTAAAAGAAAAAGAAGAAAAAAACAAGGCAGAGTGGATGAATTGGTGACAAGCTTTGATCAAAGATCTCTGATCAGCCATGCCAGGCAGAGATAAAGCCCACTGACGAGAGGGAAGTCAATTAGCCTTGCAACAACATTAATCACCTTTGAATGACAGTTAGGAGATAACGAAAAACATTCCTTAAACAAAAATCAACCCGACGAAATGAAAATAAGCCACTTAGTTTCAGCATCATGGGCCAGACCGCGGGCGTCCCGACGCCTCAGTGGGTCTCTGTTCCACCTTTCCCCTTTAGGCGCACTCACCCTGACGCTGTTTGGAAACAGCTTTTCACAGTCCGGTAAATATAATTAATAGCGATGGCAATTTGCTGCGTACAAACGACAGCCGACAGAGAGTTTGTCATCCGGCATACGGACTGCACCTAGATCCTGGATGCTCAATTATTCAGCTGAGGGGATGACACGTTCTCCTCCAGAGAGGAGCGCTGACGAACATTAATCAGATGAGTGGATTAACATGCAAGAGCAAAAACACATCCAGACAAAGGGGGTTGCTTTTTTTGTCAGTCCATGCCGCATTGTGAGTTTGTGTGTTCACTTCCTCATGAAGATGTTAAAATGATAAAGGAGACCTATACTAGCTACAAAGCAAATGCATATACTACAGAATAAGTGTTTGAGACTGATGTCCTTTATGGTTAATCATATGAATTTATTATCATTACGAGTTTTAACAGCTCTTTAAATTGTTTAGAGTGTTATTAAGGTATTCAAGTTTCCTCTTCATTGACGTTTATTGTCTCAAAGAAGCTAAGTGATAAAGAGAGGTGAATTAAAATGAGCTGAGTTTGTTTTTACTTTTTATCAATTTTTTAAAGCAAATGTTATTTGCTTTAACCTTACAGTACATTGCAAAGAGAGGTCATGGATAACTAAAAAGCCAAATTTAAGAAATTAAACATAGATGAGAAGAAAACCAAAATAGACAAAGAGTTAAGATTTTGTTTTAAGGTGATCGGATGATTCTGACTTTAAGCTAACGAAAACCCTAAATTGACTTTCTAAGATGAGTTAAATGTTTCAAGTGTTAAGTCTAGGGCTGAACGATTTTGGAAAATAATCTAATTGCGATTGTTTTTCTCAATATTGCGATTGCGATGTAATTTGCAATTATTTTAATGGGGCTTTTCTCATGCATTTTTTAATTAATGCAGGCAAAAATATTGTGCATTATAAGCAGATTTCTTTATACATAATTTATTCTATTCCATAAGATAGACTTAGTTTAAGACAAAGGCAAATATAAACTTTATCTACTTTTAATCATCACACTTTGATGGTCATCGGCGTCATTCTGCAATCAACGTTTTCTTCCATTTGATCCCAGCTGGTAGGTCCCCCTGTGGGGTTATCCGGGAAGAAGGATGCTTGAAGCAACAAGCTCTGATTTTTAATTCTCCATCGATCTAATGCACTTTCAGACTCTGGTATGGTTCCGTAGAGCGGTTTGATCTCAGGTCGATTGTTTCAAAACACTCCACTGTTTTCGGTGCGGCTTTAACTTTCTGTCTGCATTTTTTATTCAGCTTAGGTAAAATGTGGCTAAAATGTGTTCGTGAGATTGAATCCTACCTTATTCATCATGCTTATCAAAGCAAACCCTTGGCTATAAAACCCGTTATAGCACGAGTTATTTCCATGTGCCGTTTTTTTTTTTTTCGTAATGAGCGATTCTTTCAAACTGCTTGGTCAGCGATCCCAGTCGTCTGGAAGTTTGTTTACTGGAAATTGAATCACTGGTGGCGGTCAGTTTAGCCGTGGAACTCTCATATATGGTGGTGTGATGTTCTTAGTTGTTGATAAAGTTTCGTACTGTATCTCGTGAGGCAGCAAGGTGGGTTCTGCATTACATGGCGTTGTGCAGCATCAACGTTTTCATAGCAGATATAATTTCTCACAACTGATGTACTGTTCCTCTTTGGTACCAACTGTTGTGCGGCGTTGGATTCTGTTAAGCTTTAAAACATTTTATAACAGGTTAAAGTGCAACGTTTCCTTCTCTCTCTGCATTGTTTGAGCTGTTTGTAAGTCATGTGACTTTACCAGATATGTTTACGTCAAGTCAAATCGCAGCCTTTACGATTTTGGAAATCGCATTTTATCAAATTGCGATTTAATTGCAAATGGAATTAATCGTTGAGCCCTAGTTAATTCTACATTTACATTGTAAACAAGGGGATCTCCAGCTGTCGTTCTGTGGTAACTATAAAGTCATTAGATCGCAGCCACCCTCTGACTAATAATCTATGTTATTTAAACAATACTGCTACATTTTTATTGTAAATAAATTATTGTAAATAATTTTTGCTTGCACACCTTCTTCTACTAAACTTTTTACTTCCACTAAACCTTCCACTAAGACAGTTAGGTCTTTAACAATGTGCTTTAGTGTCTGACCTTCTTTCTGCAAGGGATTTCAATGGCTGTTTGACGACTTCTAAATATTTATTTAACATAGATTGTAACATAAATGTGATTCTAAAATAGGCAATAGGCAAAGTTTGTTGTTTTGTATTTAATGGAAAAGAAACATGTTGAAATTGAAGCATTTTAAATTCAAATATATTCAACTTTCTTTTTTGCTATGTTTAATTTATAAATGAATAGGAAAGACGACAATTTTGAACTTAAAAAAATATATTTAGCCTTTATTTAATCTAAAATACATTAATCTTTAATTATGTTGTCATAATTTTGCATTGCATTATTTTGAAAATATAATCTACTTATATACTTTAAATGGATTTTGCACAATAAATGTTTTTTAAATTGCAATTTTAACCTTTTTGAAGTTGTTCTGCTGCAATGTGTCTGGAAATTAAGAAAGTTCATAAGCAGCCATTTTAACATATACAGAGAAACAAAAGTACAGCACTATTTATTGTAACTGCACGTGCTTTAGATTATATATAGATTTAAGGCCATGTCACCCTGCCCAAATCCATTATTCAATTGTCTAATATGTCTAACATTACTTTTACTTTTTGAGTTGAATTACTGAAAATAATTGAGTTGTCAGGTATTTTACTGATACATCTGTAAATAACAGAACAAAGCGTGCTTTTCTTTAGAGCGGTACCGTCCTCACCTGTCTCAGTTAAAGCTGTGTTTGCAAAATTTCTAAGTAGCAAGCGAAGAGCTGCTGAGTACTGTGATCCGCAAGCTAGGGGCCAGACTCCCCAGACAGGGGAGTACTAAGGCATTGCAGCGAGCAGCGCGTGACTGTGGTCAGAAGCCGTTAAGTTGAATAAACCTGCCCTGGGTTGGAACAATAACGCAACAAGAGAGTTTTTTAGACCTCTACCGCTGTCAGCTCACAGGATACAGACAGCAGCATGAAACAAGAGCCATGGTGGAAACGTTACTGACGGGTAAAAAATGGGTGGAAACCAAAAGAAAAGCTGCCATTGCACGTCAAGCACAGACGCATCCTTCAAAAATGCAGCCAAGTGTCATCATCGCAAAATTAACTTCCTGTCTCCTGATGCCAGTTCTATTTTTAGTTATATAAGAATCACTCAAGATCATTAGTCTCTGTACAAACACTAAAGCATTGGAGTTCACAGTTCCACCCCCTCCCCCCCAGTTACATTAACACCATCATGCCTTGCTCCTGCTGCTGTGACTAACAAGTTAGCTTCCAATAAGCATGACTACCAAAAGAGCTGTTCATTGTTCAGGGTTAAATATATGACGAAGTATTAGTGTCACTCTACACAAAGGGAAAAAACAGAGGAGCAAATTTCCGCAAAAAAATCACAGAAAGTTTGGTCTTATTTCACTCATTTTCAAGAAAAAGCAATACCTTTTTAATATTTAAACCAATGTTTTTTTGACATTGCAAAGTTAGAAATGTACAAGGGAAAAACTCTTAAAGTTGGAAGTTAGTTGATTTAATGGACGATTTTTAGCTGTTGTAGCCTACTGCAAAGAAATAATGTTACTAAGTTGCAGAAAGTGAGATTACTAAACTTTTTAGGAGGAACAGAAATAGAGAAGAGAGAGTAAAAAGGGAAGTATGTCTAGAAATGGACTGTCACTTGTTGTTTGTTGCTATGTGCTATTTCTCCTGGTGAACCAGTAATAAACCTTTTTGGAAACAGTTTTCCAATAACTTTATTAATATCTTTAAAAATTCCACAACTTTTGAGAAAAAGTTATTTACGACTGAAAATTCCAGTATTCCTATAAGATTCAAGTGTTAAATTTACTCACTGGCATCTGGATACTGAGACTGTGAGGAAGACGTTGTAACATGCCTGCGTCAAGTAGGTGTTGTTATGCTGTAAAAGCTATCTACTTGCACGATGCTCAGTAACACCTAAGCAACCTGATGCTGCGATGTTGCAGCCTTTTCCTCACAGTCTCAGGCGTGTTGGGTGTGCAAGAAGTCGTTCGTAGCTACCACATTTCCAAATATTCAGATGAGCATATTCTATAACTCCTAAACTCTACGAAGCTACTGGCATTTTTTGTTGTTGTTGACAATAACTGATTCTCAACAAACTTTATTGATGTTTCTTTTGATAAATGTATTTTTTTTTTCAAATTTCTGACTTTATAATGTCAGAATATTTTAGTTTAAATATTAAATATAAAAACCATAAGCCTTTAATCATGGACTTTTCTGTGTTTTCTATGTCAAATTTACAAATTTTCCAAATCAGGGAATTTCTGAGCTCTTTCTTGAAAATATCTGAAATTTACTTTAGTTGTTGTTATTTTTTTTAAATCTATACTCTCAGTTGAATGACTATCCAGCAACGTGTCTTTTGTGATAAACCTAAGCAAAGGTTTAAAGTGATTTGGGAGTTTCTGTATGCCAAATCAGGTCTCTCTCGCTCTCTCTCTCTCTCTCTCTATATATATATATATATATATATATATATATATATAATATATATATATATATATATATATATAAACCCCTCACTAATATTGAATATTATATAGAATGTTGCAAGGATCCCACACTGGTTTATATGCTGGTCTGGATACTTAATCACTCTTCAGTTCAGAAGTGCTGAGTTGGGACTTTCTAAAAGCTGAACATTAAACTCCTGTAGACTCTGTTGATGTGTGTTTAGGATTACTGTCTAGTTCAAACTCCTAATAATGTGGAGGGTTTAGCCATGTAGCTCAGTGTTACCTACGGGTGGCCTGGTGTTGAAATTCAGACAGGGGTGCTTGTTTGAAGAAACCTTTATCTTATTGCACTAAGATGCAAATGGAACTATAATCTTAAGAAAATACTTGTATTGGTAGTATAACAACATAAAAATGTTTAAATGCTACCAATAATATTAACCTGTTCAAGGTAATAATAGGCAAATAATATGTTTTATGTCTTCAAAACCAGAGGTGGCTCTACTTACATTTACTCGAGTGTTTTTTTTTAATATACATAAATACTTTTAGGAGTACAGTTTTTACTTTTAGGTAAAATTATGATGAAGGATCACTGCTCTTGACTTAAATTCTGGATTCTCTACCTACTCTGAGTAAATTATCTCAATCAAAACAAACATGTTTAACCGAAAATGCACCAGGCAAGAACACAAATCTACAGTTTAAAATACCAAAATTTGCAGATGACTTTATATTTTTGTCTTTCTGATAAAATCCTTTTAAATAATCAGTGGCAATAGAACTGATCTGATGTTCCGATCAGTTATTCAGTACTTGAGTAGCCTTTTCACAAATCTTTACACTGGTGTAAATTCTTGGATAGTGTTACAGAAATATTTCAAGTTGATGTGATATACCATAATTTCAGGACTATAAGGCACACCTGATTATAAGCAACACCAGACTATTTTAAGGATAAAACCCAAATGTGTTCATATACAAGACATACCCATACCATATAATTTTTCAAAAACAAACATAATGTTTCTATTTTTTTTTTTAATAGACAATAAACAATGCATGCGATGTTTTATCTACACAAATAAAGTTGTCACTTTTTTATGTTGGAAATGGATGTGTAAAACCATGTAGATTCAAATCCTAGAAATAATTTTGCAGGTTTGCCCCGTTAAAGGGAAAGGCACCCAGTTTGCAAAATATTTTGGATTTAATATAAAACAATACAGCCCCTCCCCCCCATTTTTTTAAACTTTAGTAAAATGATTGAACATCTGCATTTGAGTGAATTCAATTGTTATATGTGGTCCTGTTTACTATAACGTTAAAAAGAACAGTAAAAAAATACAAATACTTTGTGTTCGACCTAAAGAAGATTATAAAAAGATTACTTTTTCTTAATAGTAATTTTTTTCACATCTAAATATAAAAAAATCTGCATCGACCATCTCTGCTGACATGCCAAATATAAAAAATTATTAATGTTTCTGTTACATACCAGGGGCATACAAAATCACTCTGGGGGCTGCAAACAGTTAGGACACCCTTATCTAGATATGGATTTTTGTTGAAGTTGAAAGTATACGGTAAATTGAAGATCTCAGAGGTAGTACTCCTTCATTATTATGATTACCACAAGAATTATTTTTAATGACGCCATCAGAACTGAGAACAACGCATCAGGTCCGATGCATGTTAGTGTGCTCAGGCGATGTTTACAGGTGGGGATTGTCGTTACAGAAGTAAAACTGCTGTCTGAATGAGTATCCAGTCATAGCAGGATATCGACCTTTTACCTCCTTGAGTCAGACACATCCATTAGACCCTAGAGGCATCAATTTGGCAATAATCTTTAGAAAAATAAAAGAACCCCTGCACCACCACCACCTAATAGGATTTAAATAACTATTAGCTAAGCAGTGCATGAGGCTTAAGAGCAGATTTATACTTAAAGAAATAATTCAAGCCTTCCTGGTAATGAACTTTTCCTGCAGGCCAATGTGACATATATTATCTGACCTCGCAGTCCTCTTCATAAATCAGCGAGCCCAATAATTTTACATTTAGATCACTTGGTGCCCAACTAATCAGTAATCTAATTTGAAAGTGGATTGCTGGCGGTTTCAGCGACGTGCGAGGTTGCGAGGAGAGCAGCCGTGCCTGCGCCGCCACTCAATGCACCAAGTTGACAGTATGCAGCATATTGTGGAGCAAGGTTAATTAAGGTTAATGAACGCAATTTGGAGAATATGTATGGATAAATTTGAGACACTGTGTCACTTGTCAGTGTGGATTAATTAACAGCTGTCTTCTGGCATCTTAGTTAAAAATAACATTTAGATCACGGTGCATGTGCAGCAGAAAAAAGCATTAAATGTAGGTTACCAGACATCAGCTAAAAATAGCCAACATATAGCAATATGGTATTCGTGCTGTGCATTACAAACGTATTCACACCCTTTGAACATTTCGATTTTTGCTCTGTGTTAGACAAAAACAGTGGCAGGAGTTTATAACTGCTGAGGGAAAATACTTTAATTGAAAAAAATCTGAAAAGTGGGGTGCGCATTTGTATTTAGTCTTCTTTAGTCACTGCTTTGTAGAACCAGCGTCTGCTGTAAGAACATGTGAGTCAGATCATTTGTTATGTAGTTATTTGTGGTGCAAAAGTATTTGTGTCTTGTAAATGAGAAGCTGAGGTCACACAGGAACATTTTGTAGCAGTTTTATAATTGTATTTTTTTTTTTTCTGTTTCATAAAATACAAAACAACAATGCACAAATCAATGGTTTTGCCCCAATTGGTCCAAAACAAACCTCTGTGTTAAAAAAAAATAAGCAATGTTTGTTTTTAGTTGCTCATAGACACAAGGCAGTCAATTGAACTGCACAAAACCGTTGATGCTAGTCACAAAAACTGCTTTACAAGCCACACCTTTTTCGTCACGCTCCTACTTTTGCGCGATTTGTACCATTGTTGAGAACATCTTGTTAGTTGTTGGTAATGCCTCTGCCACACTGTAGTGCAAAGATGGAGGTACTCAAGTCCTGATTTGAGTCACTTTTCATGTACTTGTGACATGACTTGAGCTGCATGCAGATGACTTGCACTTAGACTCAGACTTGCAACATCAGGACTTAAACTTGGACTCGGACTCTGACATAATAAATTGCTATTGTTGAATTTAGCATGTAGCCATTGCTAATGTTAGCTTGTTATATTGATCAGATTACTGTACAAATTGAATTACTTATCAAAACCTTTGTTGATGCAGGAGTGAAATGTTGATTATTTATTGTTTTAAAATATATTTAAAGAATATTTTATTTGTTTGTACATGCAACTATTTAGGATTGGTGCTAACACAGGGGCATTGCGTACAGTTTATTTTAAAATTAAGTAACCCATTTATGGCAGTCATTGTTTTAGTCATAAAATTTACACTCTGCTCTCTTATTTTTGACTTGCTCTCAGGTGATAATGATTTGACTTGGCCAGCTGGACCTAGTGACTTGATTTAGACTCAGACTTGGCCAGTAGGACCTAGTTACTTAACTTGAACTTAACTTGGACTAATCCTATGAGACTTGGACTTGGGACAGGGTGACTTGACTAGAACACTGCATCCTGGGGCACTGTCGGTCTCAGTGATAACAAACTGGAAAAATATCCCATGCTTAGTTAGCTCTGAAGTTCCTAATAGTTGTATTGTGATCCTGCGGCTATATGTCGGACATCCAGAGCAGAATAAATTTTAGAAAGTTACACAACCTCTTCAAGACTCAAAACAGTGATTATTATTAATAATAAAACAGGGAGGCCTCTCAGAATTGCTAAAGTTGGCTTCTGATTGTAGTGAGGAAAAGGCTAAAGAGCGAGTCTGCCCTATTTTCATGAACCTGAGCAGCTTTAATCTGCTCTAGTTTAAAAACTAAAATACTTTGACTCTTCAAACCTGGACTACATTATTCTATATCAATAGCATTAGTTAAAGCCAGTTTAGGATTAATTTAATTCGTGGAAATAAAATAACGGTTGATTTTGGCACTTTTTGTGTCACTTTGAAAACATCTGTCAACATCATGAACCCTTCCATTGTAGCTCACGCTGCAGGTTGAAGGTTGCTGTCCTGCCTGAAGATGAACATCTGACCCAGCTTCTGGCACCTCTAACCGGTTTTCATCCAGGACTGCTCTTTATTTAACTCCAGCATTTTTCCTTCAGTCCTGCAGCAATATACTACCACTATCATCCCCTTTTGGAGTCATCCTATGATAAAACCTTTGATGTATTTACTATGAGGCTTGTGACAGAACACAAAAGTTCTGATTTTGGCATGTATTTAACAACAGCTTTCTTCTTACTTCTCTTCCAAAAAATGGGAGATTTGCTGCATGGAAGAAGTAATGTTTGGACTGTTCCACCTGAGTTGTGGGTCTGTACAGCTCATCCAGAGGAACCAAGGCTTCTATTGGCTCCTTCTCTGATAAAAGCTATCACAGCCTGTGGATTAGGTGGACATCGAAGTCTTCGTAGACTTCGAGGTGTAATGAAATAGATATTTGTCTATGAGACAATGCTTTCCCTTCTGTGTAATGGCTGGATTCTTATTGAGATAAGATCCCACCGCGGTCGACTCTGTTCGCTGTCTTCTGCAGACTAATAGTTACACTGAATCTTACTAAGGTAATTATACAAATCCACACAACCCTATTTAGATTACTTGTAATGAAAAATGTAAAGGTGAAATAAGTAATTTTGACATCTTGTGGTCAAAATAGAGTACCGCAGTCCATTAAGAAAAACAAAGTACTCTGCTTTCTGTCACTCAAAAGCAAAGAAGAGTCATACACAGTATATTTTAAGATAAATATATTTCACTGCAATATCAAGTTTATTGTAATTGAAAAAGTAGTTTGATATATTTTTTACCAAAGGACTCCTCTTGTTATTGTTACATCTGTAGAGTAGACTAAGTATATCTGATAGAAAAGCTCTGGGAGCTCACATGTGTAGGCAGAAGCGCCATGTTAAAGGGAAAGAGAGATGCTCCAAGACGGCTGTTGTACCTTCATAAACAATATTTCAAAATCCCAATGGAGACTGAATCATATTTATCCTTTTTTTCATTTATATGGAATTCTTCCATGACACCACCTAGCCAACTGAGATCGAAGCCTGTTTCAATGTAACCTTTCTTTCAACTGGGTTGGGACTGATTAATTCACTGTAAAATTCTTCATAATTGCACCATAAGTCTGTTGCATTAAAGGCTGATGAAATACATTAAAGTTTGTTCTGACAAAATGGGAAAACATTTTAAAGTTGAAGTTAATACTACTTTTGCAAGGCACCGGGAAATCTCTTTAAATTGTTAAAACAGTTGTTCAAAGTAAACGAACCCTGTTGGAGATTCAAGTGTTCGGTGCTGACAGGAGGAGGCCAGTGGTTACATTTACAGAGCTGGATGTGCGTCGGCTGAAAGTGTTTCTGACCTGCTGCTGCCGTCAATTGTCAAAAGAAAATTAGCTCAGTTTAACAGCACTTTGGGTATCGGGACCGTAGCAGAGACAGCTTTGTAGTGTTCAGTGCTGGTGGGCGTGATGAATGAAAGGTAACCTGATTACCAGCAGAGCTATTAAAATCTCTCATGTGTGACTTGCCACAGCAGCCGTCTCTGCTTAGCAGAGAGGCGGCAGATTGCTGTTTGGCTCATATTAGTGGGTGTGTGTCACTATTGATTTCCATGTTGTGTTTTGTATTTATATATATTTTTTCTCTCGATGTGTTTAGCTCACGCTGGGCCCAGATTTATTATTCACCCAGTTGCCGAGGCAGGGAACGGGCTGCAGCGTCAGTCCTCGCCGCCTTTTTCTTTCCTCCTACTCTAAATGTTTCTTTTCACCCTAACTTACCTGACAGGTTCAAATTGTATTTTCTCCGTAATGTGCGGACCATATTTCCATTTAAATAATTACAGAGGCAAGGTATTACATACCGCACCCATAGGGTAAAAACCATAGGGAAGATGTTCCAGCATCGGGAGGGCCATGGAGAGCATCTAAAGTGCCTGTAGGAAAACAATAAGTGCCAGTCTGTCCGTCCTTTTTAATGAGTCTTTTCAGTTTGTGCTTATATTGTTAAAACACTGGCCATCTGAGGCAAATAAAATCTTGCAAATGGTGCAGAACTCCTCAGCTTTAAATGATGTGGAAACACAAAACTGCGGCAAAGTGAGATTCCACCCAGGCTCTTTTAATTACATCACCCCATCACAAACTCTTCCTCTGCAATTGGATTCAACAGTTGAAGGATTAACCAATTACTCCCCACTGACTGATGAATCTGGTGAGCCTCAAAGCCTTAGACTTGAGTCAAAGCAGAAAGATGGGAAGCATAAATTGAATTCGGGTTTTATGTGAAGGGCAGACACAACAGAATTAATATTTAAGACACGGTTAGACGCTTTGGTTTAAGTAAAATTCACATAGCTGGAAGGCGAATCCTGCTTTTTAAGGGACGGCCCAATGCAATGCATGGAGGCAGTGCAAATCCATTGCAAAGCAATGTATTGCACTGCCTCCATGCAATTGCATGGGCAGTCCCTTATTACTATTCACTTCTAAACGGACTCTTTATTCTTTCACCGTTAATGCGGGTCGTACCGTAGCGTGCACCCCCACAATATATACATCAAAACGACCGGCTCGATCGTGTGAGGTGTGCTATTACTTTTATTGGCGATTGGAGTTACCATGGCGACGTAATTAGCGAAGAACCACCCCCAAAAACACCCATTGGAAATGAATGGAAAAACGGCCCAAAATCATGAAAAATCCACTATTTTTGAAGATTTACTGTGTAGCCATACAATAACTTAGCAACACCATTCGAAATCCAGATTGTAGCCACGTCCGTGCTGTGTTCAGCATTGAAGACCGCATGTCGATAGCTGTTACGGTTTTGTCACAATTTGACTTTGTTCGACCCAAAGTTTGCCCCAAATCGACATTTTTAGAGTGGAGCAGCTCGTTAAGCAGAGTGTGGAGTGATGAACTTTTGGAAGGTCCTCATCAAAATTTAACTCGACGTCACGGCCACATATTTCGCACTAGTGACATGATTTTCGGTCATGAAATAGAGCCGCCCTTTGTGATTCTCAGGATCATTTCAAAATTTCCCTATGTCGCACGGTTTTCTCTCAGCGAGCTCTAGATCGCTCAAAGTGGAACCCAGTTTTAGGGCTTTTCTCCTATAATTTATCATTGTGGCTGGTCAGGATGATCTCAGCCAGAGAGATGTTATTAGTCATTTTTCTCTCGCTCCCTCTCGGACTGTGAATAAGGTACAGACTTCTGCTTTGGCATGAACGAAGAGAAATGATAAATCTCGCTCACACTTCAATAATTTTTCCGATACCTTGTACGGTTTTCGAATGGGAACGATTTGTTCGGCGCACTTTTTGGAGTTTTTTCTTAAAATTGAAGCTCTTAATCATCTTAAGTGTTTGCACCTGCTGCAGTTTTCACTCACACTTGTTGCTGGGGAAACGGAGCACCTTTGATCAGAGTTCACTAAAGTTCATTCCACAGTCTATATACATTGAAGGCCTATTAAACCCCACTTAAACACAGGTTATGCTATGCAGTACTATAGAGAGAAGTACTACAAACAAGTCCATGTGTCAGTCCATCTGTCTTTGTCTTTCTGACCATGTCTCTGTCTTTCTCAGTCCCCCTGTCTGCCTGTACCATTTCATCTGTGAATAAGATAGAGAGTTGTGCTTTGAAATAATTGAACACAAAGGATAAATATCGCTAACACTCCAATAATTTTCCTGATAGCTGCTATAGTTTTCGAATGGGAAAGGTTCGTTCGCAGCTGTTTAACACTCTGAACATGGAGAGGAGACAACAGAACATATCGCCTAAAAGTCAATGTTATGTGTATGTTCGGATGGTGTAGTGGTTAAGGAAGAGGGTTGGCATCCCAGAGGTACTGGGTTCAAATCCAGGAGGGAGCAGCAAATAATTTTTCTTTGCTGAAAGCTGAACTGGGAGACGAGACAACAGATCATATGGCCTAAAACTCAATGCTGTATAACTGATGTTGTAGTGTAACTGTGAAGGAACAGGAATACAATGCAAGAGGTAGTGGGTTTGAATCCCAGGGGGAGCAAATTTTTTTTTTTCTTGTTTGAAAGCTGGAACCAAAATCCCTATGTTATACACAGTACTACATTGCACTTGTATGCATTTTAGTTGATTTCAGCTTTTCCAGTATATTTTCATACTAATCCTACTAATACTAATGACAACATGTTAGCTAGCATTAGCATGCTAGTTAGCATTATCATGCTAGCTGTTGTTAGCATTTTAGCTAATTTTAGCTTTTTGACTATATTTTTGTACTGAATGGGATTATAGTAATGCCAACATGTTAGCTAGCATTAGCATGATAGTTAGCATTAGCATGCTAGCTGTTGTTAGCATTTTAGCTAATTTTAGCTTTTTGACTATATTTTTTTACTGAATGGGTTTATAGTATTGCCAACATGTTAGCTAGCATTAGCATGCTAGTTAGCATTAGCATGCTAGCTGTTGTTAGCATTTTAGCTAATTTTAGCTTTTTGACTATATTTTGGTACTGAATGGGTTTATAGTAATGCCAACATGTTAGCTAACATTAGCATTAGCATGCTAGTTAGCATTAGCATGCACACCGTGGCCGTCCCTTCTCTAAATTTCCTGAAATTTTCTAGTTTACTGCATTAAACTGTGAATGATTTCAATAGATTTTCATGTAGAAAATTTATCTAGCCTGTGGCAATGATTGAACAACAATCATCAGCAACTATTCGTAATTGTATTCCATCCATTCATGCATCCATCCATCCACAAAACAAAACCTACCAAAATTATTCATAAAGTAGTTTTTTTAGGGGGCACCATCTGATTATTAGGAATCGTTACCCAAACAACTTTCATTCTCTTTATGGTATTTTTGGATAAATGCCAGCCTGATGAGCTGATATTAAAGAGCAACATATTAAGTTTGAGTACTGGAATTCTTAAACAGCATCCTTACATACATGGGCGAACTGATTTGGATAGTTGGATATGGAACATGAGCACAATAGCAATATCTGGTTTATCTAGGTCAGTGTTTTTCAACGTTTTTTTGAGCCAAGGTACAGTTTTTTCATTGAATAAATCATGAGACACACCACCAAACAAAAAATTAAAATGATACTCTGAAGCCTATATTAACAATTTAGTTATTCTTATCAAAGTGTTTTGAATATGAATCAAATAAACACAAAGGAAAGAAATAAGTCATAATCTTTTATATATCTTCTTTCAAACAAAAAAGTGCAATTAATATGTCCACTTTAAAAATACAGCTTGAACATAAATGCTACAACAATGTGGTGTTAAAGGTAGTAAAAAACACCAAACGTTTTTGCAAATTCTAAATCTGTCTAAAGTCATTCTATCAGTAGGAATGCAGAAATGTAGTGCTTATTCTGACAGATGCAATAATATTTGCGTAATATTTTTACCCATTTACGGTTTCACACAAAGAAATATGAAGAGTTGAATGTACAAAATGTCTATCAGTATATTACTCACTTAGTGTGAAACCTTGCCTTGGCCTTAAGCCACCGCCTTTGCTTTCTTATGACCTCTACTCAAAGTAGGGGTGTCATCTGGGTCCGAATTTTGTCCAGGGTCCTCCTCTTTAAAAACGTATCCATTACTGTAACCGCAGTTTCACTAGCAAAAATGCTGTCACCGCAACCTGTCATATTCGTGCATCACTAATTCTCTAGTTTCAATGTACAATGCACTTTGCTACCTGCTGCCATCTAGTGATATAGAAGAGTATTACATGAGTACGCTGCCAGTCACTACTACAGCGCAGACACTCGAAAATTGAATATTATTTGCAGATAATTAATGTTTTTTTTTCCAAAAAAACTTTTAGACCATTCTGTAAAATTGGATAATTTTCCGAGGCACACCTGACGATCTCTCACGGCACACTGGTGTGCTGCGGCACACTGGTGTGCTGCGGCGCACACTGTAGATACAACAACAAAAACATCATTCCAGCCATTGGGTTGTCTGTTTTGCTGCCGATACGCCAAACCTGAACTGTGATTACGTTTACATAACTCTAATATCCAGGTTATGGTCGGGTTAAAGTCACTATTTGGGTTTCTGAAACAGTCATTCAAGATAACCTTGCTGCATGTAAATGCAGTGTGTGTCCACTGAGGAACATATCCTAGAGGAGTTTAGCTAACTGCTAACATAGCATAGTTAGCAAGTGAGTTAGTTTACAAATCCAGGAGGAAAGTCACCTTTTCCATGTGTTTTATTGCCATAGAAATGTTTTATGTGGGTCCATCTAGTGTGAGCTTCACCTAAATGTACTCTAGTTTCTGATCTTTACTGGTCACTCCACTTGGAAAAAGGCTAAATTAGGTGATGATATCATGTAGCATATTAGCACAGGATTAGTCCAGCATTCTGGAAATCCCTGCCTAATGAGCTAAATTGGATTAGTGAGCTTTGGACTCAGATATTCAATACTAGTTACTTTTCTTTTAAAACACATTTTGTGTTAGTGAAACATATATTTGTGAAAAATGCGGACCATCACTTCTCTCCAAGCTTTTGCTAAAATATTGAGGTAGTTTTGTTTTTGCACCACTCATTAACATAAAAGTGACCGCACACTTGTTCTTTTCCTGTATGTTTGTGAAATGTCCAAAGGGATAATCTCTTTCAGTAGGACTTGAGCCGGCCAGTCATAACAATACTACTGATCCATCTTCCATAAAACCTTCAGGTCTTCCTGTGTATTTTCAGATGTCTCTGTTGGCTTCCAATTAGTCTCATTTCTGATCCTTTTAAAATCTTCCGATCACCAGCCGAAGAAAGGAAAGCTTCTTAATATTTGGACATTATCGGCTTTTATGTCAGACTCTTTCATTTGACATGCAATATTTGAATTGTGAGTACTGTGGTTGTTAAGGCATCAGTTTCTCTACACTTCTTGCTGGAAAAAAAAATAGCACAAAAATTCTATTGAGTGTTGCCTCATTGATAAACTGGAAGCTTGCTGGTTCTCTGACTACAGAAAACGGCTTGAAGTTTTAAATCCTTTCCGACACAAAAAAAGGAGGCTTACTGGTGTTGTTGCTTATCTTTGTCATTTTTCAGACTTGGAGAACTTCAAGACTCAGATAAGAAGTTCTGTTTCAGTACGTGAAGGCCAAGGAGTGGTTCTGCTGTGTGGACCTCCTCCACATTCAGGAGGTAAAGTTCTGTTTGTGTTTTTACATAATACTGTATGTAACACTGATGGAAAAGTACAACCATAAAAGTCTTATGTTGCTTCTATCTATCTATCTATCTATCTATCTATCTATCTATCTATCTATCTATCTATCTATCTATCTATCTATCTATCTATCTATCTATCATTTATGGTTGTAGAATGAGTTTTTTTCTGAATCCTTGGGTGTGTCAGTTTTACATTTAGTGGCTCTCTAAAATCTATAGGCCTGTGATTGAAAAATGTATTATTATGATTAATCTTTTAGTATTATTAACACTGAGAGCAGAGGAGCCAGACAACAGGTGTTGAGTTCGAGGTTAGAGAAGACATCACTGCCTGAGAAAATATTGATTCTTCTTACATACTTAGTTTTGAGAGTTTCTCTTATTGTGTTACATATAACCCAAGCTATTGCCATTGTTTTGTATATGTCAAAAGTCACTTATTCACAGCTAAAGAGCCAGATGTCTTCATCCGGAGATATCCCCAACCTGAGGTTAATAGTTGTGTCTTCAAATTGGTTCCCACCTGTCATCAAGTTTATTGAAACTAATAATATATAGAGAAGTTTAAAACTTGTCAGAACTTTGCCAAAAGAGTAGCAGTAACAGAATTTCCAACAGTTGCCTGTAATGTTTTACAAGTGACTACACTGTGCTGGATTCTTCATATGTCTGGAAATAGATGACATTGGTTCAAGCACCCAAGATGTTAATGCACTCAAAAACAGCTCTAAATACTAGCCAGCTTTTAGCAAAAACTTTCAGGTGTCTGAAAGAAAGCTTAAGATGAGGATGGATTTTATTTTCCAGAGTCATAGTTACACCAAGCTTCAAAACAAATCAGAAGAATTAATTAATGAGAGGAAGATTAAAGTTCCGGAATGGCCCAGACAGAGTTCAGAACTAGATTTCAAAGAAGATTTGCAGTTTTAACATAAGGAGCGCTGTACACATGAAAAGTCCTTACAATGAAATTCAACATTCAAAATAGAGCAAGCAAATTTAGTCAAAGTCATTATATGGGATTCTGAAAGACGCCCTGCAAAGTAGAGCAAAAGCTGCAAGGTTTTGGTTTTAATGTATGCAGAGTTATGCAGCTGTGCTATTGTAGCTTTACATTACACGTTAAAAGTCCCATTAAAAGGGGAAAAAGTTGTACAATGATAAAGAATAGTTTTGTTTTACATCGCAGATACTTGGTATTTTAACAGGGGACTTTAGATATCTCAATTCTTCTTTAAGCATTCAGAAAATTACAACGCATACTAAAAAAAAATTACATTTTTTTTCCAGACCTTTCTGCTTCTGTGTTAACAAAAAATATATATATTCCTATTATTTTGTTTAGATCAGGCCTGCCGAGTGTTGCCGTCTGGAGACTGAGGCATAATTTGCCTTGATTAGAACAGTTTAGCTCATTCTCTGACAGCTGAATTAAAATGTTTTGCCACCCTGCAGTATGTATTCATCATTGTTTAAACCCAAGTGAAAGGCAGATATTGCCTGAATCGAATGATACGATGCAGGGTATTTGCTTTCTCTCCTAGAGCTAAATGAGAAGATCAATACCCGTTTGGGTTAACGCAGCATAAAATAACTAGGGAGCAAAGCAGGCTTTGTTTCACATTTAAATTCTATGAAATATTCAAAGACCTTTCTTATGTGTAATATCATTTACCCCTCAGTATAAGCTAAATATTTGATGTAAGCAGGGTGTACTTACAGGAAGAGCTCTAAAATAAAGAATATAAATCTTTGACGTTCGATCAGGGATGCTTCAAATAAGGCCTTAATATTAACTTAAGAGAACGTCTGTATGTTGGTTTTACATAATGTATCATGGATTTATCCATACAGCATAAATCAAATTAGGATTTTTGCATTAAAAGATGTGCAAACAATTAAAACTGATATAGATTTAAATTTAACTCATCATCGTTGTCCACTACGTCAGTATCAAGGCTCCATGTGTGCAGAGACATCTCATCTTAATTGCTATTTACACATTAGATGTGCTGCTCTGAAAAACGTTTTAGTTCTTCCTTAATTGTAAGACGAAGAAAAAACAGCGCACATTATGGATGTTGCTTATGTAGCATAAATAAAGGCAGCAAAGTTGATTCTATTCTTGATTCTAAGTTTTTTCTATTTTTTATTTATTATTTATTTGATGAAACATAAACAATTTAAAGATTAATGTTTAAATAGAAAATAGGTGAAAATTTACGAGATACAACAATTGTAGTTCTTAAAGTAATTCAATAATGGTTTCCGGGTCTCTAGAAATTGCTGCCTAAATCTTTCTAAATTAAATCATATTTCTTTCTGGTTTAAAAAATATATATTGTCTCTCTCAAAATATATTTTTACTTATTTAAGTTTGACTGTTAGCTTTTTTAAAAATTTCACGGTCTATTCTCTTCTATTCTATTCTAATTTTATGGTTGTGATACAGAGGTATGGATAGGTAAAATTCAGGAAAATTATTCTTTTAGGCCTCCCAGAAAGGAAAGGTTTAGGTTTCCTAAGCAATCTTCACCCCAAATCATGTTACTGATTTTTTTTTATTATATTTAGATAAATTTGCACTACCGTACAGACAAATATTCCTATCACTCCATTAAAAAATGTTGGCCGTTATTTTATTATTGTAAATTGTATATACTGTACATTTACATATTTTCTATCAGTTCTTTATAGTATGTTTACATCTGTTGTATAGTATATTTGATCTTTTTTGTATTTTCATTTGTATTTTTTTAATTTGTGCTTGTGGCATCATGAGTCTGAGAGGACAATCATTCAATTGTACTGCATGTCAGTAATACATGGTTTCAATGAGAAAAGAAGCTGACACCAGTTATAATATTGATCACATATGCCAGGTAGGGTTCATTATCGGTCATATTTTCTCATAGTCGACCAGCTCGCAGAGCTAAGGAATAGAGTGTACTCTCCAGTTTAGGAACAAAGTTCTGTTCAAGTTTTAATATCTTATGATCTTGGTCACAAATGAGGGAAACATGGAGCTGCCGATTGTTTGGTTGGTGCTGCATTTGCAGTGGGCGCTGTACCAGTCTGTCATGATGAAGAGAGAGCTGTGCCAAAAGGCGAACTTCTTGATTTACTGTTCGATCTACGGTCCTACTCTCATCTGTGATGACAAGCTCTGGGCAGTGACCAAAACTATAAGATGGCAGATACAAACAGCCAAAATAAGTTTCCTCCACAGGTTGTCTTGGTGTTCCCTTAGACATAGGGTGAAAAGCTTGGTCATCCAGGAGGGGGCACAGAGTAGAGCCAGTGCTCTTCCACATCGAGAGGAGCCAGTTGAGGTGGCCTCCTGGATACCTCCCTAGTGAGATCTTCCCAGCAATTTCCATGAGGAGGAAGAACCAGGACATGCTGGTGCATCTATCTTTCTCAGCTGGCCTGGCGATGTCTTGGGATTCTCTTGGAGGAGCTGGCCCAAGAGGCTGGAGAAAGTTCTGGGGCTAATTAAGAGCAGCTTGTTAAGCAAACCAGCCAGATGCAGCAAAAGGCAACAAACTTTGCTGACATTTTTTTCAGAAATATTGTTTTAGCCTAATTAACAATACTAGTATTATTTCATGATTGGGGTAAACCCAGTCCTCTTTCATTTTTGTGTAGATTTTGTGCTCACTGCACATATTTGAGAGAAACTGTTATTGCTCCTATAGAAAGATCAGAGTCAGGGAGGAGACATGAGGCCAGCAGCTGCATCAGGTGGGGTGACGACAAAGGGTCTTCAGGTAAGGAGAGAAAGAGATCAACTGATGATATAAAGCAGGCAGGTATAAGGACATACTTATACCTGATATTTCATAATTACTTTCAGTCACACTTCAAAATATATTACAATAAAATATTGTAAGCATGTATTTGTTATTATTATTTCGATGATTATGGTTTACAGATTATTAAAATCCTAAATTCAACATCTCAGAAAATTAGAATATTACACAAAAGTCAATATAACAAGGAATTTAAATAGAGACATTGTGGAACTTTGAAAAGTCTATGTACTCAGTAGTTGGTTTGGGTCCCTTTTGCATAAATTCCTGTCTCAATGTGGCGTAGCATGGATGCTATCAGCCTGTGGCTCTGTTGAGGTGTTATTGAAGACAGTTTACTGGTATTAGCTGATTAGACAGTGACACTTTGAGCTAAATATTGAGCCTTTTCACAATATTCTAATTTTAGGGAATTTTAATTTAAGGTTTTCATAAGCTGTAAGCCATAATCAAAGCAAAGGCTTTCAATATCCCCCTTTGCATGTTACCTGTCTTTATCATAATTTAGTTTAACCTTTTAAGTTGAATTATTGAAATAATTTAACTTTTACAGCCTTTTGTAGCCTATACAAAACCTTTATTCTGAAAAGTTGATCTGTCATGACTGTGTTTTTCATTATGAGTTGGTGAAGAAAGTGCATAAACCTTAAGTGTTGTTCTTTAACCTGTAGTTATTTTTTTCCAGATTGAATCCAACAGTCAATTGAGACTCACATTTAAGCTTATTTATTTGTTGCTAATGAGCAGGGGGAGCCTGTCACTGTTAATTTTAATAATTGTTGTTATAATGTAACGATAATTAATAACTTTATTTGAACCTTTATTAATATTGCTGATAACTAAGCCACTTATTGTGCAACAGTGATGGAAATTTCTCTGTTGTCAATGAGGAAAGGTGTGATTGAATGTGAGTGGATGATCAATCACTCAATAGTGTACCTAAGGGTGCATTGACACCACCACTGTTTAGTTCACTTCAAACAAACTCTAGTTCGTTTGCCTGGAAAGTCCGGTTCTTTTGGGGAGGTGTGAATGGGAAAAATTTCTAATAATAAAAGGCCAGTGTGCATGTGAACCGCAACAGCTAAAAACAGCAGCAATGTTGCAATATTAGTCCCCAATTAAACCTAGTTTACCCAATGAGGTGTGAATGCAGCCTAAGTATCCTCCCCTTCCTGTCGGCCCATTGGTCCTCTATCAGAAAGAAAAGTGAATGAAAGTCAGTGGAGAAAAGTTATTTTCTGGTCCACTTTATTTTACGCCCTGAATTACATACTCAGTACCTCAATTTAAATAATAACTAAAGATGTAAGTTTCAGCTGTGTTTTTCACGTGAATTATGGTTTGTTTTTTTCTAAAAAAAATGTAATTGCATTTATAATGTGATGTAGCTAACACTAGCTAGCACTAGAAATATCCCACGAAACCTTGTTGAGCTTCTCCATGATGGCTCTCATTCTACCAACTATAGCTGGCACTTTCCAAATGGCCAGAATTATAGTGCTTTTCTCCACATTTAATGCTCCCTGCTTTCATCCTGGAGAAAGGACGTGAACCTCACCAAACTCACAGCCATTTTTCTTTTTCTTCTTCAGTTGTAGTCTACTTCTTCTCACACAAAACCCAAAGTACATTTTTGCCGCGAGTCAAACATTTTTGCTTTCTCTGCGTCAAAATTATGTCTTTAAAATTCACAGACATCAAATGTTAAATCCATGGCAGAATTCAACAGGGATGAGAAAATATGTTTTATTGCTCCACTGACTCTCATTCATTACTTTGGACAGTAGGGGACCCATGGACCAGAAGTAGAAGGGCAGGACATAGGCCCCACATAGACCTAGAAAAATGTTTCTCCCACACTTCTGAGATGATAGTTACGCCCCTGCTTAAGCTGTTGCCTTAGTGATGCGACTGATAAGCGATGGATGGATGGATGGATGGATGGGGTAATGAAATCCAGGTAACAGATCGCACATATTCATAGAACTTTCTCCTACTATGAAAATGCTGAATTCTTGGAATTGAGTCTCTATTACCTAGATCTTATCCTTACAGGATTTAACAGGTGAAAGCTTTAAAAGCCCGATGATAACCTGTTTGTTTTTTGTCTTTGTTTGACATCTGTACAGTAAAGGTTGCTGCTCTGACTGTCTTCAGATCTGTCAATTTGTGTTGAAATAATCCAATTAGGGTTTGGCTTTTAGGACCAACACAGAAATACCGACAACATGTCAGGTGTCTTCAGGCCTGTGGAAATCCGCTGTAAGAAACTAATAAACAGAGCTGATTGCAGGCCGTCAATTAGAAGTTGTTTTTTAAGGAGTTTCTCATTACAGATGTAACAGGCCTTTCTGTCACCACTTAATTCTTATGCTAAAGCAGCAAAAGGTTTCATACTTATCGGTGGAATGTTTACCTCAGTAAAAAGTTGTCTTCCATTGTATATTGAACATTTCAGTGTACAAGAATTCATCTATATGTTCAGCGCATCTAATTATCCAATCAAAAATAAAAAGAAATACATTTAAAAAAGAAGCTTCATCTGTTGTAACCCACTAAGGATGGCCAGCCTGTTAACATTTAACATCCATTTTTAAAGAAGGGTAACACTGAAGTCACTGTTCAGATGAAAAGCCATGTGTGTTGCAACCACTCCTTTTCCTGGATTGCTGCTTCTGTTGGAATGGAATGGATTTTGGATTTTCTTGTTCCAACAATGATCCACTTATGCAGATGGGTTTAACACGTTGGGGGGGGGGGGGGGGGGGGGTAAAGGGCTGGAATATTTGGCCATGTGATGAAGTTTTTTTTCTCTTGAGTCTGAGTCCGAGTCATTTGATTTTGAGTATCTGTGAATACAGAGTCTCAATCCGATACTTCTAATACATAAAAAAGAATAATTTAGAGCGAAGAAACAGATCTAGGGTGTTCTTTTTTTTTCCATTCACCTTGTTTTAACATTTAACAATTCTGTTAACAAACTGAACAAACTTATGTGAGGTAGCTTGAAGAATCAAGTAATAAATAACAGAAATTATTCACTTTTGGACTTTAGTGCAGCAGTAGCCTAAACATTAAAAAGTCTTATATAAAAACAAATAGCACCTCAGCTTAATTAACATAATGAGAATGTATATACATATCATACTGTTAACTGAATATTTTCCGTATTTCAGCGGTTTATTAGAAGGGTGACAGAAAAATCTGAAGTCATTTTTACAGGTTTGTATTTACGCTGACTTTACAAATGCACAGATACTTCCAACTTTACACATGGATTCCAGGTAAATAAATCAACTACAGAAAAGATTCCCAGACACTTTTGATCAAGGCATATCGCTGACCGTTTTTATGTCAGACACTTTGGTACACCTTTGCGGCTCGTTAGACATGCTACGATGTTTGCCAAACACCTGCTGCTGCTTCTTTCCTCCTGCGGGCTTTTATGCCACTGAGGCATAGATTACGGTTCAGAAAACGGTGCGTACAGAGTCTTTTGGACTTCTGATTGATTTTAATGGAGAAAAGTACCTCATTTTAAAACTGTGGCTGAAGCAATGCGTAATGCAGTCTCCAGTGTGGCAACGCCTAGATAAAGCATACAGAACATCTAAAACCCCATAAGACGTCATCTGTCCAAGGCAAAAATCCTATACCTGGTTACAACTTCTGCAGCAATCCACTATTTGATTACACACGGACGTGTATTACAGTTCCATGTGGAGCACGATCTGCAGCAGGTGTATTCTAAGTGCAACTGTTTAATTTCACTTTAAGAAGTAGTTCTCTATTCAACTTGTTTGTATTGAATATTATTTAAAGTAAATAAAAGATAAATACTATTGAATAGGTATTAACTCCTGGGATTAGAAATAGGCAACAGACCCCACCCTTATAGAATAAAAAACTGACAGCTACATATATATCTGAGTCCTGCATTGAAGGTAACGTCCCATTCCGATCTAGTCTGAAACCACGTGATTTACAATCTTGTGATCAGATTGGGATATCCCTAGTTTATTTATATACCGCAAAATCACAACACGTCATCTCAAGGCACTTTACACGGAAAGTAATTACTATTAAATCATTCCTACATTAATCCTTCAGTTCATTATTCCAGTTAAAAAGTTTTCCATCTAAGGAAACCCAAAAGATTGCATAGAGACATTGATTTGCTGTACTCACTTCTCCTGGACAAACAGGTAGCAACAGTCGCCTGTGTTATATTGTTAACTTCAGAGTAATCTCTCATACTGAGCAAGCATGTAGAAACAGTGGAGCAGAAAAACTCCCCTTTAACTGGAAGAAACCTTACCCCCAATTTACACTGGGTGTGCTTGGGATGACATGGTCCACAAAATCACAGGATATTAATAAAGTCATTTTGTCTATCTTACTTTTTTAAAACTTTTAATCTGACAGGTTTTCCAAACTCACCATCCACTCCCATAACTGTAGAAGTTTCAGTCTATACGTTCTCCTTCTTGGTATTCTTGGTACGTCCCTTTAAATTCGGACTTTTAAAAAAAACCATATACATCCTTTTCTGGTTGAAGTTGAACCGACTGGCCTAATCCTCATCGAACTAAAAAATGCAGATAATATGGATAGAAAGCAGAATTCCTCTTCATGTAAACAACATCACGGCCAAGTCAAACTATGACTGGCCTGGGTGTTCCACCTTGCAGAAGTTATGAGACCGTAGAAGTGGGAATAACACCATTACCACAATAACAATACAATCGAACAGTGTACTGCTAACAAAATGTGCTGCAGCGTTGTTGTCATCCATTTCTTTGCTGTGCATATCCTGCTTTTACTCAGTCTGCATCAGTGCTGCCTGCATTTGTTTACTATTTGTGCAGCACTCTAGACCAAGCAGAAAAATGCCATTGTGAGTCACCAAGTACCGTAGTGGAGTTTAACACACTTCAGACTTGGACAAATGCTCACATTGTATTTCGGCTGTTAGCTCTATTATTGTCAGAGCTCAATGTAGATTTACAAGACTGTCACATATTGTTTTTTTAAGCGATGTATGGCAGAGAAGTTAGCAAAACGATGACATCTCTGCCTAACTTGCTCTAGCTTTCTAGCTTGCCTTAAATATGCATAATAAATCTTACCATTTAGAGCCACATATGCATCATAAATCTAACTCCAATTAGAGTGTATTTAGAGCCACAAAATTAACACAGAGTAGCAGAGGTTGCCCTACATTTGACCTCTGTCATTTTGACTGATAGGGTTACACATTGAGCAAATTAATAAATAAATCAATCAAACTTACTGTATTAGGCGCTTTTCATACAAACATTGCAAGTGTTTTACAGAATAAAAATGATCCCATATAACCCCCCCCAAAAAAATTAGCATGATCACATTTATATATATACATCCCCTTGCCCCCAACCCAATCCCACGCACACAGGAAAAAACATACTAATAGGCTACATCAATTAATTATGATCATTTCACCTGCTGTGGCTTAGCAATACTCTCCGAATTAAGGCTTTTCTGACCACTTCAGTGGAAGGAAGTCCCCCAGCATGTCCTTTGACTTTTGACAGGCTGCAGCTATATGTCTCAGATGCTCTGTATCCAGTGCAGTCACAGATGGCTCCATAACTCATCAACTTGCTGTCCACTCCCAAGAAGATGCATTGAGTATGGTGTCCTGGTCTCATATTATATAATTACCTGAACTCTGTGGGTAAAGTTGAAAATGTCTCTGCGTCTTCACCAAGCAGTCATGGATGTGAATTTTAATCTGTCAAAAAGGCCAATGGTTGTTGGATTTTTATGCCAGTATATATTTTTTTAAAAAGTAGAACAATACGGAAAATATTTGGTCAACAACAACCCTCCAAAGAGATTAATTAATTTGAATTGGTCACAGCTTCATGCTATTTTTTAACAGGAATGAAGAAGTAGATCAAACATCTAGGGCCTTATTTATCGATGGTTTGCAAATGTTAAAACCAGGGCAAAATGCACAGCATCACTAAAACAGGCTGCAGCTGATTTACTAACATGGCACAGAGAAGATTATGCTTGTTAAACAAAGAGCAAGATGTGCACAATCCAATAAGGGCTTTTCCCCATGTTGAATATGCAATATGGGCGTTTCTGTCAGAAGACACAAAATATTGGGAGGAGAACATCCAAATTAGCAGGATTTCCAAGCGCAGTGTGATTTACTAAACATCAAACTGTTTGCGATGGCTATTTTGGCACCTATTTTTAAAGCCTAGTAATGCCTAAGGTATGTCTTAGCTTTGCGCAAGCACATTCAACATAAGCTTATTTAAATGTCATTCACATACAATATAACCTTATAGTAATTAACACTCATGGCCATAAACCTGACAGTTATGTAGCTATTTCCCCTTTTTTCCTCAAAGGCGCATCAAACCTCACTGCCTGCTCAGCACGTCAGCACCAGAGTTATTATTGTTAACAAAAACGAATGAAATAACGATAACTAGAAGTAAAAAAACATATTTGTTAACTGAAATAAAAATAAAAACGAGAATTTGAAATAAAACAAAAACAAACTGAAACTGTAATGACTGTTTGCAAAACTAACTAAAACAAACAGAATTTATTGAGAAAATTTGCTTAGTTTTCATTTCATAATGTGTCTCATAAAATCTAGAATTATTTCAATGTCGCTCTCGGGTTGTCATCAGAAAAAGATGCAATCATCTGTGTGGTGCCTTTTTATTATGCACAAATTGCCTTGATAAAATAACAGAACGGGACAGTTGGATACAATCCCCTCGACTTGCTCCCTTTTCAAGGAAATAAAAGACATCTTTCGATTTCAAGCTATCAGAGGACGGATTGAAATGATGATTAAACAGTCTACAGCAAAAACTTTATAACAGATGAGCTATGACGGCTAACAACCAAGCTAACACTGCGACTGCAATCTGCAAGCAATAGCAATTGGAGCTGTGCAGCTGGTGTAGGTTGTGCGTGTATCCACTGTGTTGATGGACAAATAATCCCTCTCTAGTGTCTGGTTGTTGGTGTTTTTTACTGGCTGTACTGCATTATCCCAACATGTCAGTAAGTCGTCTGCGTTGCTGCCATCCACCTAGAGTCATGTCAGTAAAGGTTGAGAGAAAGTGCCAATGCGCAAAATGATCAAACGGATCATAGTATTTAAAATGGCTTGGCTTTTGTTTTGTTGTGTCGCCACTCAGTGTCAGTGTTTTATAGAACTGTAGCACCTGTATTAATTGTTGGGCTTTTTAATGCACAGGAGCTGGTATTGTGTTTACAGAACTTTGAAATGCCATTTATCTTTTATACTTGCCTGATTTGCATGGTTGTTTATCTGGCCCATGTCAATACATTTAAAAAATGAATAATCATGAGATTTTGTTATACATTTTTTCAAAAAGCTAAAACTAGACTAAACTACCTAACAAATGATAACAACTAAAACTTAAAGAGAGTTTGAAATCTTAAGTCAAAACTAAATAAAAACTAAAACTAATGACAATTTTTAAACTATTATAACCCTGGTCAGCACCTGCGATCCTCATGGATCCTCATTAATTTCCACCGGACTGGTTACTAATCTTCCTGGGTTCCAATTAATAAAATACAGTCATCATGTACAGTACCATAATGACAATTAGGCTAAATATATGACATTTTAAAAACAAGATTCATACATTCCTGATTACGTATTTGCAAGACAAGAAAAATCCCATTGCAACTTGATATTTAATAGAGGCGATAATAAAGTGTGGTGCATTTCAACAGCATTAGTAAGATATAGACAAAATATTGACATCTTAGCAAGCTTGTTCTGGAATTGCTTCAAGTCCGACTCTGGAATGTGCTGCATGGAGCAGAGAGTGACTCACACATTAAGTTTATTAGGCCACTGACAAGAAATATCCACAATATTCTAGTCTAATAGTACGGTAATTTAAGGTCTATAAAGCGCTATTATTTCCCCCTGCTTCGAACCCTACAGCCTATACAAAGGGGAGGCTTAATTATGGATTTTTACACCTAACTGCCACTAGAGAACCTCCATGATTTAATAACGGTACAGGTTGCGTCCTTCACCTTTAAGGAATACTGTGCCTTTAAGAGGCACTCTCCAGCAGACTTCTTTTCCCCCTCTCTCTGGCTTTGGCGCAGCACATTGAGAGACAGGCTGGCACACAAAGCAGTGGTCACAAAGTCGTCATTTGATTACGGCTTCTTGCGTTTGTTATGAATTGCTCAAGCAATCTTAGTAGATTACCCCACAAATGAACCAAATCCCACTGTCGCAAAATGTTTGTGTCATACACAATTGTGCACTCTTTATTTGGAATTTTGAGAAATCAGATCACAAGAGTCTAAACATTTTCCCTTTTCTGCTTAGTAAAACAGATTAACAAAAGGAAATTAGATTTTATTTAGGGGTATCAGAATGAATGGGGGTAAATGGAAATGAATGCCTGACCTTTCTGGTTTCTGTTTATGATGCAAACTCAGGAACTGTGCCTCATTATCCTTCCCCTTCACATTTATGCTCTACTTTGTTTGGTGTATTGCCTAAAATTCAAATAAAGCGCATAGCCATTTGAATATAATGTGATAAGATGAGAAATACATTCTTTGGTATAAACATTTTAGCAAGACACTGCATAAGTGACCAATTGTGTTTAAAAACCGACTAAACAAATCATAAAGGTGATAAACAGTCTTTTGAAATATCTGTAACATATTTTGATGAATTAGGTGATTAGAAACACTGTGTTGGACTGTAGTAAAAGAAAAAAAGCAGGGGCTCCCTCAGTGGGAAAGCTGTTCCATGCTCTGCTTGGGACATAAATTCAGTATGCAGCAATGTCATCAATTTTAAATACTGCTTATTTTTTCTTTTTTTACCTGCTACATAACTGTTTGGTCCGTCAGGAGATATGCAATGGTAAGTCAGTGTGTGTCAAATAAATTCAATGAAACAAGATGACTAATGGAAAAAAGGCCAGCAAAATCACTACACACCCAAGATGAAGACTGGATGAAATCAAAAGGAGATAATAACAAAATATACAGATTTATTTCCTACATTAAGTATGTTTTTGGTGCTATTTGGTCTTTTACAGGAATGATTTGCCATCCCCCCAAAAAAACAGAAAAACAACTGAAAATGTGTGTTGTTTACGAGTGTCTTAAATCGTTCTTAGGAAGGTGACTTCAATTCAAACTCAAGTCTAAGAGGCATTTTCTTTGCCTTTGAGTGTAGAAGACAGCTCCCTGTCTATGCATGTGACATTTAGCAGTAAAGCAGCCCTAACCCTTCCCCTAAACTAGAATGCATGGACCAGAAAAATATGAAACATAGTTAATGACAGATATTTTTTTAAAGACTTTCGTGACTGTTAAATTCAATTTTATGCACTCACATGTCGTAAAATTTCTTAGATCTGATGCCACCCTGGAGCGATTTCAGGGTGGCATCAGCAGCCTGACAGTTGATAGAGACTATCCCGGAGGAAGACACCGTTAGATTTTAATTAAATTTCGCAAGTGGGTGGCACACCCAAGGAAAACCTCTTCACATCCCATTCCAGTAAACATATGGCCGCAGACTTCTCTATATCGTTGTGGGAGTTTCAGAGTGTACTAAAGGCTGTATTTGGCTTCCACCTGCCAGATGGGGGCCCCCTGAGGAGACATTACACATGGCAGACAGCTGTCCTGTCTGGTGCATAGACCATGAGCTTGTCCGTTCAGAGAGACATGTTTGGTCAGAAGGAAGAAGAAGAGAGAGAGAGCAAGAGAGAGAGAGAAAGAGAGATTTAAAGTGAAAATGGATTGATGGAAATGAGTTGCTTGCTGCCATTCCATCACACATAAGATGGACAGGTATAGTCTAGAATAGATTCTCATCACTTTGTTCAATAGATTTTTTTCTTTTTCTGAACCATTTCCTGTTATGTCTCTGCACTTTCTGTGACCTTTTCATGCTCCTTGCCATATTGTATAGGGTGTGTGCATTGGAATGAATGGAGTAAATTTGCCAAACTTCCCCCTTGAAGCTGTATATACTTTTTTATAGGCATCTTCTCGGTTTTTGAAATGTTTTAGCATATTTTGGGATCAACTGACTGTGTATAGTGGGAAGTTCAATACTTACTGTGCCCAGGTGGTCAGATGATCATTAGCTAAATGTAGTGATGCAATGCAGGATGCCAATGTGAGTGAATCTTCATTAGAGCAGACAGAAAGTCTGCATATTGTAGAATTACCTTAGGCTGGGGTGTATCATGATAAGGGGGGGGTGTTAGGGGATATTAAATGTTGTATTTTTTTTTTACAGAATTTAATGTAGAAAAACTGTCATTGTCTAACATCTCATCCTATACAACTCAAATTCTCAAGAGTGACATCTCCGTTTATTGTGATCATAATGTTAATTAATTTCTTGGATCTTATTTGGTTTACAGGTTTGTCGTATTGACAGGCTGTTCAAACTTAATTTAACCGTATATTACTGATAATGTGGGTCCCATGCACGGTCCGTCCACTGGGAGCAGTTTGTCTGGCCTTGTTTGGGTCTCTGGTCCCGGCGCTCTGCGTGGGGTGGGGGCTGGACTCAGGAGCTGGTAGATCTGGATGTCCAGGTGCTGGCTGGACGTGGCCTGAGGAGGGGGGCGTGCATCCACGGTGGCTGTTACTGTGGCGCCCCGGTGTGGGTGCCCGGGGTCGTGGCCGCATGTGTCGTCGGTCGGCCGGCTGCTAGGTCCCATCCTGCCTTGCGGCGGCGGGGATCCCCTGTTGGCCGATCCCTGGTCGGGTCCCGGGTGGGGGAGCGCCTCCCCGACCCCCATAGTCTGTGGGTCCTGGACCAAACCCACCCTGGCATGGCCAGTTACCGGCGGAGCCCGTGAGCTCATCCCTGTGGTCTCCAGGGCCCAGGCTTCGTAGCTGCTGGACTCCCATCTGTTCCTCTCTTGGGTGGTGTGGTCAGCCCTGCGTTGGTCGACCCGTGGCTCTTGAACTCTGGGGCAGTCTGGACGGATGTACCCTGGATCCCCTTCATGTCTGCTGCTTACACCAACTATCAAACACTTGCATGGGAAAAACTTACATGCACCTGCATGCTCACAAACACTGATAGATAAGAGGACATCGGGGTCTACAGATTCTTGGGATAAGGTCCTCATTAATAAATAGTTGGTACCAAGAAGGTTTCATTGACATTGCTGTTATATTTATAAACACTTTTTTGTGTTGTGAAATTGCAGTTCTTAGTTCAGATTTTTTTATCTGTTTTGTTAATGTTGCTCCACTCTATTGGTTGTTTTTTTATGTTTTGTTGTTTTCTCCAACCTCTCTGCCATCCAAAGGAGGTGGAGAACTGGAATGTTTTGTTGTGTTCATGTTGTGTCCATGGGTTTCACAGTTTACCATACAGGTAAAGATGCTCTAAAATCATATGGGAATGACATCCGAAACTAAGGTGGTCATGTGTTTTTCACACATCCTACATCGTTTTTATTTTTTTCTTCACATTTTAATTTCACATGTGATTTTGCCCATGTGAAATCCAGGTGTCTAAGTAAGGGATACAGCAGTTGGAAAATTTTGTAGTGACGGAGATAAGGATAAGAATGATTCAATGATACTGTATTTTTCGGATTATAAGTCGCAGTTTTTTTCATAGTTTGGCCGGGGGTGCGACTTATACTCAGGAGCGACTTATGTGTGAAATTATTAACACATTATAAAAACAAAGGAAAGGCAGAGTTCGATCATCAATCAAATTCAGGGATTTCGAGGAGGGGAGTTCAAAAAGTGTCCAGCACAGTCTTAGAACGAAGGAACAGCTTCTCTCTTTACAAAGTCAGCGGAGGATCTCCTGCTTCGATCGGTAGCAGCAGAGAGCCAAGCTGGCAGCTGTGCGTGGATATTTCAACCAGCTCGCTTCGGTGCTGCGGCTCCTCCTATTTGTCTAGGCGTCCAGTCAGCTGCAGGAGGAGCCGCGGTCGGTTTGAGTGAGTGGTTTTTCACTCAGCTGGGATTGATTTTATCAAATAAATTTCCCCAAGAAATGCGACTTTTACTCCAGTGCGACTTATATATGTTTTTTTCCTTCTTTATTATACATTTTCGGCTGCCGCGACTTATACTCCGGAGCGATTTATAATCCGAAAAATACAGTATATATTTTCCTCTGCTCCTTCAAAAGAAAAAAAATTTCCATCCACACATGACCTGATAAATGTGTTTTTAAGCATAGTCATAGACATGGCACACGAATTCTGGGCAGTAGTTCTCCTATCCGCTCAGAGTAACTTTCTACTCTATAACTTCTGCATGCAGCAGTGATAGAGCCTGTAAAAAAAACCTACAAAAAAACTACCAACACAGCTCAATGCGTATAAATGCCGTTTCTGGGTTGAAGCAAATGTTGTAAAATTGATTTTAGAGCATTTTTGGTCGTGGACAGTGATGTTACGGCACTTAAAACTCTGGTTTCATCCAACCACACGCAGACGTGGCTAAGCGCGAGTGTCCCGGACAGCGCGCTTCACCTGGAAGGCTTCCATCTCCTCCGCGCGGATCGCAACGCGGAGCTCTCCAACAAAACAAAAGGCGGTGGCGTTTGCTTCTACATCAACAGCAGCTGGTGCACGGATGTGACTGTGATCTCCCAACACTGCCCTCCTTCTCTGGAATATCTTTTCATTCACTGTAAGCCTTTTTATTCACCGCGTGAGATCGCTTCATTCATTCTGGTGGCTGCCTACATTCCGCCGAGCGCGGACGTGCACGAGGCTCAGCGCACGCTTGCAGGCCAGATATTACATGCGGAGCGGTCTTTTCCGGACTCTCTTGTTATCGTGCTTTGTGACTTTAACAAGGGAAACCTGAGCCAGGAATTACCAAAGTATAGACAGTTCATTAAATGCCCGACCAGAGAGGAGAACACGTTGGATCACTGCTACACTACAGTCAGCAGAGCGTATCATGCTGTGCCGCGCGCTGCCCTCGGACTATCAGATCACGTGATGGTGCACCTAATTCCCTCATACCGACAGAGACTGAAATTGGCCAAGCCTGCGGTGATAACAACAAGGAAATACACCTCTGAAGCTGTGGAGGAGCTGCACTCATGTTGGGAGACGACAGATTGGGGAGCGTTTGGAGCAGCCACGGACAATCTGGACGAGTATACGGACACTGTGACCTCATACATTCAGTTCAATGAGACGCTCATCATCCCAACGCGCACCAGGATTTGTTATAACAATGACAAGCCTTGGTTCACACCCAAGCTCCGGCGCCTACATGAGGAGAAGGAAGTAGCGCGGCGGAGCGAGGACTGGAGTACATACAGACCAGCAAAGTACCACTTCAGCAGTGAAGTGAGAAGAGCAAAATCTGTGTACTCCAACCGTATACAGGAACACTTTAGCTCCAATGACTCTGCAGCCGTGTGGAGGGGGTTGAGGGCTCTCACAAACTACAAGCCTAAAGCCCCCCAGGCCCTGAACGACCGGACTCTCGCCCAGGGCCTGAATACACACTACTGCCGCTTTGAACAGCCGTCTGCTCCTCACACCTCTGCTCCCCCAACCATCACCCCAACCATCAACAACCCCAGCACTTCATCAAAGGACTCCTCAGACACCCCCCCCTCCCCCCCTCCCCCCCTGCCCTCTCCATCCAGGAGGAGGATGTGCGCCGACAGTTTTTGAGGCTGAACAGGAGGAAGGCCCCCGGGCCGGACCGTGTCTCCCCCTCCACCCTGAGACACTGCGCGGATCAGCTGGCCCCCGTGTTCACGGACATTTTCATCACCTCCCTGGCGCTCTGTCGCGTGCCGTCCTGCTTCAAAACCTCCACCATCGTCCCTGTCCCCAAAAAGCCACGGATCACAGGACTTAATGACTACAGGCCGGTGGCGCTGACGTCTGTGGTCATGAAGTCATTTGAGCGCCTGGTTCTGCCCCACCTCAAGGACATCACCACCCCCCTCCTGGACCCACTGCAGTTCGCCTACAGAGCCAACAGGTCTGTGGATGATTCAGTGAACCTGGCCCTCCATTTCATCCTGGAGCATCTGGACTCCCCAGGAACCTACGCCAGGATCCTGTTTGTGGACTTCAGCTCTGCCTTCAACACCATCCTCCCTGGACTGCTACGAGACAAGCTCTACCAGCTCAGCGTGCCCGACTCCCTCTGCAGGTGGATCACTGACTTCCTGTCGGACCGGAGAAAGCACGTGCGTTTGGGGAAGATTGTCTCGGACAATCGGACTACAAACACTGGGACTCCTCAGGGCTGTGTACTCTCCCCCTGGCTCTTCTCGCTGTATACAAACTGCTGCACCTCCAGTCACCAGTCCGTAAAGCTGATCAAGTTTGCGGACAACACCACCCTCATCGGACTTATCTCAGACGGTGATGAGTCCGCCTACAGGAGAGAGGTGGACCGGCTGGCTTCTTGGTGCAGTCACAACAACCTGGAGCTGAACGCCCAGAAGACAGTGGAGATGATCATGGACTTCAGGAAAGTCACAGCCGCACCGTATCCCCTCACCCTGATGGACTCTCCCACCCCCATCTCCATCGTGTACTCCTTCCGTTTCCTGGGCACCACCATCACCCAGGACCTCAAGTGGGAGCCAACCATCAGCTCCCTCATCAAGAAGGCCCAGCAGAGGATGTACTTCCTGCGGCAGCTGAGGAAACTCAAAGTGCCGACCGAGATGCTGGTGCAGTTCAACACGGCCATCATCGAGTCCATCCTCACCTCCTCCATCACCGTGTGGTTCCCCGGCGCCGCAGACCGGGACAAACACCGACTGCAGCGCATCGTGCGTGCTGCTGAGAAGGTGATTGGCTGCAGGCTCCCATCCCTCCGGGACCTGTTCTCCCCCAGGACCCGGAGGCGTGTGGGTCGGATCACAGCTGACTCTTCTCACCCTGGACACCCACTATTCTCCCTCCTCCCCTCAGGCAGGAGGCTACGGTCCATCCAGACCCACACCTCCCGCCACCTGAACAGTTTCTTCCCCTCCGCCATCAGACTCATGAACAATAACAAGACCCGATAGTTCAGTTAAAGACCCATGTAGGATAGAACCATCTGCACTATGTAACTTTATTTTACTGCACTGTGTGGTCTGATCACACTTAGATCTGCTGTTGCCATTCACCTGCACATCTGTGAATGGAACCCTGCTGCTGTTCTCATGTTAAAAGGGATGTTTGGATGTTTATCTTTTCATAGTTCTTTTATATACATACAGATTATAATATTTATAAAGACTTTAGCCTTATGGCTCATTCTTTTTATTTTATTTTTATTTTATTTTATTTTATTTTTACTTATGTTAAATGTTTTATGTGCACAACTGTACCGGAAAAAATTCCTAGTTTGTGAACTTGTTCTCAAACAATGGCAATAAAACCGATTCTGATTCTGACATTGTAAATGTTGAAAACGCAGATCTTCACTTTGGCCTGACTTTTTTTTTGGTGCTTAAAATCTGAATTTACGTGTGTATGACCGGACAGAAAAATGTCTTCATTTTGTTGCACACCCGGCTACATGTGGACAAGGCATCAATCTCCATTGGCGTTTTTAAAATATTTATTATGAAGACTCCTATGATGAATGACAGCGTTGGACCAAGTGCTAGAGTGCTGGACCCAGACCTGGAGGTGGGGCACATTGGCGCGCGCCTGGTGGCCGGGCCTTTACCAATGGGGCCCGGCCGGGCTTAGCCCGAAGAGGCAACATGGGCCCCCCCCTCCCATGAGCTCATTACCTGTGGGAGGGGCCGTAGGGGTCGGTTGCAGTGTAAGATGGGCGGTGGCCGAAGGCGGGGACCTTGGCGGTCCGATCCTCGGCTACAGAAGCTGGCTTTTGGGACGTGGAACGTCACCTCTCTGGTGGGGAAGGAGCCGTAGCTGGTGTGCAAGGTTAAGGACATGTTTTGGACACTCGGATGAAGAGAGGGGCGGAGCTATCCACCAACCACTACCTGGTGGTGAGTCGGCTCTGGTGGTGGGGGAGGATGCCGGACAGACCTGGCAAGCCCAAACGTGTTGCGAGGGTCTGTTGGGAAAATCTAGCAGAGTCTCCTGTCTGGAGGAGTTTCAACTCTCACCTCCGGCAGAACTTTGAACACATCCCGGGGGAGACGAGGGACATTGAGTCCGAGTGGGCCATGTTTCGTGCCTCCATTGTCGAAGCGGCTGACCGTAGTTGTGGCCGTAAGGTAGTCGGTGCCTGTCGCAGCGGCAACCTTCGAACCCGCTGGTGGACACCAGCGGTGAGGGATGTTGTCAAGTTGAAGAAGGAGTTCTGTCGGGCCTTTTTGGCCTGTGGCACTCCGGAAGCAGCTGATAGGTCCCGGCAGGCCAAGCGGAGTGGGCTGTGTTGGTTAGCGCGGCTCTGCAGTATTGCATGGACATCGGGGGCAGTTCCCTTGGATTGGCAGAGCGGGGTGGTGGTCCCCCTCTTTAAAAAGGGGGACCACAGAGTGTGTTCCAACTATAGGGGGATAACACTTCTGAGCCTCCCTTGTAAGGTCTATTCGGGGGTTCTGGAGAGGAGGGTCTGACGGATAGTCGAACCTCGGATTCAGGAGGAACAATGCTGTTTTCGTCCTGGCCGTGGAACACTGGACCAGCTCTACATCCTCAGCAGGGTCCTGGAGGGTTTGTGGGAGTTCGCCCAACCGGTCTACATGTGTTTTGTGGACTTGGAGAAGGCGTTCGACTGTGTCCCTCGGGGAGTCCTGTGGGGGGTACTCCGGGAGTATGGGGTACCAGGCCCTTTGATAGGGGCTGTTAGGTCCCTGTATGACCGCAGTCAGAGTTTGGTTCGCATTGCAGGCAGTAAGTCGGACTCATTTCCGGTAAGAGTCCCCGATCCTGTTCATAACATTTATGGACAGCCAAGGTGTTGAGGGGATCTGTTTTGGTGACCTCAGGATCGGGTCTCTGCTTTTCGCAGATTATGTGGTTCATCAGAACGGGATCTACAGCTCTCGCTGGAGCGGTTCGCGGCCGAGTGTGAAGCAGCTGGATGGGGATCAGCCCCTCCAAATCCGAGACCATGGTCTTGAGCCGGAAAAGGTTATGGTGCCTTCTTCATGTTGGGGATGGAATCCTTCCTCAAGTGGAGGAGTTCAATCTCTCCCAGCTGGCCTGGGAACACCTCGGGATTCCTCCCGAGGAGCTGGCCCAAGTGGCCGGGGAGAGGGAAGTCTGGGTCTCCCTGCTTAAGCTACTGCCATCGCGACCCGACTCCGGATAAGCGGAAGAAGATGGATGGATGGATGGATGGATGAAGATACAGAAGCCCTCGTTTCAGGCATCTCTCTCTCTCTCTCCTATCTATCTCTTCCTGCCTGCCCCAGCTTCTAGTGCTTTACAGATATATTTATATTTGGTGTACAGACGTGACAGTAACAAGATGTGTCTTTCATTTGGACTTGAGAAGGTCAAACGTCCATAGGAATTCTTCGACTTCAATCTCTTCATAGAGTTCCAAGAATTATGCCATATTCTCAGGATGCCTTTACTAATAATTACTAATCACTAAATAGTACTAATCTTGAAATAATTTTCCCATAAAAATGCCGAGCAACATTTGAAAGCATTTCGAATCCAGTAAATAGAAAAGGCTTTCTCCAGGAGCCTCCATCAAATAATGGTGGTTTTCATTTTCAGAGGACACCATAACTATGACAAGCTTTAATCCTACTGGTTTTTTAGTGTTGCCATGTGTCGTTTATTCTCATACAGTTTTTATTTTTCTAGTTTCTTTTTCATCAGGGATTTCTGTGCTCTTAATCTGATTAGCACATGACATATTTCACCGTCTGAGTAAGTAATCTCCTTGCACAATCCCATATTCAGGCACCCCCTCCCCCCTTCATCTGTGTGGAAGACGTCCGCTCTCTGAAATATTAACACATGTGACCGTCAATCTATCCCTGCTAGCACAGACTTTCCTCCAAACCGCTCGTGCCGTTTGAAGTTATCTCGGCATGACAAGAAACTTTCCAGACAACCGTCAGACAACATGACGGCAGCATGAAATGGGATATTCAGTATTTTCCTGGAGTGACACAGTTGATTGATTGGAGTTTACTAATAATGTAGGAAAAGGTCATGGAGGAGTGTGCGACATGTGAGTCGTGTGCTTTCCTAAAGCTCCTTTTAAGCTCCTTAAAGTTTACGATACACACCACTGTTCACGTAGACGCGCCAGGGGTTTATGTGTGTGTGAGACATCTGTGTGTGGGATATAAGGGCATTTAAAGATGAGCAGCATATGTTGACACATACTCACCGTGCTCCCTGTGTGTGTGTTTCAGGAGGATTCCTGTTTATTGTGTGCTCACCTCCATCCTCTGTTAGCACCTCCATCCACCCCACTGCACTGTCCTCAGGCTGCGCTTTGCTGCAACATAAACACAAATCCCTCGGTGCGTGTGGGAGTTTCATCCCAGAAGAAATGTGCTGTTGCCTGCTGTGCAAGGGGAAAAATAACAATAGTGGAAAATATGACAGGCCTGTCCACACAGGACTCACTTAACTGAGCAATTTTAGGCTGAGTCCGTAACACTTCAAAAGGAGCAGTAAGGTATCTGGTGTTGCAAGGGAGTCATTTCATCTCATGAGGAAATCAGGTTTACGTAATGTCCATGCACATTGATTGACAGCCGATAAGTATAAACGAAGCTGATAAACTCGAACTCTATTGGTAAAAAAAAAATAAAAAATTGGCAGTCAGTGTGAATTGCATAAAGGTCTATGGAAGGAAGAAGGGACCTAAGAAGTACAACAAATGTTGTGGATCACTACCCATATGCAAGACATATACGTACATTTGTCTCTACACTGAGAAGTAAAAAGCTTACAATATTACCTGAGCTAATGTTTTAAGACAACTCTGTAGCCATTTATTATTTTCCCTTTGAGGCTAAGGCCTAAAGTTGACCACTAACCATGAACCGAGTTTACTGGTGAGTTACAATTACCGGAGCTGAAGGTAGATTATTATGACTAGGAGAGTATCGAAATAATAGTTGTGTGTAACAACACTTTACTTCTGGAGACATTTTATTTATGTATTTATTTATTTATAGATTATTTTCCTGCACCTTAGCTCGTTTGTGTGTTTGCAAAGAGGCTGCACTGGGACCAGTGGCGCACGACCATTGAGGATTAATTTTCTCCCCAAGCTTTCAGCTCTACCTGTTGAAAGAATGATGCAAGCCTGGAGCCAGTACTTTCAGCTGCATCACTTAGACATTGCATGGATGTTGCAATCCAGCTCTCCCACTCCACCAGGGAAAACATGTTACAGTCATCATAACATTGTGATTTCTCAAAGGCATGCATCTTGTTTTTATCAGGGTTTTTTTTAAAGCTACAGTTTGGCATGAGATTTGTTTGCTCAAGCCACATATGATCATTGTTTTATTTCAGGATGAAGCTGCTTTTTTCTGCTTTGCTTTATTGACTTTAGCCTATAATTAGATTTTTTAATACAGTTGATGCTGATTAATACATGTATTCTGTCATTTATTTTTACCAAGCGTACTCATATCAAACCAATTGCAATAAAGGGGTTCTAAATTTCTTGAAAATGTCCAGCAATGTAACACTTTTTGTTTATTTCCAATGATATACAGATGCTAGAATGATACCGTGGTGAATGTCTGAGAAACAGTGTAAAACTTGCTCTATGTGAAACACGATTGCCCACTGAGTTGTAAATGCGTGCTGCATGTGAACATTTTCATCACCCCCGACTGCTTGCATTAGCCACAGAAAGAAGAAAAAATGCCAAAAACGAGCGAGTCAGGAAAAAATAAATCATGTCTCTGGTAGTACAAGCTAACCGTTAACAACACCTCAACATGAAGTAACATGGTTAGACTTGTTTTATTTTTGGAGGAAACACATCAACTTTCCATTAAAAAAAAATAACCAATAAAGAATAGCTGAATAACCAGTTAAGTAAATTAAGGTGGTCTGTTTTTTTAGTGGAAGGCAGAATAAGAGCCGCGTTAATTTTAGCCAATCAGATGCAATTCGTTTTTGTGCTCATTATCCTAACATTTCTAACTCACCCACTTCTCAGATAAATTGCAACCTCCTGAAACAGGAAGGACAGATTATGTTTTCTACAGAAAATGACTCACAAGGCATTTATTCCAAATGGAGACCACAGCAAATTTATATAAAAAAGAGTACATTAGAACTTTATTACATTAAGATGACAATGTGCACCTTTCAGCCATATTCATCCGTTCTCTTTACTATCCCATGTTTCAGTTAACTCAATATGCAGGATAGTAGTCAGAGTATCTGGTGAAACACCCATTCAGTGACAGGAATAAAAAGATCCAAGATTTCCCCAATTTATGGTGAGCCCTTGAAGTTTTTCTTTAGAAGTCCTGCTCTGGCAGCCTAGAAACAAGCGTCCTTCCATTTGGGCAATATGGGGATATTCAATGTCTAATTACTCACAAAAAATGACTAGTTATATACAATCTGTTAATATGATAAACCTACTACTGACCATATAATGTAAATGTAAGTAACAGCACGATATTCATATTCATGTGCATTTATTAACTCGTAACCAACAGAATATGTATACAAATAAAATAAAAATACTCTTGAGTAAAAGACGTTTCCAACATAAATGATAAGTTTAATGGTTTCATATCTCCATTCTGCTCTTTAATCAACTTCACTGTCACTATCTTCCCATTCAGGATCAGAGTCCGTTCCGTGCCCAACTCAAAATATTCTAGCAGTAACAATAATACACTTGTAGGTGTACATTAAAATGCCACCATTAAAATAAAACAAAATCTGAAAATGTTTTAATTTGAACAATGAATGTCCCTTTTAGGATGAATACAGAATCTTAATACTACTCTGAAGCACTTAAACTGACCACTTTTCTTCTTTAAGAAGCCTTCCAGAGTCTGCTGATTGGATTTTCTTTTTGGTGGCATCTTTCTCACACCTCTGGGCAGGAAGAAACCATGAACAGGAGAAGATTACTAATACTTTTTATTATTATTACAACTACTAATATTATGTGACTGGGAGCGCTGCTCTGGCGGCTGCAAGCACTTCAGTGACCGGATCAATAAAGTATCTTTGAATGGAATTGAATAATAAGCAGGCTATATTGTTTTCTCAGACATTTGCTCAAATATACTTTACTATTACTATTTTACTATTATCATCATTATACAACATATAACGTAGCAATAAAAACTGATTTGCACAGCTAAAAATAAAAAACAGGCAATACAAGCTGGCATAGTATGGCATCAACGGGCTTTCTGTGGTTGCAAATCTCTTATTTTCAGTTCATGACACGTTCACAGTGCAGTGGTGGCTACACAAACAAACAGCAAATAATTATCCCTTATAAACAAACTAAAACACAATCTTACGAATCAGTTTGTTTTCACTAATTGAACACTTGAAGGGAGGACTGAATTACCAAAACGACACTCTGCTTCTCGGCTATGACGGCTCCGACAGCCTGGTTTAACAACAACGCCGCCGTGGACTTAGCCTTTCCGCATTGTCCATTTAGCTAGACCTGAGTCAAGAGCCCCATGATAACACTGGGTACAACTTAAGCGGGCGGAAGGATATTAATTCCGTGCGACCGGCTAAAAGTATATTAAAGGACCGGGCGGAGCAGCAGAGGTTGAAAGCTAACCCAGTTCACATAGCATTCTGGCGGAGAATAGAGCCGTGTCACAGCGGGACTAATGCTGAAGTATGAAAGGGAAAATACGATGGGCTTGCTAACGTCGTGCACAGCATTGCGCGGAATCATATCCTGGTCATAAATTAGTAGCCGGCTGGACTTCATTGAGTAGTCGGCTATATAGCCGGCAGCCGGCGCTTGTGGAAAGCCCTGATATATCACAATACCATGAGTAACACTATATACTGGGATTTTCAAAGCTGAATTTAACTGTAGAAAAGATATCATAGCATCCTAAACACTTCAACCTGTTTCATCCATAACACATCCAGTTTTATTACTAGTTCTAGTTGATCCACCGGAACAAAGGAGATAAATAAGCCACCAACAACCAGTCCTACTTTCAGTTTACTACCAAAATGAATGTGGTGTCTCAGAACTTTATTGAAAATCTTAAAAATAAAAACATTCTATGCTCTTGAATATCGATACAATATTGTGACATATTGCAATATATTGGCATAATGATATTTTCTCACATCCCTAATTTTTATTCATAAAAATAACAACAGGGTTGTTTTTGCTGGCTTCAGGGCATCTTGATAACATACATTTATCCTTTGAAAAGTGAGAGAAACATTTGAAAAACTAAATTATTGTGGACATTAAAAATTAAGATAAGATCAAATATATTAAGATGATTCAAATTATAGATAAGAATTCACTTGACCTATCAAGTCATAGCAGGTGAGATTACTTCTTTCCTGCCGCAGCATCGGCAGCATCTCTCAGATCCACAGCTCTGCTTATTTGTCTGTTAGGAAAAAGTTCACCTCTGCACCAAAGGAGATGACAATGTATTGTCTTCAAGATGGTGCATGGACAAACACCAACAAACACTAACAACAACATAAGTCAAAGGATAACTAAAGAACACGACTACATTTGGAACACAAAGTTTAATGTAAAACGGAGAACTTATACAATTAACACAAACACATTTCCCATAAATCTTTGCGGCATACAACCGTCCCCCGAGAAACCTGCACACATAGATCATTCAACCATCATCAACTATAGAAAGATTTGGCAGTTCTGATTTGAACGTGTAAATCCGTAGTCGGGGATACGCCTAAATATTAATAATAATACTAAAACCAGCTATAGCTATCATTGAACACATAGACACACTGTAAACCTGAATGCTCAAAATTATTAATTGAAATAAGTAAACTCAAAAATAATTTAAAAGTTCTACTAATTTATCAATGTTAGGTGCTATGAGTATTCTCTTTTTTTAGTTAAGATTATAATTTTTGATTAATTTTAGTTTTTTTACAGATACTGCCACTTAAAATAAAAAATTAAACATCTCATTTTGAAATAAGCATAAAGTGAAAATCAGTTAAGAATTAATCAACTGAAGATTTGCCATATTTACCATGCAGGCTGCCGCACACACACACACGCACACACACATGCACATATGTTGGGTTGTCTTGACTTATGGGGACATCTCATTGACATAACGCTTTCCCTAGCCCCTTACCCTAACCCTAACCATCAAAAATGAATGCCTAACCGTGACCCTTACCCTAACCATAACCTAATTCTAACCCTGACGCTAAAACCACATTTTGAGCCTCAAAAATGCCTTCAAACTGGGACTTTGGTCCCCACTAGGGCTATCAGTCCCCACGAGAATAGTAAACTTCCAATTTCAGGTCCCCACGAAGATAGTAATACCATGTCCCCGCACACACACAGCCAGGCCCTGTGTAGGCATAACAGGTTTATATAGCCTATCCTACAAGAAGAATTTATCCTAAATAACACAATCTGTTTAAAAAAAAAAAAAAAAAAAAAAAAAAACTGAAAACAGGAGCACTTCAGCTGCTTGACCATGGGGATATCCATTTTGCTGACTAGTATACATGGATGACTTTTATCCGGGAGTCTGAGGATAAAATCCTGTTATCTTATTCTGAGTACAATGTACTGCCAATTCTTAAGTGGAAATATTTTTGATTTATGTGAAATATAAAAGTACATTTAATAAAAACTGCAAACATTTACATTCTAGTATACTGAACTGTTGAGTTTATGAACTCAAAAATGTGAAATCTTAATATGGCAACTGCCTTTGTTTTTTTTGTTTTTTTTGAGTTCCTCTAACTTATTCGGCTTTAAAGGGGACATGAGGTGTCTTTTGCACCACAGCTAGTTACAAGTACTCCTTGTGTTACTGTGTGTGTTTCAGTGTGTATGTGTGTGTGTGTGCCCTTACATATACAAAAACACACACATGCACACACATGTGTTTTTTGTGTTTCTGAGAGATTGGCAGAAGTTGTCTGTGGGTGAATATTTGGCTATCCCAAGCCCTTGCAGCTGTACAAACCATCATCCCTCCACCCCCGTGCATGATATTAGCATGAGCTGCTGCATTTGTCGTTGTCTTTTAACAAACATGTTGAAGGTATGCTTGGAGCAGGATGTTGGACCTTTATACCATTTAGTAGACGATGACCTGTAACATATGTAAAGTCGATGTGAAAAAGCTTAAGTTAATTATTTTATTGCTGATTTGTTAATTAATAGCATGGGTTTGTTTGATATCAAACCAATGGTATATGGCAGGTTACCTCAACCTCAGCACTTTTTTTTTGTCCACCTCTGTAACATCGACTCTTATAAGTAAGAATGACAGTAACCATTTTATTTCTTCAGTCTGAATGCATTTTGAAAAGAAAAATGTTAATTCAGAGCTGAACTGTGGAAAAAATTTGCAGTATGAAGGGACATGCTTTAAGACTTACTGCAGATCTGCAAGGACACACCCTGCATGGCCGGAACCCTGGTAGAAAGAGCAGGGTCGGCGCATTGCATACACCCTCGGTCTCTGTCTCGCAGGCCAGTATCAGAGCGTTCTGCAGGTATAATATGCGATAATTGCCATGCGCCAGGTTCACAGAAAGAGAAGGGATTAGCGTGACCTCATCACAGTGCATCAGTGAGGCTTTCCCCCCCCAGACTTACCACCGCGTTTTTTGCTGCGTTTGTCGCCTGTCTGTCGCCATGGATCAGAAGCTCAGAGGCTGTCATTGTCCACCTCTCTGTAAGCCAACTGAATTGATGGGTTGCTGGTGTGACCCCAGCCGCGCTCTTTCAAACACACAATTACTGTGTTTAGCTTTGTACCTAATGCTGCTGACCTCTGCTTTCTAATAGGGAGAGACCTTTAAGGGCCACTCAAGGCTGAAGTCCCTTGTGTGTGTTCCTACTGGAAGTAGTGTTTGCTATTTTCTTTCATCTAAAGTGTGTGTGTGTTGTCTCCGTTTCTCCTCCCATCCAAGGCTTTAAGAGCACAGAGCATGTGCATCCTGTCTGGCTCTGTAAGGGAAACAGTGGATCAGAAGATTCTTTAAGCCTGGGGCAAGTACAGGAGTACTGCACGAAGCAACACAATAAGCAGAGACAACAGCTTTTTGAGACGTCCTCTAAAGATGCTGCCGCAAATCAGTGGCGCTGATGATCCTAGCAGAAATAGCTTGTATGTTCTGACAAGAGATGCATCAGCTGGCGATGACTTTTATGCCTTTTTGATGATTAGCTGGAGTTTTTCTTTTTTTATTAATGAGATAATCATAGTTACATACTAACAGGTTTCCAAGACAACAACATTTTGTGATGTGTAAGTTTGAGCAAAAAAGACTCAAACTTATATTCAGTGTCAGTGGGGTGTTTAAAGATGGAGTCAGAGGAAGCACAAAAGGAGGTAGAAGCTTCCAGAAAGCTGCTACTTTTTTAAACACAGGGTGACAGCTCAGCGTATACAGGAAGTTGAATGTAAGGCGGCAAAGTCGGACCGTTTTACCTTTTTCAAACTGTAGACATGTTATGTCCCTTCAGTGAACCTCTTGGAACATTATGTGTTTAAAAAGACTGGGAAATTTAGATTTGTGCATCTGTAAATATGTTTTGCTGTAGAACGAACATATATGTATGTCTTTGTTTCTGCATAAATTGTATTTATTATTCTGTTTTCTACAGTTGACCCTCTCTGTATGTGAAACTCAAATAGAAACCACAACATTTACCAGGATTCTGCATTTCATTCAGGAGAACATGATTTTTATGGAATTGATTAGTGCCTTTACTTTGAAAAAGTCACATTTTATGGATAAAAGAACATTCTGGATTAGGAGATGTTAGCAATATTTTTTGTATCTCAGCTAAAGTTCGGGATAGTAACTCTATGGGGTATCCACTCCTTTCTGACTGTTAATAAAAGCAAACCAAGTAAATCATGCTAATCATTAAAAAAGTTAAGAATGTCTGCTCTGTTATAGTTTTGTTTATAAATTTTAAGGAAATCCTTTTTACCTTCCTGCACAACTACAGTAAATATGGACCCTGGCTGAAAAACAAAAATTAATTGAAGTCAAAATTAAAGTTATTTTCTGGTCCGCTTTTTTACTCAAATCCTAAGGTAAATTAGTATTTTCTCTGCCTCAAAATGTATCTTTAAAATTAATGGAGATCATATCGATCCATGGCATATTTCAAGGTGACAGTGTGTAGTTTCCTGACATGAGGGGGCAGTACATACTGAAATCATTTTAAGTGAGCGGAAAACAGATATAAACGCTTATTCAAAAATCCTGAAAGGGGTTTGGTCCACATCGGCTCACGTACTGTAGAAGGAAACACAATATGTTGACCCCCATAGGGTAAGACCTGCACCCATGTATTTTAGACCTGTTTTTTATGGTTATATGTTAAACAGCAGCCAATACTTTTCAATGATTGGGCATCATTGTATTCATTTTCAAAACTATTTTGGATGGATATTTTCAGAGAGTAGTGGTAAAAACTACCCGCTGTCTCTTTAAGAAAATAACTTTTATTGCTGCACTGACTCTCATTAATTATTTTTGGCACTAGGCGGCCCATGGACTGGATGTAGAAGGGCAGGACGTAGGCTCCTCATTGGCTAGTGTGTTTACAAAAGAGCCAATCCAGAAATACTATTAATTTTCCTTGGCACCGATTGGCTATACCACCTGAAGTGGAAACAATGAAGACTGCAGATATTAGTTTCTACCAAAGTGCTAACTGTGTGTATTAATTAAACAATATCACACTAGAGGGAGTGCTGTTGTGCCGAATGTCAACACTGGTGTAATTCGGTCGTAGGCAAAAAGCCACAGGCCAAGTGCTGCAATAAATCACTTCAGTGCCAAGGCTGGACTATTGTAATTCCTTATTATCAGGAAGTCCACAAAATGCAATTAAAAGCCTTCAGTTGATCCAAAATGCTCCAGCAAGAGTTCTGATGAATAGTAAAAAGATATATCACATTTCTCCTGTTTTGGCTTCTCTTCACTGACTCCCTGTTAAATCCATAAAACAGTTTAAGATCCTCCTTCTTTCTTATAAAGCCCTTAAAAATCAAGCTCCATCGTTCATCAGAGATATGAATATTCCATATGTTCCTAACAAAGCACATCGTTCTCAGAATGCAGGTCTACTGGTAGTTCCTAGGATTTCTAAAAGCAGAATGGGAGGCAGATCTTTTAGTTATCAGGCTCCTCTCCTGTGGAACCAGCTCCCAGTTTTAGTCAGTGAGGCAGATGCTCTGTCTTTTTTCTCCCCATAGAAGCTCCACATGGTCTGGTACCCTGCTCAACTATAAAGTCCCCTTCTGGATGGGGAACATCGGTCCAGATGATGCTGAAAGTCACCGAGCATCCTCCATGCTGTCTCTTCTCTGTCTTCTCAGACCCCCAGACGGTCGTGGCAGATGACCGCTTGTACTGAGCCAGGTTCTGCCGGAGGTGTCTTCCTGTTAAAGGGGAGTTTTTTTTCTCTCCACTGTCGCTACATTCTTGCTCAGTATGAGGGATTGCTGAGGAATTGCTGTGGTTGGAGTGTGCATGATCTGGGCACAACCTCACGTCGATGACTCATCGCAATCTGCTGGGATTCCTTACATAGAAAACTTTTAACTGATTGGAAAATTTGTAGAGTTGTATTGAAATGACTTTTGTTGTAAAGTGCCTTGAGATTACATTTATTGTGAATTGGCGCTATATAAATAAAAGTGAATTGAATTGCTGATATTCCGCACAACAGCATGAGCACAAGTGTGATATTGTTTTTATACAACACTTTTAGAAGCTAATTTTATTGTTTAACGATAATAAGTGACAATAGATTATGATTTGTTTGTTTATTTAATCATTTATTTAGCTCAGCCAACACAAATAGTTCCAACTGGAAGGAAGACAAGTCCTTACAAAGGCTAAAATTGGCGCTCCAGTATAATGATATTAAAACCTAACACAAAAGAGCAAATTAGAGTTTATTCCTCCCAAATATTGAGTCAGATACAGCTGTTATGTGTTTTGAATATTGGATATTGTTTAAAAATATGTGTCTTGCACACTAATATAGTGTGAGATGTCCAAAAAAGAGGAACAGGACCATAGTGAGCTATACTCTGTCTGGTAGAGAAGTAAATAATATGCGCCTTACTTACCCAGTAAAGATTTGGTTTAGAACTCTTTCTTGTCTTCTTCCTATTTTTTAAAGACATACTCAGATTAATTAGATTCAAATAATATAGAAACAATTATCTATTGGGAGACGCGTCTTTTTTTCTTTCTTTCTTCCGTATCTTACTGTCAATAACAATATGTTTTGTTGTTTTTCATGCTTACCAGATCTATTGACTGAATTCCCATAAATATTCATTGCCTCTGTCAGAAGAGACTGTGGGATGCATCTTAGGGGATGACCTCACTTGGAGGATGAGAAGCAGGACAGTGCCTGCATTTTGCTCAGAGAAATTAATCACATTACAGGAAACAAAAACATGGCAGAGATATAGTGGGTGATGTCACTGATTTGAGATATGCAATCATTGGTAACATTTCTTATGTTCTATCTAAGAGGGGAGCATGAGTTGGGATGGGCAGAAAGTAACGTATAGACACAAAGTCAGTATTTCGGGTGGGGGGGGTTGGCTTCATCATATTTGTGGCTGAAGACCTAGTAATAAGAGCAGACTTTTCATCGTAGTCTTTTTGCGTTCAGATTCTGGAGGGGTGGGGTGTGGGAGCAGGGAAAGCTGTGATTGCACGCACTGATGACATGTAATGTATACCGTGGTTCCTCGCTTGATGCGGGGTTACGTCCTAAAAATAACTCACGACAGGCGAAATCCACGAAGTAGTCATCTTTATTTGTTACAATTATACATCTTTTACGCCTGTATTAAGCAGTAAAACACTTCGCTACACACTTCATACAATTTTCTCAGACATACATTACATTTACTCACATTTCTCACTAGTTTAAATAATCTCCAACTTCAAACCTTACTAGAAACATAAAATTATTAATATGACAGTTTCTTTGTCTGCACCTGCTCGGGTGCATCTTTCTCCACTGAAATTATGGGTAGTTTTTTTTTGTTCTTCTGGACGAGAAGATTCTTATGATATGAAATGAGAAATTTGCCAAGTGTAGGAGACATGACACAGAGTTTGACAATTGCCTCCAATCAATCAAGAAGCAGAACACAATGCAAGTTAGTACACTGTAAAGAAAGCTTTTAAAATCGTATAAAAAAATCTGTGAAACTTCAAGCCAATAAAGGGTGAACCAGGTTACAGCAAAGTACCACTGTAAAGCAAAGGCTGTTTAACACTCCTTTCGTTTTGCTTCTAATTTTCATTCAGCTTCGTCTTTTAAACTTACCTGCACAGAATTGAACACAAAAGAACAAGCACTGTGAAAAGTTCTGCTGTCAGCTGTGAAAAGTGGTGTATTTGAAAAGACAACTCCGGTTTAAGACCGGATCAAATTTGTACATGAATATTCCAGAACATCTATCTGAAAACGATTCTAGTGTTTCCTTTCGTTTCAACTCTCCCAGTTGACGTTGGCCACATTAAGACAGACCTTTATTAACAAAAGTGCCAACAATAGGGAAACAGTATTAAAAAGGCAATGATGTTGTTATGCATCAATCTAAATATACATTTACATTGTCCTTCAATGTTTTTTTTATGTATTAATTAAACCTTTCGTCTTTACATTTAAATGAGATAAAATATAGACATGGATAACACCGTCAGGTCCTCCACAGGTGCTCCAGCTTGATGAAGTCATTCCCATTTTCCGTCTGTTCCAAGGCTGTTCCAATTCTAGTTTACTGCGTCCCCATCTTTGTCTCTGTGCTCCATCTGTCCTTTATCACCAATCTGTATAGGCTGTGCAAAGGGAAGGGCATGTTTGACTTGCGCATCTTATTCTCCCCTTGAATATTCATTTAGGGCTGTCCTTTGAAGTTTCTCCTTTGTCTCCTTTTGTGAGTGGAGCAGCTTTATTCATTGTGACTCCTGCAAAGTGATCTTTAACCCAGAGGGGAAGTACAGAGAGGGGCTTGCGTTTGTGTTTTATGGAATGTAGCTTTTGGCAGATCACAAGGGCCTTATTAAAGTATACTGTAGCTTATTTATTCATTTTAAGCATCTAATATTCAACCAGAAGGAGAGCAAAGAAGCAGCTGTGTTGCCATGGCGTTGACTGTAAATACAGCCAGAATTATTTTCACAGTTTGCCCCAGCAATGTCCTGTTTTCTTGCTACAGAGCTAGGTAACCTGAAAAATCAATGCCCCGCATGATTTTCTTGAGGCCCATTCAAGCCGGCCTTGCAAGGCATCTCATTATGCTTTCTGTCTCTGCGGCATTCGACAGCTCACGTTGTGCCGCGTAGCCAGAGGAGTTTTATACTTAGAACAAGAAGCAGGTGCAGCCATGGTTCGGACCCGCTGGAGAGGAAACAAACACAAACAACATGCCTTATCCTGTCTCAAAGTGTCTCGTGTCCCCATGGAACTCTTCTGGGCCCATCAGCATGAGCAGCAGTCACACAAAGAGCCTGAGCTCCAAACCAGGATTACTATTACTACTACGACTTTCAGCCAGGAGGAAAAAATGCATCCTGCTGGGTATAAATGCCTTGATAGCTGTTAGAGAACAATTCAGGTTCGCTAACAAGTGATACCCAGCTGCCTTTTGAGAAATTTGAATATTCTTACAAAGCTGTTTTATATTAGTTATTCAGTGTAAAAACTATTATCTGCTATATACTATATTTTATCTGTTGAGTATATTTTGGTACTCGGTTCATTTTGATAGTCCATAAATCCAATTAAAAACTATTTAATTAGATTTTTTACCTGCTTTTTACTTTTGACCTTAACTGCACAATTCAAACCTCTGTAGTGGTGCAAACAAGGACCCTTGATTATCACAAATCAGCATTGCAGATCAAACACAGTTCTAATATAGGTAAATTTCAACAAATATGTTTAGCTATACTTCATACTATATAATAAATGCATAGAAACTCACCTTTTGTCATTTACATGCAACAATAGACTGAAAACTCATCTAAGCTCCAGCAGCGAGGAAGAGGAAAAAAGCCAGATGCTGAAAAGCACCTGTGGTGCATTCAAATAGCGTCAGAAATCTATGTTTAATTCAGAAGGATTGGATATTGCATCTTATAGTGAAAACTCCAATAATAAAACTGCAACTGACAAACTTGGAACAATGTGGGGTTTCTTACATGTCTTTATTCAAAAACATAGAGTGAATATGATCCCATGACACTGAAAGGGCAGCGTTGTGCACACCATCATATAGCCTGCCGGGAATACTTTAAAAAAATAATACTGTACCAAGTAGGTGTTTGGCTTTTACTTTTGTCTGAAATATTAAACTTTAGCTGACCTATAATTCTCTTAAGATTTTGATTTCATGGGATTTACAACAATAATGGTAATGCTTATTAATGAAATTGTATTATAGAAATTTTAAAAAATAGTTACTTGCTAAAAGTATATTCAAGTTTTATAAAATTCAAAATTAAAGGCAAAATATCGGATCTGGACTCGAAATTGGATCTTTTGAGATTAGTTGACTCAGTGCTTTGAAGTCATCTGGAAGTTCTTTCGAGATTAAAAAGGCATAGAAACTGAAAGCTTCTCCGTGCCTAAATCTAATTCTAGGAATTTTGAGTAGATTGCAATTAGAGGAAGCCTTATTATTAACCCATACATTTCATAAATGATGCTCCAAACAACAAGTCAGTAGTCTTTATGCTTACTGTGTAAAAATTTCAGCATTAAAATTAATACATTCCTGTTCCTATTCTAATTTGCAGAGCAACATAATCAGCACTTTTTATTAGCTGTTTGCCACAATCATCAAAATTAAAGAAAAAATAATCGGCAGTAATGGAATTGCTACACTGTACTGTATATAAGTTTGCCTTTTTCAATGTAAGTAATGAAGTAAATGTTTGAGGCACACTAGTGGCACAGTAATTACAACGCAGAACTTTAACTGATAAGTTCAGAAAGCTGAAAAAAAAAGGTTCAGATACAATAGATAGATACAATTTACAGAATAGTTAATCTCAATCTCAATCCCTCCTATAGATGACTCTCTCTCTTCTACCTCCAGCTCAGTAAGCACAGCTGCTGATAGCTAAATGGAGGCGAGCCTCATGAAGGGATGACAAACAAGCCGTATTCCTGTCTTCACATATGGAAAGTGTTGGGGAGAATACTTTGTAAATGTATTTAGTTACAGAATACTGAATACCTGCTTTAAAATTTATTTTGTAACATGTTCCGTTACTTTGCTGAATCCTGGTACTATATTCTAAATACTTGGAATACTACCCCTTAAAAACAGCCTTAAGTCTATTAAATGTCACAAAATGCACTGGTAGCTACTCCCACAGAAAAACAGAGAGCATATTAATGCTAAACAATATTTACTGACTGGGAAAACAATTAAAATTAAAAGTGTTTAATTATTTTTAGCACAACACTGTTACCTCTCACTGACCAAAATCCAAATAAACAAACTGTTTTTTAGCAGTAATATCTATTTACATTTTATAAGATTTTATATTTGGTCATTTGATTTAAGTTTAGCTGTTTAGCAGCCACACCCAGTTAGTCTATTTGTGACTTTCTTTTATAAATATGCTAATTATTGTAAACTGACACACATTGAGCTCCAAATGGAAAGCTTTTATCCTTGTACCCATAATTTGTGGGAAACCATCACAATCAATCAATCAATCAAACTTTATTTATAAAGCGCTTTTCAAACTACATAGCTTCTCAAAGTGCTTTACAGATTAAAATGACCCCACAAACCCCACCCTTCCCAAACCCAAAATAAAAACATCGTCACAACTATAACTCCCCCCATCTCCCATGTGCACACACACATATGACAAACAGTAAACAAAAGCTAGAAGGGGCTGAGTACAGATGAGCCAGGAAACGCTATCATGGGAGCCATCTGCTTCGGCAGCAGAAGATCAACAGCAGCAGCCAAGGCACTGACCCAGGGCTCCCAAAGGAGGGATTAATCAAATAAAATCAAAATCAAATAATGTATTATAAAAGTTTAATTCAGCCGAGAGCGAGCATTTAAAAGAGCCATATTAATAGTGGTTGGAGATGGAGTGATGTATGATTAACTGAACGTGGGATTTTTGGTAACTGTTTACGGTAATTTGAGTTGCACTTTTTCAGTTTTTGATTATTTGTTTGCTCTGTGCTGACAATAACAGGGATGAATGACAGGGGTGATTCTAGACCTAGAGCTTTGATGGGGCACAGGCCCCCAACTCCTAATACATAACAAAAAAATTAAATAAATGTGTTCGCAATACGAAATAAATGGCTGGCTTCGGGTACAAGCTTCAAAATCATTATTGTCACTGTCATACTGTAGGCTATATTAAACCACCGGTACAGATACAAGAATAGATTCAGGGGTACAATATGATGATATTTATTTGCACATGCACATCTCAAAGATTTTCAAACAACATCCTCTCACTGCAACCATTTAAGATTAGAAAGAGACAGATTCTTTACTACCCAAACCTCAGTCCAAGTTTAAAATAAGTAGTTCAGGAAAGCAAAGTAACTAACAAACAAAAACAAAAAGTATCTTTCTATCTTAGGCTACATTATAGGCAAATTATCACCTATATGCTACTATGACCTTGTGTAGATTATTATTGGCTACATTATAGAGAAATTATCACCTATAGGCTACTCTGACCCTGTGTAGATTATTATAAACTACATTATGGGCAAATTATCTCCTATAGGCTACATTTGCAAATGCAACAAACTTATTTAAATTCACCAATAAACCATTGATCAAATCCCAGCACTGGCTATTACCAGCATAAATGTTTATGTTAATGTTAATGTGAACAACTATCATACCTCCCTTGCCCTCCTCATCTCTCCACTCTGTTCCTCTCCCTCTGCTTCTTTTTAGGAAAAAAAATTCTGATGTCCATCTCTGAATACTTTATCAGAAGGCTTTGTTTAGTTTTACAATAGGACAGCTTCACAAACAGTATAAGCTACTTTTACAGGACTCTCTCTACAGTATACATATCAATCATTATTAACTGTCCAGATTTGTGCATGCAGCATATGCATGGTGTGAGTGTGTGCATGTGTGTGTGTGTGTGTGAGGGAAACAGCACAGGCTGGTAAACTTATATAAACTGCTAAATTTGAGAATTACAAAAACAGTTAAAACCGTGTTACAGAGAGCCGGTGGCATCTGGACGCCAACACATGCGCATCTAACGACATATAATCAAGCTTACGTCATGTCAGATACAATCAACACTATCACTGTAGCTGTGAGAAATGACCTAACATGATACAAGCCCTGTTAAATAATGGACAGAAAAAAAAAACTGTGGTAGAGGATTGTTTTTGTTTTTCTACATCATTGCAGTGTCTTTTAATTTTTTAGTGACTTTCACATACCTTGAAAGGCTGGCCAGCCGGATTCTTTATGTTTCAAATTTGCTGTTGACGTTGTCGATGTGCAGCGTAGCTTGAGACCCGCCAACAAAGTTTATACAAAAATGTAAGAACTTTTCCACCTGGATCATCACTAACCTTTATAAAAATTTATTGATACCGAATTACAGCTGCTCCAGCAATCACTGGAGTTTGCCTGCAATTTTCCAGTTTGACCATAGAAGCATTGCGGTGCAAAAAAAAAAAAAAAGAATTAACTGTGAGAGAGCGCCATTGAATGCATAATTTCATTCACTGCTAGTAGCTTTATTTGGCTGCGGTTGTGGCTCCAACCACCCCAGCTCCGGATCTGAATCCCTACCTGGCAACTAACGTTTACATTTTTGTTTGATAGTCTGGAGTGTTTTAGCTGTAGGATCTGTATCATTTCGGCGGCATGTTGTTTAGGAGTTTTATAGGATAATCTACACAATGCGGAGACACACATTTCCCAAAATTTGGATGTTCATCTTTGAGGTCGAAAGTAAAAAACACACAAGTATTCCGATGGTATTATGAAAGTAAATGTATTCTGAATACCATGTTAAAAATTGTAACTGTAATGTAATACAGTTACTCATAATTAGTATTCTGAATACATACCGCCGGTACACGTATTCGTTTCTCTCCAACACTGCATATGGAGCATGCATGATGGCCGTTAGTCAGAATTGTTGGACTCCAGGTCATAAAATTAGGTTAGATCTAATATCAGATGCCATGGCAACCCTTTGCTCTGCAACCATTTCCGAATAACGCTTTTGATTCCCTTCTAAACTTTTCAGTGGAGCCAATTCAATGGTTAACTTACAGCTGCCAGAGAAAGTGACCATGACGTGTCTTGTAATAAATTTAATGACAGTTTTTCATCATCTTTGTCCATCTGCTGTCCATTTGTCTCCATAGAAAAACTAACTCAAGCTAAATTAGATTATTGACCAGGTTAATAGAGTCATTGAGTGTAGCTGGTACTCATTAATCATTGTTACATAGTGGTTACAGAATATTATCATTTTATTAAATTATCTGTCAGTGCATAAGATGCAGTGTACTTGAAATTACTTCTCTGTGTTTTTAAAATGCCTCATTATCTCAAATCAAAAGCCTATTAAACCAGAAAACTGCATAAACCGAGGTCCTTTGTTTTGATCTGCCTTTTCAAGTATGCAAAGCTGATAATTGAAATAAATAGTTTCACACCTTTTCAAGCATTTATAACATTAAAACACCACTAATATCTGGTAAAGTGGGAGCCTGCGGGCTAAAGTATATTAAACCTCTCAATGTTATGTATCTCAAGGTCTTAAAAATATCCGTTGTCATATTCTATTATTTATAGTTTTTTATTATATCTTGTGCAAATCTATATAATGAGAGAATGCAGAGGCAGGAGGTTCTTGCAAGTGTCGTTCCCTGATTGGGACCCTTTCTTTGTTACCCACATGACACATTAACTTCCTCTAAAAAAGCCCATTCAGCAAATTAAAAAGAAAACCCTTATTTTGTTTAGTTTTTATATTTAATTTTTTGTTTTATCCTGCCTGATAAACAGCAGCCATGTCTCCTGGGCAGTAAGCTATGTCAACCATTTTAAAACTGAAATAAGAATATCCATAGGAATATCTTTTTTGGGTCTTTGTCTTTTAGGTCATTTTAACACCGTTTTTTTGTCATGGCCATATGTCTACATTAACTAGCATATAGAGCTGCATATGCCATAAGAAAACAAGAAGTTATTATATATTTTTTTCCAAGACAGGTATGTGAGTTTTCAAAACATGCATATATATCATGCATAATATGTATGTACTTGTTGTTAGCTTGAGTTTGACGATATCAGTCGGATGATAAAAACAATAAAATTATAGGTAAGAAAGTATCACAATAATTGCCTCTCTTTACTGCATAAACAGTAAAATACTTATATTTTCAAAGGGGGGGGGGGGTTGGTAAGGAAAGCCAAGGCAATTTTATTAGTATAAAATAACATTTTTGTTTCTAGTCAGTTGGAGAAAGTTATTGGACATCCAGCTATTGATTTTCTCAATACATTTATTTAGGGTTTGAATGGGTTCAACGCCACCTTGTGACATTGTAGTGTAAAGCTGAGTGTCATCTGCATAGTTATAGTAGATTTGTCTCATTTCCATATGCAGTGTTTACTTCCACCTGTAACTCCAGATGATGTATCTTTGTTTCTTAAGCATCCATTCGTTGTAGCAGTTTGTTAAAGTCCTCTGCTGAGTAACACATACCTTTAAAAAGTCCTCAAAGCTTCAGTCCTTCAAAAGTGAATCCCCCCGGAAAAAAAATCCGGTCTAATACAGTAACTACAAAGGATGGGTGTATAAATTAACTAAGGAAAAAGCTAAGAACAGTAAAGTAAGGCTGGTAAAAAAAAGTAATAGTAAAGAAAAGAGAATAAGGCAAGAGATCAGGAGAGATCTGGAACGGCTGCTCTTCTTTCAGCAGCATGAGACGAAAGGTGACAAAATGGAGAGAAAACGGTATGCTGTTATGGGGTTGAACAAAAAATGAGCTATTCTATAGATAATTTGTTTAATTTTCTCCTATTTTTGAATTAAGGTAAAGGATAATGCAAATATTTATATTAGCACAAACAACTTCTGTTCACCGTCCACTTGCATTTATATTTCATTCATGAAAAACAAATTTTGGTAAATAGGGACAGGCTTATTGGCTGTCCTCTATTCCTCAGTAACTCATAAAACTCTTAACGACCTTTTGTGTCACAATGAAGAGGAACATTGATCCTTCTATCTCTTGTTTTAAAATATATTTGGTGGTTTACTTCATATGGAAATCTTTATGGTAATCATAAATGCGCCAAATTCAGAGAATCACCCAGCTGTCTTAAAAAAATGAGAACTACAAATAGATGTTTTTTGAAGACCTATAGCTTAAAATCTGTCAGCTTAAACATTTTAAAAGACATTTTAAAGAACAATATTTTTTCAATACCAGCTAAATGTATAAGCAGCTCTTGGGTAAATATGGTAATTAGTCAATCTGATATTATGCTCTTTGTAAAAGCATCTGGAAAGCAAATGTTGGTGACGTAATTAGCTGTGTTTGGTCCCCCAGGAGCTTTTAATAACCTTTTGATTCAACATAGCACTAGCTTAAAATTGAGGACTGGAACTCTTTGGAATATTCAATCAATCAATCAATCAATCAATCAAACTTTATGTATAAAGCACTTTTACAACTACAAAGCTTCTCAAAGTGCTTTACAGATTAAAATGACCACACAAACCCCACCCTTCCCAAAACCAAAATAAAATCATCATCACAACTATAGCCCTCGTTAAGACTGATGGCTTCCCAAATGATAAAATATAAGAGAATGATATACTATACTAACGATACTATGATAAGATAAAAATGCAAAGCAGATAAATAATAATAATAACAGATAATTAATTAATAATAATCAGTTAAAAACTAAACTAAAAATTCAATCAAATAAAACAGTTGCAGAGCGATTAAACAGATATTAATAAATAATAATCAGTTAAAAGCTCGGCTAAAAAGGTAAGTTTTGTGCCTGCTCTTAAAAACATGAACGTTCTCTGCGTCACTGAGGTCCTCTGGCAGCCTGTTCCAGAGATGAGGGCTATAATAATGGTAAGAAGCCTCACCATGAGTTCATGTCCTGACTTTGGGGATGATAAGGAGACGGCTGCCAGAGGAGTACAGAGACCGCAGAGGTTCATATGGTAAAAGCATTTCTGAAAGATAACAAGGCCCGAGACCATTAGGACACTTGAAAACCATTAAAAACTATTCAGTACTATGTAAGTGTTTAACTGCCAGAGCTAGGATATAAACATATAGGTATAGTATCATGTTACAACACGAAAGCTTGTCATTATAAAGAGATATAAAACGTTTAAAAGTTAAAAATGTTTCTTGTTACAAAATGTAATACTTGTTATAAAAACTCTAAACATAACCAGAAACTTTTTGCCATTATGACGTTGGGTTTTCACTCCCCAGTGCTTAAATACATTCGTCTGACAGATCATGATTTCTTAGAAAGACAAAGAATATGGAGAGGAAATATACTCACAAGATCTATGTGTGCGTAATACCTGATTTATAGCTTGTGTCAGACTGTTTGTGTGTAACGTTGCGTACTTGCAAGTGTTCGGTTAAATCTACATACAAATATAAAAAAAGGCGGAGTGAAATATCCATTTACTATTCAACTATTCATACAAAACGAAAACAACAGCTGCTTCTCTTTATTAATATTCTTTGTCAAGATATCTCCACTAACAGAAAGAGCTTCTCTTCATCCATGTTATCCTCGCGGATATACGAAGACGAACGTCTTGACCCACACACCTACTGCAGGAAATGACAACATTTCAGAATTAAATAAGTTGAAATGAGTTTTGATTTTATTCTGTGTGTAAATTATGTATAATTCCACAATTATTTTAGACAGCCTATGTATAAATTTAAGTGAGATTATATTATTATAGCTATGCATACAAAGAAAAATAAGTCTGTATTTACTGATTTTTTTTTGAAAAACCGGATAATCTGCATGTTCGGCATCCTGCGGGGTGATTTATATTTGTGCGGACTGGCTCCGGCGTCCGGCAAAAATCGATTCAATCCTTTTTTTGCTGTGGGGCGAAACGGGGCCGGTGCCCAGCGCCGCACGGCGGCGGTAGTGGAAATGTTATTTTTCCTTACAATGGGATCGGTTTTGCTGCGGCATGCGAGACGGGTCGGAGCAGAAAGAAGTGCATGTAGTGGAATTTAGGGGTAACTTAAAACTAACTACAAATTCAAAACAGCTCCTACACATATAAATCATTAAGTATGTATGCACCAATCACCTGATACACACAGACAAATCCAAATTTACTTACAGATCAGAATTACAACTGCACGAAAGGGTTTTGAGACTCATTTCACGTCTGGTGATTCGTGTGTAAATGATGGCTGTTAAGCCTGAGCCCGACCGATCTGCGTACTGATGTATAAATGTGACTGTGATTGGATGAATGTGTAAGAGTGCTTTAAGTGGGTTTAGTCTATTTGCTGTTGATTTTAGTATGACAACAGTTTTTTTGTGCTTTGAAAACATATTAATGAATTAAGAATAGCACCTGAAGTAGGACCTCAAATTCCAGAAGAGTTGAGAAGGAGGCATCATGAGTGTAGAGAGGAGAGAGTGAAGGAGGTTCAGACCATCGCTACCATTGATCATAATGGGCAAGGATATCCAACCCCAAAGTCTCTCTGCCTGGCTTTCTAACTATAAGGCCTAAAAGACATAGCATGTTTTGAATTTTCAAAATGTAAAACCTTGGACATTTGAGTGTTGAAATAATAATATTTATGGACTTCAACCTCCAGGAAAAATGGCCCACTTCCTTTTGCAAGGGTTCAATGCTATGCTTCTTTTACTTTAGCACTCAACATAATTACAGCTAAGCCTTTTTTTACTGTATCAATGTTTTTTTGTTTTTTTTTGACAGTAGTCGATTAAGAACAACTGACTTATAGAAAGAGAAACTTGGAAACGAGAGAAACTTTGAAATATGCTTCATATGTTATGGTAATCATGTCAAAAGGCATCAAGCCTTCAAGCTCATATTCATGTTGGCAATTAATATTAACCTTTTTCTGTATTATTTCAGAGTTGTAATTTATGAATTTACTTATTAAAGAAATAGTAAATTAATACCCGCCAGGCATTCATGCATAATAGCTAATAATTGTTAGCGATTATTTACCTGCCCATGCATTGGCCTTAAGAGAAGCGATATATTTAGTTGTTTTTTGTTTTTATTTCTTTTTTTTAAGAGTTACAATAATTAGCTTCATGGGTAAGAGAGAAAAGTAAATATACAATATTATATCTACAAAGAGAATAGGAAGAATGACATGAAACAATACATGTTTTAGTGTTTTATGAGAATGATAAAATAGACAAGTCATATCCCTCAAAATGACTGGTTGTTAAATACAATACAAATCTTACACATTATAAAGAACATTGTGATGTTGGATATTTCCAAACATAGACTGCAGAAATTTTAAAACAATGTTATTTACAATTATTATGATATACATACTGTACATACATTTGAAACCAGAAGTTTAACTGAGCCAAATAAAAATACAAATAAATACTGTTTTTTTTCTCACTGTCTTTCATTAAATTGTACCAAACTTATGTTATTTTGGGTCAGTTAGAGCAACCATAATTATTTTTACTCATTATTCTCTTCAAAAGGTTTACCTATATATCCACAATATGTTGTACCTTTGCTGTAGGATCAGTTTGGTCACTCTTTTGGGTTTTCCTTCCACAAGCTTCTCAAAATAGTTTGCTGGAATTCTGGCCCATTCCTCCAGACAGAATTAGTGGAACTGAGTCAGGTTTGTATGCTACCTTAGTTTGACATGTCTTTTCTGATCCACCTACAAATTCTCTCTAGGATTGAGATCAGGGATTTGTGCTAGTCTTGCAAAAAAATAATAATTGCCAGTGTTGATTTTATGCCAATTTGTAACCACTTTGGCTGGATACTTAGGATCATTTTCCATTTCGAAAACATATTTGTGTCTGAGCTTTAGCTTCTTGTCTTATGTCTTTAAAATGTCAGTATTCCTCATAGTATTATTTTCCCATGATGCTATCTATTGTATAAAGTGTATCAGTTCCTCATGCAGCAAAGCAGAACACACTTCAACCCCCATACTTGACGGTTGGGATGTGGTTACAGGCTTACAAGCGCTCCTCTTTAACGATGGTCATTATGGCCAAACAGCTCCACTTTAGTTTCATCAGATTTACAAAAAAAAAAAAAAATATGTGTTCAGTTTGAATTGAATTAGGGTCTATGGAAGCAAGGAGAGACTTAGGAAGAATAACAAATGTTGTGGCACATCAGCCATAAACCACAGTATAGAACCACACACTCATTTTAAAGATTTATAAAACTTTTATACCTGAATATCCTCTGGACAGCAACTCAATTGGCTTCCTCTGTGCTAAGAGGCCTTTCAGCCCATGTTAGTAGAGTATATTATTCACTAGGGATGTCCTGACATCCGATCCCGCTCCAATCTTTTATCCTCAAATCCGATCTGATTTCAATCCGGATTCGATATTTTGCCTTTTGTATTGAAATGTATAAAGCTAAAGTAAATTTTTAGGAAGTACTTAACTTTTTTAACATTAGTTTCATTTATAAGCATTACCATTATATTTGCGAATCCCACGTAATCCAAATCTTTGAATTAAAGGTCAACGTCATTTGAAAGTTTTAGACAAAAGAAAAAAGCAAGGCACTTGGTATTTCTGGTTGTTATAGCCTATATATGCTGGTGAGCACAATGCTGCTTTTTCACTTTAGTGGGATCACATTCACTATATATTTGGGTAAATAAGTATTAGAAAGCCCACATTGTTCTAAGTTTGTAAGTTGCAGTATTATTATTGTTGGTTTCACTATAAGCGTAAATATCATATTCTCCTGAACTCTTTTTGAATGTAGCACAGCTGCAGCTCAGTCTGACTTTTTCTCCTCCTCTCCACTGCAGGAACGAGAGGAGTTATCCTCCGTTTTTTTTTTTTTTTTTTGTTCCTTGTAAATGTCAGAAGATGTGTTTCTATGCATTTTAAAATGCTGTTAAGCATATTTGTTTATGCTTACCTATATTATAACTGTTTAATCTGCTATGCAGTTTGTGCTAATTGAGAGCCCTTGTTTGCATGGCTACGAAGGTTTGGATTATAATGTAATCACCATCAAACAACTAGGACGTATTTTCGTAAAGATCGGCGTGACTCATCAGCTAATATAGCCTATCTCCGATCACTGAAAAATGAGAGAATATCGCCCCGATCAGATCTTGAGATCCCTACTCTTCACCATAGATAATCAAGGTCAAGTTTATTTATATAGGACTTTACAATAGTGACAACTGCCCAAAGTACACATTAAGACAATAAAAAGGAAAGTAGAAAATAGAAATGACCAGGGCTACCTTTGGTTAAAAGTCTGCTCATGAAGGTACCTTTTTAACATTGTTTTGAATTAGGCTAAGCAGTTGGCAGATGTGCTGTTGAAGGGAAGACTGTTCCAGGGCTTTCGGGAAGCCACTGTTTGTTGGACGGTATGGCTTTACCTTTGCCAATACCCTGAGATGATAAAAGCCAGATTGGTCAACTCCACAAACCTGCCAGGAAAGTTTTAGAGGACCATCAATAAAAAATAAAAAAAAACTTTTAAAAATGTTTTTGTTAAAAGGAGACAGAATACCTAGTGGTAAATCATAAGGAGCCTATGATCACACTGTTTTACCAACTTCAGCTGGCATCTTGGCTTTTAGTTCTAAGATGGATTTGCACATTTTAAACCACAACATATTTATCTCTGGTACCCTCGGGTCGTCTCCTTCCTCAGCGGAATGATTCTGGACATTCCGATCATTTCTATTATAAGACCTCAGCAGTGCCACAGGGTGAGGCACTGACTGATGCAAAACAGGTCCAGACCTAATAATGAGCTTATATGCACGATTTAACTAAATTTCTCTATTTAAAATCATTGTTTTATTGTTTTCATGTAATATTTCATTTCATGTACTTTTTCAGAGATTTAAATTTTGGAGTATTCATAAGCTGTAAGCAATAATCATACAAATTATGACAAAGAAAGGCTTGTAATATCTTGCTTTGCATGTAATTAGTCTATATCATACATTAGTTTTACCTTTTAAGTCAAATTGTAGAAATAAATTACATTTTGCTCAATGTTTTTTCAAGTTTCATCTGTAAACTACTGGTTCAACAGTAACTTTCTACGTTTATCACCAGCAGATGTTCTAAAGGCTTTTTTCCCTCCATGAGTAGTTCAGCACTCTTTTAATGACCCCAAAGCTACTCCCCCTTTATTTAATTTAAACAAATTTTCTTTTCTTTTTTTCCCCCCACAGATCTGATCTTTTCCTGGATCTTCAACGAGTACCCAACATTTGTAAAGCAGGACACTCGCCGCTTCGTCTCACAGGAGACGGGAAACCTGTACATCGCCAAAGTGGAGCCCTCAGATGTTGGAAATTACACCTGCGTAGTAACCAACACGGTCACAAAGACCCGAGTCCAGGGCCCGCCAACTCCGCTGGTGCTCCGCAGCGGCGGTAAGCACTATTGGTTATTTGCACCGTATGCTAATGGATTAGCAGGTGAACGTTAAAAAGCACGCACAGTGGCATGGAATGTTAAAAGGGTTAAAATTCTATCTGGGCGCATGTGGCACTATCCTGTCAGAGGGTCTGTAAATTGGAAGGTACAGGCTTATTCACAACCTTTACTGCAACAAAGTCTATACTGTGAATTAATTCAAAGCTATATTTTTTTAAATCACTTATAATCAAATCAAACTTATTTTATAAATTGCTTTTCATACAAAATAGACTCTCAAAGATCCAAAATGTTTCATCTGTAAACGCAGGTCTGGGTAAAAATATTAACGTGATCAACTGATCTTGCTGACCTAAAGAACATCCAGAACAGTTTAGAAACAAAGACCTGCTTTTAAATGTTAGTGGAACTGAAATGAACACTCACTTGTGCATAATCCATTTGCGAGTTTTCTGCAGGGGTTATTGTCAATAGGTTTTGGATTTTTGCCCTTGGCTGCCATAATAAAAGGTGAATTTATTTTTGTTTTTTGTATCAATAAGTCTGAAGAGTGCTGTGTTTTTCCAGCACTTCCTTCGACTACTTTTATTTTTTTACCCTACTCTTCTTTTCTAGCAGCAGATGGGTCAGCAGATAAATGTCAGCCCTCTACACCAAATGGGAGCTGTGTGTTTGTGTGTGTGTGTTGGGGGGGGGGGGGGGGGGGGGGGGGGGGGGGGGGGGGGGTGGGCACATTAAACAGGTGTTCGTTACAAAAGGTTATGGTATGAGACAATTACGTTTTCCATCGCACCTGTCTGCTTTAACATGGCTGATGTGACAGTGGTTACATTCCACTGTGAGACAGTTGTGATAAGGATCTGAATTAGCTTTCACAGTCACTCAGGGAGCCATCCTGATAACACACACCTCACCGAATCCACAAGATGAAATTGGGGCTGCTTCCTCCATCTCTGAAGCTATTTGTGCAACACAGGCTTCCACATTACAACAATGGAGGAAGAAGCTATTGTGTGGTAATCTCCTGCACTCAGCTGACAATCAGCAGAGCTGGGGAAATATAATTTAGCTCAGCGTCATTTAGGGGAAGAGGAGGAATTCAGATTCTCAATTTGAAGGCATCAAATAATTCAAATGTTGCTCTGTGGAAATAGAAGTAGAAAAGAGTTACACAAGTGCAACATGATATCTGTCACCAGTATCATAAAAAGAACCGTTGACATGGACTTGGTGACGAAAGTCATAGTATCAATAAAAAGTATTATTCAACCACTTAGCTGTTTTAAGCTTTTTAGCGCTTTTACAAATTAATCCATATCAGCAAAACGTAGCTTTTATGACAAAAGAATATAGCCTACAGCAAAAAAAAACTATGTTTAAAGTCAGAGCTAAGTTCTACAAAATATTGACAACTAAATAAAAATAAAAATAACTTAAAACATCCAATTCAGTAGTGGTCTTGTCGATTGGTTGTAGTAGTGTCACACTAGCTATGTGTACATGTGCAAAATGTATTTTTATCCGATCATAGTTTGGATTAGAATTTGACTGTGTTCATGGGCCCTGAAAAAATCTATCCAATTATGAAAAACGTCTACATCCGCGACATGTTTGAGCGGAAGAATTTAATTTGACACACAGAACCACGCAGGACTACTAAAATACCACAAACGGCCGTAAAAGACGACTTAGCAGACTTCTGTTGTAAACAAATATGGCTGCATGTATTGAAAATGCATTAGTTACTGTTCTATAGGGTGGCTTTTATATTTTTTTCTGGTCATGGTTTTATATCTACAAGCCTTCATTATTATGTACACAATCAAATAATAAACAAATCCCTTTTTTTAAGCCAATGTAGTTTGCGTCTGCGCATGACTTAAAGGCACAGTGTGTATTCTTCGGCCAGTAGGGGGCAGTGCATACCTAAATTATCACAAGCATGCGGTATCTGTGTCTTCGAGTAAGAAACTCAACAACGTACGTCCAACTAGTGCTGTTTTCAAACGCTCAATTCCCTGAGAATTATCTATTTGCAGCAACATGACGAGCACATCCATCTCTCTTTCATCGCTTGGAACTAGCGAAGAGGTAAAAATGTATTTATGGCAAAACGTTTTTGCATTTTGAGGGAATGTTTTAATAGCGGGCTTGTTCCTTGCGCTTTGTCTGTCCGGGAAGTAAAGACGTCATCTAATATGGCTTTCCCCTGAAAAGAGGACCCGCTCCTATGTATTTTAAAACTGATTTTAAAGTCACATTTTACAATATCGCCAATATTTTGCAATTAATGTGCTTTTACGTAATTATTATTACATAATATTTTAATGGCTATTTTCAAAGATGTACTGCAAAAACTACACACTGTCACTGTAACAGACAGGTCCATTAATGACCCACATTTAGAATACGTGTTTACATGCATAGTGTTTACATTAACAATCAGCTTAACCCAACCAGTCTTAATCAGAATGAAATTTTGATCCAAATGAGTGTAATCGGGTCAGATTAATCTGAATGGTGTGTTTACATTAAGCACTTTTATCCCAATCAGGCTTTAAATTTTATTACTTGTGTCCATGTAAACATGGCATTTGCGTGGACCGTAGATCACCACACAGTGAGTGTGTCTCATGTAATTGTAGAATAAAGAAGTCTTTGTCAGGAAGGTTCATATCCTGGTTAATCAGGATTCATGACTACTACCAGGAATACTTATAACTACATCTATATTCATCTTTAACACTCAGTAAGTAGGACAGAACAGCACACTGGACTTTAATCTAGGATAGTTTTTATCAATGTGAATGATGTCTTTTCTTACGTATTACACATTTGTATCATGCTTGCTTGGAAAATAATAAATCCATAACTAATAAAACAATGTTACATTACATCAGAAATGTTACAAGATTGTTGTTAAAGTTGTTATTACTGGATTAATATGTTAAAAACTGCCCAAATGTTTCTAATCTTGCAACACGCATTTCTATTTGAAAGCTATGTGTTATGTTGGTATAATTGGGGGGAAATTAAGGGTATTTTGCTAAACGTTGACTTCTTTCACTCTTTTGAAGGATGTTTGTCACTTTTGATGCACTCCTGGTTTGAATAGTCCATATATGAAAGGACTAAGCGGAATTCACATGATAAGATAAGGTTCCTTTTGCCAAGAAGTCTTTTTTTATTTGGCTTTCGTTTTTGTTCACCATATTAAAGTATCAACTGGTGATCTGAAAATGGAATTGAAATACACATTGAGTGCCCCTAAATGGTTAGATAACTACTAGGTGAATTAACTAGAAAGTATTTTTCTATAAATTTCATGCATCCTGCATCTCAAAATAAGTGAATTTTCATCAGCACAGACAAAGTGTTTGCATAGCGGTGTTTTAATTTAAATAATGTTATTATTGGGTTAGCACTGCAATATTTTAGTCACAGTTGCATTTATTCTATAGCAGTGCCAAACAAGGGTGAGACCTGTGTTGGTTATGGTGATTTTTAAAACTGTGATTTTTAAACCTGCCCAAGAAATCTGTGGCAACCAGGCCAATGAGGAACTTGTAAAATAAGAAGTCTATGAAGGCTAGGGTGAAGTGTTTCTCAACTGAAAAATTGTGTCTTTCTATAAGCCCTGGAAAATGTGGTCAACGATTATCTAAAACACAGTCAAAGGGCATTTTTAGCACAAATCAAAAAAGCTGAACCTGGAAATAATATTTACTATTTTCAAGTCATCATAAAACACATTAATCTAGATTTGGAGATAAGTATAAAGCATTCAAATATTTCTGTAAGCAGAGATTTTTAGTATGCACAGCAGATACAATGCAATCTGCCACAGCTACTTCTCTGACAATGAACAGGGTACTTTGAAGAGACTGTGACAGAACTCTGGAGGATTTTATGAGTGTTTTGTGGTCTGTAGCTGGACCACTCACGAATGTGTATGCAAAGGCTTAAATCTTCTCAAAAATCTTAGTTTAAGTTTTTTTGTTTTTCTCTCTCATTGAACAGTTATGTTACACATGTCACTGCAGTGCTGTCTTAGCCCCTTTTCCTCATTATTTTTAGCATTCTGTGACAGCCCGGTGAGCAGAAAGTGTTCCAGCTGCTTTATCACTGAATGTTGGCAGCTTAAAAATAAAAGACACTTAGGGCCTGATTTATCAATGATTTGCGCTTGTTAAAACCAGCCAAACAGCACTGTGTCGCAAAAAACACACCGTACCTGATTTATTTCCATGACGTGGAGAGCATTGCGCTTGTTAAACCCAGAGCAAGACGCACGCAATCCACGTTTCACTATTCTGAAAATGCAATATTGTGCATTTATGTAAAAATATTGGGAGAAGAACAGGCAAATAAGTAGGCGTTCCAGGCACAGTGTGAGTTACTAAGCATAAAAATGTTTGCCCTTCTAAAAAGCATGTCTTAATTGTGCACTACCACATTTAACATAAGTTTATTTTTGACCAAAAAAAATGCATCATAACTGACTGCATTCTCAGCGCATCTCCACCTGGTGAAGAAGCACTGAGCACATAGTGAGTTACGATTATCGTGGATCCTCATTAGTTTCCCCTGTAGTGTTTAACCTTCCTGTGGTCCAATTAATAAAGTGTAGTAATCATGTACAATACCACAATGATAATTGGCATTATATACGACATTTTAAAAATCAAACTCAGACATATCAGATTACATATTTTTCAAGATTAAATTTTTTCCTATTGCAACTTGACATTTAATAGAGGCCATGATAAAGTGCGATGCATTTCAACATTAGAATATGGACATTTTAGTGACCTTGTGGACATGGTGAAATAAGCTGTGTACATTGAGCAGAGAACAGCGTATGCAGACCACGTTTACTGACAAACGTAAAACATAACTCGCAGCATTCTAACCTAATAGTATTTAATTCTGTAACAGCATAGAATTGATACATATGTCTCTCCCCCTTTTTTCCAATTATTTGTTTTTGCCAAAGATGCACCATATGCATAATCCTCCTCTCTCAAGCCATAGCACAGCTCAGCGGCCGCAAACTACTCATTTGAATTCTACATCTTGCGCCTGTTAAGAATTGCTCACGCAGTCTTAGTAAATTACCCACAAATTAAGAACAACCCCCTTGTGCATTATTTTATCATCGCACACAATTTTGAAGTCATTATCAGAATTCTTGATAAATCATTGCCTTAGTCTTTAAATGAAGGAAAACTGAAAGTGAGAAACTAGCATAGTTTTTGCTTTTTTGCTTTTCATCAGTAGTTTAAACTGGGGAGAAGTGGGGGGGATTCAGTTTTTCCACTAACGCTACACCTCATTTTTACTTGTCTTTCAGGTGTTATGGGTGAATATGAGCCAAAGATTGAAGTTCAGTTTCCAGAAGTTGTCCATGTTGCCAAAGGATCCACTATAAAACTGGAATGCTTCGCTCTTGGAAAGTAAGCCAATGATTACACACTAAGCAAGCTCAACACAATTTAAAGACAAAATGTTAAAGAAAGATTTTTTACTTCTATATTGCACCAAACTTTGATTCAATCCCTGTGTGTTTCAAGTTAGACTGCATATCTGGGAGGATAGGGTGTGCATGCTGTGGTGTTTAGGAATTCAGTGAAAGTGTTGTTACTACAGTGTGCTGAAGCTTGAAGTTCAAAACTAGCTGAAAAGTCTGGGTGAGCCACACTGCTGACAATATAAACTGTAAAAATAAAACCAGCTACATTAGTCTTTATCTGGACTGACTTATTTAATGGCTAAAATGAACTTTAATAAATTCATACAAGCAATTACAAGCAAATTTTAAGAAGTATTTGCTCAACTGAAATAGATGCAATCTGATTATTAAGATAATTTGTATCATAGTTTCCCCTACCATATTAGGACTGGATTGTAAGAGCTGCATAAAATATTAGCCTATCTTAACACATTTTTAATGCTATTCTAAGAAGATTTCCAGGTAACCGCAGCTAAATGTGGCTCTGACTGGCAGTGAGTACTTTAGAGGAAAATTATCTTGTTTGCAAGTTTAACTTTAATATTATAGATATAGATGAATTAGTTAAAGGGTTCATTAAAGGGTAAAGTAATATTATTTTATTTGTATTACAAGATGTCATATCACAGTGAGCTTGTTGGAGTGTTAAGTCATTGGAGGAATATGAGCTTCAATGACCTGCTAGTCAGACATACCATGTCTGTTTTAGCTAATTTTAGGTATTTAAATCAACTCAAAATGAATATGCTGGTATACAAAGTCATGGCAGCGGATATTGATATGCTGCTAGAGCTTGAGTTAGGTCCAGTGTTGGGCATCTTACATTAAAAAAGTAACTAGTTATAGTTACAAATTATTTTTTCCAAAATGTAGTTGCGTTAGTAACTCAGTTACTACACTATAAAACAAATTAGTTACTCAGCAAAGTAACATGATGTTATTTCTGTAACACAGTTACATTCTATAATATCTATAAGGTGAAATATTTTTAGAACCGGATGACAAATACTGAAACGCTATACAGTATTTTAGAACATTTTGTATTTTAACTTGACTCTAAGATTTTAGCTGTACACAGAATTTTTTAAAAATACATAATCACACAAAATTCATTAAAACCAAGACCGACGGCTGTAGGTAAAATAAAACAAAGGAAAATATGTCCATTAATTTGTGCAAATACATATCTGTAATATTGTACAGTAAACAGAGCACTATCCAAGTTGTTGTAGAAAGACATTTTAAGATTGACCTGAAATATAACAGTAAAATGATTGATATAAAATATTCTATGCAATCAAATTTCCAATAAATTGTTGTGTCAGGTTCTTTAGATATAGAAGACATTTCAAGATTAATTTGGTATCACATTAACTGAAATCTATAATGAAGTAAAATATCACATATTTAACAGTAACATCTCTTGATGTGAGGGTTTGAGCTTGACCTAGAGAACTGATTCAGTCAGGTGACTGCAGCAAATAATGTCGTTCAGCAGACAGGTGCTCTCTCCTTTCCACCAATCCCACCTGCTTTATTCAGTGTGACACCGTAATTGCAGTCACCTGTGCTGAATCAGTTCTCCAGGTCAATCTCCACCCCTCACATCACAATATTAATGAGAAATTTCGGTGTATCATAGTCCTCTGATTTTGAGCGACCATTTATTAATATTTTGGGGTTACTTTGTTGGTAGAGCTCACAGGTATTTTCTGGGATGCATGGAGATTTATTGAAAGCCAAACCTACCGCATTCAGGAGCAAGTGGGGGTGCAGCCACTTTATTAACACAGTTCTGGATGAGATGTCGGAGGGAGAGTCAGCTTTAATGAAACAAATATCCACCTAATATCCAACTTAAAACTAAGTTCACAACTAAGTTTCTTACAGCATGACTGTCAGAAATCCTGACGCTGCTACACTTCATTCAAAAACATTTTAGTAACACGCCACCTTACATCCCCAGTAACGGTAACAGCGTTGTAACGATAGGAAAAGTAATTAATTAGATTATTCCGTTACCTGAAAATAAATGCCCTTATACTTAAATGCTGTTACTCCCAATAACTAATGTTTCTTTTGTAAAAGTATCAAGGGGTTGAAAGCAGAGGCAGGTGGTAAGGCAATATCTAGATCCATGTGGGTGTTGAAAAGCCCATACTGCATAATGCACGCTCTTTTAGGGAAATCATTCAATTTGAATGGGGGGATGGTCAAATCCTGATGTTTATTGGGTTAAAGAATTAGATTCTACTTTCAAGGCTTTAATGTTCATTTAAAATTTTACAACCGATTTTATCTGATGACCCTTAAACACCTCATCCCTTATTTCCCCAGCCCTGCACCCTCCATCAGCTGGAGGAGGGTGGACGGCGTGCCCTTCCCCAGGAAAGTGGACGTGAGGAAGGCCAGCGGTGTCCTGGAAATCCCGTATTTCCAACAGGAGGATGCCGGCACATACGAGTGCGTGGCCGAGAACTCCAGGGGGATGAACACGGTAAAAGGAAAGCTCTCTTTCTATGGTGAGTGACCCGTCATGCATGAATATTTGACCACGGTGCGTTACATCTGTCAGACCGGCTCAGACTGAGGGGCAGAAAAAGCAGACGCGACTAGTCCTACAAAGCAGGCGGTCAAATCAGCTCTGTACAAGAGCAAAGAGGCTGGTTTTAATGGCACATCAAAATGATTAAAGCCTGCAGGCCATGATGCCTCTAATATTTTGATCCAGATTAAAGTAGTGATGCAGACGAGGCTGAGCCCTTGGAAGCGACCTTGTTGGTGAGCTCCTCATTGGGTTCCACCAGATGCCACCATGATTGACATCCAATGCGACTGAAGATCAAAGCTGTTAGCTGCGCTATGGATAGAGTAGCGGCACATATGTCAGGGACATAATCTCCATAGCAGCATCTGGATGAACAGGAAGAGGATCTGCCATTGGTGTTGGAACTCTTACAACCGGAGTCACTGCTACTCAGCTTAGCTTTAGGAAGTCAGTATCTGCACACAATTCCTGTCTGCCAGTGACATCCAAGAGAATCTAAAGACTGTCTCTTCAACCAACATATAACTGGATCAATCTCTCCAAACTGTAAGAAGCTAACAGCAACAGAATAATTAAATTAAAACACATTAGGTTGTTCAATGTGAGAAAAAACTCAGAAATAGAATTCCAATAATAAATGTTTCTTTTGTAAACGTATCAAGGGGTTGAAAGCAGAGGCAGGTGGTAACTAGTTACTTTTTACTACATTCTACGTAAATTTACTGTCAGTAAATTTACAGAATGAACAAATGTTTTCTAACAAAAAATACACAACACAAAAAAATCAAACAGTTTTTTAAAAGACAGCACCTTTTTTCTACTCAAGTTTTTTTTTTTGTACTTTTCTGTGTTTACCTAGTTGCATTATGCCGTCAAGTGACTTTGCAGTAAACACCATGCATTGCAACTGTAAGCATCCTTTACATTATTTTAATATATTTGTTAATTCTGTAAATATATATATATATATATATATATATATATATATATATATATATATATATATATATATATATATATAGTACAGACCAAAAGTTTTCTTTATGTTCATGACTATTTACATTGTAGATTCTCACTGAAGGCATCAAAACTATGAATGAACACATGAAGTTTTGTAGTACTTTACAAAAAAGTGTGAAATAACCTGACCTCCAAAGTCACTGAACCTTAACCCAATTGAGATGATTTGGGGTGAGCTGAACCGCAGAGTGAAGGCAAAAGGGCCAACAAGTACTAAGCATCTCTGGGAACTCCTTCAAGACTGTTGGAAAACCATTTTGAGTGACTACCTCTTGAAGCTCAAGAGAATGCAAAGCAGTAATCAGAGCAAAGGGTGACTACTTTGGGGAATCTAAAATGTAACACATGTATTCAGTTATTTTACCCTTTTTGTTTAAGTACATACATTAATTCCATACAGCATGTGTTCATTCATAATTTTGATACCCTTAATTAAAAATCTACAATTTAGTCATGAAAATAAAGAAAACGCATTTAATGAGAAGGTGTGTCCAAACTTTTGGTCTGTACTGTACATGTATATAAACTTTAGAGAAATGTATATAAACTTAAGAGAAAGAAAATAGACAAATAGGATAAATAGACATTATGACCATGTATGTTTATGTACGTGAGCCCAGGGAGAGCTCTTAAAGGCCTTCTTTGACTGTAGTGGCTTCAGCCTTCTTTTATGTTGTGGTATGTTGGAGCAGCAGTTTATCTACATCTGAGAGGAAGAGGTTGGAGATTCTGAATTATTTGATGCCTTCAGCGAGAATCTACAATGTAAATACTCATGAAGATAAATAAAATGCACTGAATGAGAAGGTGTGTCCAAACTTTTGGTCTCTACTGTATATATATATATATATATATATATATATATATATACGCTTAAGAACTCATCGTTTGTGCACACAACCTTGGCCACTAAAGCTATTTTTTGTTTTTCAACTGGCTCTGCAGTCAAAGTGTTTAAATATTATGAGTACCTGTAGTAGTGAGGATTATTAAGAAATGCATGTCTTGCTTATTAGGACATGCACATTTTTCCATAGAGCCGACTTGTGTGCATAACCACTTTATGACATCCATAAAAAGTCAAATATTAACATTTTCTTTGCAGCGCTTAGTTTCTGTGGAGTTACAAAAATATAAAACACTATTCTTACAATAAGTTGTTAAACTGTGACAGATGAAACACTTCTTGCAACTCTCTTTGATCATTAGTAAAGAAGAAAGGAAGATACCATGCTGTGTCAGCGATCACAAGAATGTCAATTGGAAAATTTCTCAATTTGTTATTTACCTCAGCCTCAGCCTTACTAATCCCTCTGAGCTGACTCTTCTCTCATTTCAGATGTCTTTTGCCAGTCACACCCTCTCTTTTCCCTGCAGTCAAGTGATAAAAATCTTACTTTAAGCTTCTTTTGAATTAAGCCTTTGAGACATTTGTTAGTAGTGTACACCAGCGGCATGATCAATACGAGTGTATCTTGTACACCAAAGCATACCGGAGCAGGAGAACTTTATTTTGTGTAAAAAATGAAAACCAGGATGTTTTTTGTGGTACTGCTGTGGTCGTTGGTAAAACTTGGACATAATGTTAAAACCAAAAGTTAATGTACGCCAAAAAGAGGACACACCTTTTTCTCACCGTCTGAAGTGAATTAAACCAAACTTATCTTGTTTTAGGTAAATTGGAATTGCCTGAATTATTTCTATTTACTAAATGCCACAGTCATGGGGAAAATAACATATTGAGAAACATAAGTATTTGAACACCCTGTGATTTGCAAGTTTTATTTAGGAAATCTTATTGTGTGATTTTTAAAGAATTTATTTCTATTTTATTGCTGTACGTAAGTATTTGAACACCTGGCAATCAGCAACAACTCTGTTCCTCTATTACTCTGTTACACTACTACACAGGAGAAGCTGGCTAAATATATAAAGAGAGCTGGGACCACAGTTTCAAAGGTTACTGTTGGTAACACATTACACCATCATGGTTTAAAATCTAAATTGAATGAAAGATTCCACTGCTCATGTCACCACAAATCCAGGCCTATCTGAATTATGCCAAAGACCATCTGGATGATTCAGAGAAGACGTGCGAAAAAGTCATGTGGTTAGATGAGACAGAATTTTAAAAAAATTGGTCTAAACTTCACTTATTGTGTGAGAGGAAAAAGAAGGATTAGTTGCAACCAAGAACAACATCCCTACTGTGTAGCATGGGATTGAAAACATCATGGATGTCTTTCTGCAAAGGGGACAGTGCAACTGCACTGTATTAAGAAGAAAATTATTGGGGTCAAGTATTGAGAGATTTTAAGCAAAAACCTCCTTCCCTCACAGCATTGAAGATGGGTCGAAGCATATCAAGGTGGTGGAGTGGCCTAGCCAGTCTCCAGACCTAAATCCAGTAGAAAATCTTTGGAGGGGCTGAAACTTTGTATTTCTCAGTGATAACCAGAAACCTGACAGACTTAGAGAAGATACGTGTGGAGGATGGGGCCAAAATGTCTGTTGGGATGTGTGCAAACCTGGTCATGAACAAAAGGAAACGTTTGACCTCTGTAATTGCAAACAAAGGCTTCTGTAACAAATATTAACACAGATTTTCTCAGGTGTTCAAATACCTATGTGCAGCAATAAAACACATATAAATTATTTAAAAATTATTCATTGTGATTTCATGAATTACAAAATGCTAACTCTTACAGTTGAAATGCACATACAATCAGAATTTCAGACCCCTCCATAATTTCGAAGAGGGTGAACTTGCAAAATCTAAGTTTTTTTCATGTTTCTCGCTTTCAAAGATTTATTCAGTTAATCTCTTCCTAATTAGAAGATTAGATACATGTTCTTAGTAGTCGTACTCATTGAATTGTAACTGTATGAGTTGGGTCAAACAGTTTGAAATGTCCTTCCTCAAGCTTCTCACAATAGTTTGTTGGAGTTCTGCCCCATTCTTCTTGACAGAACTGGCTTAACTAGAGTCAGGTTTGTTGGTTTCCTTGATACCAGCTTCAACCAGCATCTTCACAAGGTCTTTGGCTTTGTTCTGGATTTGCACATTTAAAAGCAAAACTCTCTGGGATAGGGAATCAGCCTCCTTCATGAGTGGTGTGATGGTTGGTCATTCCCATAATGTTTGTATTCGCATATTATTATTATGTTATTGTTTTTTTCATATTTTGTCGCATTGAAACCACACACATCGTTTTTTGTTTTGTGCTTTTTTATCTGGATTTTATGTCACAGAACAAGGGCAGAAGAAAACTAATACAGTGCTTAAAAAAATGTACAAGGAAAATCATTACAAGTATGGTTTGCATTTGTTTTCACCCCCTTTTTAAAAAAAAAAACACTGTTAAAAGTAGAGGTCCTGTTTGCAGATTGACACAAAGCCATGTAAAATAGAAACATCGTGTGAAGGTGCAGGGGATCAAATGAGACCAAAAGTGAACCTCTTAGCACACATTGTGTAAATACTAATTGTTTCATTAAAATGTCTATTCAAATTAACATTCCCATATTTTCACACCATAAGGTAGTCACCATCTTGTTTGGCTTGAAGACAACAAGTGATTCTTAACTTCCTTGTTGACACTGACCTTTCTCAGATGACTTCTGTATTACATTTACATTGATGTATATTGAGACTTACTATTGCATAATGTCACAGTGATTTCCCTGATAAGGCAAATTCCCATCTTTGTTCTGCTTTAGCCTCTTGGCATCTGGCCTGATTGCATGCAGGCTCAGACCGGTACAGGCTGAGATGGGCTGCCTGCCCTCATTTGGTGAGCATTGACTGAGAGTCGATATATGTGCGCCGCTGGTGAGGGATGGAATGAGGCACCCTGACAGTAAGGGTAGAAATAACAACAATGGCAAAGCGGTCCTGAAAGGTGCTGAAAACGACGTGGCCCGCCTGTCGTTCTTTGATAGAGAGGTGTAGTACCATGCACAATGGATGTTATTGAGAACTCTACCAAACATCTAGGTCTCAGACCATTTCAGGGACTGATAAAAATACATTTTGAAAGCTGCCTGTATTTTATTATAATTGGTATAAAGAATAAAGCTTCAGTAAAGGTTAGAGGTGACGCTGTATCACAATTTGAGAACAAAAGCCTCTTCTCTGCAACAGAATGAGTTAAAAAATGTTCTATTGGTCTCTACCTGTAAAAGAAAACAATAACAGATTCACTGTGAAAGCATAGCCTCCATGCAAGTGAAATGTCAACACTTCACCTAACATTGTAGAGCGTCCTCACATGCTGGAGGGTTCCTGTAGACCTACAATATGATGGATACAGAGATACTTTAAATTCTCTGAACTACAATACATTTTGATTCTGAACCTGTTCCTGACACCTTGATACAGTGTATTGAAGAAGTAAATGAAATAATAATATTTACTCAGGTTAACTTTGTTGGATATTGAACATTATTTCATGATAGAAAACACTGACAAAACATTGAAGTGTGGTAAAAGAGGGAAGGAGAAGTAGAGTGAAAAAAACACCTCTTTTCATGGCACTGCAAGTACAACCTCTGTTTATGTTAGACTCTTTATTGGTCTTTTGACTGTGCATCCACACACCATCTACACTTCCATGTATAAGCTGTAGTGCTGCAATAGGAGATATACGTTTAGAGCTGGTGGATTTGTATATGTTTTTCTGCTTCTCCCAAAGGCAAAATATTGTATAGTGGGAGCTAATTAGTGTGGGCTGTTAGTGAAAAGGCTTGACAAAGGTCAGTCCTTGAGAGGGGCATTAGTTGAGGTCTGTGGAATGGAAAAGTGCACTCAGCCTTTCATTTAATCCTACCAAAAGCGTTCTGTGATATAGGGTGATAAAGCCTTGACCTGAACATCAAGAGGAATGTAGAGAGCATTATACACCAAGAGCTTTACAAATCTAGCTTTATGTACCTTTGTTTCGACTGAATCGTTAACTAGCCTTGGGTTACTTGCATGACACAGCAAGAATCAATTCTCCTCTTGTATAATTATGCCATCATTTACTCAGATTCTATTGAATGGAAGGGTTTTATGGCACCGGGAGCCACCCTAATGTATGTATGGATCCAGTATTTATCTCTTTCATTCAAGTGAAACCACTATAGGAAAGTAAAAGAAAATCAGAAAAAAAAACAACAACATTAAAGTAATAAACAATGGGATTTAGTGAGAGGCATTTCTTCTGGGTTTTAAAGAAACACGGTAAAAACTGTTGTTTTCCTTCCCTTGGAACACTTATAGCTGTGTTCACAATTCTACTTTGGGTTTTTTTAACACTGCTTTCTGGTTTGGGGTTGTACAGTCAACCAGTCAGCAGGGACTTGTCTAGACCACTGATATATTTTTGTTATGTTGACCATCTACCACATAGAACTGTGGAATGTTAACTAAAATTGATGGCAGTACTTAGAGTAGAGGTACAATAAAAGATGATGAACTGCAGAAAGGTGGCTATATTTTACCTGCTACAGAGAATCAATGGATGAGGCAGAGATTTTGATTAAAAGCATCCATCCATCTATTATTAGATTTAACAGTATATCTGCTCAAGTTAAATTTATACTTTTATTTATTTAGTTGATTGGTTGTTTGGCTTGCATTGTTTTTCACCTGGGAGTCATCAGGCCCGTATTGGTCTGTGGTGGAATTGCAAAGGGTCCTTGTTAATAACATATATAGTTTTATAGAAGATCCTCTAATATTTTTAGAAATAGAATATTTGACTCAGATGTAATCCGATACCTTTAACTACCTACACTACAGAAGGTAATATGACCTTCTGTTTCACAAGTGTACAGGTGTTAGTTATAAAATTAGAATAGAATTAGAATATCATGGAAAAGAGGATTCATTTCAGTAATTGCCTTCAAAAAGTGAAACCTGTAAATTAGATTAATTCCTTACATACAGACTGATATATTTCAAATGTTTAGTTTGTTTTAAATTTCATGATTGAGAGATAGGCACCAATCCCCCCCCACCCCATGACCCCCTGATGATAAGCAGTATAGAAAGTGGATGGAAGGATGGATAATTATAACAGACAATTACTAAAAGTCCCAAATTCAGTAACACTGAAATTTATAATATTGTGAAAATGTTCAATATTGAAGACACCTGGTGTCAACCCTCATCATCTCATAATTAATCAGCTCTGACAAACATAAGGGCCAAACAGGGAAACAGACTTAACTGGAAAAAGGTATCATTACAGCTGTTGCCACGATTCAACCCCAGATACAGAGACTCATGAGTGGGAGACAAGTGCATGTGTCACATCAAAGGGTCACATCAAAGTAACATACAAATAGAAGTGAAAATTATGTTTTGTTACTTATATTTTTCTGAAAGCTACTGTACAGAAATCTGTTTCATACTCTACATGTTTCTGAAATCTACTGTATGTTTATACAGTAGTTTTCAGGAATATGTGTGTAATCAAACAGATTTTTTTGTACAGTATTTTTCAGAAATATATCACAACATAATGTCACATACATATTTCTGAAAAAGACAGTCAAAAGTTTTTTATTACTATATTGGAACTATTTTGTTTCATGACGTTAAAAGGCTGCTGCATATACATCATGTTCCGTAAAACTTTTTTTCTGGAATATGCCAGGGAGCTACTGGTGATTTCTGTTTTTGTTCTGGAAATTACAACTGAAATATCATATGTGCATCATACCCTCCACTCTCATCAGAGTTAATTAAACTTATGCGAGGGGTCCACTACCCCAAAAAGGTTGAGAACAACTGGGCTAGGGGGTGAGTGTGGTTCGTTTACTTGAGTAGTTGGCTTGTGACTGGAGGACTATATGTTTGATTTCAACTTCCACCTGTTACATGTTAATGTACCCCTGTGCAAGGCACCTAACTTCAAGTTGCCTAGCAATCTGTGTATCGATGAATAGGTAACACTTTACAATAAGGTACTCAACATTATGCTTTGTTACTAAGGAACGATTTTGGCGGTAATGAGCAGTTACTCAAAAAAAGTCATCGATTACATATTACTCATTATTTCTCAAAAAAGTGATGCCTTACATTACATAGTTACTTTTTTGGGGAAAGTAACTTAGTTACATTACTAGTTACACTACTTTTGCATCATTCTAAACCATCATATCTGACATGTAGGGTCATGTAAATTCTAGGTTTGAAGTCAAAAATCAAGTTACCCTACGCTATGTAACGCTATACATCCTCCGCAGTGAAAGATGCCACAATTCTATTTAATTCTGTTTTTGTTGCCAGTGTTACCTTGGGTTCCTGGAAATCGAGCCACCGTTGCATGGTACTACGATGCTGTCTTTCCAGATGTTTATATATATATATATATATATATATATATATATATAGTGTAAACTTTGCCATGGTCAAAAACATCTCTCCACTGCCGTGAATTCCACATCAAACCTGTCAAAGCATCTGGAAAGACTGCATCGTAGTACCAAAAACTAGTTGTGATATATATATAGATAACTATTCATTTGTATTATTATTGGCAGGTTCAAGAGTGTACAAAGTGACAGCTCAGATTGAGTTACCACTCAAATAAAAAATATCTGCTTTTATTTTGTTGCTACAGTCCCAGACCCACCCTGGGCCCTTTAGGCTCCTCGTCATTAACCTCCTGGATACGCCCCAGGGGAATAGTCGTAGGAGTAGTTGCTCAATCGTTTTAAAAACTCACAGGAGTCTGTAAGAAGAGATACTCAGAAATTACCTTTTCCTCACTTTGGTCACAGCACATTAATGAATCTGTTGAGGTTCACGCTGTTACGTACTTTAGTTTTCAAAAGCCCAACAAGCTTCGTTCTCGGGTAAAGAGCAGAGAAGAGGGCCATGGTCCAGTGGTTGGTGAAGGTACGCAGCCGAAACAAAAGTAAACTAAACTTGAGGTCGGTCAAAACAGTTTTCAATCCCATAACTAAGCTGATGCAAAAAAGGACTTGAAACTACATGTCCTGTGATTCAGATTAAGACGTCTGTTCTCCTGAAAACTTGCCCATCTGTTTACAGCTGATTGTTTTCTCATCTAACATACAGGAATCACATAGGTGACCTATCTTTGATTCAAAACAGCAAATTTCACCAAAAGGTGAGGGTTTTCCATGTCTGTAATGAGATGAGCTCATCTCAACTAATTAACACAGCCTACTTGAGCAGAAGTAACCGTAGTTTAACTACTTTTTTGCCACTGTAATCCCTTACTTTACCTGTTACTCAAAAAAAATCTATTGGATTACAGTAACACATTACTTTTAATGCTTTACTGCCCATCGCTGGTAATGAGTAATGAACCATGGAGTAATGGGTAGTTAACCAGTACTCACTGGCAAAAACCTCCACCAGTCTTATTCAGGGATTAATGGATAGTTTTCTAAGGAAAAAAAGAGGAATGCATCAGGAACTAATTGGTAGTTAACCAGTACTTACTGGTGAAAAAACTCACCAGTCCTATTCAGGGAGTAATGGATAGTTAACCAGTACCTAAAGGTAAAACACCCACCAGTTTTATAGGGATTAATGGTTAGGGGTATCTAAGAAACAGATGAGGAATGAATCAGGAATTAATGTAATGCCTGTCACAGTGATGTAGCGCTGCTGTATCATCTTTATTTTACTAGTATGTCACTTGATTAGTAAGAAACCATAGTCTACTCATTTCATGACCATTACTTTATGCACTGGCATGTGCAGTTAAGCAACCACTCAAGTACATACTGAGAAGCAAATAATTACTTGCTCAGTACTTAACCATGACCTACTAAATATGTGTACCCTAAAGTAAAGTGAAGCATCCTCTCAAGTACCTACTGAGAACAAATCATTACTCACCCAGTAAATAACCATTAGATACATTTGTGTACCTCAAAGTATAGTGAAGCATCCTTATTGAAGTTTAATAAAGAGAGTCTACGGGTATTATATTACTCCCCAATTCATTCATCAATTGTTTCTTAGACACCTAACCATTAATCCCTAAAAGACTGGTGAGTTTTTTTTCACTAGTAAGTACTATTTATTGCCCATTAGTCCCTGGTTCATTACTCATTACCTCCTAAGCTGTTCCCTAGTAACAAAGCACAATTTTGTGTCCCTTATTGTAAAGTGTTACCAGTAAGTGACTGTGTATGCATTTGTCATGCTAAATGTGGCTCTAGCGTAAAGTGCTTTGAGTGGTCAGCATGACTAGGAAAACATTATATAAGTTTAGTCCACTTGATTGGTTAGTTTGTTGGTGGATTTGTTGGTTGGTTCAGTTAGTCAACTTGTTCTTTAGCTGGCTGGTTTCCTTGTTGTATGGCTGGTTGGTGCTGGTTGTGTTGATAGGATTATTAGTTAGTTGGCTGTTTAGTTGTTTGATTAGCTAGCTGATTAGTTGCTTGTGTTATTTGTTGGTTGGATGGTCGGTTAGTTTATTGGCTTGTTAGTGAGTCAGTTGATTGATTGGCTACCAGTTGGCTGGCTGTCTGGTTTGTTGTTTGGCTGTCTGGTTGGTGGGTTGAGTGATTAGTTTTCTGTATAGATAGATAGCTGTTTAGTTAGTTGGCTGTTACCTGGTTAATCAGTCGCCAGATCAGTTCATTGGTTTGTTGGCTCAGTGGATGGATAGTTGTTTGATTGATTTATTAGTTTGATTGATGGTTGGTCTGTTGGCTGGTTGGTTGGTTGTTAGGTAAAAAAGTAAAAAACAACACGGTGTAAGGGACTGATAGTTGTGCGGTCACACAGGTTTGCTTTTATTTTTCAAATTTGTTTTTCTTGAAGTTTTCCAAAAAAATTAATTATTTTGAATTATTTTGAATCAATTATCCTGTTTACTTTACCTTCCATGTATCCAGCTCCACCTCATCTCACCGAGAAGCCCCAAGATGTCCAAAAGCTTATTGATGAATCGCTGGTGTGGGAGTGCAAAGCAACGGGGAAGCCGAAACCCTCATACAGATGGATGAAGAATGGAGAAAACCTGGAATCGACAGAGGTGAGGTCTGCCAGATGTCCCCAGACTTATAGATAAAGTGCCATACTTAAAGGTTGGGCATACAAAACTATTTTTTTCTTTGTTTTTAAACAAATTTCTTTCTCTCTCTCAATCTTAGTAGCACCAAATGAAGAACACTAAACAAGTATAAATTAATCTGCTATATAACAGGATGTATTTCAGAAGAATTCAACCATGTCCAGTTGTGCTTCACAGTTCAAAGAAGCACCCAGTGTTGTAGAAACTACACTAATCATCTCCTAAATCTCTTCTCAGCGACTTCAGTTATTAATCCTTTACTTCCACAGATGAAAAAGCGCGATTTTGTTTCAAACAGTAGATTCTATTCATTCCTTTGTGCTTCCTGCCCCCTAAGTGTTCCCTCAAGAAAATACTCCAGTTCATCCTGGCATATGAAAAAGTATTGTTTCTTCATTATTATTATTATTATTATTATTATTATTATTATTATTATTATTATTATATTTGATGGGTTTTTTTCACCCCTTTTTCACTGGGTACTTTTAGGCTAAGTGATTGGACACTGAGGAACAGCTTGCGCTTGATAAATAAACCACCATTATGTTAATTTGCTTCATTATGCAAAGAAGGTGACAAACACACCGGAGGATATAGATCAGCGCTTGAGTGTTCTACATGTGGTAGGAATGAACCCGGGTCTGTCACCACATAACCGGAGGCAATGCTCCACTCAGCGCAGCCTCTTTCACATAAAAAACATATTTAGTTTACTGTCAGGGGAGCACAATCAACATTCTGTTTCGCCAACAGCAGTGTGTTTTATCAACACCTTTATATGGTGGTGCAAAAAAAAGAAACCACAAAAGAAAAAAAAAAAAGCAAATCTTGTGTCTCTTATTATGTAGTTTTTTAAAAAAGATTTACTAATCTATCACATGCAATGAAATTAATTTTCTTATCTTTATGTGGATGTAGTTACGAATTTATGATGAGATAAATAAATTCAAACGGTGGTGCTCAGAGCGAAACGGCCAACCCACTCACCCATCTGGGGATGAGGCAGTACTTGGTGTGTGATTAAAGGTTACATTGACTGCCCCGACGTTTGTGCAGCACATTCCTCCTTAACACAGACATAATAAATGGATATATTCAGAATGCACGGGTGAATGGATTAATCAGCGAAGGTGCTGCATTGTTTGAAATGCCACCATTAAGCACTGCGGCTTAATGAGTGGAAGAGGGAAAGGTCAGCACTGTGGTTTGGGAGTGTGTAGGGGGGGGCACTGGTTGTTATTTATTAGTGGGAATCAATTAAGATCTTTTTGAGTTGCATCTTCACTGGACTGTATTCCTGCTGATAGTTTTTTTTCACCTCTGGGAAGTAGTCCCCATGTACAACTCCCAAATCAGAAAAAAGTTGGGGCAGTATGGAAAACATAAATAAAACATTAAAGTAGTGATTTCTAAATGTACTTTTAATTGTATTGCACAATACGAACACAAATGTGCGTCTGAATACCCCTACTATGCTTGCTACGTGGAAGGCGAAAAGCAAGATGCAAGAAATGTAGTACATCCGAATCTCTAGTATGGAGTGGGATGGTATGCATAAAGTTCCCGGATGTGTACTACCGCCAAAGTAAGCAGCCCATGGACGCTACACTATCCCACAATGCAGCAGAAGCCCCAAAATCACAGAAGAAGAGTGACCTTGGCTACCGAGGAACTGTAAACCATTGACACCGCCACAATTTCGGAATATAAATGTAAAAAAGTTTAGCGATGTTACTGATTACTTTATTGTTTTTTGAAAACTGATTAAACATTTAAGTTGATAAGTTATTGTTTAATGGGAACACAGGCGACCTAACATAATGTAAAGATCCGGCAAAATTGTGAAGCAGTACGTCCGATTACATGCCTACTACTCGCTCATTTGCTATGAAGTATTTAATACATCAACGGTCGACTAGTAGTTACTACGTAGCATGTAGTACACACTAAGGATTCAGATGCAGGGAAAATATTTCAGGAGCAATTTAGGGATCATAATCTGGTAAATTGGTTAAATGTGATTTGAAACAGGTTATGTGAAGAGGTTATTGTATTTGGGATTTTGCACAAAAGCAGCATCCAAGAAAGGTCTGGTCCTCTAGGAGCAAAGATGTGCCATGCATCTTCAGTTTGCCAACAAAAATGTGTAAAATTTATTGAAATGTTTAAAAACAATGTTCCTCAAAGAAAGAAAGGAAGAGCTATTAAAATAGAATAGAATAGAATAATCCTTTAATCGTCCCATATGGGGAAATTTGGTTGTAACAGCAGCAAAAAAACAGATATACAGACAGAACATGACACAGAACAGAAACAGAAGAAAGAAAAAATATTTACATCACTATAGTTACAAAGTACGGATTGTGCGTTGAGCAGTGCAATTTAAGATGATATGTGCAATTTTCAATAAGTTATTACAAATAGTCTGTTAAAAGTAATGTGCGATTTATAACAGTGTTGTTGTTGATTTCGATATAGTGCAATTAAGCAATGGTGTGAACATCTAAGTCTGTTGTGAGCAGTTTAGATTATCTATTCTAACAGCTGCAGGGAGGAAGGACCTGCAGAAACGCTCCTTCAAGCATCTAGGATGCAGCAGTCTGTCATTGAAGAGGCTCTGCAGTTCAGCAACATTTCTATGCATGGGGTGGGAGACTCTGTCCATTATTTTAACTAGAGTCCTTCTGTCTACCACCACCTGCACTGGATCCAGGGGGCATCCTAGAACGGAGCTGGCCTTCCTGATAAGTCTATCCAGCCTGTTCCTGTCAGCTGTCGATAAACTGCTGCTCCAACACACAACACTGTACAAAATAACAGAAACCATCACAGAGTCATAAAATGTCTCTAACAGCACTCCCTGGACTTCAAATGACCTCAGCCTTCTCAGCAGGTAGGGTCTGCTCTGACCCTTCCTATAAAGAGCTTCAGTGTTGTGGCTCCAGTCTAGTTTATTGTTCAGGTGAACACCCAGATACCTATAAGAGTCCACTATCTCAATATCCGCTCCCTGTATGTTCACCGGTGTCAGTGTGGTGGGTCTGCGTCTCCGGAGGTCCACCACCAACTCCTTGGTTTTTCCAGCGTTGATCAGCAGGTGGTCTGTACTCTGTGTCGTCATCATTTTTAATGAATCCAACTATGGCAGAGGCATCAGCGAACTTCTGTAGGTGGCAGAAGGTATTTGGTACTGGTACCACACAGGAGGTCTTCTGCAGCTGTGGCACTTTCCCTAGCAACAGGCTCCGGTTGAACAGATATCCTAAAATGCTAAACAGTTAATCTACACAGCACTTCAGGAGCCTGGAGCCGATGCCATCTGGACCTGCAGCCTTCCGCACTTCGATCTTAAGGAGCTCTTTCTTCACTTGAAGTGCTGAGAGGGACAAGATGTTGTCCGTTGTAGGGAGATGTTTGTTGGAGCCCTTTGAAGCCAGGGGCGGATGCGTCGGCTATTTTAATTTTTCCCCTTCCAACGCAAGGAATCTGGAGGAATTTCAGTGTGTAAAGGACAAGGGCGCAAGCCTAAGCTGAAAAACCGTCATATCCGATCCCTCAGGCCGCACTGCATCAAGAATCACCATTCATCTATATGTGATATCGCCACACGGGCCCAAGACTTATTTGGCAAACCTTTATCAAGTACTACAGTACGTAGTTACATCCTCAAATACCAGTTAAAACTGTACTGTGCCAAAAGGAAGCCCATGGTTTCTAGAAGAGTCATCGACTTCTCTAGGCTCAGAGGCATATGCGATGGACCATCACAGTGGACGTGTGTTGTGGTCTAGGGCTGGATGATAATTCGATAACAATGCATATCCATCGATAGACATATGGTGCGATAGAAAAAAAAGAGGTGAATAAAAAAGTTTGATAGGAAAAAAGTTTCCCCTAATTTTTTCATTATAGCCTATCAGGTAGCTTAATACAATTATTACTTACTCCAAATGAATCATTAATGCTGACCCATGCAGCTCTATCAGTCACCCCTCTCTCCTTTCAAACCACAAAAAAGAATGAAATTATTTTAGCTGAAACAGAAGTTTTTGATAGTCCCTAAGCGAACCATTGCCGTACCTTTGCCGCAGTCAGATGTCACAGCAAGGGAGCAGCAGAGGAAGTTGTTCCGGATAAATGTTTCAGTGGCCCAGGTAAAGGTTGCGTCCCGTTTTGAACCGATCCTCCTCACACTAAAACACTAAACATGGCAATAATAAACTAAATATACTACTACAATCAGCTGTCTTAAGCAGAACTCCCCCCTCCCGACTCACTGCAAATCTGTTACAGAGAGACACAGGAAACTTACCCAGGTGCTATTATCACCTGTGGCTTTTAAGATGTCCACTTGTTTCTGGGTCCTATCCACAAAAGCAAAACAAAAACGCTTTAAAAAACACTACAGGGTTGGATAGACCTGCCGGCTTTGCTCTGTGTTCTGGGCTCCATCTACACTCTGGTGAGTAGCTGATTAGCTTTAGCCAACAGCTGAATCAGAGCTGTACTGAATTAGAATAAGCTTAATTGAGGAACTAAATCAAAGGTTTCTGCCATTAGTATTATAAAGTGTCACAAAATCTTTAAAAGATTGAAAAGCATCAAGATAAGCCTTTAATTTAAGTTGCTAGTATAATAAAGAATATATATAATGGTTAATAAAATTACTCTTCTATGTATTTACTGATGTTACTCAGGTCTCTTGATTTGTTTCTGTCTTATAAACTTAGTTATGATAAAAAATAAGTCTTTAAAATTAATAAATTATTAATTCATTCATTTAATACTTAGTTTAAATAAGTTCATTAAAGAATAGCAAAAAGTGAACATGTATTTTTTTAATTTGGTGATATCTATCGATAATTATCGATATCGATCAATATGACTATTTCTTTATCGATATGCTCTTTTTCTATATCGTCCAGCCCTATTGTGGTCAGATCACTATTCCAGGTATTTTTTGGGAGAAATGGACGCCATGTGCCCCAGACTAAAGAAGAAAACAATCATCCCAGACTGTTAGGAGCAACAAGTCCAAAAGCTAGGGTCTGTGATGGTATGGGGTTGTGTTAGTGCCCTTGGCAATAGTAACTTCTACTTCTGTGATGGCACCGTAAATGCTGAGAAGTACATAGAGTTTTTGGAGTGTATTATGGTGCTTTCAATAAGACAATCTTTTCCAGGGACACCAATGCATATTTTAACAAGGCTATGCAAAACCACATTCTGTACACATTACAAAGTCCAGGCTACGGAGGAAGATGCTGGCCTGCCAGCAGTCCTGACCTTTCATCAATAGAGAATGTGTGGCACATTTTGAAGCACAAAATGCGACAAAAAAGATCCCGTAGTGTTACCCTCGTTAAGACTTGTTTTTTGGAAGAATGGGAAAACAATAAAATTACACCTGAAACAATTCATTCCTCGGTGTCTTTAGTCCTTAAACGTATTAAACGTGAAAAGGAATTAGCAACAAAATCAGTACAAAGGGGTCAATGCTTTACTGTTCAAACTTTTTAAAAATGTGTTGAAGAACCGAACGTGTAATCCCTTTATTTTGAAAAAACAAGAAAACAATAAAATTCACAAGAAACAAATTATATAATGTGCTGTTGTATTGTTTTCAATGTTATACAGTTCAAAGATATTTAAAAAAAAGTATTGTTTTAAGTATTATTTGATTTAACATACAATCCCAACTTTTTCTGATTTGGGGTTGTAAAAGGGAAGCGGCACTCTTCATGACTGCTGAATATACTTTACCTGTGTTAAGGCCTAGACAGTCAAAGCAAGCCCTTTGTCTATGGAGACACACGTACACCAGTACTGATACAACTTTTAGCTCAACTGAACCATAGAATTCCTGTCAGAGATGTGTAACTTTCTCTGCTGCCTCGTATGTGGCGATAACTGGGTAGTATACTGTTTGGAAGAGAGAACAAGAAAAGAAAAAATAAAGTCAAAATTAGTGCAGGTTTTTTTTTTTGTATTCTTGTTTTTTTTTTTTTGGCAGACACCATAATACTATACTATTATAGAATTATTACTGGCCAAATTGACATGCTTGGTCAGCACTGTCTCAGAAGTCTGGCCTCTTTGCAGATGTCTGCAGGTAGTCCTAGCAGACAGTGGTGGGCGGATAAAGATGCCAAAATTCAAGGCATTCATTGTCGTTGACCGGACTGGACTTACTCCAGCATTTAGGCAGCTGTAGGATGATGAACTTGGGGTTACAGGGTAACCAATGTGCTGATAATGCGGTCTGAAGCATCTACAAGGCATCACTGTTTTCAGTAACTGATGGAACTACAGCAACTAACTGATTACATCATTGCTACTCTGATGATACCACTATTGATCCGATGCAAGTGGAGTCATTTACATAACCATTACTTTCCCTAATTACGTTGAAGTTTCAACAGGGCTCCCAGGGACTAAGTGGGGCTGTAATAATACACCCAGCTCAGGAGACGAAATTGAACTCACAATATTGGGCTCATGAGAGAGAGTAGACAGGATTTTAGGAGTGTTTACAGCAAAACTAAAATCATCATATGCCAAACTGTCCTTTAAAAAATGTGGAATAGTGTACACAGTCCAGTCCAGGTAAATGCTATGTATCATATTCTAAGTTGTTGAATACAACTGAATACTGCAGATTGTATGCTTAAGAAAGGTTAATCTACATAAAAACCAGACATAAACCTATAAAGCTTTTTTAGAATGAAAAAAACATTAATCACTGTTTCCTGTATAATTAACAAGCTCTGGTTTGATCAGTTTAAGAATTTTTGATTGTGAACAGCATAGATAAATCTGTTCTTGACTCATTAAAAACTTTGAAAAAGCGCTTTAGCAATTGATCATAAGCTACAAAAAAGACGCTAACCCTTGTATCGTTGATGGATAACAGTTAGCTAGTCATGGCATTCTTCTCTTTTACTATAACATCAGATTCTTAGATATACATACAACTGTGTCTCCAGCTTTAAACACCACACTTTAAACACACAGCTCTAAATTCAAGACAGAGGTAATCGCCTCGGAATTCAAGTTGATTGAAAAATTGTTGGTGTTAAAATCATTGTGAAAGTATGGCATGAGAATCAGACCTAATGCTAAACAGGTTTTGTCCGTGAGGATACTTCCTTTAAATTATCCAGCACCAACCATTGGATTTTCAAAACGACAAAAATGATTTCCAGATTTGTTTAAATTTTTGTCAGAGGGAGCATGTTTTCTGTTTCCACCGTGTTTTTTTTTTTTTTTTTATTACGTGACCCGGTAAAAACAAAAAAACAAAAAATAGTTTATTTGAATGTTTCTTTTCTTATGGCTTTTTTCATGTAAGGGACATCCCTCTTCTGTTTTATTGACAATGGTTTCAGGATTAAGAGGCTCTGCAATTAAAAGGAAACTCCTCTGTGACGCAAGATTCGGTCCATTTAGAAGACTATGGGTCCACCATACAGATGAGTTAATGTAGTTCTCTTGAACTCAAGTTTTTCCTTTTCAAGATTTGAAGCAAAAGCCTCAGAATTGATGTAGGGCATAATCCAGTTAAAGTGACAGTGTGTAGTTTTTGCAGTACATCTTTGAAAATAGCCATTAAAATATTATGTAATAATAATTACGTAAAGCACATTAATTGCAAAATATTGCCGATATTGTAAAATATGACTTTAAAAAATCAGTTTTAAAATACATAGTCCTCTTTTCAGCTCCGTAGTTGAGCTCCTTACTCGAAGACACAGATGACGCATGCTTGTGATAATTTAAGTATTCACTGCCCCCTACTGGCCGAAAATTACACACTGTGCCTTTAAAGAAAGGTTAAGGGTGACCCACTGTAGCTATGGGGAGATGGTTAAAATTACCTACTTTGCTTGTTAATTCGTGCTGTAGTGGAGTAAGGAGGCATGGCTTAAAGATTTTGTTCCTCTCACTGCAAAGCCACTTGGGAACTCAGTTCATGTCTGCTGCTGTGCTTATTTTTCAGGCAGACACATATGGTAAATTAATCAAAGATCTTTGGAAACAATGAGCAGATTTATCTTAGAGCTCTGCTCTGGTGAATAAGAATAGTTTCTCACGCTAAGCCCTGTAGCGGCATTTTTCTTTTCTAATGTTTTGAAGATAAAGATCTGGAGATTACGATTCATTTTGATTGATTCAATTGTTTGATTTTTTTTACTTTTACTATATGTAAGGAGGACAGAGAAGAGATTACTAGTTTTCCTAAACCCGCAGGGAGTTTCTATCTATTCTGAAATTTTCCCCAAATCACTCTAAAACATAATTTTAGATTGGACTCAGGGTTCTGTCTCAGTCTGTAAAAGTCTGGAATTTGAAAATGCTTTTTTTCATTCTTCAAAAAAGGGTCATACGGACTCGCAGCTTCCAGTAATATAAGTGTGGAATGAACATACATTTACTGACAGACAGGAGGCCACAATAAAATTACTGATAACCTCCCACCCCATGCATGAAGATGTTTCTGAGCAGCAGAGCTCCTTCTGTGATAGACTGCTGCATCCTTGCTGCTTGATGGAGTGTTACCGCAGGTCCTTCAGGTCCTTCCTGCTGCAGCTGTTATAGACTCTATGAATAAAACTGCTCCCTGTATACGGTTGTGCTTAAAAGTTTACATACCCTTGCAGAATTTGTGATGTTTAGTCCAGTTTTCAGAGAATATGAATGATAACAACAACAAAAAAAATTTCTTTCACTCGTGATTAGTGGTTTGGTGACGCCATTTATAATCAAACAATTATGTGTACCCTTTTAACAACATAATGACAACAGAAAATACCGGAATGACCCTGATCAAAAGTTTACATACTCTAGTTCTTAATACCTTGTATTGCATCCTTCAGCATCAATGACATCTTGAAGTCTTTTGTGATTGTGACCGAGATTCACTATTTAATCTGTAATGTTTTCTGATTGATAATTGTTGTTTTTTGTATTTCCAAGTGACTTATTGTGTTAAAATAATCATAATCCGAAATAAAGCAGACAGTTTTTGAACAGTTTAAATCTTTATTGACTACTCAATATTTGCTTGATTTGCACAGGTAGTTGTACGCTGGTGTCTGTGGGTGCAGCTGCCTCACACGGCGTCAGCCTGCGCCATGTCATGACATATACCATCTCTGATATCAAAACACAGAATGGTGGCACATGGTGGCGCAGCTGGTATTGCAGCTCACCTCACAGCTAGAAGGTCCTGGGTTGGATTCCTGCTGGGGACGCTGTGGGTGCTGAGGTTGTGCTTGTTCCTCCATATCATCGGCACCCACACCCTGTGTGGGGTTTGTGAAAGGGCCTTGCTGTGTGGAGTTTGCGTGTTCCCTTGAGTAGCTATCTGAGCTACTCCCACAAAAACATGCACCAGTTCCGGGCTGTATACTGCCTCCTCCTGGCTGACTGGGGTGCCTGAGGGGTTGTGGATGATCTGGCTGGAATAATATGATCCTTCCATGTGCTATGTCCAGCTGGAGAAACCCTGCCCCCTCAGGTGACAAGAAGGGCCTGCTCACTCCTCAAGCAGGAAGGAGGCTTAAGCTTCAGTGCAGGGCCCTTCCACAGTTGGCAGAGGGAGAGCAATGCCCAGAGCTGGAATTAGGTAGGAACACTGGGTGATAAATAATGGGGGAAATATGAGGAAGCCTAAAAATTTGAATAATTGTTGTAAATACTTACTTTATTAATATACATATTAATATACACGTTACTGTAACTTATATTTGGTTTTTGTATTTTGTTTGAGTCCTGAGCACCCCTATAGAATGGTTTGTTCCAATGAGATAAAACTTTCATCATGTTATTGAAGCTATCTGTGTCAGTCAGATTGTGTGGTGATAGTATGATTATGTGTTGGAGTACCAGCAATAAACATGTAAAGGTGATTCTTCCTTGATTCATGTTCTTTTGTTAGATGTTTGTCTCCATGACTGCTCGACCAAAATTGACAGTGATATATGTGGATGAGACACTTTATCTTCTAAGATGGTAAAGCTCCCTATTCTTCTTGGCAAAATGTCCCAAGTTCCTGTACATTCTTGGGCTGTCTTGTATGAAGCACAAGGCAAGGCAATTTTATTTGTATAGCACACTTTCAACACATGGCAATTCAAGGTGCTTTACATGATTAAAAGTGGAACACAGCATAAATCAATTTGATGATTAAAATACAAGAAAACAATTACAATCACACAATAATCGAGACCATACAACAATCTAAGGACAATCAGGTAAAAACATAGTTTTTGTTCACCAACTGATCTCACTGAAAAGCTCACAGTTTTTCCTTGCACTAAATGATCTTTCTGAAAAAGCTCACAGTTTTAATTCACTAACTGATCTTGCTGAAAACAGGTTTGAGATCTCCCCAAAGTGGTTCAATGATATTGAGGTCAGGAGACTGAGATGGCCATTCCAGAACCTTCACTTTTTTTGTGCTGTAGCCATTTACACATTTACTTGACCTTGTGTGTTGGATCATTCTCATGTTGGAATGGGCAAGAGCATCCAATGAGCAGCTTCTGAGCTAATGAGTGCAAATGTTCCTCCAGTATTTTCTGATAACATGCTGCATTCATCTTGCCATCAGTTCTGGCCAAGTTCCCTGTGGCTGTGTAGCTCTCACACACACACCCAAAACATCAGCGATCCACCTCTGTGTTTCAGAGTAGGGATTCTGCACTTTTTATCATGGGCATTGCTGACTCCTCTCCAAATGTCATGTTTATGGTTGTGGCCAAAAAGTTACATTTTGAACTTCATCACTCAGAATAACTTTGTTCCTGAAGTTTTCAGGCTTGCCTCTGTGCTGTTTGGCATATTGTAAGCGGGGCATTGCCACAGTAATGGCTTTCCTCTGGCCACTCGACCATGCAGCCCATTTTTCATCAAGTGCCTCCTTATTGTGCACCTTGATACATCCGGTCCACTTTTTTTCAGAGAGTCTTGTATGTCAGCTGAAGTTATTTGTGGGGTTTTCTTTGTATTCCGAACAATTTTGTGGCAGTTGTGGCTGAAAGTTTTGTTGATCTACCTGACTGTGGTTTGATTCCAAAATAATTCCTCATTTTCCACTTCTTAATTAGGGTCTGAACATTGCTGACTGGCATTCGTAATTGCTTGAGAATCTTTTTATACCTCTTTCCTGTTTTATGAATTTCAGCGATCTTCTCCTGCAGAGCCTTTGATAATTATTTTTTCTTTCCCCGTGGCTTAGTATCCAACAAACATCAGTGCAACACTGGATGTATCATGTCAGGAGCCTGGAAACTCACTTACTTTGTATTCAACACCCAGTAATTGCAAGAAAGCAGATCACAGGTGGGGATGGTTAATAGTCATTTACACCTGTGTGTGTCAACCTGGGTCTCTGTTATCATGCCAAAACTTACAGGGTATGTAAACTTTTGATCAGGGTCATTCAGGTATTTTCTGTTGTCATTATGATGTAGAAAAGGCAAACACAATATGTTGATAATAGATGGGTTCACCCAACCACTAACCACAAGTGAAAGAAAGATTTTTATGTCATCATTCATTTTCTCTGAAACATGGCCAAAACATCACAAATTCTGCCAGGGTATGTAAACCTTTGAGCACAATTATATATCCCAAAATGTTTACATCCCTGCTGTAATTTGCACTGCTTAACTCAGTCAATTTAACATCTCTTCTGCTGTTATTTGCACATTAATTTTTACAGTTTTTTTTCAGCTAACTCTTAGAAATGTAAAAATTTAAAAAAAAATTAACACACAACTAAACATGCACATTCTGTAAATATTTTCTGTTTTTTAATGATCCTACTCAGTTGCACATTCAAATCTTGGTACGCTACACAACAAAGTTCTCTGATTTGTAATTTGTGTTCTTCCTGTACATTTACGATTCTTAATTTTGTTTTTTTTTTCTGTTTTTCTGTTTTGCTTGTGTGAATATAAATGTTTATATTACCTGTCTCTTTGCTGTTGTTACAGCTGAATTAATGGGACAATAAAGGATTATTCTGTTCTAAATAATGTGTATAAATCATTTAAGCACTCCACAGCCATCAGACAATATATTCTTATATTTCTAAACCCTAAAAACAACTTTAGTGTTTCCATTTTTGCAGTTTTAATCAAGAGAATCAACTCAATGTTGCTGACACATGACATTGCCAATCACTTTTGCTCTGCAGAAGGGGTGCAGATGGTCTCCCCAGGTCCCAGAGTGATAAACTGCTGATTTTAGAGGAACGTCATGGTTAATTAATAGCAGCTGTAAATGGGAGTGCTTCCCTTGCACAGATTGATATCCGCCACCATTTGCCTCGCTCGCCAGAAGGGATGTTCACCCCTGCTCATCCGGAGCTGCTGAGCACTATGGAAATTTTAGGCTCAACCTGCTCAAATGTGGGATTAGTCTGTAATGTTTGAATTAGGACTGGCGCCGTTTCAATGTGACAGTGCCTTAATCCTCAACCCACCCTTGTGTCTGGACTTCAAATGGGTTCTAATGACACTGAAGGTCAGCCAGAGGAAAACACAGGAGACGGAGGGCATAGGAAACAGAAACCTCACACAGCTGCACAGAGATGGATGACAACATCCAACGCATTTAGTCTGAGTTTTAATGGGTGATAGTAGACAAAAGAGATACATTTTACTCTGCTGAGGCAAAAAATAGACAAATATTGCATTGCACACAATTCACCCAAAAGCATTTGTTGCTTTAGTTAGTACCCATTAGTCATTACTATTATAGAGTTATTATAGAATAGTATAATGCCTTATTGTCACACAAAGGGGAAATTCAGATGTAACAACAGCAAGGTGAAAGGTAATGGAGGCATTGCCTTCACACAAGTATCAATACTATAAAAAGCTGAATTTAAGAATTTAAAAAAATGTGTACATTAAGGACATGAATTAAAAAAAAAAGAGTACTGTACCATTTTAAAAATAAAGTTGCTAACTGGTAAATTCTCATTGGCTCAACATAAACAATGTAGAGGGCTGTTCTTATCGTCTTTCTGACATTAATACAAGGTTGACCAAATGTCTTCCGTATTTGACAGGTTTTTTTTTCAATCTGTGATGGACTTTAATCATGAAACTACAGTTAACTAAATAAATCAAGCAAAGATACCCTGTGGCCAGCGATTAACATGGCTACCATAACGTCGGACGGATTTTGTTCTACTTCTTTTTGATCCACTGCTTCTGAGTCTGTGTCTCAGGTTCAGCTGATGCCTGCCAAACAAGTTTGTATGGTAGGTTTACACCACATGGCATAACAGAAGATATAATTATGTGTCAACCTTGAATTGCAGGAAATTGTGCTATATTTGCTGGAGAATAATGGTTTCTTATTGACATGCACATTTCTCCCAACAGAGGTATTGGAGATTAAACGTCCATCTGATCAAATGATTGAGCCCAGTTTTTGGTTCAGCGTGCTCTGCATTGGTTAAACACCTTTTATTTGATTCCTCAGCGATGAGCTTGATTTCGCCTGCAGGGGACCAAATACAATAGTCCAGACAGATTAAATGAAGCTCCTGGCATTACCCGGTACACATCGCTTAGTATGTAAAGGGCATACCTACAGGTTCTGCAAAGCAATTTTCAGATGTTATGATATTCCATCCCCTCTTATCCCCTCCTTCTGCTGAAGGGGAAACAGGCCCTGTGGTGCAGTGGGTAGGTATAAATAGGGCATGGTTTTATTTCTCTCTCATAAACATGTAGATTGATTAGGGTCATTTTCTGCTAGCCTGCTTCCATCCACCCAAGCCTTTCCCTCCATTAGTGATGAAAACCTAGATTTATTGCCACGTCTGTCACTTCTACGCCATAATTCACAGGCTGGCCGCGTTGCTTTTTTTATGTAGATGAGCACTGGGGGGGAAGGCAGATTAAAGGCGTGTGTCTCTGTGTCCACAGCAGCGAGTACAAGTTGCCAATGGGATTCTGTCAATCAGTCAGCTAACCCTATCTGATGCCGGAATGTACCAGTGTGTGGCGGGGAATAAGCATGGCGAGGTCTACTCTAATGCAGAGCTCCGAGTCATAGGTAAGGTTCAGGGTGAGTGTGTCTTTATAGACTATAGAGGCACAATTAATGATATACTGGCTGCACTGGTAAAGATGTCTAATAACCTTTAAAATAAAGTAAACCTTTGTTGCAGCAGCTTGATCTCATGTGGAAAAAAATATATTTAAAGAATAACACTTCCAAATATAGTCATGTTAAAAGAATTGTGATACCCAATAAAGTCAACATTTTGTTATCATTTTTTATAACAAATTTAACAAAAAAACATAAAAGTTAAAGATACGTAAACATACGTGAATAAGAACTGATGAAAATAGCTTGGAAATTATTTTGATTTAATTAACATTTAATTTCCACGAGGGAATACAATTTGACTCCCCCTCATTTATTCCTTTTTACAATGGCAAGAATCACACACAGGTGTACCAAATATTGTACACATGATGAGAAAATCATCTCTCAGCTTTGAAATGCTAAAGCCTAGTTAGACTTCTCCATCAGAAAGTTTTCATCCACACACATATATTGAAAGAGTTGTTTTCCTTTTATACTTATCCATTGGAGTTTCAGTGTTGCAAAGCAAAGGTTGTTTCGGGGAGATACCATTTTTATTTACTTCAGCTTGTGAACACTTGTCCACTCATGAAGCAATTGCCAACAGAAAACAAGATTTTTTTTTAGCTTAAAAGCTTTTTACTAGAAGTGCACCTCATTGAATACTCTAAAAATGGGAAGACCTGGAGAGACTGTGTAGGAAAAAATGTTGAAAGCCATCATACCAAGGTTTTTGCCAACTGATTAAAAATAGTTCCTTAAAAACGTGAACCTATTCTTTACCTGATGTGCCATCGACCTTTACCTCATCTGTATCTGATTTGAAGCTTGATTTGTTTTTCTCCCTCTACATCCGCCCCTTCTCTTTTGGGCCACTAATTTAAAAGCGTTAATTATAAGATGAATTTGTCAAACTGACAGTGACGTTTGCCAGAGCTGTTCAGCTGAGTAGTCTTGGCCCATCTGCCTTGTCAAGACTGTCAGTCTTCAGTTTCAGCCTTTATTCCTTCTTCAAACTCCAAAAATATCAAATCCAGAGAATGTTGCTAGTGCAAGTCTTCTGGTCAAACTTAATGTGCAGATTAAAGAAAAGTAGTGCTGGGGGGTTTGAGACAGCAGCAAAGCTCTGTGCTGTTTTTCATCGCAGAGAGAATCACATGCTGCCTGAGAGAGAATAATTTGAATAAGCCAACATCAAACTCCACATCAGATGTCTGATTGCTAATTACGCAATATCGTCTCTTTGAATTACCCATGGTGGGAAATTCAGCTTCTTAATGAACTCATTTTGCAAAATGGTATGAAAAAAAAACCCACTCAGTGGCGTGTTTAACAGGAGATAAATGGTCCGAGATAAATTAGACAAAAGAAAGTCTTCATATAAATGCTTACACAAACAATGGTTGTAATTCTATTCTCTCAGCTGTTGCCCCGGATTTTTCTCACAATCAACTGAAGAGTCAGACGCTTGTCAAAGTGGGGGGAGACATCCTCATCGAGTGCAAGCCCAAGATGTCTCCTTGGGGTGTGATCTCGTGGCGGAAGGGCAGCGAACCGCTCCAGGTGAACAGAAGGTAAAATGACGTTCCTGCTGTGATTTTCTGCATCCATCTCTTTGCTAGCACTGCCATCTTCTCCACATTTACAGATGCGACTCATAGGGTATGTGTCTACTAGCATTCCCCATCTAAACACTTACATCTTAGCCTATGCCTCTTTGCAAAAATATCATCAGGGAATCCCACAGATTAGTTGGACGAACCCTTGAAGATGATTTGACTGACACCATTCTATTGTATCTCTGGCTGTGTAGTTTAGGTCATTGAAGGTAAAACTCTAGCTACTAGCTTCTAAATTCTGTTAGAAGCTAGTAGCTTCTAACAGAATTTCTTCCAGGAACTGCCTATCGTGGTGTCAACTCTTATTGGTTTTACCTGTCCCTGCTTTTTTACTTTGGGGATGCTAAGCTCAGAGTGATGCATTGTTAGGTTGTGTGCCTGTTTACATAGAGATTACACAGGTATAGTAAAGAGTATGTACAAACGGCACCGCAAAAATTCAAACCTTTGACCACACAGAATCACACAAACTGCTGAAACTGCTGTAGTACCTATGCCGAACCCACTGGTGGTGCTTTGGTGAGGAGCATATGCAGTCAACCCAGTGGCAAACACAGCTAATCTAGCTTCATATGGGAGCTTTATTTAAAGACATATGGTGTATTTGTTCTCTGCATCCATTTTTTGCTCCTGGTGATAGATAAATTGTGTTGTATGATCAATAATAAGGTTAGTATTTGCTATTTTGGACTACAACACGGTACAGCACCATGTTAGAAGGAAGGTTACGTTAAAACAGATTTTGATCTCAGCCAGCTGGGTGGTTGTACGTTTTTGTTATTTAAAAAATGCTGCTATGGGATGTAGTCATTGTTTCTAATATCTGTCCTGCTACCATACACCCTGGTTCCAGGGTAATTACATGTGAGCCTGCAAGGTTGCCAAGTCTTCAACACTAAACAGCGTGCCGCCATTTGTAATCTGACACCGACTGGGCTAAAGGATAATATTGAGCTGACAATGCTAGCAGTAAAATAGTTGACTCTATAAAATATCTTAAGCTACTTTTTTTAATTACTTTCAACTCAATATTGAGGTGAAATGTATTACCTACTCATCAACTTAATGTGTATAACTCGTCTTCGCTGGCAACGCTCCATGATTTTTTGACTCGTAAATAAAATTAAAAATAAATAATCCAAAATGATTTTTCATTTTATAATTCAATCATTCTGTAACTTAATTAAAATGGAAAAGAAAAGGAAATCTAAGATTTAATTTTCACATAACGCCCCAGAAAGATTTTATTTGAAATTCAAAAGTTGGAAAATGCATTTGCACAAATGCTTTTTCATTTTCTGACTACAAATGCCATTTTTGAAAACATGTAAAATGCTTTTACATTTTCCAAATTTAGCATTTCCAATTTAAAAAAAACAGACAAACCTTGAGAAGCTAAACAGTAGGCAAAATGTGTCTTGACATGCTACTGACTGGCTTTTCCACAGATCCTAAGGTCTTGAGTATTTGTGAAGTCCAGTTATTTGTGGCAGTTCTGATCCCTAACCCCCTTGAATGTTGGGAGTTCATGTTACTGAGCTAGGCAGATGTTTCTTGAGCATTTCTCACCATGTAGCAAAATCATAAAAGTTAAAAGCTGTTATACATAACAACATTACTAGTGTAATAATCATGAAATTATTTTCAGAGCAGTAGGAACAATTCTGACTTTTCTTTAAGAAATTAAACCATTTACTTCCTGTTGAACATTTTTGTCTTAAATCTCAGCGTAAGTAGTGTTAGAAAACCACACACCTTATTTACCATCACAATAAACCATTCCATATCCAAACATCCTGGACCTTAAAATTAGGATATTCCAGTGATAGAGATAGGAATTACTTTACTAAATTGCTTTGATACAAGTTTTCCGACCAGAATTTGAAGATACATTACGGATATGTTGTAGATGTTTTAAATTCATATACCCAAGGTACATTTCGAAATGATTTAGTGAATTGTAACCCAAGATATATTAAAAAATCAATACCAGGCGGAAATGTCAATGCAGCCAGGGAACAACAAAGCAGTATTTTTTATCTGTTTCATTACTAGAGAAAAGCTATCCACCAGTGGCCACTGCTGCCTTAAGAATTATGCTACTTTTATAAGAATATGTTTAAATTTGTAATAGATACATGCACTGTCCTGTACTGTAATACTTAAAGTTACGTTAATGGTGTTCTTTATTGGGCTTAAGAGAGACTTTACCTGTACATAATATAATTCAGGGCAATATTTCATTCTCTCTCCAGAGAGGGGTTCAAAGGATGTGGTAGCAGCCGGCTGAGAGGAAGAGAACAGCGTGAGACGTAACTGAGTGATGGATAATAAGATCCACTGTGTTTTATCAGCAGCTCTTTGGTGGGGGCCAAACAGACCAGCTGCTGAGTAAATTCAACGTGCTAATCAAGTAGTTTTCACCTCAGTGGGGATGGTAGAGGCTCCAGAAATCAAACGAGTCCACTCCTGACATGTTTCCAAGTTTCAGAGGAGCAGAGGGCAATCCCACACTCCGACCTCGTTTGACCTTGGCCATGTGACGTCTGCTTCATGTAATAAGCTCTGCATGTGTTAAAGTGCGTCTGTCTGGATGAAGTGTGAAGTCTGGCCCCAAAGCGTCACTGCTGGCAGGGGGGGTCACCCGATGGGTGTCACCAACCCGAGCACGACTCGGCTCCAACAGCAGGGCTGTGTGCTCAGCGTCTTGTCAGGCTTTGCATATATACAAAGCAGTGTTGTTGCTTGTCAAACAAAGTGGAGGGGAATTTGCATAGTGGTCTCGCTACTGGTGCCCTTCAGTTGCCCTGTGCCACTTCAATCACGCTGCACTCAGACCTTTTTGAATGTGTTGATTTGAGTTTATTGTTCAGAGTGATTTCAAATGTCCGGGGCGGAACATTAAACAATCATTGCCACAAAGTGATTAACCAATCAGACTGGTTTGGTAATGATGCTTTGTCAGAAGTTGTTTTCCTCAAGTTCAATTTTGTTTTTGCGCATGCTTTCCTCTTCTCTTAACAGACTTTTAGGCATCAGTGTCAGAATACCAGCAGCATCTGATAGAACAAGAAATGCACCGATTCAATACTGATATCAGGTATCAAGGCCAATACGATCTAATGCACTCATATGGGTACTGGTTAAAGTTAACCGATACCATGAACTGATACTTAAAATATGGAACCTCAGCAATAATTAAAGTGCTATTGTTGCATCCCTAGATAAAAGTTTAAAAATTTTGAACATTTACAACCATTTTAATGAGTTGATTATTGTGGCATTTCCAGGGTTCCTATACATTCTGGAAAAGAACAATAAAAATATGGAATTAGATATGTTTCTCATTGCTGGAAACAAAATGGATTATGGAAAGATATGTGTAATTCCATACCTTGTTCCCTGTCCTAATGTTTTCTCACACCATCCATCCATCCAGTTTTTTGTCTATTTGTAAAGATTTAGGATAGGAATGTGAAGGAAATGGAAACCTTCTTCCCCTGAGGTGATATTAATTATGTACAGCGTTAGAAGTGAATGTGGTTGCATTCATGATAGAAAACTAACTCTAAAATAATCATTTGAAACAAATGGTAATATTATATTATAAAAGATCAAGTTGATCAAGTTTTCAGTGTCAAACTGATTTCTGCTTCTAATTCGTCGGTTTGGATGTCAGTTTCAGTAATCAGTTCAGTTTATTGCCCATGAATAAATGGTCCGTCTCTCAGATTCACCTGTTAGGCTGCTGCTTAATTAAAAAGATGATCACAGCTTTACAATCACAGTTCATTTCAGTCCATACATTAGATTATTTATTTTTTATGCCATGATTTCCAAAGCTGTAGCCAGCCAGGAATTAGAAAAGCAGTTGACATAGCCTGAAAACACATGTCAGATGCTTTTAAAAGGTGCTGATGCTGTCTCTCCTTGGTTCTCTTCCCTATTATCTGCTTCTCCTCTCATCCGCGACATTTGCACACACACCATGCTGTTGTGCATACAACAAGGAAAATGTTTAGCATCTGCTGTGGTAATCATTGAACCAATCAGCCTTTTAAAACGCACTCTCAGTTATAGCTGTCCTGGCTTTAGGCTCACTACAGCGTTAAGCTATATCATGCTGTTTGAAATTGTGACATTACTTTGGCATTTTGCATTTTGTCTGATGGATGTTATATACCAATTTTCTTGTTGTTTGTGTCACAGCATCATTTTCAAAACGATGTGCAAGATGTTTATGTTGCAAAAGAGTTGGGCACACCTGAGATTCATCAGATCACAGTTATGTTATCCATTTAGCGTTAGTGTTCTTGAACTGGTCCTGTGTTGTTCAGTCTAATTTATGAAATCAATATTATTTCAAATCGTTTGAAATGTTGGTATGGTGGATGAAAGAAATATTGTTGTACCTAGGATGTAATACTATGGCTTTTTAAGCAAGTGCTGTTTAGTAATCAAAAACTCTACTTATGATGTAAAATGATCCTAAGGTCAAGTGTATCCCTGTTGGACAATTTTACTTTTAGATGTGTTATGTGAAAAAACTTGAGTGTTTCAAAACAGAGATGGTAAAAGTATTTGCAGTAAAAGCTGAGGTCTTTCAACCTAAAGCTACAAGTCTAAGGTATTTACAATCAGCTAAGTACAAAAACATAAATTCTTTAATTCAATTCAGTTTCAATTCAGTTTATTTATATAGCGCCATTTCACAACAGATGTCATCTCAAGGCACTTTACAAAAAGAGTTATTACAATACAATGTTTAGTGTAGAAATTACAGAACCACAGAAGATTGCGTCGTGGAATTCTCAGCAATCCCTCATACTGAGCAAGCATGCAGCGACAGTGGGAAGGAAAAACTCCCTTTTAACAGGAAGAAACCTCCGGCAGAACCAGGCTCAGCACAAGCGGTTATCTGCCGCGACCGTCTGTGGCTTGGAGAATACACAACAGAGACACAGAAAGAGCAACAGAACCGATGCACAAGTTTGTTGCAGGACGTGGAGAATTTTCCGTCACTGCAATGCCATCTTAGTCAGGGTCGTCAAGCAGGGCTAATCCGGAGCACCTACTATAATAGAAAACAGGTCAGTGTACTTTAACAGATATAATGTTTGGTGCTCTGATTATATCTAGTTGTGTAACCATTTCTGTTTCCTTGGCTAATTTTAATTTGATAGCAGATTGAACTCCCTAAGGAATAGCAGTAAAAAGCAAGTGCTGGTTCAGACTTTGAACCGGTTCCAACAGACCATTTCCATCCGAATCTTATCAATTGTTCTTAAAGACTCACTCCACAACTTTTATACCACTCCGGCTGGCGAATCTTCAAAGCATAAGTATGTAAGGGGAGGTCCCGCCAGCAAGCTTCTAAAACCTGCAGTACACTGGCCTCTTCAGATGTGCTGCATAGAGATTTGATTTTATGACAGTGACGTTACACCACAAGCCTTGAGAGGGCGATAGAGGTCAAATAACCCCAAAGTTACGGAGTATGTAGTTAACAATTTTCTTGATTCCGGTTTTCCTGAAATTTTGGGCCATGTTTTGTTGCAATTGCATCACATGCTCTGGAACATATGAAGTCTAATGCCTGATACCATTTCATCTAAAAAGATTAGGTTTCTGATCGATCCGTGATTGTATCTCCCGTCTGTGACAAGTTCAGAAGCAGACACTGACAGCACCGAAGCACTGGCTAATGCGAATCGCAGCCATAGACTATGTGTATAGATCGCACCTGATCTTTGCTTGCTTTCCCATGTTAAATTCCATCGCAATGCTGAGATTTTAATCCTCTGGTCTGACGTAACTGCCACAAAACACTTGTTTTTTATAGCAGAATCACAAGTTATGTGCAGTTTCAGATGCACAAACATGCATTATGACACAGATGTTTTGTGTGTGTGTGTTGGGGGGTCATGTCCTGATTGGCTTTACTTCAAACACTTTCTTTTTTATTTTATTTTTTATTAACACAATCCTAAGATACTAAACACTCTAATTTTAGATAACACAAAGCTTGAGCTGATAAGTACTCACTGAGCTAAAACGGCAAATAGAATATGACTCCCCCTCTTAGGTCACAGATCTATCTATGAAAACTATGAAAAAACTGATAAAAATATGAAAACAAAATTATAACTTTTTAATTAAAACTTTTAAATGAAAATGTGTGTGGTTATTCAATTCAATACAATTCAATTCACTTGTATTTATATAGCGCCAATTCACAACAAGTGTCATCTCAAGGAACTTTACAACAAAAGACGTTTCAATACAATTACACAAACATTCCAATCAGTTAAAAGTTTTCTATGTAAGGAATCCCAGTAGATTGCGATGAGTCATCGACATGAGGTTGTGCCCAGATCATGCAGACTCCAACCAACTGAGCAAGCATGTAGCGACAGTGGGGAGGAAAAACTCCCCTTTAACAGAAAGAAACCTCCGGCAGAACCAGGCTCAGTACAAGCGGTCATCTGTGACGACCGTCTGGGGGTCTGAGAAGACAGAGAAGAGACAGCATGGAGGATGCTCGGTGACTTTGAGCATCATCTGGACTGATGTTCTCCATCCAGCAGAGGGCATCATAGTTGAGCAGGGTACCAGACCATGTGGAGCTTCTATGGGGTGAAAAATAGTGAGAGAAAACTGGGTTAACAATCACAATAACAGCAGAAAAAAATATCTCTGGAAAGTGGTAGAAGAAAAAAGTAGAAGAGAGAAGAAAAGTGGTCAGTCTGTCCTCCAACAGTCTAAGCCTATAGCAGCATAACTACGAAAAAACTCAGAAAATCCTAACCATAAGGTTTATCAAAAAGGAAGGTTTTAAGCCTAGTCTTGAAAACAGAATATCTGCCGCATGGACTAAAACTGGGAGCTGGTTCCACTGGAGAGGAGCCTAATAACTAAAAGATCTGCCTCCTATTCTACTTTTAAAAATCCTAGGAACTACCAGTAGACCTGCATTCTGAGAACAAAGTGCTCTGTTAGGAACATATGGAACAATCAGATCTCTGATGTACGATGGAGCTTGATTATTAAGGGCATTATAAGTAAGAAGGAGGATCTTAAACTCTATTCTGGGATTAACAGGGAGCCAGTGGAGAGAAGCTAAAACAGGAGAAGTGTTATCTCTCTTTTTAATATTCATCAGAACTCTTGCTGCAGCATTTTGGATTAACTGAAGGCTTTTAATTGCATTTTGTGGACTTTTCTGATAATAAGGAATTACAGTAGTCCAGCCTTGAAGTAACAAATGCATGGACAAGTTTCTCTGCAGAGGATGCTTTTTTTAATTTTAGCAATAGTCCAGAGGTGATAGAAAGAAATCTTAGAAACCTGTTTAATATGGGATTTGAATGTCATGTGTTGGTGAAAAATTACACCGAGGCTCTTTACATTAATTCCAGAGGCCAAATTGACACCATCCAGATGTAGTGATTGATTTAGCAGTTTCCTTTTTAAAGGTTTGGTCCAAAGACAACAACTTCTGTCTTGTCTGAATTTAAAAGTAGAAAATTCAGAGTCATCCAGGTTGTTATGTCTTCAAGACATGCTTGTAACCTACTTAACTGATTGGTTTCATCAGGTTTTATGGATAAATATAATTGTGTATCATCGAAATAACTATGGAAATTAATTCCATGTTTTCTAATTATTTTACCAATTGGAAGCATATATGTATAGTAAAGAGAATCGTTCCAAGCACAGAACCCTGTGGTACGGCACAGGTAATCCTTGAGTGTGAAGAAGATGTATCATTGATATGAACAAACTGGAATCTGTCGAACAGATATGATTTAAACCAGCCTAGTGCTGTTCCCTTGATCCCTACAACATGTTCAAGCCTTTCTAAGAGAATATGATGATCGACTGTGTCAAAAGCAGCACTGAGATCTAACAAGACCAGAACAGTCACAAGTCTATTATCTGAGGCCATTAGAATATATTTTACCAGTAACTTTTACCAGTGCTGTTTAAGTGCCATGATGAGCTCAAAAACCTGACTGAAATTCCTCAAACAGTTTGTTGCTGTTTAGATGCTCACATACTTGATTAGCAACTATTTTCTCAATAATTATGGATAAGAAAGGAAGATTAGATATAGGTCTTTAGTTGGCTAAATCATCTTGATCCAGGAAGGTTTTCTTAAGTAGGGGTTAAATTACAGCAACTTTAAATTCCTGAGGCACATATCCATTTATTAAAGATAGATTCATCATGTCTAGAATAGGGCCAGTAACCAGAGGGAACACTTCCTTAAATGATTTGGTTGGTATTGGGTCTAACATACAAGTTGAGGGTTTAGATGAAGCTAATATTTGTGATAATTCCGAAAGTTCAACCGAATCAAAATGGTACAGACATAGACATGGTTCTACAGTTCTCTCTGATACTGCCTCATTTATTGAATGAGAGTTTATCAAGTTTGGGAGAATGCCAATGATTTTATTTTTAATATAATTTATTTTATTTATGAAGAATCCCATAAAGTCATCACTACTGAGAGAAGGGGGAATAGTTGGCTCAACAGAGCGATGACTCTGTAAGTTTGGAAACTGTACAAAAAGAAACCTAGGATTGTTTTTATTTACCTTTATTAACGAAGAGAAATAGGAATCATTTAAGTGTGTAGAGCGCCATTTTCTCTACAGTTTCCTAGTATTCTGCTTTAAAGTACGCAACTCTGCATTAAAACAGGGAGCCAGTCTCCTATGGTTGATTACCTTCTTTTTTAAGGGGGCTACACTGTCTATTGCCAAACGCAGTGTGGAAGTTATACTTTGAACCAGACCATCAATTTCTGAAGGGTTAGTGTTGGAATTACTGCCATTCACTGTTGTATTCTGAGACGGATAGGGAAGCAAGAATCGAACAGATTATTGAAAACTTGTTATAGTACTGTCTGACTAAGTATTACTGTAGTGAAATTTGCTTTCAGTTGTTGGAACATAGGATAAAGTAAATTAAAAGGTTATCAAAAAATGGTCAGATAGGACTGGGCTATGTGGGAGGACTGTTAGTTCATCACACTCAATGCCGTATTTCAGCACAATGTCTTAAGTGTGTTGAGCAGAGTGTCTGTGTCCCTTCACTTTCTGGGTAAAGCTGATTGAGTCTAAGATTATATTAAATGCTGCAGTTAGGCAATCACTTTCAATGTCCATGTGGATATTGAAATCCCCTATTATAATTACCTGATCAATGTTTAAAACTAAAACAGATAAAAAACCTGAGATCTGGTCTAAGAATTGAGAGTAAGGTCCTGGTGGACGATACAGAACCACAAACAAAAGTACCTTTAATGTTTTGCAATTTCATCATGAAATTGAAAATAATTCAATAAACATTTAAAATAGTAATTTTTCGACATTTTAGAACATATTTAACTCGCAATATGCTCTTTAATAACTGCATTTAGTTTTTACTCATGTAATGTCAAATTTTGTATCAGTTAAACACAGTGTGCCTGTCCTGTATATGCCCTTTCAGTTCCATTGATTTTGATTACTTTGTTGAACAGTCTATCCCGGTCTGTATGTATATACATTCTGTACCTCTTGCAGCTGTTTTAGCAGCACAGAGAAACACTCTTTACTCAGTAGAACTATTCTAGAAGCAGATCTGCTTTCATGTCTAGTTTCCTACACACTTGGCACCCTCAAAGAGGGTAATGGATCAAAGTTTGATGCAATCAGATTACTTGACTTCAGCCATGGTTAGTTTTTACTTTGTTTGTTATTTTTTTCTCCCAGAAGTGGTAAATCATACACCATCTGTTTTGCTGGTAACTCACTATTAAGCCCAGAAGTTTTCCTCCCGCAGTCTCTCCCCACGCTTCGTGCAGCTATTGTAAACACAGTGTATGATACAGATGATTACACTGCAAATGACATAGCCAAATAGGCAAGAAAAAAAACTCACTCATTTGCTGTTCGATATAAGCTTTGTGTTGAATTTCTGCACGTTTCTCTGGACATATTATGTGCAGCCCTGATGAAATAATTATGGTTTGCATACATGAGCAGTTTGTGTATGTCTGAGCTGGTCTGCATGGTTACACAACAGAAAGGTGCAAAATCATTAGAGGTAGCTTTGAACCCCTTTTGTTGAAGATTAATTGCTTTAATTGCGTTAGCACTCCAGAGTGGCTCCAGCAGAAAGGGAACCTGTGTCACCAGCTGGGTAATCCATCTTCATAGCAGCAGCCCCACTTTTTTTTTTTTCTGCAGGACACCGGCAAAGGGAGGGTATGTCTTATCTACCCCAGACAACCCTGCAGGGACGAGGTTTAGATGACATCAGCTGGAACAAAGCAGCTGAGAGCGCAGAGCAGGTCTTGCTGATCAGGATGTAAGTGGGCCGTGCCAGGTATAGAGAGCAGCCTGCGGAGCACGCGATTTGAATATGTCACTACCAAGTGTGTTAACTTGTTCTCAGAAGACATGTTCAATCAGCTGTCACTTCACAAACTGCAGCAGAGTGCTGCCTCCCACATTAAACACTGGCTGAGGAAAGAAATGTGGACTATATTTTTCTATTGGCAATTCAGACTAATATTTGAGTTGGATCTTTAAACCTATTAATCCAGGTGTTCTCCTACAGAGTAAGGCAATAAAGTTTCACACCCCCAACCCATGAGGTCTTAATGCTGCAGCAAATGTTGTTCTGCTTTGTTTTTACTGTATGTGCATACAGTGCTTTTCAAAAGTATTCACTCAACTTTTGGCACATTTGATCTGCTTCTGGGAATGTTTCCTCATTCTTATTTCTAGAATAGCTCAATATCTGTCAGATTAAATGGGCATCATCTGTGGGTATTTTCAAGTCATGTCACAGATTCTCAGCTTGATGTAGGTCTAGACTTCATGGTTTTGATTGAAATCCCATTGTAGCTTTAACTTTATTGAGCCGATGTACTGTTGGGAGGTAGACCTACAATGCCTGGTCCAAAAAAGGTCACAATCTGGATTTAACTAAGCTAACTAATAGGTACGAGCCTCTGATTGGATCATTTCTGTGTGGGTGATTATCATTCAGCTGGCAAAAAGTTATTTACCCGCAACTGGGGCAATGAGTTGCTTCTCATTTAATGAACAACCATGTAGAAAGACACACCTTCTGTTCATGGAAACGGTGTGTTAGTGTGTTTGAGAAGGGTATAATCATTGCCATGCATAAAGCAGAGAAAACATCTAAGGTGATTGCAGAAACTACTACAAGTGAGTTAAAAACTTTTCATCGCATTATTAAGTAGTCGAGCATAGTGGGGACCCATTGTCTTCCAGGAAGTAATGTTGCCGTAAAAAAATCTTGAATGATCATAATCGAGGATCACTTAAATGTTTGGTGAAACAAAATGGAAGAAAAAACAACAGTAGGACTAAGCGCAATGTTTGATAGTGAAAGTAACATGCACAGTGTGAAGGGAACTCAAAGGATTGGTATTGAACAATGTAGCCGTAAGAAAACCACTAATCAGTGAGGCAAACCAGAACAAAAGTGCTTCAGTTGGCTTGGGAGCATAAAGACTGGACTTTGGAGCAATGGAAGAAGGTCGTGTGGTCTGATGAGTCCAGATTTACCTGTTCCAGAGTATTGGGCGTATCAGGGTAAGAAGAGAGGCAGATGAAGTGATGCCCCCCTCCTGCTTATTGTCTACTATATAAACCTGTGGGGACAGTACCATCATCTGGGGTTGCTGTACTTGGTCAAGTTTAGGTCCAGCAATGGTATGCACTCCAAGTGTGAGCTCAGCCTCAGACTACCTAAATATACTGAATGACCAGTTTATTCCATACATACTTCTTCCCTGATCGCTTGAGCGCATTCAAAGATGACAATGCTTGGATTCATTGGGCCTAAATAGTGAAAACGTGGTTGTGGGAACATGTGACATCATTCTGACACATGGATTGGCCACCACAGTCCAGACCATAACCTCAGTGAGAATCTTTGGGAACAATTTATTGAACACAGAGAATGTGTGCCGTAATTAGAACTAAAGGCGGTCCAACAAAATATTACAGTTTGTGACCCTTTTTTTTTTGGTTGCAACATATTTTTTTTTGGTCAGGCAGTGTGTGTGACCCACATTAAGAATCAGAGGCAGGACACAGATTATGAATGCAAATGTTTTATTAACAATGATTAATAGAACATGCAACAAGGGGAGGAGACAATCCCTGAGGCAGGCACTGATTGTTCCGCGGAGGGTGGTATGGTTGGAGGGTGGTATAGCAGTTATCGGGGTACAGGTGTCTGGTCGGATGTTTTCCAGATTTCAGGATCCTGAATTTTGGAGAGGAGCCAACCAGGTGGACATACAGTAGAGGGTGGTGGAGCTATTAAGGATAGTCAAGGTGGTTTGGTGTTTGCAAGAAGAATCAATCTGTCATATCAGGTTTTTCCACCAAAAAAGAGCCCATGCAGGTACGTGCTGGAACCAGAGCCAGTGCTTAGTCAGTTCTTTCAAACCACAAAGAACAATAAGAACCTACGATTGCTGCTTCTGTTTTTTACAATGAATCACTTTCGATGGGTGTATGTGTGTAGGAGTTGTGGGTGGGGGTGGCGGTGGTGATGGCTTATCTTGGACACATGCAAGGGTGACCTCAAAGACCCAGAAGCACTGGGTTAAAGGAATAACTCAGCATGTTTCTGTATGTGCAAATATGAAAACAAAAAGGAACTAAGACGGCACTTTGAGAGTTCTATATTAATAAGGTACAGTATACTCATCCCCCTCTGTCTCCAAACCCAAGTTCGGTGAAAAACTTATGAAGTATAGATTAACTGTACAGATCTCAAATGTCTCTGTTGGAGGGGGATTCACAATTACTCATTTAGGCAGCATGAGGAGTCTGTTATTAAAATTAAACAGCAGGTAATATTTTCCTAAGAGCTTTGTATTCTGATGATTCTGTAATTTCATATGTAGAACCCAAAATTATCCTCAAACCATTAAAATAAACCAACACATCTGATTGTTCACATCTGAGCAGCTTTACACACAAATAGGCTTACATTATGCAATATACTTTCAAATTAAATCAAATGAACCTGGAGAAATTGGTGCCAAAACTGGTAATTTTCCTCTTTTACATTATTCAGGCTTTTTAAGAATAAATTTGGCTTTGTTTCACAAGTTATTTTTACATTAAAAAAAATAGTTTTGATGTAGGTTTTTATCTTTGTTTAATTCTGCTTTGAATTTTGGATAAATTATTCACAAAAAATTTTACAGAACGAGCAAAAGCACATTAATCAGTGAGCATGACAAATCTTTATATCGGGACATTCTGTGGCTCTCTTCTTTGCCTAGGCAGTTTAGAAATCCTCTGCTATATTTGTTTTGGACTTCAGTTCATCTCTGCGGATGTTTAAAGCTAATTTAAGCAGGGAGAATTGCTTTGATTGATGTGATCTCAAGCTGAGAAAATGTCCAATATCCAACCTTTTTTTTGTTCAGACATCCCAAAAAAAATCCTATTAGTATAATATTTTTAAACAAAATCACAGCTGGTAATTATTTCGGTATCCCTAAAATTCGCCTTTTAAGAAATTTTACTGATTATCTTTTTCAAAATGCAGTCTTGACTAATCTCATCATTTTCTAAGAGCTTTTACCTTGAGTATATATATATATATATATATATATATATATATATATATATATATATATATAGTGTGACACAGAGGGTCCTTTTTATTCAACAGCTGGCCACAAGGCTAAAAAAAAACATTTTTTTTATCTTACCACCACAGTAATCAGTATGAAAAGCTCACTTTTCGATAGCGGCAGCAAAGAGGAAAGTTTTCCACAGCCGATACTCATGGCGGGTGATTGTCCCATCGTAAATTGGCTTTTATGCCCATTGTTACATATGTTGGAGGGTCTGTGAAGCTGTGGGGCTGTTTCTCCACCGAAAGGCCCTAGGAACCTAATTCAAATGCTATTTGCCTATAATGGTTTTCATCCTAAAACCAAACTTCCTAGAAACTTTTAAGGAGACTTTTAAGCTACTCTGGCTTTTTTTCAGGTACCATTATAGGCCCCAAAACAGGTTCATTCAGCTCCTCTAATCAGTCTTTTTTTTCAGCTGAGTATTACAGGGAAACACTATAGCCATCTATAACCAACTCTTGGGCTCAGACATGACTGTAAAAAAAGAGGCAATTTAAAAACTCTGAGTGCAAAATAATTTCTTTCTCTTCTCTGTCGCCTCCACAGCCTGCATTGGGGAGTGTGTACCTTCGACTTTTTCTCGATGTAAAAAACGGCAACTTTGAAGAAACCCTGGATCGAAAGTTGATTAGTTTGTTGTTTAACCAGTGGCTGTATACCAGCTGTAAAATACGCCTAAACCTTGCTTATCTGAGCTACTGCTCCAAGAATCTTATAGCTATAAATGCCCCAAGTAGAGACGCCATTTCTGATCATGTAGATGGAGGGTTTTCCCCTCCAGTGTCCAAAGAGAAGACAAACTGCGGCCCGAGCAGTCGCTTCCCCTGCCACTAGACTGGCAGCAGCTGCTGGGCATGAACTGTTCACAAGACGTCCGTAACCTCGTCTACGGATATCTTTGCTGCTCACCCGAGACAAACACCAAAGTTATAAATATCACTGGTAAAAATCATAAAGAGGGGATGGTGTAGCTTTTAGTAACCAACCACTGGTTGTGTACATATCAAAATAGCTCTAAACTGATTAAAAAATATGTCCACTTCAAAAAATATAAAAATATTTTGACTATTTTCAGATCTTGCCCTCTCTCTAACCAGATTGTCCTGTTTTTTAGGGAAACACCATTGAGTATGAATGAATGAATAAATGCATGAATGAATGGATGGATGAATAGATGAATGGATGAATGAGTCAGGAGCAGGAACGAACTGGGGACAGGAGCTGTATCTCTGCAGGGAAGAAGTGGAAAGGTTTAATTCAGGGTGTATATCCAGGGAAGAGGGAGAAGAGGAAATCAGCAGCTTACTGAAAGTAAATGAAGGGAACGCTAGGTTAGATGAACTGGTCCATAAGATGATTATGGTGGCGATACTGGAAAGGAAACAGACTGAGTCAAAACAGAAAGCTGAGAAGGAAGGAGCTGATGATCTTTGAGGTCAGGACTTAGCTGTAGTTGAACAACGGATGAGGAGGAGCCAGATAACCAGTCACGGAGCTGAGTTGTAGCAGATCCAGGAGGATATCTGGGACCGAACAACAGAGAAAGCTGGTAATCTGAGCGAATACGTGGATAATTTAGCAAACTGGAATAACATTCAGGAAATAGTCTCAAGGCACAGAGACCTAGGCGTACCACATAGGTTGTTCACCAGCTGCTCTTACACTGCAGTTTGCAGTCCTGCTGAAAGACACCTAGAGACAATCAGCTCCCGGAGAGGGAACTTCCAGTATGGTGCCTCAGCTGCGCCCTCCAGTGTAGAAATTGTGGATGGGAGAAATCAAAAAAGGCAACAGCACACACACCAACAAACCAGGCTCCATGATATAGGTGTCAAGGATTATAATAATTACAATAATTCTCCCAGAAAACAGGAGCTATAGTCAAGTAACAACTGATATGAATAAATTATAATGCATGAAAAAAATTCTACTAATTCAAAAAAACCAACCACTCTCTTTCTCATTAAAGCTCCATCTAAACATTTTCATTACCGTACTCTTTGGACTATGGAGTGCACCTGAATATATCCTGCTCATTTTCATGTTGTAACATGAGATATTTATACATAAATGTCACTACCAGCAATGACTTATTCGGCACATAAACTTTCCCCAGCTTTCTGTCTCACCTTTATGCTTCCTGCTATAGTGGTATATAGGGTTGTTAGCCAGTAAAAAGGTATAAATTAGGGGCATTGTTGTATAAGCTGCAGGATATGACACTTTCTTATCAAGGATATTTTTTATTTATTTATTTGTTTTTGTATTCTGGCGTATTTCCAAGCATGAGAGAAACGACTAAGGTTTCTATAAAGTGTTCCTATATTTCAAATTCACATTTAGAGTGGGTGATGCCAAAAACTCTTTAAAATTGGCAAATTTTTAATAACAATATGTCCTGTGTTAGTAACCTGAAAAATGGGTCATGTCTCGGTCTCTCTGCTGGAAAATGAACAAAGAAATATGACTCGGTCAACACAGAAATCAATGTTCCTCCACGGCTGTATGAGTCCCCAGACTTAAATCCTCCTGAACCCCTGTGGGGTTGAGCTGAAGAGAGCAGAGCATAAGAGAGGAGCCAGGACTCTGTGTCTGTATTTGAGTTAATGTTTAGGAGCCCATCTGTTCAGATAGCTGCACTCCAGAAAGAATCAGTGTCAAGAGAACATCAAATCTGATGAAGAGGCGCAGCGTTGAACTTTGCACTAATTTACTTACAGCATTGATTTACTTTTCCTTCCGTAACGCCGTGGTGCCGTTTGAGGACGTTTTAATAAGAATCCCATCATATGTCTCAGGGCTTAATTTTATGAAGACTTTGAAATAATATGTGCTGTAGGGAAACAGGTGTAATAATAAATGGTTTAATTTAATGATCTGCATGAACGGATGGTCCACAGTTGCTATTTTAGTCTCCACCTCATTCTCAGGACGCATGCTGTTATGCTCCTCAAAAAACAGCGTTTATCGTGTTTAAAAGTCAGTTCACATTTATTTCCCATCAAATCTCTAATTTCCCCATTTGGCTCTAGTGGAACATCTGCTTGTAAAGTGGAGCTCAAGCTCTCCTCTGAGGCTGGCGGTGAGTGAGCAGCGCCGACCCTGAATACGGAAAGCGTCTGCAGCCTCAAGGCCTTCTTTCATCACCTGGCCTCGAGTCGAGGTGTGCTACCTGACAAGGCTGCTGTGGACAGCTGACGGTGTCTTTTCATTTCTTTTAGGCCCCCACACCCACCATACTTTTTTTATTCTTTCTGTCGAAAGCGATATGAAGGAACTCGGTCTGACGCCTCAATGCTGAGAATGGGAGCAAAGTGAAGATTAGTGCTTTGCTGATGCTGACAGTTGCAGACAACATCCGCACTGTTCAGAGGTGCGCACACACACAGACACATGCGAGGAGCAGATTAAATGTTTTATTTATCCAAACATGTGTTGGAGCTAGGGCTGCTCAGGAGGTGGAAATAATCTTATTGGTTGCTTCAAACCTCAGCAGGCTGACAACTGCTTTTCTTTGGGGGGGAAAGGTAGTTAAATGGTTCCGTTGATCAGTATTAAATGTAATGCGAGACCAAGTTTATAGCAGACATCCTGTTTTTCTTCCTATGTGCTCATTTGTGTTATATAAGGAATAGGTTTAGTCACTTCTGAAGTTTTCAAGCTATTTGAAAGTAACACTTTACTGTCCCAATCATATGTCAACATGCTAGAAGTTTAAATGGGTTTATTCATCTGTTATTTTCAGTAAGTATGACGTCATTGTTCACTGTAGCTTAGAAGCTGTGGATTAAACACATTGAAACACATTTTTCTGTTGATGATCACTAGTAGAGCCCATTGCATCACTCCTGGACAGGATCACTCCTGGACAGGATGGTTCTAATTTTTGGAATTATCCTAAGGTGAAAAAAGGAAATTCTAGAGACTTCTTTAATGTGAGATGTAAATGACATATCTTGGTCAAAAATAACACCAAGGTTCTTTGCTTTATAACTGGAGGCCAATTTATGCCGTCCAGGTGAAGGGATTGACTAAGTAGTTTCTTTTTCAGAGCTTCTGGTCCAAAGACGACAACTTCTTTTTTATCAGAATTCAGAAGCAAGAAGTTTAGAGTCATCCAAATTTTTATGTCTTCCCGACATGCCTGTAGTCTTCCTAACTGATTGGATTCATCAGGATTTATGGATAGATATAGCTGTGTATCATCTGCGTAACTATGGAAATTTATCCCATGCTGCCTAATGATTTTACCAATAGGAAGCATATATATATAGTAAAAAGGATTGGCTCAAGCACCGAACCCTGTGGTACTCCGCAAGTAACCATTGAGGCCAAGGAAGATCTATTGTTTACCTGAACAAACTAAAATCTGTTGGACGAATATGATTTAAACCAGCCTAGTGCTATTCCTATTATACCGACACTTTGAAACCTTTCTATGAGAATATTGGGATCGACAGTGTCAAAGGCAGCACTGAGATCTAACAGGACCAGAATGGTCACCAGTCCATTGTCTGAGGCTCTAGGAATATTATTTGTAACCTTCACCAGAGCTGTTTCACTGCTGTGATGAGCTCTAAAGCCTGACTGAAACTTCTCAAACAGCTCATTATTGTTTAAATGTTCACACATCTGGTGGGCAAATACTTTTTCAAGAATTTTAGATAAGAAGGGAAGATTAGATATTGATCTATGATCGTTTTGATCAAGAAATGGTTTCTTAAGTAGAGGTTTAATTACAACATTCTTAAACTCCTGTGGTATATATCCATTTACTAAGGATAGATTAATTTTATCTAAAATTGGAGCAGCAATCAAAGGGAAAACCTCTTTTAAAAGTTTAGTGGGAACTGGGTCTAACATGCAAGGTTTTGATGAAGCTAATAATTTTAGTAGATCTGAACGTTCAGCTGCATTAAAGCAGTTCAAGCATATATTAGGTTCAACCATTTTTGATGCTGCCTCATTAACTAAGGTAGAAACAAACATATTGGGAAGGTTCCCATTTATCTTATTTTTTATAGTCTATTTTATTTCTAAAAAATTTCATGAGGTCATCACTACTAAGAGCTGGGGGAATGGTTGGCTCGACAGAGCTATGATCCTGTATGAGTTTGGCAACTGTATTAAAAAGAAAACTAGGACTGTTTTTTATCTCCTCGATTAAAGATGAAAAATATGCTGTTCTGGCTTTTCGAAGGCTCTTTTTATATAGCAATAGACTATTTTTCCACACTAAATAACAATCCTGTAAATGCGTGGAGCGCCATTTTCTCTCTAGTTTTCGAACATTCTGCTTTAGGGTATGTAGCTCTAAATTAAACCAGGGAGCTAATCTTCTATGGCTCGCCATCTTCCTTTTCAAGGGGGCAACTTTGTTTATTTCCAGACGCAGGGAGGAATTAACACTATGAACTAAAATGTCAAGTTGTGAGGGGTCAGGAGTTAAATCACTATTTTCTATTGTATTTTTATATACTGAGGAAATTAAAGTTGGAAGAGCTTCTTTAAAACTTGCTACAGCGTTTTCTGATAACGTTCTGGTATAATGAAGTTTTTTTTCAGGTTTGAAATGGTCAGTTAGAGTGAATTTAAAAGTGATCAGAAAATGATCAGACAGGATAGGGTTATGTGGAAAGACTGTTATTTCTTCACAGTCAATGCCATAAGTCAGCACAAGATCTATAGTGTGGTGACAAGAATGGGTTGGGGCCCTGCACATTTTGAGTAAAGCCTATTGAGTCTAAGATAATGTTAAAAGCTGTATTTAGACTATCACCTTCACTATCAACATGAATATTGAAGTCTCCAACTATGATAACTTTATCAGTGTTTAAAGCTAAGTCAGATTGAAAATCTGATATCTGATCTAAAAATTGAGAGTTTCACCTCTTATCCAAGAGGCTTCATCAGTTCATGCTTGCCGCTGACCAGGCTGGGACTGGTCCAACTAACTGGTGTGGAGACTCAGCTATTTAACCTCTTGAACAAGAATCATTATGTCATTTGATCCTTTGTGCTCCATGTCTTAACGACGGTCGTTGGCGTGCCGCCTATTGGTGGAGGTTAGGTTTCGGCTTCATTAGTGCCCTATTGTGTTATAACGACAGTCATTGGAGTCACAGTTGTTTCTGTTATTAGAGGCTAATTTGTTTGAGTCTCCTAGGGAGGGATGAAAGTGCAGCATTGTAAATTGGAGATAGGTGATGTCTCAGGCCTCCTCCTCTGTTTAGCGATGGTTTCTCTACTTTTACATAGATGGCTTCTTTTACTCCTCTTTCAAACCATCTGTCCTCTCTGTCTAATATCTGGACATTGCTGTCCTCAAAGGAGTGGGCTTTCTCCTTGAGATGTAAATGAATAGCAGAGTCCATGCCTGAGGAGTTAGCTCTCCTGTGTTGGACCATGCGTTTGTACAGTGGTTGTTTGGTTTCACCAATGTAGAGGTCCTTGCATTCTTCATTGCATTGGATTGCATACACCAGGTTGCTTTTGTGTGTGTGTGGTGTTCTGTCCTTGGGATGTACTAGTCTCTGTCTGAGTGTGTTGCTGGGTTTGAAATACACAGGGATACTGTGTTTGTTAAAAATCCTCCTGAGTTTTTCAGAAATCCCAGACACATATGGAATGACTACATTGTTTCGTTTGTTTTCTTTTTCTTTTTCAACCACTTTGGTGAAACGACAACATACGGCTGTACATGTCATCGCTAGTACGATCAGGCAGGGGACTAGAAAAAATGACAGAGTCAGACAACTTTTTGGCAGCCCTATACACCGAAGCTACGCTAATTTTAGTGACCTCCGATTGCCGTAACCGGGTGTCATTGCCACCAGCATAGATAACGATCCTGCTATACCGCCGTTTGTCCTTGGCCAAAAGCTTCAGATGGGACCTAATGTCCGCAGCTCTGGCCCCTGGAATGCATTTCTTTCGTGTCTCTGGAGCCATGTTCCTAACTATGGAATCGGCCCCTCCTGCTCCACGGGTGCGTCGCTGAGAGGGACGCACTAGCTACTGCTGGGCCTGGCTGTTCCACAGCGCAGAGCCGAGCCTCTAGCTCAGAAACCCTTACCTCCAAGGCTACAAAAATGCTGCACTTATTACACCTACCATCTTCGCTAAAGGATGCAGAGGAGTACCTAAACCTCTGACACAGAGAGCAGGATAGAGGAGGAGATTCAGAGAGAGACGGAGGAACAGGAGACAAAGTGGTAGCCATGCTAGCAGTGAAGCTAAGCTAACCTAGCGATACCTTACCTAGCCCAGAAAACAAGTGTAACACTAAAGAGTTCCCAAAATGTAAAGAACACCAACAGAAAACAAGTGTTTCAATGTTTCTCTGTGTTAGAATAACCCAGAAAAGCTTCTGGACAGAGAAAATTAGATAAATTAAAGAGGGCAAGAGCACCGAGATGCTTCAGCCAAGTGAGTCACCAAACAGGAAATGACGCGATACGCCATTTACTAGTGAGGGTGTTGTGGGCCTTACTAGTTAACTAGTGGCATGCATTTTTCGTTCTAAAGTAAACTAGTTACACCTAAAAACACAAACAAGCGGAGCATTTTTGTCCTCTAGTTAACTAGTGGAACAATTGAAGTCTCACTAGTTTGCGTGTGTGGCTGTGAAGCAGCTCACTAGTTAACTATTTCCTGAAACAGTCACTATTCTAATGAGTAGAAGACTGCTATTGGGTATCATGAATCCCACCTATTCTAAAATGTAAATGTACTGTTCATAGCCTCACGATCAGATGGGTGCCCCTAATGGCTAAAGTGATACAGTGCTATGAAATGGTTATACAGAAGCAGAGCCTGCAGTATAGTGAATATATATATCCATCCATCCATCCATCTTCTTAACCGCTTATCCAATTCAGGGTCACGGGGCAGCTGGAGCCTATCCCAGCAATTATCAGGCGTTAGGCAGGGTACACCCTGAACAGGATGCCAGTCTGTTGCAGGGCCAACACAGAGAAACAGACAACCATTCACACTCACATTCATTCCTACGGACAATTTAGAATGATCAATTCACCTATCATGCATGTTTTTGGACTGTGGGAGGAAGCCGGAGTACCCGGAGAGAACCCACGCATGCACAGGGAGAACATGCAAACTCCATGCAGAAAGACCCTGGACCGGGATACGAACCCACGACCTTCTTGCTGCAAGGCAACAGCGCTAACCACTGCGCCACCGTGCAGCCTTGAATATATATATATATATATATATATATATATATATAATATATTATATATATATATATATATATATATATATATATATATATAATATATATATATATATATATATATATTAGTGTTTGGAGTAACGCATTACAAAAGTAATGTCTTACAGTTATATATTACTTTTTTCAGTAACTGAGTAATATAACGCATTATTTATTAAATATACAGCAATATATTACGAGTTACAATTTCAGTAACATAAGTTACTGTAGAACAAGATCTACCATCCGCTTCTTGTTGCTCAAAACATCAGAGAATCACGATGGCTGAGCAATAGATTGACTTTATATTTACATGGTGGCATTATTCGCACTATTTTCCTAACCACCTGTTGAAAGACTTCACTCTCTGGGGTCTTATCTTTGTTAACCGTCTTTATGATGAGCGCTGTAAGTGCTTTATTTTGATACAATTTAACATACATTACCATATGATAGGAAGTATGCAAAGGAACTAGAGAATTAAGTTTAATAAAATAGTGGTAAAATACAGTATTTGTGGTGTCACACTTGTTTAAAATGTAAGTTGATAAGGTACGGTGGTTAGAAGTTGTTAATTATTTAAGATATTTTCCCAAAAGTAAGTTAAAGTAGTCTAACTCAGTTACATTTTTGAGACAGTAATATGTAATGCAAAAATATTAAATTTTTGAGGCTGTAAATAGTAACATGAAATATATTACAATTGTTTTGGAACTTGCCCATCACTATATATATATATATAAATAAAGGGTGTGATTTGTGAAAAAACTGTGGGGGGGGGGGGCATTTTTATTAGGAGAAATGACCACAACTGCAGGCCAATAGTATAACAGGCTACATGTAAATTGTTGTCACGTCTGTTAACTTCATTTACACTATGACCAAGGCGGTAGGTTCATTTTGCACTCAAACTGAACTACTGCATTTGCAGACATATTTGCTCATAAAGGTGCCAAATAAAAATAAACAAAATCACTTTTTAAAAACAATCCCTATATCAATGTAACAGAAAAACATGACATAGCCTAGCACAATGTGCTGTCAAAAAAACAAAAAAACTGTCTTCTCTGATAATGTTCAGCATTTCAATCCATTTTCCATTACCATTAGTGTCATCAGTGTCACCAACGCAGAAGTTCAGCTAGTTGAACTGTTGACGGTCTTAAAGCTCAGGATGCAGCACGGCAACCAATCAAAACGTCTCAGTGTGTTGTGATGTTACCTGACTTTGACGTTGTCTAGCCAACCACAATCTGCTGATGTTTAAATCTTTCGGCAGAGAAATCCCCGCCTACGAGCTTTGCAAGCTTCAGCTTATAGATGTCTCTGCTGTGTATATGCGTCAAACTTGTGGATTTGTGAGCTTTGCTTGACGCTGACAAAGCGTGCAGTCTGAATGCACTGTAAGACGTATTTCATACTCGACTGTGGACTTGTCGACATTTGGCCAAAAGTTTTGAGAATGACACAAATATTAGTTTTCACAAAGTTTGCTGCTAAACTGCTTTTAGATCTTTGTTTCAGTTTTTTTCTGTAATGTACTGAAATATAATTACAAGCACTTCATACATTTCAAAGGCTTGTATATATCAGCATTCATCTTCAGATCAATGGTTTTGATAAATGCATTATACATGCAACTTGATGCGGTTGCAATTATGAAGTAAAATGTAATAATTATTAATGCAACATAAATTTCATTTTTTTACTTTTTTTTATGATCTGTGTGAATTTGTTGTGCTTTTTATTTTATTTGTGATATCCATACCAGGAATGTGTGTGTAGCTAATTGATTTGTAATACATTTTTATACCATAACTACCATTATTTAAATTATGAAATAAATAAAACTTGTTGTTACAGTCCCAGACCCACCCTGGGCTCTTTATTAAACTCCTGGATATACCCCTGCTCAGGAGCATTTAAGATTTAGAAATAATCCCTTATTATTCATTCATAAAACTCATAGGAGTCTCTGTGTCAGAAGAGGGTGAGAAAGTTATTTTTTTATTTTTTCTCTTAGTTTGGTCGCAGCACAGCATTAAGTTTTGATTTTAAGCTGTAACTTCGTTTTCTGACAGATAAGCGCGATAGATGTGCTCTTGGGCCAAAACAGCTGTGGGAAAAAAATATCCACTGCCATCGTGCAGCCAAAATAAAAGGAAACGAGATGTGAGGTCCGTTGAAACATTTTTTTAATCTTTAACTACTGGGAGGGTGTAAATAGTAATTTACACCCTCCCAGTAATTTTAATAAACTACAGCTTCTGTCAGTCACATAAAGACTGTTCTGAAAACTTGCGGATGGCTGCCTCACCATACGTCACGTACACGAATCACGTAGGTGACCTATTTTGGATTAAAACGGCAAACTTCACGAACTGGTGATGATTATTTATGATTGAAATGAGGAAACTGTACCCCATATCACCTTCCTTGGCAAAATGCAAGTGTTACATGTTTTATTCTCCATCCCTCTCATAAGAAACAGAGTCTTTATGAAAGGAAATGCCATCAGATATCAGGAGAAATTCAGGAGTTTGGTCGCTGTGGGAGAACGCAGACACAGTCAGCTAGATTTTTTTTTATTCAATCCGAGCACAGATACTGACTGTAGTTACTCGTATGATAGTCGTACTCGGTAAAAGTGCATTATCTGGCTCAACTCTAACAATTATGACACAGACTTCTTTCATGCCGGAACCCAAAACAACACATGCAAGTTACCTCATGGATCAATTCGTTTTTTTTGTATTAAAATACATTCCCCAGACAGAGTTCGATCGACCAGCCCCAGGATGCAGAGCACAGATTTTCGCTACGTGTGCTACACACCTAGTGGTCAGTAACTGAATAATATAAGCACTTCTACGTCCACAGAAACGCTGTCTGCCGCTGCTTTCAGACTGCCGGCTTTTTCAGACTAATAACGGAAAAACTAAAGACTGTGCACATTAACTGAATGGAGATTACAGCAATACACCACAACTTTGTCACTAGAAATGTTATCAAAACATATTTTTATGCTCAAACGACCTTAGTTTATAAAATTTGCTCAAAGAACAGCCTGGACGAAGTCAGCCATGCTTTCTAGGTTTTTGAGTCCTAAATAGTCCAATCAACATCCTTGTTCCGCCTTCTTCATTTGCATGCAAGTACGACATTGCTCGCTAGTAAACTAGTGGCCAGTGTTGCGGTCCCACTAGTTAACTAGTGGCCAGCCATTTGTATATTTATTCAAATTCCACAAGTTTGAGGGACATTTTTCTCCAGCTAGTTCACTATGGACAGTGTTTTGTCTTCACTAGCTAACATGTAAGGCTCAATTTGCCCTCTATAAGCTACTGAAAGACATTATAATGCAGATATGCTCACTAGTTAATTCGTGTGTCTGTCCTGTTCCATTACTATTGAACTAGTAAAGCCAAACATGTCAACTAGTTAACTAGTGAAAACCAATTTGTCACTTGTTAACTAGTAAGAACACATTTTTGCATTACAAATTAACTAGATAACTCCAAAAACAGTGCACAAAAACAATTTGTGCATAAGTTGTGCCACCAACTTCAGCACACAGTGAGACTGATCTAAGAGCACATAATGATGTGAATGAAAAAAAATGCCAGCTCTGTGCTTGTGTGCTACTCTGTCTTTGTTGCTCAACACTATCTCTCCTCGAAACTTCAATTATATGTGAATGAATCTCCACCACCAGCCAATCACAGACAGGTATTTTTCATGCAGAATGTTCTGCAGAAATACTGCATTTACTGGGGTTAAAATTCAGCAATTACACTTAGCAATTCAAAATGTTAAACAAATGACTGACATTATGATGATTGCTCACTTTGTGCATTTTTTTGTATATAGATATTTCTCAAGCACCAATGTGACGCGTAAAAAAAATAGGGAAGCTTCTTATTAAATATCAATCAGTATTTCATAAATTTACTGTAGATTTAGGGTGGAAAACCCAGATGAAAATATAGTCTTCTCTGACTTTTCTTTTTTTTTTTTTTTTTTTTTTTTAACGTGTCCTGTCTAGCAGTATGCTACTCAGAATTGGTGTCTGAGTACCAAGTACAAGCCCAACAGTTTTACTTTCCCAAGCAGAGTATTACAGCTTCGCTGTAGTACGCCACTTGATGTATATGTATGAAAAATCTTTATTAGTGATTACTGTGGGTTCAATTTCCTGACGTCATGGACATTAAACTGAGACAAGAAGGGAGAAAGGAAGAAGGTGAAGAAAAGAAACCGGACCAACAGAGGGGCGAACCGATGACACACGACAGGGAGGTAAATAAAGAACACAAAACATCCCAGTCCTCCACCTCTGCCGGACGGCAGAGAAACAGTAATACAAAAACAACAAAGTGTACAGAACCAAACCAATAGTTCGGATCTGGTAGAATAAACAAAGAATTACACATTCACTACACACAAGCATTGATTAATGAACATAATACAAATGTTTCTGGTAAGCTCCTGTGAACAACTAACTAATGATGATAACCTCAGCTTAAGATATGTCCGTCCTCACCTATGTCCCCACACCTATGTGTGTGCGAGCATGCAGGTCGGAATAAGGTTTCCCCATGCAAGTGATTGATAGCTGGTGTAAGGAACCGTCAATCCGTCCTACAGGAATCGGCACAGACATGGAGGAGGCAAGAGATGTATGCATCCAGCGTCCCACAGAGTACAGAGTCCACAGGCGGATCAGCGCAGGGTCGATCACCCGCCAAGAGGGGAACAGATGGAAGCCCCAGGGGAGCACCCACCAGCCGCGATGCTGGGGCCCGAGAGATCGCAGTGACGAGCCCACGGGCTCCGCCGGTAACCGGCTACGCCAGGGCGGGCCCGGACCAGGAACCGGAGGCCACGGGGACCAGGGGCACCCCACCCCCCAGCGGGGCCCCAACCAGTGACCAGCCGACAAGGGTCCCCCGCCGCCGCCGCAGGCAAGGAGGACCCGCAGCCAACCGACGGACAACACACGCCGCCGCCACCCCGGACCAGTACCCACCGCCAACAACCCGGCCCGCCCCCACACATCCACACGCCAGGGAGCCACAGCGGATGTACGCCCTCCCCAGGCCGCGCCCAGCCGGCACCTGGACATCCAGATCTTCCAGCTCCAGGGTCCAGATCCCGCCCCACGTGGGGCGCCAAGATCAGGGGCCCAGCCAATGCCGGACAGCCCCACCAGGCGAACAGACCAGCCAGCTGAAGTCCTGGAACCGGCAGGAGGATTGGGCGCCAGGCACGGTCCCCACCGATCCACCGGACGGCACCAACCTATTCTACAAACCCGGCACCCCCATAAGAGGTGCCCCAGTCAATCCAAGGAGGACATCGGCCCGAAACAGCGGCCGCCCGACACACCGGACCACCCAGGACCCGCCCGACATGCACCAGGACCGAGCCGGGCCGCAACCGGGACCCCCAGCCCCAGGCATCGAGAGTCATCATCAACCAGCGGGCAGGAGCAACCATCACCGACGGGGAGTGACGGGGAGGGAAGAAGATGCATCAGGCCAGAGAGCAGCCAAACACCCAACCTGACAGGTAGACATAGACAGACAGAGACACTCATACGTACCCTCCCTTTCTTGTGTACACATTCTTACAAATACAGGACATACGAAAAAAGGACGCTATACCCTCATTCATACCCCCCATACGTACACTATACTCCATACTCCCAGGCCCAGGGACAGACACCCCAGTAGAGAACCCTGCCCCTGCACCCAGGAGACAGACCCCTTTGCCCACCAGGACGGGGACAAGTAGACCGCCAAGGCCCCACACCGGCAAGAGCAGCCCACCAGCCCAGGACCTCTGACTTTTCTGCCATCTATGAACTATTGTTGAATAAGTATATAAGAAAACTATTACACATAAAATTACAAAATATGGAAATAGCTGAAATATTATTTTAAGAAGTTCTCAAATTAAGACTTTTAATCAGTTCTTTAAAATTCATCATCTTTTCTTATTTATCTATATTCTACTCTTGTTATGTTTTGTGAAGTCATGTAAATTGCGAGCAGAGTTGAGCGAGTAGAGACAGAGCTGTGCACAAGCACAGTGCTGGCGTTATTATTTGTTCACATAGATAAGGGGTCTCAGATTAGTCTCAATGCATGCTCAAATTGGTGGGAAAAATATTACACCCTAAAAAAGGGAAATCGTAGTAGTCCCTCAGAATATTACTAAAATTGTGTTGCATATTGTAGATCAATGTATCATTATGTCGTTGCTGCATAACTTTCACAAGAAGAAAAGGAAGCTATCACCCACATTATGAGCTTTTTTAAAATAGAAATATAACTATTTAAACGTGTTTGATGACACTTGAATTTTTCTAAAGATAATCTAAGCAAACTGATGGTGTCAAAATAAACTGAAACTTTTTCAGCCTTACTGTTTCAGTCACGTTTGTAAGCTGGTGTTGTGTTTAGAGACGAATTAACCCATTTCAAGATTAATCTTCTTTTTTACCTAATATTACTGTACCTCCTACATTCCAGCGCTGTGTTCACAGGCAGAATGGATCATTAAGACTTCACAGCATGTAGCTCCACACATTTTCATCCATCAAACTGACTGAGCAGTTGCTGAATTAGCATCTATTTTCCTTCCTTTTTTTGTAAAACCAGATGCTGAATTTTGAATAAACTCAATATAAGTCAATAAATAATTCTTTAAAGAGCAATAAAGTGATTTCGGAGATGTTTGCTGAGATTAGGTGAGAAAACTCTCTTTTCTTCATCCCATGTAACGCTGGCCTGAAATATTTTTATCTGGGAGATGGTGGCTGATATCATTTTTCAAAGTACGAATCCACCGGTGCAGAATGTGTAATCCATCTTGGTTCCACTGACAATTTCCTGTGAAACATGTGTGTTCTCTTTATTCCTGAAGGAAACCCTCGGCACACGAGTAGAGATGAATATCTCAAGAAGGAGAATAAACCAGGGCCGCAATTTCTGATTACAGGAATCTTCTGGAAGTACATGCGCAAATCTGCCTTGGGCCGATAAATTTCTTCCCCTCGCACTTCAATTACCAACGCAAACATGTCATGATCCATGGAGAGGAATTAGGTTTTTCGACTTGTTTAATCCAACTTCCAATAAAAAAATGCTGTTTTTAAATATATATACGTATGTGCATAAAACATTCTATAGAAATCCTTTCTTTTATGATTGTTAAAGATTACTTTTTACTAGGATTATTAGTTATTACTAGGGGTATAGGCAGATGGTATTTGTATCTGTATTTGCATCTGTATCTGCAGCACAGGAAAGCAAGAGATCGACAACATAAGAAACAGGGATGGTTAACTCGTTTCCGTTTCTTAAGTTGTTATAAACTCACCAGTAACTCTTCCAATTTTCGAAAGCGGGTTGTTTGTTGATGTCTGCTATAATTTCCCACTTAGTTACAATAAACCAGCATGACTTAAGCACAAGTCCTGGTAATATGTTGGTTCCTGAAATTGCCCCTAAAAGTTTAGCCCAATACAGTGAAGACACACACAATTTCTGGTAAACATACCCTGAGGTTTTGACAGTCTATTTGTCTATTTGTTTTAGCTATTCAGTCTGTTAAGAGTAGGCTTGGCCCAGTTACTGATATCGAGGTTTTATAAAGTTCGGGGTTTAAAACGACAAACTTTTTGTAATACCAAGGCAAATAAGGCCATATCAAAATATGTCTACTCTCGAAAATCACAGACAGTTAATAGATTTACAACAATACTTTCAGAACAGTACGGAACAATTAATACTTATAGAAATAGTAGAAATATGGCAAAACAGTTAAACCATGTTTTTTACTCAGGGTTACCATACTGCAAGTGACTTGTACAGGCATATCATAAATATTTTTTTAAATAGTAGTAGAGATGTCATGTCATGTGTTTAAGAGAGTAGTTTCACAATTACAAGAACGTTATTTGAAACCTTATTTAAAATATTTTCTTGTTAGGTTACCTTTGGCCATGTTAGTTTTAGTTGCTCTATACATATGATCTGTTTTCATATGCATTCCCCAACATAGCTCTGAGACTTCAGAGGGGTTGCAAACTTTTCTAATTCAATTCAGTTCAATTAATTAATTTCACAAATTCACAACACATCACCTCAAGGCACAAAACAAGAAAAGTAATTTCAGTTCAATTGTACATGCATTTCAATTAATCTTTGTTTAGCCTTCCTTCTATTTCCAAAATGCCCCCCCCAAGCCCCAAGTTAGGCTGGCGAACAAAGGGGACATCACAGAGGCTACGTCACGGGGAGTTTCCCAACGTACGTATGTTGAATCATGCACGCGTAGAGGCGAAGTACGCATGCGGGCAGCCAGAAACCCAACAGGGGGAGTTTTATTATTTTAATACCTGGGCGAGACACTTCGTGGTGTCTTTAAACAAGGAGACCATGTGGCACACTCAAATGAACTAGCCTTCGGCTTACAAAGAAAACCTGAATTGGATGAACAAGAGTGAAGAGAGACTATATTCAGCTTAGCCTGCCACTAAGGAAAATCCTTTGATCAGCGGTTCAGAAGTAAATGCTTTTAACACAACGGAAAAACGCGAAAAAAACGGAATTCAGGTCGTCGGATGAGCAAAAGGGAGAAAAAGGGCAGCTTTGATGGCCAGTATCAGTTTAAGGAAGGTTTGTTAGTGTGAGGAAAGGTTTTGCACGTGTCCCAGACTGTATCAGGACTTTGGGCAGAACGTTGGAGAGTCTCTTTTAGTTCAGAACGGATCGAACCAGAATGGGCGAGCCAATGGCTGCGCATCTTTTTTTTAACTTTTGGGGGGGGGACCCCCTGCTCTCAGCAGTTCCTTCATCCACTCAGAGCTGTAGAAGGTCCAGGATGGGCTGGCGAGTCGGTCCGGTGGCCAACCGACGTGTCGGGATTTCCGAACGCCAGCCCTCCAAGAGTGAGGTCAGAGCGAGAGAGAGACGGCTCTTGATCATCAAAAGTGCATGTGTGTCACGCTGTTTTTCTGTCCGGGATGTAGTGTTCCTGTCCTGGGCGAAAGGCGGGGGGGGGGCAGCACAATTGGGGAATGCTGGCATAATCCGTATTTAGAACCTATGGGGTCAGACCCAACAGCTGCTACACCTGGGTTCATATCCGTGTAGACAGGACCTTTGTATCTCATGAAAAACACATTTTCCTAATAAACACCTTTGTGCTTCCTCTTACTTCATTATCAAGTCACTGATTGTGAAGATCAGCTTGATTGTCCTAACATATGCATTGGTCTCTCGTATTATATAGTCTGATGCCTGTTTAATCAAGGAAAAAGGAAAACATGAAGAATATAGGGAAAACTTCATGTAGCGACTGAGGCTATTGCAAAAGTGCATTAATTTCTATGTTTACATAATAGTAATTTACCATAGAGCAGTGGTTATAGTGCAAATTTTATAGAAGACAAGATTAATAGCTGTGTCCCAGCCCTGCCCTATAGCCATGTTTTTGAAAAGCAGCACTACTTCCGAATACATTTCCATGTTAGCATGTGCCCTGGAGACAAGACTAAACACATTGAACCACAAGAAAAAATCATCTGCTGCACCGCCTGCAACTTACTCCCTTATTAATAAGAAGAAACAGTATATATCCTTGCTTGCAGCTGCAGTGCTTTTGTTGAGATTTGGCACGTAAGTGCTTATTTTCTGTCAGTCATTCTTAATCATTTGCTGAGCTTCAAAGCAGGAGTTCTCTGCGACGGTGGGCACAAAGGAACTTGTGATTTTGTTTTAGGGCTGTGACTGACACCTCCAAAAGATGTCTGTCAGGCAGGCATTTTCTACCAGATCGGTGATAATTATCTGTAAGGTACAGTGCTTTCAATTCAAGGGTTGATGGACTGAACTGTAATTAGGGGTTTAAAAAGTGAACAGATTCTGTGCTGCTTTTCTGACTTTCATCTCTAATCTACTCTATTAGTTCTATACACTTGAGAAAGCCAAAGATAAATCTTTTTCCTCAAGAGTTTGAGTTTTAGGATATTCCAGGCAGTCATTTTGTCTTCTGGGCCATCTAAATCAATGGGTAATTTAGATAGAATTCCAACTGCTCATACTGCCTATAGTTTATTCTAACAATGGAGAAAAGTAGAGATACAGCGATCCGAGTTTGATATCAATATCTGATCTTTTGTTTTCTAAGCTTCAACAAACTCATAGTAATATCGGCTAAGTTCATAATTGACAAGCAACAAATTTTAAGGGGATATTCCATCCCTAAGTAAAAATGTTTCTGTTGCCATATTCCCCAGAGTTAGATAGGTGAGAAAAAAAACAGCATTCTAGTAGTTCCTATGCACTTACAGTGGTTTGTGCTAAGAATAGGCAAATGGACTGCTGCATTTTGTAAAGTATTTTGAAACCAGCCCACTAATGCCTCTGATCAGGGTGCAGTCCGTTTGCTTTAGCTTAGCATAAACCAATGTAAGTGAATTCACTTACATTGGTTTAGGCTAAGCTAATGCTGTATGTGAATTCTCTTAAGCTAAAGCTAACGCAGACGGGCGTTTTTCTCACTTGTCTTACTCTGATGAATATGGCAACAGACAAATTTAGTTAGTTAAAAATTACTTTAACCGTCCCTCGTGTCTTAGACAGTCATTATTGTGTTTTGATGGAAAAAAAAACTTTACACAGAGCATGTGTGAATTTCAGTGTTGTAGTCAAGTCACCTCTCGAATCCAAGTCCCATAGGATTAGTCCAATCCATTCGGACAGACCTACCGGAAATCCAAGTCCAAACCCAAAAAGAATCTGCTGTTCCAAGTCAAGTCATTATCAACTGAGAGCAAGACAAAAATAAGAGAGTAGGGTCTATGATTTATTACTAGAATAATGGCTGATATCCGGTTTACTTTATTTAAAAAAGTAATAAATGCCCCCACACTATGACCAAGCTAACACAGTAGTATGTTCAAAATAATTAAACGTGCTGAAAACAACTTTGAAATCAATAAATAATATGTCACCCGTACACTATGGAAAGGTGATATTGAATCTGTCTAGTAGTCTGAGCTAATATAATAAACTAACCTTTGCATTGGTAATATGCTAATTCCAACAATAGCGGTTTCACATGTCGGAATCTCTGTCCAAGTCATCTGCGGGCTGCTCGAGTCAAGCCCCTTATCTGTGTCTTTGGTCCAGGACTGGAGTACTCCATCCATGCTAAGATTAACTACTGTGAAACGGGGTTTCAGTATTTTGAAACAAGACCTGATAATCAAACATACCTACAGACTTTAGTAGGAATGTCAGAAAATATTGATGCACCTATTTATCGCAATATTTTTGTCACAACATTGTATAAATATTAAAAAGCAGTGTATCTATATTTCTTTTTTTAGAATTGCAATGAAACCATTAAGTATTTTTTGTAGGAAAATGAAAAGCATGACTGGTAGCTGGTGGCTGTTTTCATCTTCTTCAGTCCAATGGATCAATTAGATCTAAAAATAAACCTTGATCTTTTAAGAGGTTGTGGTGTTTAGAATGCTGTGACAGTTTTTCAGTTAAATTTTACAGTTTAAATCAGTTCAATCAGTTAAAATCAATCACTATATATTGGCTATAGTGTTACTCATAGTATCATTGTATCTCCCCCCCTCTGTTGTGACACATATCGTATGAACAGATTCTTTACAATATACATCCCTAGCATTTCTTTAATGGAAGTAATGTTATGGTTTGGATAGGCCCAGTCAGAGTTCTAACTTAAATCTGAAAGAGAATATGTGGAGGGAGTTAAATACCACAATGATGGACAGGAGACCTTCTAATCCTAAAAGACTAAATGTGGTAGAAACATGCAAAATGAAACCGCTCAGTAATTATAAGACGGGTTTGATTTCTTTCATAATAAACATGTTTTTCCCTTTGATTTGAAGGTTATGAATCATTTTCAACATGCTATTTTAAAATAAAATGTACCTTAAAGTCAGATTTCCTTTCACACTGTTTTCAATATCTTAGTAGAGATGTTTGTCTTATTTCCTTAGAGAAACCAGCTTTTTTCCCTACTTCATTACTCTAATCGTGCACTGCCTTTTTACAATCTATTTATAATGCTTATTGAGATGTTGATACAGCGCCAACTACAACGATATGATCTGTAAAACTGTCAAATAGTTATGATGGTTCTTGCTATTGTTATTGATTCCAGAATTAAAACAGCAGACTTGATAGTCTGAGTGTAGACGCTCTAACCGTCTGTTATTTTTGACGATGAGCACTCCAGAATAGATGCTGGATTCGTCTATTTATCTTGCTGCATCAAGCTGACGTGTGAGGCAAAGCTCTTCTCTTGCATCTAGCTCTGCAGGTTTTGGTGTCCTGACTCCCAGCCTCGCAGCTGGACTTGATTTATGCCACTGACAAGGCCATTTCTCTGCAGCACCGTACGCTGTGGGGAACCTCTGTAGAACAGGCTTTCGATTTATCTTTCACCGCCCCTCCACTTTCTGCACTTCAGGGTCTTTAAAAAGCAGCCAAGAGTACTGTTCAACACCTGAAGTTGAGTCCCTCCCCTTGTCCCGGCTCAGAGGATACAGTGACCTCACATCTTTTCTATGCTCACTCACCGCATTACAGCCTCTTGCCTGTGGCATGGTTAGCAACACAGTATGTTTCTTTTTCTTTCTTTCTTTTCTGATTAAATTATGATTAGAAAAATCACCCCCAGGTAGGTTGACAGTGGGCGACTTGGGTTGGAAGCAGCAGCAACAGAAACGCCTGTTTTATCTGTGATTTTACCATAGTAGAAAAAAAATCCCCAAAAACACAATATAAGGCCATTACCCTCTGTCATGTTTTCACTCACACTTTTCCAATTCAGATAACTGGGGTTTGGAAGTGAATCCCTGCTGGAGTAGTGAGTCGAACAAACTATGTTTCCACTGAGGCAATAATCTGTGTGTACAAAATGGCCTCAGCTAAGACTAATTATTGGGTGGAATCACTGGCGCTGGTAACGATCTCTCTTCCTGTGGTCTCATGGCTCTGTAATTTCACTGATAGAATCTTAGCACTTATTTCTACGAGCCTATTTTATTTACCTCATTAATTGGGTCGAGAGGCTTACGGGCCTGCAGTCACTCCGGCAGTAAAGAATCTCGGAATCACTAAGTATTCAACCATGATCTTGAACCATCAAATCAGAACCCTCTCTCTGATTACCCATCGCATTTGCATGCTGAATTTTCATCAGAGTAGTGCAGAGTTTTACTTTGACAATACCGTTAAAAGTAAAAGAAATCCCCTCATCCAGAGTTCTTCTGTTTATGCTTTAGTCATCAAACCGATCTTAACAGCAGACAAATATAAAACAATAACACAATAAAAACAACAGAAAGTTTTCAAATGACAATTTCCATTATTCATCCAACCATATTTATACCCATTGTTTATCCTTGCAAGGTTATGGGCAATGGTAACTATCCAAACACTAAACACTATCCAAATAAACCTGAGAATAAAATTGTTCCGCTCTTTCAAATAGTGAATAAATTGTGACTGTTTTATTTCACCCACCTCAAATAGTTCTGAAGAGCATGAACATCCTTCTTAAATTGACATTGTGTAGTTTTTGCTGCACATCTTTGAAAATAGTCATTAAAATATAATGTTATAATAATTACGTAAAGCAAGTTAATTGCAAAAAAAAGGCGATATTGTAAAATATGACTTTAAAAATCAGTTTTAAAATAAATAGGCACGGGTCCTCTTTTCATGGGAAAGCCATATTAGATGACGTCTCTACCTCTACAAGAGCCCGGACCGACAAACCGCACAGAACAACCCCGCTATTAAAACATTGATTTCCCCTCAAAATGCAAAAAAGTTTCACCATAAATAAATGTTTACCTCTTTGCTAGTTCCAAGTGATGAAAGAGAGAATGATGTGCTCATCATATTGCTGCAAATAGATAATTCTCACGGAATTGATCATTTGAAAACAGCACTAGTTGGACCTCCGTTGTTGAGTTTCTTACTCGAAGACACAGATACCGCATGCTTGTGATAATGTAGGTATGCACTGCCCCCTACTGGCTAAAAATTACACACTGTGCCTTTAAGGCCACATTACTAATTCCTGGACAGGACCAGTCCCAACCCTTTTTTTTAAAGCCTTTCAGAGGTGGACTTGCTGGTTACTGAAGAAACTAAGTCATTCCAACCTTAAAGGGAACATTTTATTCCTCTTTTTAAACAACTTTATTATTTAAATTGTCACACAATGTAGCAATTATACAACACATCAAAGACAAACATATGCCTGAATTATGCATCAAAAAAAGGCTGTCAAGTGTCTTTTTGATTGCAGGGAAGTGCACAAAAAGCTACCGTCTACGTTTGTTAACAGACTCAGATGAAGAGAATGCAAGGAAACCACAAACACAGGCCCTTCCTTTGGACCCGGCTCTCCCCTGCGATTTCCACTTCACAGTGGCCCTCTGATAGCTGCTGTGTGACTGATGTTATTTGTGACTTTCATCTTGCCACTGAGCAGGGAGGATCAACACGGTTCAGCCCTGCTGTCCTTTCGAGGCTTGATCTCCCCGAAAACACACAGCTGTTCCTCAGGATTACCCAAGCACACTCGGACATCTCGCCCCACGTAGGAAATAATCGCCTCCTTTAGGAGAATTACAGTCGAGTCCATTAAAGCTCTGTGAGGCGCAGATGAAAGGAGCGGGCGGCGGTTGTGTTCATCTCACCGGTGAATTATTGATACCTGCCCCTCCAAGGGCTTCTCCCGGGGTGGAGGCGGCATACGTCCCCTCACATAATGAGCACTTTATAAGGACTTGTCTGGAGACAGACGGAGGGATGGAAAAAACAGAAAAATAAATAAATAATCGCATTAATAGTACTACCCCCACATCTTTTTCTGCACTGCTGGCCTTCAGTTAAATTCTGCTGCGTTTGACCTCCTCCGCTCACCCATTTGCTCCACTTTGAAATGACGAACACTTGTGCAGACAGCCAGTCTGCTCCTTTTTTCTGGAATGTCAGTAAAAGTGAAGCACCATGCAAGGTCTGATATAAAACAGCAAAAAGAAAAGCTGCAGAATGCAATGAATGGCCCAGGACAGCCTTGGCTCCACTGGAGGGCTGCAGAGGATTTAGGTCTTTGTGTTTACATGCGGCGCCACTTGTTCGCTCTCTGAGGAGCCTCGTCTTACAAGATGTGCGCGTCACATGATTGCTGTCATCCCCCTGAGGATAAGGAGGATTGGGAATGTACTGAGTACAAATGCAGGTATTTAGTAATGCAGAGGCATTTTGTGAGCTTTTTCTTAACAGACCTCATTTTACACCCCTTTCTTGTGTATTAACTGTTATTTTGTTAACATATATACACTAATAAAAAAACTGTTGGAATAGAATCAATGTAATGGGTATAATGATTAACTTACATGGATAAATTATCTTCCATTAAAAATTCCAGCTTCTATTCCTTGAGTCCCTGCTAAATTTAGAATAATTTGTTCATTTTACTATTCAGTTAAATTGATTTTATTTATATTTATTTATTTATATAAACTATATATCTGTGATGGAATGGCGACCTGTCCAGGGTGTACCCCGCCTCTCGCCCGTTGACAGCTGGAGATAGGCACCAGCCCCCCCAAGACCCCTGGAGGACTAAGCGGTTCAGAAGATGGATGGAACTATACATATAGCACCAATTCACAACATATGTCATCTCAAGGTGTATTACAAGAAAAGTCATTTAAGTACAATTATGCAAACATTCCAATCAGTTAAAAGTTTTCTATGTAAGGAATCCCAGCAGATTGCATTGAGTCATTGACTTGAGGTTGTGCTCAGAACATGCTACTCCAACCACAGCAATCCCTCAGTATTCCCTCATACAGAGCAAGCATGTAGCAACACTGGGGAGGAAAATCTCCCCTTTAATAGGAAGAAACCTTTGGCAGAACCTGGCTCAGTACAAGCTGTCATCTGCTATGAACATCTGGGGGTTAAACTATGGTAAATATCCAAAGCTTTAAATAAACACAGCTCCATTTTATGTTAATCTGGAAGAAGGTTATTTGACAGACACCAAATGAGAAAATTATCCAGCTTCAAAAGATGAGTGTTGTTTGTAATTTTCATCATCGGTACACTTCAACTGTGAGAGACAGAATCTAAAAAACATATTGGAAGAGAAACAGTACAGTGTTTGATTTTTTTTTAAAGAACTTATTTCTTTAGTGGTGCAGAAAATAACTAGTTAGGACCTAAAAAAAACAAGAATTCTGGTCCTCTAAGACCTGTCGCATCTTCAATGAGAAGATTTTCTATCCTCCACTCGTTAGCTGTATTAATGGCACCTGTTTGAACTCATTATCTGTTAAAAAAAGACACCTATCCAAACATTCAAACAGCCAAACTCCAAACTCCCCTTTGGGCAAAACCTAATAGCTGTCTACGGACACCATGGACAAGATTGTATGCCTGCACAAACCTGGGATTAGAAAATTTACAATGGGCAAGAAGCTTGGTGAGAAGAGATCAACCGTTGAATAAATAATTTAAAAATATACAAGATCAGTGTTAATCTCCCTCGAGTGAGGTCTATGCAAAATCTCACCTCGTGGTGTACACATAATATGCGGTGAATGATCTGGGATTACAGTAACAAAAGTAACTATTAGTAATGCTCTTCGGTATGATAGATTACAATTCTGGTGCATTTGAAAGGCCCCCCTGGTTAAACCAGCACATATTCCAGCTCGTCTAAAGTTTGCCAGAGAATATCTTGGTGATCTAGAGTAGGATTGGAAGAATGTCATGTGGTCAGATGAGACCAACATAGTACTCTTTGGCATAAATGCCACTCGCCACATTTGGAGAGGGAGAATGATGAGTTGCATTCTAAGAACCCCAAAGTGACGCATGGGAATCGAAACATTATATTTTGGGGCTGCTTATTTGCAAAACGGACAGGGTGACTGATCAATATCGAGAAAAGTATAAATACAGCCATGAATCATAAGATTTTTGACAAAAATAATAACTGCATATCTGTGAGCATTAGATGAAATGTGACTGGATTTTACAGCATAAGAATGATCCTAAACACACAACAATGTATATATATACAACAATGTACACAACGTACAATGTACACAACAATGTATATATATACACGATTTGATTGTGATTTAGTTTTCAATTGTTTTTAAAACAAAGAAAATGCCATTTAAATTTTCTTAGGTGTTTATTTTTTTATGATGAAATACAATGAGGAGATAGTCAACCAATGTATATTTTCAATTACACATTTTTATTATTGTCTAAAACTCAGTATCACAGTATAGCTCTGATCTAGACACAGTAGTGTGGTTATTGTTGCCACTCGGTTTAATTACGATTACGCTGCTGAAGACTATGGTCAGCTGTAGGACTGCAGTACCATTTGATGGGCTGTGTGCTTCAAATTTATCTGCCTTCAGGCTGGATGTCATTAACTGTGCAGCATTCCACACCATAATATAGCCTCTTGCAACTGATGGTCATTGCTGGCTAGTCTGCATTCAGCACTTTTCTTTTTTTCCTCTCAGCCACATATAAACCAAGAAAGCTTTACTCAGCAGCACCATGTGGTTTCAGAGGTAGATTCACTTAAACTATCTGTCTCTGCACTTTTATATCACATCTGCCGTTTGCAAAAAAGACATACTGAGCTAGGAGGTGGTGGCGGCGGTGGTGTATCAACTGCATTTCACAAGTATATCCCGTCAGCGTCAGATTGAGAGACGAAAGATAGCCCTGAACCATCCCCGCCAATACTAACCTAGTTTAACAATGCTGCAGATATTTCATCCCCATCACCCCATCAATGCCAATACCAATACAGCAGCCCGCACTACCGCCACTTACAGGTGAAATGGATGGATAGTCTATGGGCTTTTGTAATACAGAGCTACTTTAGGAGAAAGTGAGAGTTTGGTTGCTTTGCAGGGCACCGCTGTGTGAGGACACCATGATAGATCGAGGCTACTGTTTTGTACAGTCGCTGCTCCATGATGAATGTCTGTATTGGGACTGACTTTGTAATCTCTATAAGCAGAGGAAATATTTCAGAAAATACCTCTGCTAATTCCAGCACTGCATCATATTTTGTTTGGGTCATATGGGGGTATAAACATATTTATATATTGTAAAAAATATGGTGGTGGGACTTCAGTTGTGCCATTATCTTTCAAATGATGAATTCAACAGTGAGATGTTCAAAGTTAAGGATTCTGTTTTGCAGTCTAACCCTGCACTGGAGAACCTTGAGAGCAGGGAGTGTGATGTTTTACTTAGAAAAGTCTGTTCTTGACTATTTTTACCTAATCAATTTCTGGCTGTTGCCAGTGACTGAAAACAACTTGGAGTAATTTGGTTTCAAGAACTGAAAGGTTTAGAAGGAGGGTGTGGCTGTGGCGGCATGGCAAAGCCTGATATCACACCATGGAAATACGTTTGGCTCTACTTTCTATATCATGTCAGCAACATGGAAAATCGTACCCCGAGAAGATATGTATACAAATACTTGGTGGGTGTGGCCTAATTGGTGCGCTCTGGGGGTTCTGGACGTATACGTCTCCCACCTCCTTCATGTCTGCGTCGATTCCTGTAGGAAGGATTGACGGCTCCTTACATCTTTCTTTCTTCTTATCTCAATTTCATGTCCATAACTTCAAGAAATGAAACCCACAGTAATCACTAATAAAGTTTTTTCGTACATACAGTATATACCAAGTGGAGTACTATAGCAAAGCTGTAATGCTCTGCTTGGGAAAGTAAATCTGTTGGGCCTGTACTTTGTACTCAGAGACCAAGTCTGAGTACCAAACTGTCCTGTCTAAAACTGCTGGACAGGACACACACAAAAAAAAAAAATCACAACATAGATGTAGTTTCTGAAGACCTATTAAAAGTCTGTAGAAACCAGGGTCCATACCGCACAGGAATTTGTACATTTTGGTCAAAAGCTACCATTTTGTACCTTTTGAAATCTTTGTCATACAGAATTGATCAGCAGGCTTAGTGTGAACGTTGAGGTTTCCATTATGTTGGAGGTGCATGAGTCCCACCATTGCCACACTGGCTGGATCGGCGCCATCCTGCGAGAGCCAATTTATTTTTAATCACACATATGGGTCAGAGTAGCAAATTACTTTGAATACTATAACATCTGTGTTTTTATTTGTCCATTTATGCTCAAGTTTAGTGATAAAGCCTGGCGTGTAATACATATCTGCATTAACAGCATTCAATTGGCTCCTCGTTGCATCAATCATCAGAATTCTGTGGCATGATTGCTTGTAACATAACACAGCAGAATGACGATCATACTTTTCATCCATCAGCTATAGGAGGATCTTTGTGGTTGGCTGGCAAGAAAACAAACAAAATAAACGACTAAGAAGACGGTACAAACCTTTCCAAGAAAGTCAGTGGGTGAAATCCCTGATATATAGCCACTCTAACGTCTGAATTAAGGAAGCGGTTTACATAAAAACTTCAAATATGAATTAACGGCAAAATCGAAATTATTCAAAGCTTTCAATAGATTGTGAAACACAATGGTTTGAATTCTGGTGTCGTGGCCATAAATTCCGCTGGGGTGACATTTACTTCTGTTTAATGGAAAGCCCTGGACTTCACTCATAAAAAAAAGTTTACATTACAGAAGTCTGGAGGCCTACGATTATTTTGTTTCAAGGAGAGTTGGGACAATCTCTGCCTGATATTGCCCTGAAAGCAGAGGTCAGACTTGGTAGAGACACAGCCTGATTTATATCACCTGTGGGTGATTGCCAAGGAGAACAGAATAATCCTCTGTATGACTGCAACGCTGGATAAGTCCTCATTGATTAGTGTTCTTATTTTTTACATTTATTTATGGAAATGCCGTTTCTGATTTTACAATTTTGGTTGTCCTGTGACTTAAGAAATCAGTTATGTCTGGTCTCTGGTGAAGAACTGAATATCACCGATTACACAATTCTGCTTTTTTATATCTAGTTTTGTAGAAAAATGCAGTCATGTATCAGCTTTAATATTTAGAGTAAAAACAGCTGTCAGGCTAGGACTTGCAGGTGCTCCATGTACAGCAACTAGATGTTTGGGACACCTGAATCAGAATGTGGAAATAATATAATGTTGAAGACTTTGAAGTAAGGTGTCAAAAGCTAACACTTCCAGGCATGCAGTGTAACTTGTAGACTTTTGTTAGCATATTCGTGGAAGTTATCGCAGATGCGGTAGAGGAATGAGAAAAATACAATGCAGAAAAAAGTTTTTCCATTGTGGATTTTCACCTTTAGACTTTGGACAGACATTTTTATTGGAGGATTTCAAAGGTGCAATGTGTAAGAATTTTACAGTGAATTTAAAATGATTGGAAGGTTAGCTGGACATAGTTGTACATAACTCGTATTTGTCCGTCATTGTGTATGTTCTGGCTGATAATTAACAGAGTTTGAAATTCACAAGGGGGGGGGGGGGGGGGGGTGTGAGTGACTTTGTTTTTCTTCATGGACTGCAATTCTCCAAGTTGACCATAAGATGACAGTATTACGCATTATGTCTTTGTGGATGTAAACATATTTTTTTTTGAGCTGGCTCAGTTCTTTCACTTATGTTTTCACAAATGTTGAGTTAGACATCATACTTCTTTATGGAGGGTTGTTTGCCAAAAGCGCTCACTGTGTTTACAGTTATGATTTTATTCTTGAGTGGCATACGCCGTTGGAATCACAAGACAATATCATTCTGTACTGTATATAGAGTGTAGATCAAGTTTTACCCCAATTTACCAGGAATCCCATGAGAATTTTTTTTTATCAGAACTCTTTCCTATAAATATGGTCCACATTAGTCAGGGAGTATGGTATAATCAAAGTCAAGTTCATGTTTTTTTGGCTTTAAATTCTGGTGGTAGGATTGTGACTAGGCTGTGCTTCAACCCACACCAAATCCCAAAGCCCAAACTTCTTAGGACTGGACTAATTTTAACCTTTTTATTCACTAACGACAGATAGCGTTGATCAAATATATTTTTCTTTTGCAGTGTTGGTCAGAAATACGTACTAATTTCGAACATTTAATAAAGTTGAGGTTTTCTGTTTCAGGGTAAATGATGATGCAACACATTTTTTGTACAGTTTTTTTAAGCCCTCAACAAACCTGTCATACATGGATGGAGGTTTCTGGCCAAAATTCCAGGAATTAATTTAAGCATATCGGCTTCCCATCACAAAACTTAAAAGGGGGTATCATGCAAAATTGGCTTTTTGACGTGTAACGTCCTGATAACATGGTATTTCCTCATTAAAAACATGCCTGAAGTGTTGCTTTCATTCATTCACTTATGTTTGAATAATTTTTGAGGCTCTGCTGGTAGTCATTGGGGATGCTGAAACACCTACTCCCTCCTATCTCCTCCTTTTCCATTCATCTCCTTCTCCTACCTGACGCCGCTTACTCAGCTGCCAAGCCTCTGTGCCTACAGCCCTCTGCCACTCATCTATGGTAGAATAGCTGCTATAGCTTAGGCTAATTGTAAGGTTAAGAGTTTGGACTTCATCTTTGAAAACAATCCTAGGCCGAAAAACATCTATTATCTTTGTGCAAATCACTTCACAGATGCTTTTTCAACAAAAGCCTTTTTGTTAGTGGATTAATTAGCAGATTGGCCCTGAAGGCAAGGCTACTCCATCGGAACCTGTACAGATAAGAACTGTGACTTAGCATTACTAATTCCGTTTTTAAAATGTAGCTTTAAATTTCTGTGCTTTTATGGTTTCAATGCAAAACATAGCTACTTATTTGTTTGCTTTTATGGTTTCATTGCAAAATGTAGCTTCATTTCTCTCTACATTTGTGATTCCTATGCAAGACTGCGTTTCTGTGTTTTTATGGCTTCGATGCAAAGCATAGCTTTATAGTGATTCATATTTATAAAAGGGTGGTAAGGAAGTTAAATATTACCAATCCGAGACATCTTGTAAGGCCTCTGAATTCTCGCTGGGTCTTCAGAAACCCCACTTTCAGGGTTGGATATCCGATCACTTGCGTGTCGTCCTACAATCTCCAGTGTATCAATTGTTTGCCTATCTGATTTTTTCCTATATACTAAAATGCAACACTCTGAAAACTTCTGTAAACTATCGGAGTCCGACTCCACGCGCATGCTGTGATAATAGCGGGTATTAGACATTCTGAATGGGGAGTTTCACAAAGGGTAGAACTGGTTAAAGAGGCACAGGCGAATATCAAGGCGTCAAATACGGAAGTGATGAGAAGGCAAATTTCTTTAAGGTGGATTTTGATATATACAGGATTTTAAGAATGATTTAGGGTAAAGTCTGTTATTTTCCAGAAGGTTCACGTTCCAAAACCAGTTCCGTTGTATGGTTGGGGGTCGTTGTCCTGTTGGAATGCCTAGGTTAAACCATTCAGCTCTTCCTTCTAGAAGAAGTGAAAGAATTTGAAGTTAGACCTCCATCTTAATTATTCCACTTTTGTCTTCTTTTAGAATGTCTCTTCCTTTGGTTTTAGTAATGAAAGCTTGTCTTATTTAGGGCAGGGTTCATGGAACAAAGTCAATTATTTTTTTGTGCAAGTTTGATGGATTTAAAGGTTGTAAAACATTTTACTCTCCTGGTTAATTTTAAAGACAAGAAGCTTTAGTTGAAGTTTGCTCATGATGAAAGATTTACCTTTCCTGCTCGTAGCCATCCGGAAAAACCCTAAGGTGCCTTGGAACCGTGTAATCCTGAGTGCCATCCGACAGCGGATGACTCTCTTCACTCTTTTTAGAGAGTGAATGGAGCAATTTTCCAGCCTCACATCACCCCCGCCCCCTTCACAATCAGGCTGAGGGCTTTTTATGTTTACAGCTTGCAGAATCAGCAGAGCATTTCAGATAATTAAAATTCAGCGTGCTTTGATGAGGTGGTCCACCCTTGATTTCCCACAGTTCTTTGCTTTCAAGGGCACAGTTTCCATTTCTGCATGTTATTTCCAAAATGTCAACTTCTGTTGAGGCCTTTCGACCTTCTTTGAAGCACTTGTGGTCAATGCATAAAGGGCAGGAAGACACTTTTGTCGCAGATATCTGGGAATTATGTGCTGAATTAATCACCCCTGAAAATACGAGGCTACATCTTATTTTCTGTATCCAAAAAGAAAAATAAATGTATTTTAAAAATGAAAAATATGATATCTTGTTTGTGATGGTTTTGCCTAGAGGAGCTTCAGATTTTTAAACATTATTTTGAACAAGACAATTATTGGTGCTGATACAATCCAAGGCAGTGGAAAAGTTCCTAATCAAAATCCTGATCAGATTGAGGCCCCTAATTGTGACAACCACAGCACATGTCTCCTTAAGACATCTAAACAGACAGCTTTCTCCAGAAATAATTGTTATTTATTTAATAAAATTCACACAGCACAAATTTCTTTGTGTGAAATATATTGTGAGGGTCCAGTATTAGTAGAATATATTGAAATGCACATCAGTGTGTTTTTTGTTAAACTACTATAAACCTCTTTAATCTCCCGCTTAGCAATAAATGCTATTCCAATGTTTGAGTTTACGTGTCATTGTGTTTTAAACCAAAAATCTCTTGTCTCTGTTGAGACCACATCCAAAGTGATCTGGGAAAGTATTCACACACCTTTAACTTTATCTCACTTTGCATAGTTAAGCCCACGCGTTTCAATAATCTAAGTACTTTTTCCACCTCTGTGACTGCCCCATCTTTCGAATATGCCTCTACCAACTTCTCTAGTTAAGATATTGATATGTTTGTTCAAAGAATTTCAAATTCAAGTCCTCCATAGCTTTTTTAAAACCTGCAGGCAAAAAAAACAAACAAACAAGAAAACCGTCATCACCTTATCCCCTTCCTTGCCACGTATGCAACCAATAGCTAGCTAAAGGATAGAAAATCACATTGTCCCGTTTTAGGTGACTTGAACCAATCATGCTCCGCTATTCTGATAATTTATGCCAATAAAATGCTGTAAACACAGATATATGATATGACAATTTGGCTTTATTGCTGCTATGATAAATGCCGAGTGTTAAGGGACTTATCCAAAGAGAGACATTAGAGGATTACGCACAGTTCGTACCAGTAACATACTGTTTCAGAAACGTCTAGAAACATCCTTTGTTGTCAAAATACAACATTGAAGGAACCCGTGGAGCTATATGTAAAAAGAGAAAGTCATGTTTCTGACAATGTTTTTATGCAGTGAAAACTAATGCATGTACCCAAGGGGTGGCACAAATGGCACAGTTTAGGGCACCTTTGAAAGGTAGTTAGAAATATAAAGTATGTGCTAAGAAGAAAAAGAAGTCCAGGAAGTGATGGTATGGCCCCGCAGAGACCTGATCTCAACATAATCCAGTGTGTATGGGATTATATGAAGAGACAGAAGGATATGAGGAAGTCTACATCCCCAGAACATCTGTGGTTAGTTCTCCAAGACGTTTGGAACGTGTGGATCCTTTGAAGGCAAAGGGTGGTCACACCCGATTTCTCTTTTGTCCATTCACTGCATTTTGATGATTGATGAAAATAAATTAACCTTTCCATTTTTGAAAGCATTTTTACAGTTTTTTTTTAGACCTGCCGAAAAGGTTTGACACGGTACATTTGAAACCAGATATGTACATACTCTATACAAAAAGGCACATTATCATTACATGTGCTACCTGCTGAATGCCTGTATAATAAAATATATTTTTATTAGTTTAAACTTTATTTAACTTCATACATCACCTTAGTATTTAGTATAACAGCCTTTTTATAATTCCCTGTAGCACAACACCCACACCACATAATGCTGCCATTCCCATACTTCCCAGTTGTTGAGGTGTTTTCAGGATTGCACCCTTTCACTTTTTTTCTCCAAATGTATCAGTGTTTGCTATGGCCAAATACTTGTCTTTTAGTCACATCTTTTTACAGAACATGTCTAGAAAAACCATACAACTATAAAATCATGCATAACCTCAATGTGCAGTTTCTTGTTATCTTGACTGACTTTTTTGATAGGTGTGCGTCTTCTTCCCTAAAGTTTTGTGAGTTACAATATTACAAGGCATAATCATCATCATCACCATCATCATCAATTTTAATTGTTTTAGATAAACTTTTAGTTTTTAACACACATTAAAAAACGGAAATTAAACAAATATAAAAAATCTGAGATTCCTAAAAGTCAAAGTTTAGTCGTATTTAAAGGTTGCATATTGAAAATAAGCACGATATCTAATTTATCTAGGTTTTAGTTACAACAACAAAAGCATAATTCTAGCTAGTGGGTTGCCTGGTTCGCAGCCGATAAGTCCAGTCTGACCAGCCTCAACCGTGTCCAGTGAGGAATGTATCCTTAAGGATGTTAACTGACAGCTACCATTAGCAAAGTTAGCGAGTTAGCTTACCAATTCAGGAGGAAAGTTGCTGTTTCCGCGTGTGTTTGATGCCTTGAAAATGTTTTATGTGGGTACATCTAGTGTAGGCTTCACCTAAAACTACCATAATTTCTGTTCTTATCCGGTCAATCCTCTCCTGAGACGGGTAACGATATATCCCGGGCTCTGAAGCAGCTGCTTGACAAGCTGACTTCACCATTTTTCCAAGCGCAAGCCGAGCTGTGCCGACCATATTGTTGGAAAATAAAGACTGTATCTGTCAAACCGCAATGGCGGCCAGTACTGGCTGGTAAATGTAAACATAACATCTTTGTCATGCCTATTTATATTCAAATATATTTTTTTAAAGAAATAATGTGCTCAGTCTGCAACCCTCTAAAAGGTTAGTGGATTTGAAATAAATTTTTTTTTTTTCATATTCAACCTTTAATGTCAAGAAGTGATGAACTTAAAGGATATAGACCTTTTTTTACATTGTAGGAATCATTTGGTTCCAGCTGTAAATCTTTACTCTGACTGTTCCTATTGATGTGTTTAGATGTGTAAATACATCACCTGGTAAGCACTGCGCTGTCTTGGTATTTTCTCCAGAATAAAGGACAGAGAGGATAAGAAAAATATTTTAAATATTTCCTGCAGTAACACACTAAACAACATGACATTTTCTAAGCCAGTCACCATGGGAAAGATTTTATCCACCTAATGGAGCAAGAGAGAGGTTCAGTCGGTCAGTGGGACCAGTGTTTGCCTGTGGCAAACACTGGTCCCACTGTTATATATATTTGAAAATCGATAACCCTGACCAGCCTCCTTGACCTGAATAAAAGCATCTGCATAGTATGATGCATCCACTCTCATGTTTCACTGTGCAGTGGTGTGTGATTTGGAGCATTTCATCGTATGACAAAACAAGTATATTTTGCAAAATTGATTTTAAGGAAAAATCTTTGGATAAATAAGTGATGTAATGTTGGTGTGTTACTAATACTCTCTTTTTTTAACCACAGGGTCTCCATCCTGGACAATGGCAGTCTTCGCATATGGAATGTGACTAAACTGGACGCTGGTGTCTACACCTGCATTGCAAGAAACCAGTTTGGAGTAGCAAGCAGCACAGGAACTGTTACAGTTAAAGGTATTTCCCTTTGCATTAGGTCACTGTCTCTTTCTCAGCTCATTCAGCAGAGACCCTGACAGGCAAATCAGAAAACACATGTTTGAAATGCATGTCTCCTCACCCTTGACAGCAAGCAGACCTGTGCCATGTTCCATTCATTTGTTTGAAAAACTAAAGTGAAGTGTTTGAAACCATGAATAAAAAATGACCAGAGCAGAAAAGTCGGACAGGCTTTCCTAAAGCATCCAGCTGCCTCGATCTCACCCTCCTCTGATAAGGAGCACAGGGACGCCGCCCCCTCCATTTTGTTGTTCTCCAGTGAGACAGAGACTCGGCAGTCGCTGCTTGTGTTTGCAGAGATGTGAAAACAGTTCAGCTCCCTTCCCCGGCACATGCACGTGCAGAGGATATGTAGTGTAAAAAAGTCCTTGTGCCGCTTGATCATCTGGGTGCCGGTTTGTGTTTCTGCTTTGGTGTTATGACTTATTATACTTCATTAAAAATGAATGCAAGCCGGGTATAAAGTGCAGTGAATTGGCCGGCCTTATTCCGTGTACTCTGTTTTGTTCCTGTCCCATTTCCACCGGGGATGGTGTTCTCGCCGCCTCTGTTTCCTGGGGGACTTGCTGACTTGCTGAACTATTACCTCACTATGACCCTGTTTGCACGGTTCACTTGTGTTATTGTTATTTTTTTCTGCATTGACCTTCCTTGTTGGCAGGCTTGTGTAGATTTATGGAATTATTGATCTTCAGTATATTGGCCTCAGGGAGGGAAGACCATGTATCACATTCAGAAAGATTGTTGTATAGATTTCCATGTGGACACTGGTATGTTGTCATGGCATTTAATAAATTACATCACAGAATTATTGTATTTAATTAATTCAATTAATTCATAATATGCTTATAATTACATTTCAACATCACAGAAGGAGATATTAAAAGCACTTGCTAGAGATTAAAAAACTCCAGATTTGGCTTCTTAGAATATTTTAAGATGTTGGGTGAAAATCATCTTTGACTAGTACTGTATATCTGTATCAATTAGAGGTGTAACGGTATGCTGAAATCGTATTCAGTTCAGTTCAGTGTCTTGAGGGGCTTTGTGCAGTAAAGTTTTGTTACAAAAACATAAATACTTACAATATCTTTATTTTGAAATAGAATTCTTGCATAAAATAAATAAAAGCGAGCCATTTGGACGATATTTTAAATAAATTGCACTCTTTATAATAAAATACACATTTTGTAACATTTGAAAATAACACGAAGAAAATACTTTAAATACTACTTACGTCCTGAAAACTTTTAACACAGCAGCAACAGCTTCAGCGTGAATATCAACAATAATAATAACTAATAATACATTACGATTATATAATAAAAAAATTATACACCAAAACAGTACGCAAGTGGACCGAACCGAACAGGCTGAACCGAATGGTTCAACACATCCCCATGAACCGTTAAACCCCTAGTACCAATACGTTTAAATGTTTTTTTTCTAAGGAACTAAATTTCTACCTCTCCTTTGTATGACTTAAAATCAGCTTCTCATCAGTATGCTGATGCACAGCCCTCCTGCAATCAGCCGCTATAGCAACGACCTCTTGTGGCTCACCCTCCTTGTGTAGGGTGTCTGGTGAACAACTGTCAAGTCAGCAGCCTTCTTATCTGGCCAATACATTTCCATATCAGATAGATAGATAGATAGATAGGTAGGTAGGTAGGTAGGTAGGTAGGTAGGTAGGTAGGTAGGTAGATAGATAGATAGATAGATTCATGTGTGACACGTTTCTCTTTAAGAAAGTAAATTAGTGCCTCCTCAAATTATTTTTTTGTGCCTCAACAAATGATTTTTTTGGATAATCAATTAATCGGATGGGGTCTCGCCCTGATTAATCGATTAATCGGATTAGCGGGGAAATTTTTAAAAAGTGCTATGGAAACGTTTTTTTTCTCTCCTTCCTTCATTTTATTTAACAACAGAAAATTATTAGAAAACAGTTCAACAGTTCGCAAAAGAACAGGCCATCACCTCAAATGTCCTACGGTGTGTCCAGACCAAACGCGATAGAAGTGACTAGAGCTTCAGGTTAACATGTAAAATCAATGGAGGAGAGCGATGAAGCGCGACTTGGGGTCCCGCGACACTTCAGAAGCAGATTTGCAAATTAACATTAAAATCTAAATGAAAGCATCTTATGCTCCCACCTCAGATATCCTACAGCTGTTGAAATATCAAATAATAAAGAATAAAAAATAGTTCTAAATGGCCTTGCTTTAACAACGTTCTTTAAGGACAAATTTAGCATAAACCAACACAAAAACAAGTAGTACAATAGGCCTAAAAACAAATTCTCCACTATTATGCCTAACCATGACAACGTAATCGTAGCTCAGCTTGTAAGTGCAACTGCTAAAATAAACAGCAACAACTTATGTGATGATTAACTGGATGGAAAAGTAGAAATGCACCAAACTGTTACAGAAATCTCTTGCAGAGACGCTACGATTCATTACTTAAAAAGTAGGATAGTTTTTCGCAACTTACGCAAACACTGCGCTCTCGCCTTCCTCACTGATGACTCTGACATGCTTGCATTTATGATGCTGCATGCGATGACTGTTAAATAAAGGTTACGAGCGAAAAAAAAGTTGCGTGACTGGTGACCAAATTTAACCTTGTAATCACGCGACACAACGAATTGATGACTAAATTCTTTGTCAACTCTTGTCATCATTGAATTTTATCGATTCGTTGTTGCAGCCCTAAATTATATCATTATCAAGGATATTACATATCAGCTACCTAACAGTCAGAGCTGGCATCTAGGGTACTGCCTCCTGTACTGCGCTGTTACAAGTGGTGGTGCAGTGTTTAGCACTGTTGCCTTGCAGCAAGAAGGTTGTGGGTTCATATCCCGGCCAATGGTCTTTCTGCATAGAGTTTGCATGTTCTCCGTGTGCATGCTTGGGTGTCCTCCGGGTACTCTGGCTTCCTCCCACACTCCAAAAACATTACTGTCAGGTTAATTGGGCTCTCTTAATTGCCCTTAGGTGTGAGTGTGTGCATGCATTGTTGTTTGTCCTGTCTATATCTGTGTTGCCCTGCAGTTGACTGGCAACCTGTCCAGGATGTATCCTGCCTCTCGCCCGTTGACAGCTGGAGACAGGCACCAGTCCCCACCTTAACCCCTCAGAAAATAGAGGTGTATAAATAGTAAATACATAGTAGGGTGCAATATGCATTAGTATTGTCAAAACAATTGATAATTACAATTCGGCAGACATTTAAAAAGGTCTACATACCACAGATGTCCGAAAAGCTTGATCTAGTGCTGATGTAGATAGAAGGTTTTGTGTTCAAGATTTTAAAGTCAATTCTGATAGAAGGTTTTGTCTGGTGACTTTAATGTCATAATAAAGGGCGGGATTATCTTGCAGATAGACTGACCATGTGGAGTCATCCTTGTTCTCACAATTTAATATGAAAACTCAATATCTGCAAATTTGCAAATAGGAGGTTTTGCATTCTGGCCATCGATATATATGCATTCCATCAACGAAAAAGCCCAAATAGCAGCAACACGTTCAGCCAACACTGTAGCCCTAAAGTTCTGGAGAGTTTTATTAAATATTAAGAGAAGGATATGTAATGCAAAAACAAGGTCGAACCTGGTTTTCTTTATAGTAAAACGGTGTTGTTTGAGCATCATAAAAAGATGATCGTGGTTGATGATAAAGAGGTACAGTTGCCTCTGTGAGCTAAATAGCTTGTTAGCTGCTAACATTAGCATCAACAATAGAGCAATATCCTGCTTTTCCCCTGATATGTCAGCTTTTTACTTTTTCTCCAAAGCATCTGGGTGTTTTATTACAAATTCTCTAATGTGACGTGCTCTGCAGCCAAGCTGCTTTTTAGAAGCCGATTCTGATCTGATTTATAAGACATCAAAGAGCAGGTGTCACACCCAAAAGAAAATCTGCTACTTACATATATATATAAATTTGAATATATATATATATATATAATGTTGAATATATATATTAGAAAACCCTTGTGCAATCATGTTCACACATCTGAAAACAGTTTAGCTCGGTACAGAAGCTACAAAACTGACCTTCCTTTGAGCAGATTGAGTTTCTGGAGCATCACATTTGTGGGGTCAATTAAACGCTCAAAATGGCCAGAAAAAGATAACTTTCATCTGAAACTCGACAGTCTATTCTTGTTCTTAGAAATGAAGGCTATTCCATGCGAGAAATTGCTAAGAAATTGAAGATTTCCTACAACGGTGTGTACTACTCCCTTCAGAGGACAGCACAAACAGGCTCTAACCAGAGTAGAAAAAGAAGTGGGAGGCCGCGTTGCACAACTGAGCAAGAAGATAAGTACATTAGAGTCTCTAGTTTGAGAAACAGACGCCTCACAGGTCCCCAACTGGCATCTTCATTAAATAGTACCCGCAAAACACCAGTGTCAACATCTACAGTGAAGAGGCGGCTGCGGGATTCTGGGCTTCAGGGCAGAGTGGCAAAGAAAAAGCCATATCTGAGACTGGCCAATAAAAGAAAAAGATTAAGATGGGCAAAAGAACACAGACATTGGACAGAGGAAGACTGGAAAAAAGTGCTGTGGACGGATGAATCCAAGTTTGAGGTGTTTGGATCACAAAGAAGAACGTTTGTGAGACGCAGAACAACTGAAAAGATGCTGGAAGAATGCCTGACGCCATCTGTTAAGCATGGTGGAGGTAATGTGATGGTCTGGGGTTGCTTTGGTGCTGGTAAGGTGGGAGATTTGTACAGGGTAAAAGGGATTCTGAATAAGGAAGGCTATCACTCCATTTTGCAACGCCATGCCATACCCAGTGGACAGCGCTTGATTGGAGCCAATTTCATCCTACAACAGGACAATGACCCAAAACACACCTCGAAATTGTGCAAGAACTATTTAGAGAAGAAGCAGGCAGCTGGTATTCTATCGGTAATGGAGTGGCCAGCGCAGTCACCAGATTTGAACCCCGTTGAGCTGTTGTGGGAGCAGCTTGACCGTATGGTACGCAAGAAGTGCCCATCCAACCAATCCAAATTGTGGGAGCTGCTTCTAGAAGCGTGGGGTGCAATTTCTCCAGATTACCTCAACAAATTAACAGCTAGAATGCCAAAGGTCTGCAATGCTGTAATTGCTGCAAATGGAGGATTCTTTGATTAAAGCAAAGTTTGATGTAAAAACAATCTTATTTCAAATAAAAATCATTATTTCTAACCTTGTCAATGTCTTGACTCTATTTTTTATTCATTTCACAACGTATGGTGGTGAATAAGTGTGACTTTTCATGGAAAACACAAAATTGTTTGGGTGACCCCAAACTTTTGAACGGTAGTGTATATATATACTGCTCACAAAAATTAAAGAGTACTTTAAAGAAACACATTAGATACATCAGATCTCAATATGAAGTTGGATATCTATACAAATAATGACAGGGCAATGTCTTAGGAACAAAAGGATGCCAAGGTTTTAATGGAAATAAAAGTTTTCAGCCTACAGAGGGCTCAATTGTGTAGACACCCTAAAATCAGAGGGAAATGAAGATGTGGCAGGCTAGTCCATTTAAAAAAAAACATACTTTTCTGCAACTTAAAATGCTTTTCAGTATCTTGTGTGGCCCCCACGAGCTTGTATGCATGCTTGACAACGTCGGGGCATGCTCCCACTGAGACGACGGATGGTGTCTTGTGGCATTTCCTCACAGATCTGTGTGAGGGCATCCCTGAGCTGTTGTACAGTCTGAGGAGCAACCTGGTGGCGCCTAATGGACTGAAACATAATGTCCCACAGATGTTCTATTGGGTTTAACTCAGGGGATCGTGAAGGCCATTCCATTGTTTCAATTCCTTCATCCTCCAGGTACTGCCTGCATACTCTTACCACATGAGGCCGGGCATTGTCGTGCATTAGGAAGAAACCAGGACCTACTGCACCAGCGTAGGGTCTGACAATGGGTTCAAGGATTTCATCTCGATACCTCATAGCAGTCAGAGCACCATTTCCTAGGCAGTAGAGGTCTGTGCGTCCCTCCATGGATATGCCTCCCCAGACCATCACTGACCCACCACCAAACCTGTAATGTTGAATGACGTTGCAGGCAGCATAATGTCTCCTTGTCTTCTCCAGACTCTTTCACGTCTATCACAGGTGCTCAGGGTGAACCTGCTCTCGTCTGTAAAAAGTACAGAGCGCCAGTGGCGGACTTGCCAACTCTGGTGTTCTTGAGCAAATGCCAGTCGAGCTCCACGGTGCTGGGCAGTGAGCACAGGGCCCACTACAGGATGTCAGGCCCTCAGGCTATCTTCATGAAGTCTGTTCCTGATTGTTTGGGTAGAGACATTCACACCAGGCCCAATAAAAAAAGTGTTCCTTTAATTTTTGTGAGCAGTTTATACATATATAAATAAACTATTTGCATTTGGGAGCAAGAGTAATTTCCATTGTGATGCCATCAGAAAAATTAGTTCACTCCTAGCGTTCATACAACGTAAGATCACGAGAGTCAATGCGGACTTCACTCTTGTGCACTGCTGTCTCTATGATAGTGCAGAAGTGAATGCAGAAAGTGATCAATTGCGATAACATCTTTGATGCTTGACTTAATTTACCTGAATGTCTCCTGCAGCAGAGCACCTTGCTCTGAGGGGGAAGGGGATAAGTAGGCAGTGCGCATGTCAGAACAGGTTGCAAATAGCGTTGAAGGTGGTAAACTGTACGATATATTCAGAATGAAAAAAATCTCCAAGCAAACAGAATCACGCCTAGGACACCAAAACAACCACGGCTAACTCTGTGTAAAGTAATTGAAAAGAAATTATTGAATGTTTCAGACTAATCAAAGAGCTGCTTGTTGCTACAAAGATGCATGTTGTACACATAAAGGGAAATTCTGTGAGTAGGTTCAGGCTCTGTAAATTCTCTCTCCTCTGCCTGCCATTTTTGTTTTTCTTCAGCTGAGGGAGAACATGTCTGAGCATACATGTACCTGAACATCCACCTCTCATTGATTGTCAACCTGTTGGGAAAGGACGTACACAAGTCAAAGAAAAGAAAATCCATTAAAATGCTACAAAAAAAATAAATAAATAAAAAAGCAGAAAAAAAGGCCTGGTCTCTATGCTCGGTAATTATGTAAGCTTTCCGTCATTCTCTGAAGCTATTTTTTTTCTGTATAAATTCAGAACCTTCTTCTTGTGAGGTTTATTATTTTTTCCAAGGTTCAGTACATTTAATAGTATTTCTTCAGTGGTCTGTAAAATCCTGTAAAAAGCAGTGTCAATACCACACCATCCTGCTAAAATAAGATTTCCTTTTCTCCAATTATCTATGTAGTTGCTATAAAAAGGTCTTTTTAATTGACTTTATCTCCTTAAAAGCAAGCATTTCATTGAATACTTAAAAAAAGCATTGATTGATTCATGTCCATAGGAGTAAGAATATTCCACTCTGTATCTCTACATGTGTTCCATTTTTACTGAAGAACACATCGCATAATGGAATTTTAAATAGGTCTGGACAGACGCTTTCTTTCTGCAAATCACTATCAAGGCATGCTTCCATTTTCTGTTGAATTATAAAAGCCGAAATACATTTATTATGCATTCTAAAACATCAGCGTTAGTTGAGGATGTTGTGAGCGCTCAGAGCGCACCTTGCCGCTCGTTTATGCAGATACCAACAGGCGTTTTCACCAGCCTTTACACAATTAATGGAGTTGACAGTGTAGAAAGAGATCTGTATTTCCATGCATGCACGTGTTAATTGCTGCAACAATTTAATCTCAGCTTTGAGACTTTGGAGACTTGTGGACGTTAGTCTGCTATGTTAAGCCTTAGCTTTAAATGAAAATTATGACATTTCTGTAACAAAATAAAAAGAAAGTGCATTGAACTTAAATGGAGCTATTCTAGCTCTATCAATGACTCAAACTGTTACTCTTAACTGTTTACATGCATTGGTATTTAGAAATATTTGTTGGTTAATCTTTCTAAAATAGCTCAAGGTCAGTCAGATTAGAGTGACTATGGACATTGGTTTTGAGTGTTAGGTCTGCAACTTGCCTAGGCCATTTTAACACATGAACTTGCATAGCTTAGACCTGGACTTTGCCTAGACAAGTGTTTCCCAACCCTGGTCCTCAAGGCACAGTGTCCTCAGTGTTTTAGAAGTTTCCCGGCTTAAACACACCTGATTCAGATGTCTGCAGCTCAGCAACAGCCTGTTAATCAGCTACCAACTGAAATCAGTTGTGCTGAAGCAGGAAAAAACCTAAAACATGTAGGGTTGGGAAACACTGGCCTAGACTATTCTCTCCGTTCTCGAGTCTTTCACTCCACCAAGTGTTCTCCCAAGACACCCGCCCCATGAAGTTCCAACAGTCTTCCCATCAACTGTGAGAAGCTTTGTTGCCCTTGCTGAAGAACAGTATTTCCACTGCATGGTGTTGGCACCACAATGTTTTTGTACCGATACCACTATCGGTATCGGTGCATCCCTACTAACTACTGATGCAAAAGGAGCACATGAGGCAGGATTTTCTTCCATGAAGGTATCGAAAAAAAGCTTTGGTTCAGAGAGTCTTGCCAAATCCTGATCACTTTGATTGAAGAAAAGTTCTCTGATTTCAAATCGTTGGATGAAAAGGCGCTTGTAATTCCAGTCTCTACATTGGAAGGAGAGCAGTGGCGTGTCCAGACTTTTTTAAGGGGTGGCACAGGAAGGGCACCTATTTCTGCTGGGGTGGTCTCTCGTAAATCAAGGATCCGCAGTAAAAAAAAAATCCCCCAAAAAAATGTCTTTCTGATAATAACACTGGGTTAAAAATAACACACTAATAACACACTACAGGGGGTGTACACCTAGGATGACCTATCCGATTCCAGGCCACGCCCTAGAAACGACACTGCAGCGCAGAGCAGATGCTGCTTCCATTACACACAAGTCAGAGAGCAGTTCAGATCCATGCAAAGTGTTTAGGCCACAGCAAGTACAATGTACATAAGATATCGATATAAACTATAATGCCCACACAAGCACGTAGATTTGGGGACTCTGGTTTTTACAGATATTTTCTTGGACAGAGGTTATCATCAATAGATCTTGAATAATCAGTGCCATGAGCATTTCATTGATGAATCTATAGAAAGAATCTGATGTATTTATATAGTCATATTTTTGTGCTGTGGTTGGTAGTTTTTAGTTCACATTGTTGGCTGTTTTGTCAGTGGTGTTGCTTTTTTGGTCTCTTGGCCACCGTGCGGGTGTGGAGATAGACTGGGATGTTTTATTGTGTTCTCTTTGCTCCCCTTCCTCTATTGTGTCATCAACTCACACCCTCTCTCTTTTTGTTTCCTATCTCTCGTCTTCATCTTCTTTCTTTCTTCTCCCTTGTTTTTCATCTCATTGTCCATAACATCAGAAAATAAAACCCGCACCAATCTCTAATAAAGATTTCACACACATATACATCAAGTGGAGTACTACTAGGAAAAGTGCTCCACTTGAGAAAGAACATTGATGGGCATCTACTTGGTACTCAGACACCAATTTTGAGTGTCACATGAAAGGAAAGGACAAGGTAAAAAAAAAAGTATCACCATTGATACTTAGTATCGGTAAGTATTCAGATCCAATGATCAATATCGTATTGGTTTGAAAAAAATTGTATTGTTTCATCCCTACTTGTCTCGCTTACTGGGAGATAAGCAAAGGCTTCCCAATCAATCTCATTAAGTCTGGAGGTGGTGGGGAAGAACCAAACATTTGGAATGCAGCTACAGGTGTATAGCCTGTGTTTGACTTTCTAATAAAGCAAAGCAGACAACAGATCCCATTACGCCCCCTCAGCACACACACTCAGCCTGGTTATCCACTCATTATTGTTATAAAGTATGTCTTTTGTTTGACACCGTCTCCTGCTTCCTTCCTTCCATCATATGTTCAAGTCGCTTTCTGCTGCCGATTTACAAATGTTCCTTTATTTGATCTCTCGCCTCTCTGTCACAGCTCATATTGTTGGCGAGATGGGATGGTGTAATTTATACGCACCACTTCATTTAGGATTGCAAACCTGTTTAGCGGGGAGAAATGTGTGTTGTAGGATCAGCCCTTATGGGAGATGACAGTAGTTTATTTAAATTGACTTTGGTGATATGAATGCTGGAGGGGGGGAAATATCTGTCATATAGCATTCCGCATCTTCTTGTTGTGAATCACCCACCTAGCAAATCGGTGGAGGGGCAGATGAACACCGTTAATGTTGCCATTATTCCAACACTAGGGATATTAGCAGATTAATTGCACTTGATTATGGATATGCTCCCTGAATTCTGATTACACTGGAGAGGAGCTGTTGCAATTAGGATGGCTGCCGATCATCACATATGGCCAATAAAGTCAAAAGTTGCAAGATCGTATCGCGCTCGCTTCTGTTTGCTCCCCTGGACCGTGAAGGCAATTAATCTTCGCAGCACTGTGACACATTGTATTTGCCACTTACTTTGGAGAATATTCAGTCAGTCTCCTGTATCGGATATGTGTTGCATTGTGCTCCAGCTGAATTCAAAGATTTCATCATTTTTCAGACAGTCAAAATGCTGCAAAGAACTCTTTTTTTAACAATTGCCTCTAGCACCACCATAAGTTCATATATGGGTGTTTTGATTCTGACCTGCAAGTTATGCATTTATGTTACCCCCTCAGGCGGAATTGTAATCGCTGTGGTGGTCCTTTACCTTTTCATCCAGTGTCATGAGCAAGTCAAAATTTTAATTTCTGATCAGTTTATGGACAATTACCTTCAAACAGCACTGCTCTCGCCACCAGGCAAACTGGGAAAACTCTCCTGTGGACAGCAGGTAAGTGGCTCATCATTAGGTTTTTACCAGACGCACACCAATATATGTGCTTTCCCTCTGTAAAAAGCCTGTCTGTAAGGGTGTGTTCAGGAGTGTGCTGCATGAGTAACTCACTGGCAGTTCACAGCATGCTGAAAACAGAAACCCAGAGTAACTGTCTTAGAATTGTAGAACCTTGGATAAAATGTCCATGCTTCGTTTTCTGTGTTTAACCAATAGAAACCACTTTTTGTGTATTTATTTTCTAGTTTAATGAAACTTGTTGAGTACCATTGAGTTCAGAGCCTGCATCACTTGCAGATTGACAAAACTGTAGATAAAACTAGATTGAATATTAAAGTTTTAGGCAGCTACAATGTGGCAAAAAAGGCAGTTTATAGGTGCTACATCTTCAATATTAGTCAGAGTGTTACAAGCGATTATCATGAGGATGAATGTTTTAATAAATTTTAGCTTTTAAAGACAAACGTCATCCATTTTTAAAAGCTGGAATGATATCCCAACCAGGAACTTTCATTTATCTATTATCTGTAACGTCACAGAGGGGCTGGTACGGGTCATTGGGTATGAGGTGGGGTAAACTCAGGACAAGTCATAAGGCCATCACAGGGCGACATAGAGACACTCATGATATACACAGCTATGGATGAGCACATTCATACACAAGGATAATTCTTGAAGAATAATTAACCGATACCCATAGGACCACATTTCGCAATGTGAACTCATCACATTCTTAAGGCGACATTGCTACCAACTCCACCATCTTGTGGTTGATCACAATCTTTTTAAAACAATTTAAATTGGTGCACGTGTTTGAATTGAGTTTGACATTTCTATAATGTGCACAGTATTTTACACATGGGCTAAAATATATGCAAACGTCCACACTAATATGTGGATAAATTTATGGTAGCAAGCAGCGGAACACCAAATTGTTTTAGTAGCCATTAACAAAGTTCAGGGCCCTCATTTATCACCCGTTTCGGATGTGATCAGCGCATTAAATGGCCGTTATTAGTGGTTATCACTCCCATTAAATGCCGTCAGACTGTGCCCTCTCTACCTACTGAAACGTACTTTTACGTTTGGTGTTTAAAACCTTTTCAAATTAGGTTTAGGTTTAGGCATTTAAAAGAAAGTATATTTGTCCTTCTGTGACCTTAAGGTTAGGACATAAAACTTGTGGGTTGCTTAAGATTGGTTAGATAACTCCAGTTACGATATGCTACTCTGACGAAGAATTTTTGACATATGCAGACAGTTGGCTGTTATCAGCAATACGAATGCTTGATAACCTACTAGTAGGTAGAGAGGGCACAGTCTGACGGCATTTAATGTGATAACCGCTAATAACGGCCATTTAATTGATTGACAACATCCAAATTGGCTGCATTTATCAACCGTACTTATTCACAGTTCTTTGCATATTTCGTGCATAGGAACAATTATATGCAGTGTATGGTATTTGAGGTATGCAAAGCATCCGGTATTTGTATCTGAATTGGGGTTGGTGCTTAGAAATATATTTTTGTGTGTAATAGTTCTAATTTACGTTATTATCCATTATAACATTTTAATAATTATGGATTTGCAACATTTGCAAATTCTTTGTTTTTTTTGTTATAGTTTGTTTGCCTAATGTAGTCGTGCTTTTTAGTTATCCTTTGAGTTACGTTGTTGTTAGTGTTTGATGGTTATTTTCCGCACACCATCATAGAGACAGTGGTGCACGGGAGTCGGGTGTCTTTCTTGACTGTTATGTGATTGTCTCTGCCGGTTCATTTAAGTAAGTTTATTCAAATATAATGATCTGAGCACCCTTAACAGCAGATCTGGCCTGGCTATGTGCTGAAGGACATTTTATTGTATTTAGTTTGATGTTGAATCATTTTCCCTTTATTTCCTACAGGAACTTCTCCACTGTCTCCATTGCATTTAGGCTACTGCCCCTGTCATTTTCTCCCTGGCAGAGTTCTCTTTTTATTGGTTATCTCTGAGCTGATAGAACCAAAAAGGAAAATGTTCAGGATGAATTTAACTGTTTTAAGTTGTTTAAATAAGTTAAGTATTTCCACAGCAGTTAATGACGGCAAATGAAACAATTATTTGCCACATTTATGTGTGCAGCACAATTATAACGTCTGGGAGGGGGATATGATGCAGAGAAACTGCTGATAATAGAGGGAAAAAACTATGTTGAAATGAATTTGTGTTAACTAGGAAAAAAAAAAAAAAGTCTGTTCATGAAAACTTTTTTTGCCCCACTTATGTTTAGCCTCGATCTCGGTGTCACTGAAGTTCCTTTTGTTCCACTCTCTTGGCAAGGATTTCCTTCATGTGTCAGAGGATCTGCGTTTACCAAATTTGGTAAATTTAGAGCCTTTCTGAATACAAACGATTGTGAAAGGCCACAAGCACATAGGTACGCACATATGGGATTTATCAACAGATAATTGCGGAGGAGCATCCATCAAATAAGCAGTGGCCATTCATATGCACATTTCTCCGTGTGCAGACCAGGTCTGGTGAGTTGAAACTTGGGCCCACTTGAATGTTCCAACTGGACAATGTTTTAAAACGCACATCAGTACTGGTTTTAAAAGGTATCCTGATTGGTTACTCCAAAGCTCTGTCCCTAGTCTTACTGAAGGCCTATAGACCATACTTGCTAGCTTCTGATTAAAACGTGAAAGAGGGTGCAAATATCCAGGTGGACTTCTTCCAGAAGCTTGTCAATGCTATAGAAAGAATTTAGTTTCTTTCTAACTTGCTACAGGCCTTTATCATTAGCTAAGCAAAATGGCAAATGCTCATTTGCCATTTACTAAGACTTTTTTGTGTGTGAAGGGACTCTTTAATTACACATTTCATAGATCACACGTTTATGTAAGTGAAAATTATCCCGCTTGTTGCTGTTTACTCCCTTCTGTCTCTTGAAGACATCAGACAGAAGATCTTTGATTAGTTCACATTCTACTCTCTTTCATAGATTAGAAAAAAAAAAAAAATGCCACAGCTTTCGATAATGGTTCAATACTAAATTCTAGCCGTTGCCTTCCAAGCACACTCTGTCATCCGTGTTGAATGGCAGCAACGATGTGAAATTAATGCGTCGTGGGATTCCTGACAGCCACATAGAAAAATAATGAGCAGCCATCTGTCAGTAATCACCAGCAGGTTGGTACAGATGTGCCACTGAACACTCAGTGACTACAGTACAGAAAGGGTCTTGTATCTATCTGCAGTGCAGAGTAGAAGACAAGGTGTTTTTCTTTTTTTCCCCTCTAGTAAAATCTAGCCTTGAGAAGCGTTTTGATGGTTTTGGTGTAAATGAGCAGGGATCAAAGACAAGTGAGTATGTGTTGCACGGCTGCGCAACGTAAATAAGGAGGGTAAATTAGAAGATGGATGGATTCTTCTAAAATTCACTTTTTTGCTAAGAAATTATACAATAACTCCAAGGAATTAAATGCTCTGTCACCAAGGTGATACCAAATTACCACTATGGGTTACCTCGAAAAAGAAAGTTTGAACCTTAGCCTCCTCTCTGCTGTTAGATGCAGCCGATCTTTTTAGGGAAAAGCTTTTAACTTGTCCGTCTAACATTTTTTCGTGAATGACTTTTACTTTGTATTGAACCAGGATACGATATGATACATCTTAGTTTAAAAGAGTTACTCCTCCATTACGGCCTTTTGGCTCTACCAGGTCCTTATCCTTCCATTTTACCACCACAAACCACTTTCCTAGTTGGAGAGAACTGCAAGGTCTTTTCCTATTTTGTCATCTTTCAAGCACAAACTCATAACGTTTTGTTTGGATTCTATGTGATTGGAAAAAGAAAGATTTTCTGGCCTTAAAGGTTCGACATTGAATATAATGGAACCAAAGAAATTCACAAGGATAGAATTTGATTGGAGTTATGTTGCAAAACAGTATCTTAGAAAGTGACCCAGATGTCCATGGTGACTCTGGAGGAGCTCCAAAGGTCTACAGCTTAAGTGATAAAATCTGTAAAGTTGCAGTGGGCAATATAAAAGGTCAAATGATATACATTTTTCCAGAGCTGGAGATTTTGACTATATTCGCACACCGCAGTTATACATTTTAAAGATGTCAACCTGTGCTTACACACTTCATGTGTGCAAGGAGGATAAATACTGATGTTCAGTGTTTCTTGTGTGATATTAAATTGATAAGTAAGTAACCAGGGAAGCAGATAATGTTTTACTTTATTACATTTCGCTTTTATTTGATTTCAGATATCTTTATGTTTATGTTGTGAGAATTTTTGTGATGCATTATTTTGGAAAAAGATTTGAATTTTTTTTTAATCAATTTTCTTTGATTTGCATTCTAAACCTTTTGGAAGTCATTGTTCTGCTACAATGTATCTGAAAATTGATCATGTTCATAAACGGTCATTTTGACATAAATACATTTGAAAAAAAATATATATCACAATAAATATTGTTACTGCACATTCTTTAGATTATATTGCAATGTAGATTTTAGGCCATATCGCCCAGCCCTTCTATGAAGGTGGACTATTAGTGATGCATCCAATATATCTGGACTTTTTGGATCTGGTTAGATGAGACAGAACTATATTCTTTTTTCTTTCTTTTTTTTTTTTGCCTAAATGGAAAACAATGTAGATGAAAACTAATTTATTTTCCTAAATGAACCATTCCCACTGTAGCTCACAGTGGTGGCAACATTACACTATGAGGATGTTCTCTTCAGAGTTGATGGGAATTTATTCAATTCACTTTTATTTATATAGCGCCAGTTCAATTCAATTCAATTCAGTTTATTTATATAGCGCCATTTCACAACAGATGTCATCTCAAGGCACTTTACAAAAAGAGTTATTACAATACAATGTTTAGTGTGGAATTCTCAGCAATCCCTCATACTGAGCAAGCATGCAGCGACAGTGGGAAGGAAAAACTCCCTTTTAACAGGAAGAAACCTCCGGCAGAACCAGGCTCAGCACAAGCGGTTATCTGCCGCGACCGTCTGTGGCTTGGAGAATACATAAAAGAGACACAGAAAGAGCAATAGAACTGATGCAGAAGTTTGTTGCAGGACGTGGAGAATTTTCCGTCACTGCAATGCCATCTTAGTCAGGGTCGTCAAGCAGGGCTAATCCGGAGCACCTACTATAATAGAAAACAGGTTAGTGCTTGAATTGACAGCACATCATGCAGTTGGGGAGAAGTAGGAGAGAAAGTAGGAACAGACCCTAATAATGTCCTCCAACAGCCTAGCCTAAAGCAGCATAGCTACTAACATTAACCTGTCTCCTAGCTACTAGGAGACCTGGCTACCAACACTCTGTCTGAGTCCTCCTGATCGAGGCTCAGCCCGTGGACGGTGTAGGGCCGGTAACGGCCCCCGTCATGCCGGGGTCTTCTCGGAGTCGGGTTGTTTGAGAATGCAGCCCAAAGTGGGTGGTAAACTCCATGTAAGGCTAAATACCGGCACGAGACCGATAGTCGACAACTATCTTAAGGAAAAATAGACAGAACTATCTTAAGGAAAAATAGACAGAACTGAGAGGACAGAGTTGAAGAGGGCGAGAAACGTTTAAGAGATAAACGGGTGGGGTCCGCACAGTCTGCCCGGGGGATTCAACCCGGCAGGTAATGGGCGGCCGCACTGTGCGGGAGGATCCCCTTGAGGGACCTCTCTCCGGCGCTGGCTGGCCCCCGTGGGGCGCATTTCTTCCGCGGCGGTAAGCCGCGACCGGCTCCGGATCTTTACCTGGCTTACATTAATCTATCTCTACCTAGCTACTCTACCTCTTCCTATCTCTTCCTAACTTTTGACACTCTGCCTGACTACTAACATTAACCTGTCTCTTCCTATCTACCTGTCTGACCTGACTCTAACTACCTATAAACATATCTCTAACTGTAAGCTTTGTCAAAGAGGAAAGTTTTTAGCCTAGTTTTAAAGATAGACAAATTGTCTGCTTCACGAACAAACCCTGGGAGCCGGTTCCATAGGAGGGGAGCCTGATAGCTGAAAGATCTGCCACCCATTCTACTTTTAGAAATCCTATGAACTACCAGTAAACCTGCAGTCTGAGAGCGAAGGTCTCTGTTGGGAACATATGGAACAATCAGGTCTCTTATGTATGATGGAGCTAGATTATTAAGGGCTTTATATGTCAGAAGGAGGATCTTGAATTCTATTCTAGATTTTACTGGGAGCCAGTGAAGAGAAGCTAAAACAGGGGAAATGTGATCTCTTCTTTTAATATTCATCAGAATCCTAGCAGCAGCATTTTGAACTAACTGAAGACTTTTAATTGTATTCTGTGGACTACCTGATAATAGACAGTTACAGTAATCCAGCCTTGAAGTAACAAAGGCATGGACTAGTTTTTCAGCATCACTCCTGGACAGGATGGTTCTAATTTTTGTAATATTCCTAAGGTGAAAAAAGGAAATCCTACAGACTTCTTTAATGTGAGATCTAAATGACATATCTTGGTCAAAAATGACACCGAGGTTTTTTGCTTTATTACTGGAGGCTAATTTAATGCCGTCCAGGTGAAGGGGCTGACTAAGTAGTTTCTTTTTCAGAGCTTCTGGTCCAAAGACGACAACTTCTGTTTTATCAGAATTTAGAAGCAAGAAGTTTAGAGTCATCCAAGTTTTTATGTCTTCCAGACATGCCTGTAGTCTACCTAACTGATTGGATTCATCAGGATTTATGGATAGATATAGCTGTGTATCATCTGCGTAACTATGGAATTTTATCCCATGCTGCCTAATTATTTTACCAATAGGAAGCATATATATAGTAAAGAGAATCGGCCCAAGCACTGAACCCTGTGGTACTCCGCAAGTAACTATTGAGGTTGAGGAAGATCTATTGTTTACCTGAACAAACTGAAATCTGTTAGACAAATAAGATTTAAACCAACCTAGTGCTGTTCCTATTATACCGACACTTTGAAGCCTTTCTATGAGAATATTGTGATCAACTAATCAATTAAAAAGAAACCTAGGATTATTTTTATTCTCCTCGATTAAAGATGAATAATATGCTGTTCTAGCTGTGTGAAGGCTCTTTTTATATAGCAATAAACTATTTTTCCATATTAAAAAGGAATCATGTAAATGCGTGGAGCGCCATTTTCTCTCTAGTTTTCTAACATTCTGCTTTAGGGTACGTAGCTCTAAATTAAACCAGGGAGTTAATCTTCTATGGCTAGCCACCTTCCTTTTCAAGGGGGCAACTTTGTCTATTGCCTGACGCAGGGAGGAATTAACGCTATGAACTAAAATGTCAAGTTGTGAGGGGTCACGAGTTAAATCACTGTTTTCTTTTCTGCATTTATAAACTGAGGAAATTAAAGTTGGAAGAGCTTCTTTAAAATTTGCTACAGCGTTGTCTGATAACGTTCTGGTATAATGAAGTTTTCTTTCAGGTTTGATATGATCCATTAGAGTAAGTTTAAAAGTGATAAGGAAATGATCAGACAGGATAGGGTTATGTGGAAAGACTGTTATTTCTTCACAGTCAATGCCATAAGTCAGCACAAGATCTAAAGTGTGGTGACAAGAATGTGTTGGTCCCTGCACATTTTGAGTAAAGCCTATTGAGTCTAGGATAGTGTTAAAAGCTGTATTTAGACTATCACTTTCATTATCAACATGAATATTGAAGTCTCCGACTATAATGACTTTATCAGTGTTTAAAACTAAGTCAGATAGAAAATCTGAAATCTGATCTAAAAATTGAGAATAAGGTCCTGGTGGACGATATAAGACCACAAACAAAAGTGGCTTTACTGCTTTGTTATGTGTATGAGGAAAGCTAAAAACTAGATGCTCAAAGGAACTGTAACTATTATTTTTTTGGAGATTAATTAGTAAATCGGAATAAAAGATAGTTGCTACTCCACCTCCTCGACCAGTACTTCGAGGGACACTAAAGTTTAAGTAGCTAGGGGGAGTTGACTCAGCGCCCAGTTCACAACAAATGTAATCTAACGGCACTTTACAACAAAAGTTATCTCAATACAATTATACAAACAATCCAATCAGTTAAGTTTTCTATGTAAGGAATCCCAGCAGATTGCGTTAAGTCATCGGTGTGAGGTTGTGCCCGGATCAGGCAGACTCCAACCACAGCAATTTCTCAGCAAACCCTCATTCTGAGCAAGCATGTAGCGACAGTGGAGAGGAAAAACTCCCCTTTAACAGGAAGAAACCTCTGGCAGAACCCTGGCTCAGTACAAGCGGTCATCTGCCACGACCGTCTGGGGGTCTGAGAAGACAGAAAAGAGACAGCATGGAGGATGCTCGGTGACTTTGAGCGTCATCTGGACCAACGCTCCCCATCCAGCATGGGGCATTATAGCTGTGCAGGGTACCAGACCGGGTAGAGCTTATATGGGGAGAAAAACACTGAGAGAAAACTGGGTTAACAATTGCATTAACATTAGGAAAAATATATCTGGAGAGTGGTAGAAAAGAAAAGTAGAAGGTGTGTTAGGGTCAGTTGAGTCAGAAAAATGATTTTTTTCTTTCTAAGTCTTAAGTCTATTTGCAATGTACGGTGTGAGGGAGATGGAGTTGAGGAGTGCTGCCGAACCGGGCTGCATCCTCCCCTCGTCGGATCGGGCTGAACACTCCATCTCCCTCTACGCCCTGCCTGAAAATCCAGGAGGAAAGAACGAGGTAAATGGGTAAGTATTGTAGTGCTTATGCATTTCTCCTTGCTCATAGGACTGCGCCCTCTCCAGAATCTATGCATTAGAGAGATAATATTATTGGTAAGTGATATAACTGGAGTAGATAAAGGCCCGCTCTTCCGAAGACTCTGGCATTATCTTTGTCCATCACTTTCTAGCCTTAAAACCTGGTGTAAATCTTTTTCTGTCCTGATTCATGATTCAACCTTTGTTCAATTCTTTAATCATTTCACTCTGGTAAATTAATACATTACTGTTAGAAATCGGAGAGGGATTATAAGGTCTAGTGTCTATATAAGTAAGTATAAGCTTTATCAAAAAGGAATGTTTTAAGCCTAGTCTTAAAAACAGAGTATCTGCCTCACGAACTAAAACTGGGAGCTGGTTCCACAGGAGAGGAGCCTGATAACTAAAAGATCTGCCTCCTATTCTACTTCTTGAAATCCTAGGAACTACCAGTAGACCTGCATTCTGAGAACGAAGTGCTCTGTTAGGAACATATGGAACAATCAGATTTCTGATGTACGATGGAGCTTGATTATTAAGGGCTTTATACGTAAGGAGGAGGATCTTAAACTCTATTCTGGATTTAACAGGGAGCCAATGGAGAGAAGTCAAAACAGGAGAGATGTGATCTCTCTTTTTAATATTCATCAGAACTCTTGCTGCAGCATTTTGGATCAACTGAAGACTTTTAATTGCATTTTGTGGACTTCCTGATAATAAGGAATTACAGTAGTCCAGCCTCGAAGTCACAAATGCATTTACTAGTTTCTCTGCATCACTCCTGGACAGGATTTTTCTAATTTTATCAATATTCCGGAGGTGAAAGAAAGACATCATAGAAACCTGTTTAATATGTATTTAAACTGTCATGTCTTGGTCCAAACTTACACCAAGGTTCTTTACATTATTACCAGAGGCCAAATTAATGTCATCCAGATGGAGTGATTGACCTAGCAGTTTCCTTTTTAAAGGTTCTGGTCCAAAGACCAGCAACCTCTGTCTTGTCTGAATTTAGGAGAAGAAAATTCAGGGTCATCCAAGTTTTTATGTCTTCCAGACATGCTTGTAATCTACCTAACTGATTGGTTTGATAAGGTTTTATGGATAAATATAGTTTATGTGGTGCTATAACATGTAACATGTAGGAGCTCAGGCCCCAGAGCATTACACATACAGCAAAGGAAAGGCCTAACTGATCAAATAGGTTTTTAAATGCTTAATGAAAGCCTCTATGGAGTTTGAGACAGTTCAAGGGACAAAGACTTTCACAGTATGGGAAGCAGGTCCTGAAAGACCTTGTCTCCTTTAGTTTGCAATCTAGTATGTGGGACAGGTAGCAGCTTTTGGGATGTGAATCTGAGAAAATAGGTGTTTTAAAAAGTCTATGGCAGCATATTAGGGTAATATTGCTGACAAGGCGTGTCTTTTGGATGCAACGTGGTGGCATTGGGAAGCGCAAATATGGCTGCATTTGTGCCAGCAAGATTGATATTAGTATTACCACAGTATTGCCACAATGCTGGATTTATGAATGAAGATTGCACATTGCTGCAAAAGAGAGTGAGGTGATGAGGAAGTGTGGATTGTGCGATGAGCCTTGGACGGCAAAATGCAAGTAAAGATGGGCAGTTCATTTAGCATTTGTAAACTGTATCAGCGGAAATGACAAACTGGAGTGATGCAATGGTCTGAGAGCTTCTGGTCTTTAGAGCTAAAGACCAGATGGCCAGAAAGTTTGTGGAGACTGTTACCTTTTGGAGCGGCTTACAGAAAGACTTGAGGAACCGGGCTTCATTAAGGATAGAAAACAAGCAATTTTTGTCTTTTTACCACATACTCTTCAATCTCACAGTTTATACGCAACCTTATACGTCAACAGCCCCAAAACACCCTTTATACCATAATTGCATAATCTTTCGTGAAAAACATATGCCACAGACTGGCCACTTATGAACATTGCTGGGGTAGTTACACAAAAACAGGAATCTAATATATATCACTCATTACTTCTCAAGTTACACAGCTTTTTTCAGCATTCTAAAACATAACTGAAATTCAGAGTTATGTATAGGTTTGAAGTCAAACATTAAGTTACCCTACGCTATGTATCCTCCGCAATGAAAGACGCCACAGTCTATTTAATTCTGCCTTTGTTGTTAGTGTTACATTAGGTTCCTGGAAATCGAGACGCTGTTGCTTGTGTGTCGGTGCCATGCCAACTTCACTTTCACTACGGAGGGTTTTTGCAACTAGCTTGGTCTTTCCAGATGTTTTGACAGGTCTGATATGGAATTCACGGCCCTTGGAGAGATGTTTTTGACCAGGGCAAAGTTTATCAATAGCCTATTAATAAAATTATTGTCCCTTTGTGCAGCAAATTCAATGTGGTGGCCATATTTCCACGTATCTAGGACCTTTTTCGTTTGCGCCATAGCTCTGCTGCCGTCTTGTACTTGATTCGGGACGTGCTGATGATGTCATGCAGGAAATGCTTGTTTTGGCCCCGTCATTACAGTATCTGCTGCGCGTTACGCTCCTGTTACAAAAATAATAATGTCATTACATTAACTAGTTACTTTGTAACGCGGTACACTTAACATTGCTTATGAATTACCAAAAAGGCTCACTGATGCCAGTATTGATGGCTGCTTTTTGTTTTTAAAAAGCCTAATAAATTGTCAGGGGCTTGGCCATGCAATGCTGCCTCTGAGATTATGTTAAGAGTCTGACTTCTACATTTTGAATGGCCTAAAGTCACAACAGAGATGATTAATTTAAACCAATAAAAGCAGCATTGTTGATGCAATAGTACTCCAAAAGTGATAAGACAAAAATAATGGATTATTCATTTTCCACATCATAAAACAATTTTTTTCAGAATTTTGAGATGTTTGAGCTTAAAAAGCTTGGAACATGAAAGCTTTGTTTGTTAGGCTTGGCCAGTCAGCAAAAATAACCAATCACGTGGGAACCAATCAGAGAGGAAACACTGGAAGGAAGATTAACATACGTTTAAAGTATAAAATACCCATGAAAAAACAAAAATAGTACAAGAATGATAAAATATAAGCAATTAAAAGATGTAGAGAAATTAAACAGGCAATAATAAATAATAAACAGTTTAAAGCTGAGGTAAAAAGGGGAGTCTTCAGCCTGGTCTTGAAAACATGAACGTACTCTGTCCTCCTGAACAGTCTGTTCCATAGGTGAGGGACATAAAGACGCCTTGCCATGTAAAGGATATAAATAGGTGAATCATCAGCATAGAAATGATATGAAGTATCCAACAAGAACTAAATGATAGTAGCCAAAGGCAGGATTTAATAGAACCGAGGGCCCAGAACTGAATCTTTTAGGACCACACATGTCTGGGGGGCAGTGTCTGAGGAAAAAGTGTTTGTCATCACACAAAACATTCTTTCTGACAGATAGGGAGAGATGTTCACTGAGTCCCTGCACCGAATCTAGCTATTGTCTTGGCTAAAAATGTCCGTCAAGCTATGTAGAGACAATATTCCCAAAAGACTTGAATGGAGTTATAGGGGATGAATGCAAATGCAGAGCACACTTTTATAATTTTTTTTGAAAAATCTCATTTTCCCTATTTTCCTTTCACTGCACATGACTTTGTGTTGGTCTATCATGTAAAATCGCTGATGAAATTCACAGCGTGAAAATAATTAAATGCAATTTAAAGGTTGTAAATACATTTTCTGAGTCAATGTACATGCTGTTGTTATACACACAACTAATGTATTAAAGCGGTGGCCCATTAAAACAGAATACTATTGGCCCACATGAGGCTTGTTGTACATCTCAGTGTGGATCTGGGAGTCGCTCTGTAACAGTTAGTGGGCACTTTTTGCTGTTCATTCCTAATTTATTATTCAGCAGCTTCTCTGAGTGTCCCCACAGTGAGCCAGTTTCAGTCATTGGCTTTAGAAGACCACAGAGCTTTGATTTGAGCCCTGTCTCATTCATGCAAACATCAAGTAGCAAGTAGTGTGTTCAGCTTAGACCTTTGTCATGTTTTGCATTGGTTTTGAACAAAGTCTCCTTCACCGAATTAGTCCATCACTTGTTTGTATGAGCATCATTATCTTCATCTGGTTGTTGTTCAGAGCAGCTTGAGTTTTCCTCCAAATATCCAAAGGGAATAGCTTCGTATGGATGGTTAGTAAAAACTTATTTACTTTACAAATAGGTTATAAAACACTTTACCTAGCTGTGGACTTCTCTACTGCTGCTCTTTTTTGGTTTTAAAATGGTTAATAAAAGAACGCAATGCATTGATTTGTTGATATTATATATATATATATATATATATATATATATATATATATATATATATATATATATATATATATATATACATGTACATATATACATGTACTGTATATTTGTAAAAGTATAGTAATGTTTGTTGCACTTGCTCTAGCTCTACAACTTTTTCTTTTCAACACAATCACAGTTGTGTTGTTGTTGTTTTTTTAACAATCATCTGTATTTTTACATAGCCAGGTAGAAGAGGAATACTGGCCTTTTCTTCTTCTTGTTAATGAGATGCTAAGAAAAGAAAGCAGAGGAAGAAGGAGACTATGGGTTCATTACTTTTATTTTGAATGTTTATTTTGCTAAATTTTGGAAACGTGGCTGTTTCCTGTGTTGGTGCATCCGTAGCTCAGAAGATTGTCGCGTTTAGGCTTCAAAAATAGAACTCAAACCTATTTTGAACATCGCATGGTGACGCTTGTAATTATAAGTGTATATAGCATGGCCGTTGTGGCCTGTCCAATTGATAAAACTGAAAGCGATTATGCCGTGCGCTACGGACGTTTTCAGTTACGCTCGTGTTACGCTTGCATGACGCCGTGGTGCAAATGCAGGGTTATACATACTTTAGGCCAACGTGCTAGTTAAAATGGGTGCAAACCACACTGCAAAAACATACTGTAGCGATTTATTAACCAGATGCAGAAAGCAATGCGCCTTTAAAACCTGCAGCAAGATTTACATTATCTATTTAGCACTTTGCCCTTGATAAAAATAAAATAGGCATTTCAGTTGAAAGAGGCAAAATATTAGGAGAACATTTAACTAAGAAGGCATTCCAGGCACAGTGTGATTTATCAAACGTCAAACTTTTTGCACCGGCTGTTTTAGCCCTTTTTTTCCTGCCTCTGAAAGGCACTTTTAACTTTGCACTACCACATTCAACATAAGTTTATTACTGACAAACTAAAAAATATAATTCAAATACATTATAACCTGATAGTAAATAGCATTCTAAGAGCCATAAACTTAACAGTTATGTCAATTTTCCCCTTTTGTTCCGAAGATGCATCATAACTCAATGCATAATTTATTTAATTATTTGGATCCTCTGTAGTTTCCATAAGAGGGTTTACTATCTTCTTAGGGTACAAGTAACTTGTTGTAAATTTTCAACCTTCAGTGAAGTACCTAAAACATTTGGGTAGATCTAAAGCTAAAATTAGAATTGAATACATAAAAAAATTTAGTTCTTGAATGTTTTTAGATAATTTATTCAATTTCTTAGATGGTCTGTAGAAAGCAGTTTTTGCAGGAAGTGTGTGTTACTACATTTTAGAATTAATAAATTTAGTGGACGCCTTAATAAAGTGACATGTATTTCAAACAATATTAGTGGAAGATGGACATCTCAGGACTCCTAGCACCCTTGTTCTGGACAAGCTGGAGCTCTGACTCTGGAATAATAGTAGCCATAGACTTGACAGTCTTTTTCTTCTTTTGCCAAAGACGCATCATGAATCCACTGCACCTATTCCTCCTCTCTTTGCTGTAAAACAGTGCATGGATCAGGAAAGCCAGCACACACACACCGCTCTTTGCACCTGTTATGAATTGCACACACAGTTTTAGTAGATTTCCCGCAAATTAAAGATGACGTACTGTCGCCACTGCAACCTACAACATACTATTGCATTGCACACAATTTTGTGCTTTCTTTTTTGATTGAATTTTGATAAATCTATCAATCTATCAAACTTTATTTATTTAGCGCTTTTGCCAACTACAAAGCTTCTCAAAGTGTTTTACAGGTTAAAATGACCCCACAAACCCCACCCTTCCCAAACCCAAAATAAAATCATGATCACAACTATAGCCCCCGATCCCCATCCCCCCGCCCACCCACCGCAATTCATCTCACACGCACACATAAAAGCAACAGTAAACAAAAGCACTGACCCAGGGCGCCTCGGGGAGGGAGGGATGGTACCCCCACCTCAACTCAGGCACTGCCTGGAGAGCACCTAGGAAGCCACAGCCGACCACTGCCCTCAATGCAAAGGGCTCCCACAGAGAAAACACTGGATGATTAAAATAAGAAGTTAAAATGTTAAAATAAACAGTAGAAAATGAGATTAAGTATTAAAATACTGATAAAATGTTAAGACTGATAGCATCCCATATTATAAAATATAAAAGAATGATAATGTATGATCAGATTAATATGATAAAATTGTAAAGCAGATAAATACTAAATAATAATCAGTTACAAACTAAACAAAAAATTCAACTAAATAAAACATGCACAGCGATTAAACACATACTAATAAATAATAATCAGTTAAAAGCTAGCCTAAAAAGGTAAGTCTTGAGCCTGCTCTTAAAAGCATGAATGGCCCTGAGGTCCTCTGGCAGCCTGTTCCAGAGCTGAGGGCCATAATAATTGAAGAACAACTCACCATAAGTCTGTGTCCTGACTTTGGGTATGATAAGGAGACAGCTGCCAGAGGAGCGCAGGGACGGCGAGGGTTCAAATGATAAAAGCATTTCAGAAAGATAAAAAGACCCAAGACCATTAAGTAACTTAAAAACCATTAGAAGAACCTTAAAACCGATCCTAAAACATACGGGTAGCCAATGCATTGATTTTAAGATCTGTGTAATGTGCTTCTACCTCCTGGTCTTCATCAGGACACGAGCTGCTGAATTTTGTTAAAGCTGTAAACTTTAGATAGTCTTTTTTTGGAGACCAGAAAGCAAGGCATTACAGCAAATCAATTCTACTGGTGATAAAAGCATGGATTAGCGTCTCCGAATTGGCCAGAGAGAGAATTGGGTGGACTCTGCCAATGTTCTTTAGGTGATAAAAACCTATTCTAGTAATATTTTTAATGTGTGGAATAAAAGACAGCTCAGAGTCAAAAATCACGCCCAGATTCTTCACTTCTAAAGAAGGAGACCCCAAGATCATAACTGGCCCCCTTTAAAAACTTTCTAGATACACCCCTGCTTATCACTCAGGATGTAATATTTTTAAGTTTATAAAAAACATTAAAAATAAATAAATATTTTTGTGTAATTATTACTCATAATCATTTATATGATTTCATTTGTTTAGCACATCAAGATGCATTACAGTTCACAATATATATATTAAAGAAACAATTTTTAGAGCAGAGAGGAAACAAACCCATATGGTATTGTATGAGGCTTCGAAAAACATGAATTGTATTCTCCTTAAGAGCGACTTATTTAAGTAAAAAAAGTTTTACTCTTAATTTAAAAATCTGTTGCCATCCTTTATTCTATTAGCCATTTTGAATAAACTAGGCTGAATTAAACTCATTTCAAAGGTAAATACAACAGGTCTGACTCACATTATTAAATACAATTATTAATTCAAACTCTAATTCCAAGGGAAGACAGAGGCAGATGGAGTATCTCTTATTTGAGATTTTTTAAATGGGACTTTATATTCTTCGCCGACAATATCCTACCTTCGTCGCTCATTTCCAACATGTTTTGATCTGTCACTAGCAGTGATGGGCAGTGACGCATTAAAAGTAATGAGTTACTGTAATCCAAGTCCTTTTTTCGAGTAACGGGTAAAGTAAGGGATTACAGTGGCAAAAAAGTAATTAAACTACCGTTGCTTCTGCCCAAGCAGGCTGCATTACTGCGTTAGTTGCACGGAGCATATCTCATGACAATGAAATATTTGGGGCGACTGTGGCTTAGTGGTAGAGTACCGTTGGCTTGCAATCGTAGGTTCGATTCCAGCTTCCTCAAGTCACATGACGATGTGCCCCTGGGCAAGGCACTTAATCTCAAAAATATCGTCCGACTGGGATGTTTTCTTGTGTTCTTTGTTTGCCTCCCTGTCTTGTGTCGTCGGTTCGCGCCTCTGCTGGTGCGGTTTCTTTTCTTCACCTTCTTCCGTTCTTCCTTCTTGTCTCGGTTTCGTGTCCATGACTTCAGGAAATTGAACCCTCAGTAATCACTAATAAAGATTTTTTCATACATATACATCATGCTTGGGAAAGTAAATCTGTTGGACTTGTACTTGGTACTCAGACACCAATTCTGAGTGGCAAACTGCTAGACAGGACACGTTAAAAGAAAGAAAGAAAAAAATATATATATATATCTCGTCCTACCGAGCCATGTGGCTGTGTGAATGGGTGAATGTGGCTTCAATGTAAAGCGCTTTGAGTGGTCAGTATGACTAGAAAAGCGCTATATAAGTTCAGTCCATTTACCATTTACATACTTGCCAACCCTCCCATTTTTCCAGGGAAAGTCCCGAATTTTATTGCCCTTCTCGAAAATCTCCCGGAGCCACAATTCTCCCCAATTTCTTCCGACATCTGACGGTTTCGCTTATCATGTTTACTCCCCGTTTCTTGTGTGAGAGGGACGGAGAATAAAAAAAAGTTTAATTTGCATTTTGCCAAGGAAGGTGCTGTGGGGTAGGCTATAGTTTCCTCGTTCATGACATGAAACATCCTGTTTGCAAAATACGCCTTTTTGAAAATAGGTCACCTACGTGATCCATAGCCTATATACCCTTGAGAAAAACAATCAGCTGTACTAAAAAGTGACGAATGCCGCATTCAGCACCAGAAGTTTTCAGAACAGCCTTTATGTGACTGACAGAAGCTGTAGTTTCAAATAATTTTTAAATCCACCAAGTTAAGAATTAAGAAAAATGTTTCAACTGACCTCACATCTTGTTTCCTTTTATTTCGGCCGCATTTTCCCCCAATCATTTGAGCCCGAGAGCGCAGCTGGTCATACTTTTTATTAAATTACAGTGTCAAAAACAAATGACTCAATACTGCCCTGAGATCAAAGTTAAAGGAAAAAATACTTTCTAACTCTATCCTGACACAGAGGCTCCTGTAAGTTTTTATAATTATTATTAAGCGATTATTTAAAAACTTTCATTACCGGGGGAATGTGAAGCTCACAGAGAGTCTGACTGACATCACAGCTGCATGTGCCTTAGTCAAGGCGCCTCGCTTACGAGGACACTGTTCTTCCTTGGTCAAAAAATCGGTTTGGAACAGACTACCCTTACGTGACCGCGGCTGCTGGTTTACGTGCTCTGTTTACGTCCCGCCCATCGTAATAGCATTTTAGCGTAGTAATATTACTTCAACCATGGAACTGGAAATGTATAACGAGCATTTTACTTTTAAAACTTTTTTGTATGTCAGTTAAATCAAATGTGCAAAACGAATTAATACCTGGTAGCCACCGAAGCTGCCACTACTAAGCAACTAACCAACCATATATAACTGCTTTGGATCTAAAAATCAATAATAAAAAAAAATAAAACAAACATTTTAGATATAAGCCCAACGGTTAAAATTAAGTTAAAATAAATTTAAAGTAGAAATTTGCCCCCGTAGTAGCTGCTGCCGGCTCCTACCGCGCTGTATTCTGGGAATCTTTGACCGAGAGAACGCATCAAGGCACGTCTAATGTATCCTTGGTAAATTAGCTAAATGGCTAACAATCGGAGGACAGATTTGTCCGTAGCACATGACCATTGGAACACGCCTTGGCGGTCCCTGATGACGTATTTCCTAGGCAACTGGGGCGGGATCAAGGCATTGAGAAACACCCTCTATCTTCACCAGGTGCATCTTATTGTTGCTCCTGTTCTAGGAGCTGACTTTGCGAGACCTGCCACTATAGCTGCTGCAGGCAGCAGCTCTTGCACTTCTCTAAACTGAGAGGCAGAGGATTTTCTTATGATGATAAAATGTGGGAAATTTACAACTAAACTTTAATACGGCAAGACGGCGGGAAAGAAAATATGGATGTTCCCGTACCTGCATGCAGACATCACTGCTCTCTTCCTAAATTGAGCTTCCACAAACCGGACACTGCTTTGTCATTTTGCTGCACCGTGCTTCTGTTCACCAGCATCCCACCCCCAGCCCCGCGGTGGTGCCCCCCCTCTGTCAGGCGCCCTAGGCAACGGTCTATGTTGCCTATGCCCAGAACCGGCCCTGGCTCCACCCATCATCCCATCAACTCTTACCTGGCCATGCCGACGAATAGAATCTCTGCCACATGAAACTGTCAACCTCATGTGCCATTATAGCACAGGTAATTGATCCTAAGAGTCCTTTTTGCCTTTGGTCCAGCACGACAACATGAATTTTTTAGCCAAAAAAGCTTGTTTTTATAATACACAACCGGAAATTGATTTTAGATTAAAAAAAATCCTGTATTTTTGTTTTTAGGTTTAATACATCTTCTTCACAAGACAAAATGTTTATAGACTATTGTACTTTAGAACAAAAAATTTCACTTAATTTGGGGGCACCCGTTGACAAAAAATTACCTAACCCTGCTTTGAACATGTCCAGAGCTTTCTTCTTGATCTTTCTGCTGTATTCCTTGGTCTATATGAAGTTTCATGAAGTACTCTAACAAATCCCTCAAGAATTTGCAAAAGAGTTGCATTTATACTGACATTACATTGGATATATGTTTACAAAAATTGGGTAAAAATCTTTAGCGGTGGGTAATCAAAAATCCTGAGCACAGTTTTTATTTCAAAACTGAGAATCATTATTGCAGTTAAAAAAGAGAGAGATATACATTTTTTAAATCACATAAATTAACATATAATATCATTAACCTATAAACATATACTAGGAGGGTAGACTTTTTGACTTGCTCACTGTTAACCATTAGGGTTTCTCTCCCTCAGACGCTTCTCTGGTCTTTCACTTCCTTTGTTTTCCTTTCCCTCACATTATTTGGAGCTAAACTCTCACCACAAACGTACTGACACATTAAAATAAGTGTGCTCGTTAGCCTTTCTGTTTTTAACATTTTGATTGTATTTTTCTTCACTTCTTCTCCATATAAATAAAAGTGAATTGAATTGACCTTCTTCTACAGGATATACCCAGCATTTACAAAAAAGCAGACGAGAGTTAACACAGCCTTGAATCTCTCTTTTTATGTTACATCACCACTGTTTTGCAGCAGCTCTATCATTTACTCTTTAGTCTCTTTATTAGAGGAGCAGAACTCATTTGATAAATTTTTATTGTCTCGGACTACAAAAGCTGCCTGTTGATGGTGTTTTGTCTCCTAGGATGAATCATGTGCGAGAGAATGAGCTACCAGACACAAGGTGTTGAATTCACCCTGAATTAGGACTGCACTCCCGGCACATTCTGCATGCAGCCATGCCCACACCAGAATCATTCGCCACGGTTGATTTACTCCATGTGTCTGTGTGCTCAGGGTAGCAATCTCAACCAAATAATCACAGCACCTCCATGAGGGAGAAGAGTGTTGCACACTCAAAAGAACAAAGATCTCCCTTCTCATCTCACCTCTCCCGTGTCCTCACAGATTCCTCTTCCCCTGCTCTCAGACAAGTGCAGATAAGGGACCCTTGCTTTATTTCCAAGTGTTGGAAACATAATGTTACTGCAGGCCTAGAAGGAGAACAGCAAAGATTAGAGAGACTGCTGTTTACTGTTTTCCTATTGCACTGTGTTCAGGGAATTTACAGCCAGTGGAGGAGAGTTCCAGTCCTAGGCTGACAGTGACACATGGCTGCTTCCCAAATTTAGGAAAGACACGTCTCAGAGCCCCAACAGAGACGAGCTCAGGCTGAAACTAATTCCACTTATTGTAGCTGTGCGCTCTGGTTTGCAGTCTGCTCCTTCCTGCATATCCCTCTATGAACTGAGTCTGACAGATCCATAAGAATGATGGAATGGTTGAGCTGTCTCCATTGCTGCTTTGGGTTATAAACAGGGGAAAGAGAGCAGTTTGATCAAATGTGCCTGAATGTGTGTTTCAGAGCCGACTGTCATCACCACGCAGCCCACGACGTTGGACATCACTGTTGGGGAGAGTGTGGTCCTGCCATGTCAAGTGAGCCATGACCCTTCTCTGGAACTGAAGTTCACCTGGTTCTTCAATGAGCAGCTCATTCACTTCGGGAGCAACGGTGGATTCTTTGAGAAAGTTGGAGGGGTAAATCGACATCTGTCTTTTAGCATTTTTTTGGCAACTTTCAAGTAAAGATAGAATACCTGTGATCATAAAGAACTAAGAACAGAATTGATAATAGCCTTGTTGGACCAATCAACCCAAAGGTTGGCATAAAAATAAAAATCACAGGAAGTATTGTAGCAACGTCAGGGTCGTCAAGCAGGGCGGGTCAGGAGGACCTACTGTAGGAAGAGAAAACAGGTTAGCAATTGAATTGAAAACACATAATACAGTTGGGGAGAAGTAGGAGAGAAAGTAGGAAATGACTCTAATAATGTCCTCCAACATCCTAGCCTGAAGCAGGAAAGCTACTAAAATTAACCTGTCTCCTAGCTTCTAGGAGACCTAGGTACTAACTCTCTCTACCTGGCTTAGATTAATCTATCTCTACCTAGCTACTCTACCTGACTACTAAACATTAACCTATCACTTCCTAGCTATCTGTCTAACCTGTCTCTAACTACCTATTAATCTGTCTCTAACTGTAAGCTTTGTCAAAGAGGAACGTTTTTAGAAACATATGGAACAATAAGGTCTCTCATGTATGATGGAGCTTGATAATTAAGAGCTTTATATGTCAGAAGGAGGATCTTGAATTCTATTTTAGATTTTACTGGGAGTCAGTGAACAGAAGCTAAAACTGGGGAAATGTGATCTCTTCTTCTTTTATTCATTAGAACTCTTGCAGCAGCATTTTGGACTCACTGAAGACCTTTCATTGTATTCTGTGGACTACCTGATAATAAAGAGTTACCGTAATCCAGCCTAAAGTAACAAAGGCATGGAATAGTTTTTCAGCATCACTCCTGGACTGGATGGTTCTAATTTTTGCAATATTTCTAAGGTGAAAAAAGGAAATCCTAGAGACTTCTTTAATGTGAGATGTAAATGACATATCTTGGTCAAAAATAACACCGAGGTTCTTTGCTTTATTACTGGAGGCTAATTTAATGCCGTCCAGAGCTTCAGGTCTCAAAAAGGGGATTTGGGGGGATTTGGCCATCTCTTTTTTAAATTCTATTGAAGTGCTTTAATTTCACTCAAACTTGATGTGTGTGCAAAGTTTGATATATATTGTAAATATATTTAGGCCTCCAAAATAACATTTCATTTCGGGAGAGGATAATAAGACAGCAAGGATATAATAGGGCTTCGCTGCTCGGGCCAAATAAAAGGAAGGTTTTCGGGGGGATAAGTCTAGTCTAGATTCAGATAGATTCATCAGTGAGATTACTTCAAACAGCTTGATCATGCTAGCTGACATAAAACCATTCTTCAAAGAAGGAAAAAAAATGTCTCCACAGTGGTGCTAATCATTAGCCTGGTATTAGTAATGCTTGATGTCAAGACTGGCTTAAGTTAAGGGTTAGGGGGCACATACTTTTTCACATGAGGCCAGTCATAATTTGAAAATTAACACTCCATATCCAAGTGAGTGCTTACAGAGAAAGAAATCCAATCCCTGCATTCCTGCATGCTAAATGTTAATTTTGCCCCCTGCTAGGTAAAATGTTGCAGAGCATTCCCACTAGTTGTTAGATAAGGTGCTAATCAAGAACACAGGCATCCTGGGGGTTTTGGAAGAATCTTCAGTTTATTGGTTCCCCTGTGCTCTGACAGGAGCCCAGGACATAAAAGATATAGATTTTTTCTTTTCCCAGCTGCCTTCAGAGACTTTAATGAATAAAGGTTGAGAGGTGACTCTGAAGATTCATTGGTCCATTCACTGCTTCCTGTAGCAGGGCCATAATAAATTCAGCCGGAGTGCAGAAGGAATGTTTGTATCAAGTATATTATTTATGGACAGAAAATTGCTGCCTCTGGTTAATTTTAAAGGAAATTTACATATTCACCCTGCAACAGCTCACAGGCTGCAAGTGGATTCTTTAAAAAGGTCTCCAGATCACCAAAACATGCAGTTTCTTTTGTTTATGTAGCAAAAAAGTTCAAGGTACCTTTAAAAAATACTGGCATAAGAAAGAGAAAGACAAAATATCCAAGTCTGGATAATTTAGGTGTTTCTTGGAGTGGGATTTAAAGTCTCGGCTCCTTAATAAATGGCTCTTCATCTCCACTTACATTGATTAAGCCCTTGGCCACTCCTCTGAATTCCCACCATCATTGTGCCACAGCTTTCAGCCATCTTCAATTTATTACTCAACCTGCTCAGCTCCACTCTGATGAAATGATAATGTAGGAGTGGGAATAGTAATTAGAGATGGAATGAAAGGCTCTCCTAAAGGACTAAGTATCAGACTAGCCATTTGGCTCCTCATATAACATTCTACACTCCCAATCAGACTGTTAGAGGAAGTACATTTCTGTAATTACCCAGATGAAGTAAATGCACCGAGCGGTGCCTCCATGGCCCATTTGGAAAATAAAGGGAGAGGATGCATGTGAATTTATGGATTTTATTTTTCAGGATACACGTATGTCTGAAAATTAGCTTTCTTCTCGGTGCGATGTGCTCCCCATGAGGCAGGTGATGTCAGGGATAGTTTTTTTTTTTTATTATTCCAGTATCTGTAGATGTCACAGCCTTACTTATGGAGGTCTTTCTGCTTTTGTGTGCACCGGATTACAGCAGCACTCTGCGGGAGACATTATGATTCGGAACATCCAGCTGGGGCACGCGGGGAAGTACACGTGTGCCGTGCAGACCAAGGTGGACAGCATCTCCATAGCGGTGGACCTCGTTGTGCGGGGTAAGTCGTGATTAAATGCATGTCGATATTCTTTTAACTACCTTTAGACTTTGTTAGCTGGTTTAATTATGCATGGTCTATCCACTATTAAAGAAGTAAAAGAACAGACTGGAAGTATTGGCAAATTAAAGGTTCTCTGTTCAAGATTTAAAGAAAATGTACTTTCTAATTAGACTAAACGGCTCCCAAAGGCTTCACACTGAACTGACTTTGCTGCCATTGCCGTAGGTGCTAAAACCACTGCGACCCATCTCTGTGTCTCGTCCCGATTTACATTTCCTCCCCTGCCTTCCCTCATCGCCTCTCCTCTGTCTGTCTCTCTATCTTGTCCCTGCCGACTATGGCATCTACCAGGTCCCCCGGGGCCCCCTACCAGCATCCAAGTAGAGGAAATCACTGATACCACCGCCTCTCTGTCCTGGAGGCCCGGTCCTGATAATCACAGTCCAATTACGGCATACACCATCCAGGCCAGGACACCATTTTCCCTGGGGTGGCAGGCTGTCACCACAGGTAAGCTCTCTCCAACCAGCCGTGGCCTCCTCCAGTTACAAGGAGAGACTCCACTCTTCATTTCTGCCTTGCCTGTGAAAATGTTGGAGGTGTAATTTCTGCTCCAGCACCAAATGGCACACAATAGTGCCGGGATCATTGACCGCTGTATTATCTGACTCCTGGGAGCCCTGAAACATGGATCTCTTCCTGATGAGAAAGAGTGTTGCCAAGGCTGTAATATGATAGTGTAGTTACACAACACATTCTTTTTAATGGAATCCTTACTATTCATGCATTTTATATATATATATATATATATATATATATATATTTTTTTTTTTCCTCTTTTTTTTCTTTTTTTGAAAATGATGGACTCTGAGTTACTCTTTCTGGACTCTAGGGTCTGCTGTCCCTCATTCATATATTTGAGAATGCGTTGACATTGTAGGCGCAGACATATTTTGTTACTGTTAATGGACTCATCTCGACTTGCTCGCAATATTGGGTGTCTTACAGTAATTTGTAAGGCTTCAAATATCATACAGAGCATCTAAAGATATTCCCAGATTTATGAGTTATAATTCTGTGTAACATTTCATATATCTACAGTGGGTAAAAAAAAAAGTTTGACACTCCTTAGGTTTTTCAAGTTTCCCCGCTTCCATAGAACAGAGAGGTCTATAGCATTTATAGTGTGTACACCTAAACTGTGAGAGACAGAAGGCATTTTCAGAAGCATGGTCTCATTATTGAATAAATATGTAGCATTATTTTGCATGAAGTAATAATTTGATACAGTAGAAAAACAGACCTTGATATTTGTTTCCTGCAGTTCTTGACCAGGGTTTTAAGTCTACTCTAACTAACTAGCTTAAGTTTTTCTCTCAGATTCAGTCTGGAGACTGGTTAGGCCTCTCCAGTATTTTCAAGCACTGCTCCTTAGTTTCATAACTGCGTGTTTTAGGTCAGTGTCATGCTGTAAGACCCAACAAGAACCTGTCTTCACTGCTCTTACTGAGGGAAGGAGGTTGTTGCCAAAAACCAGGTGTCTCCATCCACTCTCCTCAATAAGGTCTAGTCATTCTGTAGTCTTTGCAGGAAAACTCCCCCAAAGTATGACGTCTCCACACCCATGTGGTTTTGGGATTATTCTTATCCTTTTTCTTTCTCCAAATACAGCGTGTAGAGTTTATACCAAAAAGTTCTGTTTTGGTCTCATCTGACCTCATGACCTTTTTCCCATGCCCTCTCTGGATAATCCAAATGTTTGTTGAATGTAAGATCAACCTGCGTTGCTTGAGCAGGGGGACCTGGTTAGTACTGGAGGATTGTAATCCATGCTAGCATATTGTGTAACTATGGTAACATTTAAAACCATGGTCCCAGCTCTCTGCAGGTTATTAACCAGGTCCTGGGCTGATCCCTTACCATTCTAATAATCAAAGATTATCTATGAGGAGAGACATAGCATGGAGCCCCAGTCTGAGGGAGATTAACAGTCATCCTGGCTTTATTCTAGCGTCTAATAATTGCTTCAACAGTTGTTGCCTTCTCTCTGCCTGTTGTCCTGGAGCCCATCCCAGCCTTATACACAGGTCTACTTTGTGACCTCAGACAGCTCTTTGGTCCTGCCCATAATGGAGAGGTTGGAGTCTGACTGATTTAAGTTGGATAGGTGTGTTCTATAGAGCTAAAAAGTTCAAACAGGTGCGATTAATACAGGTAATGAGTGGAGGATAAAAGGACTGCTCAGAGATTAACTAAAAGGGCTGTGAGAGCACGAATGTTTTGCTGGTTGGTTGGTCAATATGAAATGATAATTTAATGCAATAAAGTAATTAATAACAAATCATAAAATGCATAAAATTGTATGTGCTTTTGTCACAGTTGAGGTTTTGCTTTGATGAAAATAACAGCTCTCTATTCTTTTGAATTGGGGAGACTTGGAAGTCAGTAGTATATCAAACACTTATTTTCCCCAAATATTTAGTTATCTGGCCTGAATTTAGCACCCCTTGAATTTTTATATTTTCAGGTGGGTGGGTCGATAGAGTAACTCAAATGTTTTCCATATATCATGTTTCTTCCACTGCACAATTCTGGCCTACATAGTGATGTTCTATTCCATTAAATCCCTGAAAAATACATCTAAACGTGTGCTTGTATTAAGGGATGCTGATATTGTGCAAGGCATATCTATAGTTGTGTTGGGAAATAGTCTTAACACACACACATATAACTGTATGCACATGTATCGTTTGTTTTAACTGGGGGCAATCTGTGTTTTCTGCCAGTTCCTGAGGTGGTTGGGGGCCACCAGCTGACGGCAACAGTAATAGATCTGAACCCCTGGGTGGAGTACGAGTTCCGAGTTCTGGCAAGCAACAGAGTCGGTACCGGTGAGCCCAGCAAGCCGTCCAAACAAGCGAGGACGAAGAGCACCAGTACGTAAAAGTCTCTTTCTATGGAAGAGTAGTAAAATGTGAGAACAGGCACTTTCAAATCTTGGGTAATAGGAGTTTTACTAAAAGTTAATCAGAGAAAGATTAGAAATTATCTCAATGAGTTGCAAAAGTATCTAGCAGAAAGAAATGTGGAAACAGGGAGACAGCTGGTCTCCTTACAGCACTTCTGAAGCCCATTAAAACCAATCAAACCTATCAAATGACTATTTGTCCAAAAAAAAGGAGACATTTGAAATCAAATATAGATATTTGAAGATTATTATGTGTTCTTCAAACCTATATAAAGTGTTGGTAATGTTCAAACTCGGCAATTCAGGCTAAAGTATACTAGAAACATGCGATATTGATATCACCAGATATGGAACTTTGTTCCTTTAGTCTGTAATGGACTGGCGACCTGTCCAGGGTTTACCCCACCTCTCGCCCGTTGACAGCTGGAGATTCTTGAGGATTAAGTGGTTCAGAAAATGGGTGGATGGTTCCTTTAGTAATTTCCAACCAGAACTGTTATCTGCCACAGCATACAGCATTAGCACCTCTGTGAACACAGAATATATCCAGGGCAAATAGGGAACAAAGTTATTATTTAAATTTGTAAGAAACATCTAAAAGCACATTGAAAGATATTCCATTTTAAAAAAAAAGTTTCAAATATATTCAAATTTTTATGTAGGTGTCTATGGACTATTTTTTACATTTTATGGGTGTATTTCAAAAGAAATATGTCCCTCATGATATTCTGCAGACATTTTGTTGACATAAGCTCAAAGTCTATTTTGGATTATAAAAGATAAAAGCATGAATCCCCCCACCTGTGTATAAAACATAACACATGTTGAGCTGGAGAGATAATAGGGCTGTGGGAGTATTCAGAATGCATGTGGAACCAAAGAGCGCAAGGTAATTGACTCATTCAGCTGTATTCACCTGAGCTAGATGGGAAAAAAGCGGTGTGTTAGGCTTTCTCCCTATATTCGGTAACATTCGTCTGAGATCTGTGTCATGATTTTCGCATTCTGTGCTTCAGATACAAAAAAAATTGTTGTGCGCTTATCCTCGAGATGTCATTCTCAGCATTAGATTCTGCTGATCCATGTAGTTTTCAAGGTAGATAGATACAGGAACATCCAAAAGCTGTATGGGGCGGATCTTTTACCCCTGGGCTATGCTTCCTTTGCTCATTCCACAGTTTCGTCTTACCCTACCTCTCATTACAGCACTGCGAAAAACCTGAGTTAAAACAAAGACATTAAATGGCTGGGTGGACCTCAAACTCCAAAAAGCCCCACCATTCCGTGTCATAACCTTTCAGTAGAAATGTGCAGATCCTGTGGTAAAAACTGAATAATCTGAAATGAGCTTCTGTTGTTATTATGGATCAGTTATTTTCTTCTTTGCCTGTTTGCTGTTTTTATTTTTTTGCTCTGGGTTATTATTATAACTGCAATATCAAAACTAAAAAAAGGCTTTTGTCACATTCCAGTAGTTGTTTTCAAAACTAGCTGTTGTCTGACAATCCAAACCAGATCAACCACTTATTTTGGTACAAATTATATTTCTGCATTGATTTAATTTGTCTAAATTAAATTCAGTTCAGTTTATTTATATAGCGACCATACACAACAGATAGATAAGAAAAGTTTTTTTATTAAATCATACAAAAAGTCCATTCAGTTAAAAAGTTTTCTATTTAAGGAATCGCAACAGATTGTCTCGAGTCATTGACTGGCAGTTGTGTCCCGTTGATGTAGACTCCAACCACAGCAAACCTCTCATCCTAAGCAAAGAGGAAAAACTCCCCTTTAACAGGAAGAAACCTCCAGCAGAACCTGGCTCAGTACAAGCGGTCATCTGCCATGACTGTCTAGGGGTTTGAAACGACAGAAAAGAGAGACAAAAAGAAGAAAATAAATGATGTAAGAGTACTTTCTATATTTAAGAAAGTAAAAAGTAGACAACAGGACATGGAAGATGTTTGGTCACTGGGACCATCATCCGAATCAATGCTCCCCATCCAACAGGGCGTTGTAGCTGAGCAGGATACCAGACCAGGTGTAGCTCCTGTGGAGAGAAAACAAGGCTAACAGCCAAAATAACAGCAAAAAAATACATCTGGAGAGTAGTAAGAGAGAAAAGTAGAAGAGTGAAGAGAAGTGGTCGGTCTGTCCTCCACCAGTCTAAGCCCATAGCAGCATAGTTACAGAGATAGCTCAGGATAACCTAAGACATTCTAAGTATAATATTTATCAAAAAGGAACGTTTAAAGCCTAGCTTTGAAAACAGACAGAGTATCTGCCTCACGAACTAAAACTGGGAGCTGGTTCCACAGGAGAGAAGCCTGATAACTAAAAGATCTGCCTCCCATTCTACTTTTAGAAATCCTAGGAACTACCAGTAGATCAGCATTCTGACAACGAAGTGATCCTTTAGGAACATATGGAACAATCAGAGCTCTGATGTACGATGGAGCTCGATTATTACAGGCTTTATATGTAAAGAGGATGATCTTAAACCTTATTCTGGATTTAACAGGGAGCCAATGTAGAGAAACTAAAACAGGAGAAATGTGATTTCTCTTTTTAATATTCATCAGAACTCTTACTGCAGCATTTTGGATCATCTGAAGGAGTTTAGTTGGCTTTTGTGGACTTCCTGATAGTGAAGAATTACAGTAGTCCAGCCTTGAATTGACAAATCCATGGACTAGTTTCTCTGCATCACACCTGGACAGGATGTCTCTAATATTAGCAATATTCCAGAGGTGGAAGAAAGAAATCTTTGAAACCTGTTTAATATGGGATTTCAATGTCATGTCTTGGTCACAAATTACACTGAGGTTCTTTACATTAATACCAGAGGCCAAATTAATGCCATCCAGATGTAGTGACTGACTTAGCAGTTTCCTTTTTAATGCTTCTGGCAAAGACAACAACTTCTGTCTTGTCTGAATTCAAAAGCAGAAAGTTTAGCATCATCTAGGTTTTTACATGCTCAAGACATGCTTGTGATCTACGTAACTGTTTGGATTCATCAGGTGTTATGGATAAATATAATTGTGTATCACCAACAGATTACAAATGGCAGCACAGCATTTTTGTTGAATAATTGGCTTCCTTGCAGACTCGCATATGATTGGCTCTGGAACCAGAAAGCATGGAAGCAGGAACCAGTGTAAACAGTGTTAACAGTGTAAATTGTTTATAAAATATGACGTTGATTATATTTAACCTCAATGCAAATATCAGCCATAACAAATGGTCAGATATGAATCTAGTTATGAATTAAAAAACATTTATCAAAAAGGTATTTAGCTTTTATAGCACTGCTGTAGTGGAGGAGGAGAACTAGGAGGTAGAACCCGACAGGTAAGAAACATGCTGAAAAGCCAAAAACAGGCATGTATGGAGTGTTGTAATAGATATCACACAGACTTCTGTACATTGTTCTGTCTCTTTGATATAACCAGTTAATCAATTAACTGTTCATAAAGTTTCTCTTATCTGTTATCTCTGTTGGTGTTGCAGACCAAGTTGTTTCTAAAACAGCATCCATTCACATCACAGTACCCTAAAAAAGCAACAACAAAAACCCAGCAAGCCCCCCCATAGCACCTGTAGAAAAAAAATAAAAACTGCTTGTGCAACTGTTCACTACTTTGATATTTATGAATATTTTTCAAAGTCACTGCTGTGTTTTTTAACACAACCGTATAAAAGTTCAGTGGAAATCCTGATCCTCCAAGTAATATATTTTAGCCAAAAAGTGATGCACAGTCAGTGTTCGGTATAGTTACTTCGGAAAGCAGTTAATTACATTACAACATTACCATCAATTAAAAGTAATCAGTTATGTTACAGAGTTACCTATTCATAAAAGTAAGACATTAGAGTACTTATGCGTTAGAAAAAATGTAAATCCAGTTTGCAGGGCCTCGCCCATGCTGCAACTTAATTGAAAGACACAGCCTCCTTTGAATGCACCGAGAAGCCATGACAATGAATAACGTCAGTCATCCAACTAAATCAACTCTGCGGGATAACAGTAACATGAAAGACAGCCCGCAATCGGCTATTCTACATAGCGTTCGACAGAAGCTTTTCACCAACACAGTGTGTGCACATAATGTACTTTTCCTTTTCGTTGACAATTAAAAATAATGTGTGTAACTCAACGATGCAAAAGGTGTACTCTGCTATCTTGCTGGGAGCTTGAAAACACCCCCCCCCCACACACACACACACACAGAACACACAGACACACACACACACACACAGGTTCAGGACAGGAGTAGGTGGCAGGTGGCACAGCAGGCCTGTCCTACTGTGTGACAAAAAGCAGCTGTAGGGATTTTATTTTCCTTATTGAAAGAAATTCTTAAAATAACGGATCACAAGAAAAAAAAGTTACTGATTGCTTAAGGCATGAAACTAATGCTTTAAGTTACACATTTAACATAAAATGAATCAGCATGAATCCCTACTTTGTAGTATTTTACCCACAACATTGTACACAGCCTAGCTGAAATTCTGAACATGGGTTTACCTTCATATAAAATTCTTTATCACTGAGGAAACTGTTGACCTCCTACTATACAATATGCTAGACATAAATCATTGCTAAAACTAGTTTCTTTTCTTTTTTGCATCCTGTATTTTTATTCTTGCTAGATTGTGCAGCCTATGTTTCCTTTTTAGAGACAAAACAGAGAAAATGTTAAGTTTTCCTTCAGAGTTCCAAGGTGGCTGAGCTGTTTCTTTTTCCCCCTGCAGCTCCGAAGGTCACACCGGCTAATGTGAGCGGAGGAGGAGGCAGTCGCTCCGAATTAGTCATCACATGGGAGGTAAGCAAACCCGCTCAGGAACCTGCCTCGCCCATGGATGAGGCAGCCAGATGTCATTACTCTCTTTGGGTGCAGGCCCCCGTTTCATTAATAACCAGAGAACGGCCTAATGTATGGTGTTTCATTTTTAAGAACACAGAGGCAATAACTGCAGCTGTCACCCCCCAGGGGCGAGAAAAATGCTTTTGAGGTTTCAATAAGATAATTAAAGTCATAGTTCGTTCAAAGTCACAACTTTTGTTTCTAGACGATTTTCCTTTTGTTGTCTGCCTTTCTGTTTTAGCAAAACCTCTTTGTATCAGCTAGCCTTCAAATTGCTTCTGTTTATTCAGGCTAAATGAAAGTTTCCCGCTGCGAAAGGTTTTCAAAAAATCCGTACTGCTGCTTCCAAACACAAGAGCTCAATTATAGTAAAACATCTGTTTAACAAAGCTCCAGCTTAATGTGTTTTTTTTCTTTTAACATGTAACTCAGGATACAAGGTTGTTATGCATAAATGTAGCAATTAAACTGATAGAATTCAATACAATGTTCTAATATGGCTAGGAATACAAACTTGTGTGTGTGTTTACCTATTTAAATATGCCTATGTCAGTGTTTCTCAACCTTTTTTGGGCTACTGGACCCCCAGCATAGGGGGATCAAATATGGCCTTTTAAATTGCATTTTGGCATTTATTCACTCTTTGAGGAAAGTTTGAGCTTTAAGTTGTAATTTCCAGAACAAAAAACGTAACACTGGCATGTTTCGGCAGTTTCCAGAGAAACGTAACAAAACAGTATATACTGTATGCAGCCTCTGAACACCATGAAACGACACAGAACTTTCACATATAGTAACGAAAAAGGCTTTATACAGCATTTTTCAAAAATATGTATGTAACATATTGTTTTACATCTTTCTGAAACATACTTTAAACAACAAATTATCACATACATATGTCTGAAAATCAGAAATATCATGTATCATGTTCTATGCATGTTTCAGAAACATGTATAGAACAAATCTTTATACAGTAGCTTTTGGATATACATTTTTAACAAAACAGAAGTTTCACTATTTTATGTCACTTGGATGTGGTGTGTGTTAGTGAGACACATGTACTTGTTTCCCTCTCATGTGTTTCTGTAACCTGGGTTGAATTGTGGCAACAGCTGTAATGGTAGCTCTCTCGAGTTGAAGTCTGTTTACCTGTTTAGTCTTTATGTTTGTCAGAGCTGATTAATTATGAGCTGATTAGAGTGTGGCAACAGGTGTCTTCAATATTGAATATTTTATTTTAATTTTCTATTTTTATACTGAATTTGGGACTTTCATTAGTTGTTAAAATCCGGAAAATAATAGAAATAAAGATTTAATATATATATAAGTCTGTGTAATGAAATAATCCAATAGATAAGTTTCACTTATTGAATGGATTTACTGAAATAAATCAACCTTTTCATGATATTCAAATTTTATGACCAGCACCTGCACAATGAATTACATTCATGAAAGAGAAAAAGAAGGTCATGTTGCCTCCTGTAGTTTAGGTAGATAAAGGTCTCGGTCACATCTGAGAAAAATAATAATCTATTTCTATAAATGTCAAAGGATCTTTCTTTTTAAAAGTATATATATATTTTATTATCTCTGACCCCTTGCAATTACGCCACAGACCACTGAGCCTCACTTATGTGGTATATTCACTTTGTATCCGAGGGACAATGGTTCTTGTGGGGACCAAAACCCTGTCATAATACGACAGACCATGATTTTTAGAATTAGGAGTAAGATGTTGAGGTACTGTGGGAAATAAGTAAAATTTGGTGTTATAGTAAGTGTTGAATTAAATAATTATCATAAGTAATTCAATGCATGTTCAAGCAGAGACAAAATGGAGCCAATTTCCAGTTTAACATTTATTTTGAACAGATTAACAAATTGCAGTTTACAGAGAAAGTTGCCTAAGGTTCTTCTGTGGTCCAGACTTAAATTGAGTAAAGAAATTTGAACAATTTAGGTGATCTTTAATATTTCACAGCTTTTTAGACAACCGGGCCTCCGGGCCTGCCAGGGTTGTTGGCGAGGCGTTCCTTCTCCTCGAAATCTTACTCCAATCCGATCATTTCCAAACAATGTCTTAGCTCTTATTGGCTGTCAGAAAATTATACAGTCATATGGGTGAGACGTTTTTTCTTAAAAGCTCATTAGGAATTTATGGTTTTATGGCAACACCCCAACTCTACAGACATCCTGTTTACAGCTTGCAATAAAAACTCACCCCAGAGTTTTATGACTTAAAAGCTTTCCTGCATAAACAATAGTGTCAGACCCTTAACCATGCAAACTTTATAAACAGTCTTTTACCTTCTGAATGATAAAAGTTTACAGAATTACCACAATTCCCTCTTTTCAATCCATTTTTAAAAATGGATTGATTAAAGATCAAAACCTGTAAAGCTTTTTGAGAATGCAAAAAATCAAATCCAAGAAATTTTATCAGTTTAAAAACATGAAGTATTCCAGACTAAAATTCAAAAGACAAACTATTAAAGTACCTTTTTTAACCTTAACTCCCATTAAAAATGTAAATCTGTTAATCATAGATTCACCCTCTTTTGGCATTAACCAAAAAATGTATTTTAACAATTCCCACAAACTAATTCAAAACCCACAATGTATAAGAATGTCTTACATGTGAAGAAATAATTAAATCTGACTTGATACATGTTAATACTGTGGAAGAAGCTCAGAAAATCCATGAACATAGACATTATTACTATATTATATTCTGAAAGAAATCAAACTCAAAGTGTTAAGAAACCTGTGAAATAGAAGGTATTAAGAACCCTTTTAGGCAGTGTTACGACTCTTCACTTGTGAATAACATAGTTAATCAAATAGTTAAACAACCTGTAAAATGCAAAAAAATTATTAATAAATGTTCAGTCTTTATTTGTATTCTGATCCTTTCTTCACTCATTTTATCCCCCTCAATGGCTCCTGGCAGCTGGAGAGCGATATACAGAGCTGATCAGTGTGGAGGGCTCCTATTTTTTTAGTGTTCCAGTTTTTACTCCCAAATTTGCAAATAACCACTCTCTGAAATGCCAATTACTTCATTAATTGAGCATTTCCCCCAATATACACCCATGCACAGATAGGCCCCGCTTCCTATAGCTTAGCCCACCGTTGTGGGCTGGTCAAAACCTGCTGTGCAGCTGATTGGTGAGTTGTGATCTTCCTCTGTAGATCCCTCTTTTGAGATGGCAATTCCAAATTGCCCATCTCATTCATTGGCACATAGATCACACTGGATGAGTAATATCACCACCCAAACAACCTTCTGGGTGAGCTAGGCCCCGCCGCCTGTGGCCCCAGCTTCCGATTCAGCTTGGTCAAAACCTTCTCGACCCTCCTTAGGCAGAATCCTGCTGATCGTCGACCAGGTTCGTCGTTGGCGTGGAGCTGCACTTTGTGTGTGTTCCCAGCTGTCATCTGGAACTTTGCTGAACCACTGGACTCCTCACGCCTTCGACCTGGAGCTGTACCTTGGACGCCTTCAGCAGCTGTAGTCAGCTGTGACCAGAGGAGACTGTGTGCTCCTCACGTGCAGCTGAATCCTGGAGATAATCCTGGGGGCATAAGCTTGTAAACATCTAAAAAAGACAGTTTTTTGATCCGGTCTTGTGATCACTCCTTTTCAATCTAATTCAACTGCATTGTGCCAAGAAACTATTTCACCCATCTAATTAAAAATAATCCCTGGGGAAAGAGCAAATCCACATTATTTTGACACACCGTTGTTTTTCCTAAAAACTAAACCAAAAACACCTCCCTCATTAATGGATTTAAAAACAAGAGCAGGCTCAAGAGTTTACTTTTTGTGTACAGTTCAACTGATTACTATCCATTTGCTTGTTTACCCAAATTGATTCTTAAATTCAGTACATCCCTGTGGATGAAAACGTAAAAGAAAGAAAAAAAAAAATGTTTTTTTCTCTCTCACCAGCCAGCAACCCCCTGCTATCGGCCCAATTTTTTCTGCCAAATTTTGTTCCCGGTAAATGGTGGTATTTTACCCGGAGATAATCCTGGGGAAGACATGGGGTTATCAAAATACGTAGAACCTCGGCCACCTTCGATCAGACAAACAGAAACTCTTGTGGTTAATTCAGCAACAGTGACATTGAATCAACAGTCTTTGATCATCACTTCTCACGCCAGCCAAGTGAATTCACACATATTGTCCTTGAAAGTTCAGCTCAGCATGAGGAAACGTGCTCTTGAGGGTGGCCTCCAGTTCACCCCTGAAAATATACAGTCACCTGTGCCCCCCTGTGTGGGAGCAGAGCACAAGAGAGTCGTAATTCTGCGCTGGTCGTAAAGATGTTTCTCTCTGTGGCCGTTACGGCGGGCGCCTGGCACTATCCGTCATCAGCCCACGCACCCCCACCCATCTCATCTCCCCAGGATCATAAATTCCATCTCAAGAATGTTTATCTGAGGGGTTTTCTGTTGCAGGATGAGAAAAAGAGAAAAAATATATAATTAGAGTAAGAAAAAAAAAAACAGACAGTCGATCCTCTCAGCTTATTCAAATCAAGTTACATTCAAACATTTTATTTTCATATTCATTAGTCTCCTTCCTCGAATGCTGAATTTAAATATCTTCCACACTCATACTGCCTATGTGGGCTCTATTTTAATTTTACTTCAATCAGTTATACTAGTAATAATTTCTTCAATATTAATTCTGGTAAAAATATACCAATCAACAGGTTTGCTCTCTCCACCAGGAATAATAATCAATCCTTATACGTCTAATTAAACTGTTGTTCTAATACTTCCCCTGCGTATTTTAATTAATGATTCCTTCATTTTTCATCCAATTTATATTCTATATTTCATCAATGCAATGCCTTCCTCAATTTTTTTCAATTTGATAAATGTCTCTTTCATCTCATGTGTAAATTAAACATTTATAAAGATGGAGCATCGCAATATCTCATCAACACACTTAGTTCTTAGAAAAACAAAATTAAATCAAAAAAGAAACAAACAAAAAGGCTGGATTTTTCTGTTAGATATTGCTAATACACCACTAAAACATTGCAATAACAAAAATAAAGGCAATAACCATCTGCAAAGGTTCTATCCTTTTTTTTTTTAAAGTCGCTATGGAAAAGTGGCTCTCCTGGTTTCGCTTCACTGAGGTTGAGACGAATAGCTCATATTGAACTAAACCCCTTTGTAATCAGACTTAACACCACTTTTCCCCGACTCTGTCCCTTTAATCAATTAATAATTTCTGCTAATATAAGTATGCTACTTACATTGAGATAACTGTTGTTGATGTTGAAAAAGGTTAAAAACATCAAATGTTTAAAACAAAACCAGAGAAGAGTACTGACTGATAACACCACATAGTTTACAAAAACAGTCTTCAGTTTGCTATACTTCAAAGTCTATCTATATTTCTAAAGAAAAATCCAAGATTTAAATCACTGACAAAACAACTTCCCTATAAATATTTGCCAAACCTAAATTATATATATTTTTTAACACAATCCAATATCCATTCAAAGTACTTTTGCTTATATGATTCCTCTTTAAACAAACCCAAATGTGGTCACTTGCCCAAATATTCTTGATTGTAAACAATGAAAACATTTCATACTTCAAAAACATCTGTCCGATTCTGTGAAGGGAACTGAACATAGTCAAAGTGATTTTTGCAACTAAAACTCCTCTTAAATTTTCGTAGGATACACAATAGTCTTATTCCCCTCAGCAGTCAAACAAAACAAAACAATTCAATAAAAGAGGTTCAAGAGATGAGATTTCTCTAAACAAAAACTAGTCGCAATAAAATAAAAATAAAAAATAAAAACCAGCATTTTTCTTTTCAGTATCCCCCTTTTCCTCTCAGGCTTCTTTTTTATTTTATTTTCTCCAATGATAAACACCAAATTAAATTGAAGCTTCTAGAGATGTCAAATACATTTCCACTGAATCACGTTTTCTTTAATCCAGCTTCCCAAATTAACATTTTCCAAAGTTCTAATTAATAAACAGACCGCAGTTCAAAAATCTGGGTCATAATCCAAATCGAACCAAATATATAAATTTTGAGAGAGAAAGAGGAAAAAACAAAAAATAAAAATAAGAAAAAATAAAGAAAATAAACTCAAAAATCTAAATAAATTGTCAGTTACAGAGTCCCCATTAATCAAATGATATATTATGTCATTATTCTAGGATCAGATCTATTCCAAAATGTTTTAGGACCTGTAAATTTACTCTCAGCATCAAATAAACTAGCTTAATCTTAAATTTCAAAACCAAAACCGATTCTTATTTGTCAAAACAAAATGTGTATTCAAATATATGGTAAAAATTATTTCCATGTAGCTGGTCCAATCACATTTTGCCTCTACACGATCAAAATAAATGAATTTAGAATTTACTTCTTACTTTCAAATTAAACCATCATTTCGGTCACTGTGATATTCATTATTTGTTCTTAAATAAATCTACCTAAGACTTTAATTGTTACTTTCAATCCTTAGACCAATTCCAAATTTATCCCCAGTCTGTTAAAAAACAAACTGATTACTTAAAGATGACTCTGTGTTTTAATGTTTTCTTTTTTAAAACCAATCATTCAAATCCCACTAGTTTATAAACTATCACTATGATAAGTGTTGTTTTGCATGGTAAAAACATTCAATTTATAACGGAATTGAAATGTGCTGGGTTATTTCTTGAGCCCCAGTTGAATTTTGATAACTCCACTAAGCATTTTTGTCCATAAAATCCTTAAGAATGTTCAATTGTGTAAATAATTTAACACCAGTCTCCTTTAGGTCATTCATTCAGAGACCAAGCTATATTTCTAAAGTCTATATAGCCATCAGAAATAAGCCAAACATAATTTTAGCATAAATGATACTTATTTAAATCACAGACTCATTTTCTGTACCATTCAACACGGTGCTTATTAAAATAATTTAAACCAGTTTGTTGCTTTCCAATTAATACCGTTTGCTTTTCGTTAAATGCTTATAATTACTACTTATAGCTTTATCTTTATTTAGGCCAACTTAACAAATCCTGCTTAGATCAATCAAAAAAGCAAAAAATCCACCTATTTAAAGATTCAAAAATGCATCTTTTATTTTGACTATAAACTCCCTCTTTTTAATTTTAAAGATGAAATCAAAAATTAAAACTACACCAAGTCAGAATCGACTCATGAGTAACTGTTCTTAGTCAATTTCGTTTAATTGTAACATGCATAATTATCCCAAATAAATTTGGCCGTGTTACATCCTAAGTAACCAGAAAAATTTAACAAAATCCAAATTCGTTTAAGTCTTAACAAGACAATCGTCTGCAGGAGTCTGTAATCACTTTCTATCCAAAATCAACTTTTAGCTTGCAACACATCGAACATGCAGTTAGCCACCACCGCTAACTTAGCACAACAGCCTATAGCAACGTGCTACCGTTAGCGTTCTTTGTGAACGAAAGCCAAAACAGTACAAAAACGTACGGCGAAAAACTCCAAAAAATCACAACAAACACTTTAGAAGATGACTTACCGCAATACCAGGACTTAATCCGCACAATTTATACCACTGTACCAAACTTTAATTCGGCACGAACAAGACATCCTCCTGTTCGTCCACGCGGACTGAAACATATTTTTCCAATTTTAGCCGTCCCGCACAGCAAACACCGATTCAACTACGTCCGTTACAGCCCAAAACCATTAACAAAAAAACACAACATTATAAGCGGTGGCTTTTAGACCTAATTAATTATTTTATCGCGGAGGTTTCAGACCAGTCTGTTACAAGTTTCGTAGTCCGCTTTGAGAAATGTCCTGGCGCCGGCTTCCAGAAAACCCCTCAAAAGACTCGAACAGATGGCAGAAAACCGCCTATAACCACTAATTTATTTATCAAAACACATAGGCACAGCTATCGTATGTTAGCCGTGCTATCAAGTAAACAACTCAGACAGTATTACCTCCTAGCTTAGGACGGCCGCTCTGATGGCCTGTCGTAAATGTTCACAACTAATTCTTATAGATATTTAATTTCAGTTATCCATCATATGCAGTTATATATTTATTTATCTATGTTAATTTATTTATTATACTCGAGTTCATTATTTATACTATAACATTTTAACCCAGAACGCAACATCACCAGCACTTCTCGCCAAGCGCCTGCGTAAAAAACATCTCACACACACACATAGACCCTTGTACAAGCAGAATTTAAAACACTAACCTCGTCGGAGCTCACCAAAAAAACACTGCCGGACCATTTCACTACTCAATTCGCGGTGCCCACGCGCGCGCTTGAGGAAGCGCAAGCCTCTCCAAAGTAATCCGTTCCAGATTCAACCGAGTGCATCCCAGGCACCCGTAAAATCTATTTTCGTTTGCCAGCTTTGAAGATTCTCTCCGACAGCGTCCTGTCCGGAGTTGAGAAGGCCAATTCTCGGGCCCCGATCCGCACTTGTGGCTCCGATTTGAGTCGTTGAAGGGACCGCACCATCCGGTCCATCTGCTCCATTGTCATGCAGAGTAACAAACTCCATCTCCCAGCAGGCACCGGTGTTTCTCTGCGGAGTGCAAAGCAGGTCGCAGTCCTGCTCAGAAGAGAGACACATACAATGGAGCCGCTTCAACCACGGGCTTGCAACAGTCAATCTGCTCAAAACAAAAACAAAAAACATATTTAACTTGCATGACAACATTACCCAATGTTAGATTAACCAATCAATAGAATTAAAAAACTACGCAACTCTGCGCAGATTGTCAATAGAGCAAATACATGTCCGTTAATTAACTTAAAAAAATAACTGGATTTCGGTCCAAAAACCCTGCACACGTCGAGGTCACCATCTTGTTGAATTAAATAATTATAAGTAATTCAATGCATGTTCAAGCAGAGACAAAATGGAGCCAATTTCCAGTTTAACATTTATTTTGAACAGATTAACAAATTGCAGTTTACAGAGAAAGTTGCCCTAGTTTCTCTGTGGTCCAGACTTAAAGAAATCTGAACAATTAACTGATCTTTATTTCACAGCTTTATAGACAACCGGGCCTGCCAGGGTTGTAGGCGTTCCTTCTCCTCGAAATCTTACTCCAATCCGATCATTTCCAAACAATGTCTGAGCAATGATTTGCTGTCAGAAAATTATACAGTCATATGGGTGAGACGTTTTTTCTTAAAAGCTCATTCTGAATTTATGGTTTTATGGCAACACCCTATCTCTACAGACACCCTGTTTTTTACAGCTTGCAATAAAAACTCACCCCAGAGTTTTATGACTTAAAAGCTTTCCTGCATAAACAATAGTGTCAGACCCTTAACCATGCAAACTTTATAAACAGTCTTTTACCTTCTGAATGATAAAAGTTTAAACCTTATGCAGAATTACCACATAAGTTATGGACATAAGCATAAAGTCAGGACTGCTCAGTGAACCAGTTGGTAGCACTGTTGCCTTGCAGAAAAAAAGATCTTGTGTTTGAATCCCGGTGTGGGGTCCTTTTGCATATTCTACCTGTACGTGAGTGTTCTCTCGTGGTACTCCTGCTTCCTCTTACACTTTAAAAGCATTATCATCATAATCAACTGATTGCATAGATGGTTGTTTGTTCTGTGTGTCTCTGTGTTGTCCTGTGAATGACAAGCGACCCGTCCGGGTTGTTTCCCCATGATCATTGGCGATAGGTAGCAGCCCCCCCACAATCCCGCTAGGATAAGTGCTACTAACAATGGCATAAAGGCAGATACTAAAATGAGTGGAAGTCAATACAAGGTAAAAAGCAAAAAAAAAAAAAAAAAACATGAAAACAGAAAATGAGAAAAGGAGTTTAAAGTGATTATAAATCTACAGCTTTAGAAAATAATTCAGTACAGTTATGAAAAATGCCATACTCCAAAGAAATGTGCATTTTAGTCAGATCATTTAGATAATCAACAAATGATGTGGTCCCTCGCTATAACACGGTTCACCTTTCGCTGTTGCACTGATTTTTTATAGCACAATTTGACATGCTTTCTGTACAGCGTTCTAAGGCACATTGTGTTCTGCGTTTTGATTGATTGCAGGCAATTGTCAATCTCCTCAGTGTTGTGTGTCCTGCGCTTGTCAAATTTAGCATGTCTGTTTATAAGAATCTTCCAGAAGAAAAAAACACACCAACAACTGCCCATAACTGTGTTCCTCACTCGGAAAAAGACACCCGGCTGCAACAAGGCCTTCAGTCGAAAAAGTCACAGCTGAGTGGTGCGCTACGGTGGCCAGGAAGTGCAAATCAAACTTACATTAACCTGAAACACTTTTTGCCAAAACACTTTTACATTTTTACCGAAACAAAATTACATGAACCTAAAATACTTGACATTTTTACCAAAACAAAATTACATTAACCTGAAAATTTTTTTACATTTTTACCGAAACAAAATTAGATTAACCTGAAATACTTTTATATTTCTACCGAAACAAAATTACATTAACCTGAAACACTTTTATATTTCTACCGAAACAAAGTTACATTAACCTGAAACACTTTTATATTTCTACCGAAACAAAATTACAACTTTACCAAAACACTTTTACATTTTTACCAAAACACATTTACAAGTTTACCAAAACACTTTTACATTTTTACCAAAACACTTTTACATTATTACCAAAACACATTTACAAGTTTACCAAAACACTTTTACATTTTTACCAAAACACTTTTACATTTATACCCAAACAAAATCACATTAACCGGAAACACTTTTGCATTTTTACCGAAACAAAATTACGTTAACCTGAAACACTTTTACATTTTTACCGAAACAAAATTACATTAACCTGAAACACTTTTACATTTTTACAAAAACACATTTACAAGTTTACCAAAACACTTTTACAAAGACATGACCCTGAATTGATAATGCGGGGAACGGAATCAGTTGTCAAAGTCAATGCAGAATCGATCGTGTCAGCAGCTCAACCTGTGACGATGTTTTGCCAATTTTGTGGTAGTTCTCTCATTTAAAAAAACCTACTTTTTGTGAGTTTTGTGGACGGTCCCTTCATGTCCTAAAAGATGTTGATGAGGAGATGGAATGAAAAATGCAATTAAATGCATGTCAATTCAGAAGACTAGTAAAAGAAAATATATATGCTTGCTTTTAAGTATATTTTCAGAACTTTTTCTTTAAAAAATGATAGAAAAATATATTATTTTTTATGGGTGACCATATTTTAATGTTTAATAGACACATGGCTTTTCAGTGGACACTTTGCCAAGTCTTGACGCACTTTCCTAAAGCACGTTCCTGAAACACTTTCAGGAGTGGGCCTAGAGTTTTGATTTTATCATTTTAAAGCATGTATTCTCTATGGTTAGAAAGAAAAGTAAAATAACAACTTCAAAAAAGCTTTCATGAGTCCAAGAATTAATTTTAAATAATAATAGAAAGAATTACTCTCCTAAGTTAATTTCAATTTTAATTTTACAAAAATGAAACAAAAATACTTTTGAGAAGTATTTTCTATTAATTAAAATAAAAGTAAAACAACAGTCTCAAAAAGATAATAAAAAAAGTGTTTCATTTTAAAAAATCATCCTCCTCCAATTTATAGATAAACTCTCACTTTGCAAAATATTATTAAAGGTTCTGTTTCGATGTGACCTGCAGGTTCTTTGCAGCTTTTTGTCACACACAGAAACATATGTGCCAGACATATAAATGATGCTCTCTGCTTGTTTGTTGCAGATAGATGGTTTAGCTTAGTCGTTTCATACAGCGAGGTGCAAGGGAAACTCATATTGACATAACAAGGGCACCACCTGCAGTCTGTTCAGCCTATAATCGAATCAGAACCAAGCATTAAGTGGCTGCTCATGGAAAATTTTATTGGAGAAAATGGGTGTCGTCTTGCATACATCGCACCAGTCAGTTTAAGTATGCTACCCTGATAAACAAGGAAAACCCCTCAGAACCCGAGAGCACTTGAAAAGTGGATGGTCACCCGCTATATTCACAGCCTCTCCTTGTAACCTCACATGTGCATTATTGTAATCCTCGTCCTAGGAAATAATGCACAGACAAATGTTCTGCATTGATTGGAATGAAAAGCGCGATTAAATGTGTTAACTTTTTTATGCAATAATCATTATGTAATTAATTATTCATAATTAATGTGTTAAAGTCCCACCCTTAATGTATATCAGAGGTCATGTTCATGGCTCAAAACAATTCAGTCACAATCTAGTTGTATGCCTCAAATTTCAAATCCTATACGGGGGGGCTTGCCTGTCTCCAGCAATCATCTGACAAGATGATATCAATTCAATATTTTTTTTTAAATTCCTTTTAAGTATTATTCAGTCCAAAAAAAACTGACTACACAGAAAAATAAAATTAAGCACGCTTATTATAAGAATACCTAATATGGTTCCTGTACGGCATCAAATACGAATGCTAAACTTTTTCTGTAATCTAATAGTCAGATTGTTTCAGAAGTTATATGAAGTTTCGAATTTTTGCCTTGAACAGAATATATTACCGCTTATGGAGTTAGTTGATCTGCAGGCAGAATCTGCTCTTCGCTCTCACACTGGAGACTGGAATTACGTTAATCAATTCAGACAAAAACTTTTAACAATAGGAAACATTTCTCCCATTGAGTCGACCAGAAGTCGAAGATTCTCAGAACAAGCTTTTTCCTGACATGTAAACTACTGGAGGAAAACCTGCAGCTAAAGCAGCAGCAGGCGCCGCACGACAGATGTCTTTGGCACATATCTGGCATATATGGAGTGCGTCTAATTGCACTGGAATGGATGGACTGGCGACCTGTGCGCCTCTCACCCGATAGCCGCTGCAGATATGCTCCAGATCCACCGCGACCCTTCAAGGAGAAGTTCTAAACCATTCTAAAAAAAAACAGTCAAATATTTGGTCAACATTTCAGACCAAAAGTTTGGACACACTTTCTCATTCAATGCATTTTCTTTATTTTCATGACTACATTGTTCTCATTCTCAGTTAAGGGCATCAAAACTATGAATGAACACATAATGTATGGAATTACTGTATGTACTTAAACAAAAAGGGTGAAATAACTGAATACATGTGTTATATTTTAGTTTCCTCAAAGTAGCCACCCTTTGCTCTGATTACTGCTTTGCATTCTCTTGAGCTTCCAGAGGTAGTCACCTGAAATGGTTTTCCAACAGTCTTGAAGGAGTTCCCAGAGATGCTTAGTACTTGTTGGCCCTTTTGCCTTCACTCCGCGGTTCAGTTCACCCCAAATCATCTCAATTGCGTTCAGGTCCGGTGACTTTGGGGGTCAGGTTATTTAATAATTTTTGGAACAGTACTACATAATTCCTTATGTGTTCATTCATAGTTTTGATGCCTTCAGTGAGAATCTACAATGTCAATAGTCATGAAAATAAAGAAAACGCACTAAATGAGAAGGTGTGTCCAAACATGTTCTACTATGAGGATGAATTTTAAACACTGTATGAAGCACAATTAGTTTCCTCTTGCTTAACTAAAAAGAAGATAAACCAAAGTTATATTTACCATGTCCCCTTTATCAAATGGGAGGACATAGAGTCGGTTTATCTAACTGAACCTAGTCTGCTTTTCCAAATGTCCAGGCCTTGTTATCAGAGGAGAGCTGGGTTTATGTTATCATGCTGAGTGCTCTGTGCTGTGTAATGGATGTGTGCAGTGAAAGCACTGGTGTGTTCAGCAGGTTATATCTGAAGCCAGACACTGCCTTTAAATTTAACAACCTCTACTCTCATACTCAATCATGCTGGGTGAATGAAGCGAAAGCCTATTAGCAGTATTAAAATGATACCTTTAGATACTTTTTTGTTTGTTTGTTTGTTTGTTTATAGCCTGTTCCAGAGGAGCTGCAGAACGGACCAGGGTTCGGCTATGTGGTGGCTTTCCGTCCTCATGGTGCCACGGGCTGGATGCAGGCAGCCGTGCCGTCCCCGGAGGCATCCAGATATGTTTTTAAAAATGAGAGCATCCAGCCTTTCTCGCCTTTCCACGTCAAAGTCGGAGTTTACAACAACGAGGGGGAAGGCCCGTTTGGACCGGTTACCACCATCTATTCTGCTGAGGAAGGTGTGTAATGGGTGACATTGTTTCCCTTATGCCAAAAGAAACCGATGCTAATTGAAATTCCAAGAAGGATGCCTTGATGAACTGCTTGAATTACTGCTTTTCACACACATTTAGGCTCTCCCACCAGCATTGTTCTGTTGTTCAGCCATGGCCCCATGAGCTTCAAAATGTTTAACACAAAATATTACTAATCAAATAATTTACTGAATTATTCCCTGTTTAATCCAGGACTCATGGTGACTTAAAGCATAAATAATGAAGAACAGTAAGATTTGTTTTTAAATCCTGATACTGTGATTGATGTGATTGACTTACACTAAACAGATCATCACTAAATAACATTTAACATTTTAAAAGCAAAATTAATTTTAGATTTATTTTATTTATGTCTCAGTAAAATAATTAGAACACTTCTTTCTTTTTGTATCTTTTCAACACTTTCTTTGACTTGATAGACATACTAAAGAATACTGTCATCTCGATTAAAAAACCCAACTAATAGTTTTTGGAAAACAAAATCAGAGGAATGAAAGAAAAATGGACATTTCACCTTTATAATGCGTACTGTCAATGTATTCCACTCAGTGTTTTGACCTACAGATTCAGGATGAGTTCAGCCTTCAAACATATTGTAGATTCAAAGTCCAAGGACTATAGAGGATAAAAAGTGAGACAGAGTCTGGAGAAGAAAGCCTTGTCTGATTCAGAAAGGAATTCTGCTATGACATATTTTTATCAGGTTTGGATTTCAGGTGCCTCAAAGAAAAGGTCAGGCTTCCCATTTTATGATTTTTTTTTACCGGTTCAGTCCATTCATCAGGAGTTTGGCTCATTTCAGTCATACATATAGTTATTGCTGGTTTGCTATATATTTGTCTTTTCTTTTCAAGATGTTAGATCACCAAGGAAAATGACAATATCACAAAAGGACATATTATTATCTATTGCCTCTATAAACAATCCAAATATTTAAATAAAACTTTTTTTTCTTTTGCTAGAAAGAAGTTTTTCCTTCTACAACCCGTTTATAAAAGTGCCTTATTGTGATATCCCAGTAAGGGGAATTTTGCATATATTCAACCCCACCTGTCAAAAACCCTGCCCCCACACGTCATATGGGAGCATAAGTCACACCATTCTACTTCCGGTACATGGGTCCCCTACTGCCCAAAAATAAAATAAAAAAGAACACGAGTCAATGGAGCAGTAACAGTTATTATCTAATTTGGTTTGAAATCCGCCATGGATAGCACATATCATGTCCATGAATTTTAAAGACACATTTTGGTGTAGATAAAACACTGATTTTCGACCGCTGGCAAAATTATTTGTGAAAATACTTAGCACACTACAAGTGAAGAAGAAAGAGAGAAATGGCAGTAGCCTCCAGGACGAAGGAAGAATCATTAAACACAGAGAAACCAGTATAAATCTGACCATGTGGACAGTGGCAGCTATTGAACTCTGGGAGTTGAAGTCACTTCTCCCAGCAATAAACAGTTTAAATCAAGCGGTGCTATAGTGGCAGGCCTTCTCCCGCAGTTATATTATAGTTATATGGTTAACTCAAACTTAGAAACAGTAAATATGGGGGATAACTGTTGTGCCCCATGATGCCATAACAGATGTGGACAAGATAAAGGAAGAGAGTTTAACAAGATTCCCAGAGATCCAGAACGCAGAAAACGTTGGATTATTGCAATGAAATGCTCTATATCAGCTAAAATGAAGCTGTGGGACCTCTACAAGGAAAGGTTTATGCTTATATGACGACGACTCCACATCAAGTACATAAACCAATATTTCTTCAACTTAGTATGGTATTTATTTTACATGCTTTTTATCTTAGCAGACTTCCTACAGTTATCTTGCCATGCATTTTTCTGTCTTGTTGCTCACATAACAGCAAGTAAACCTCTCATAAAACATTGCAGAGTTTACATGTCTTGTGATCATCAGAGGAATTTATATTTTTGAATCAATGATTGATTAATAGCCCGATATTGAAAGACATAACAGAGCTGCCCGTTGCTTATGGTAGCTAAAATGAGAACAGCTTTCCACTTACCCTCCCAGTCCGCAATCCTTTGCAGGAAAATTCCAGATCTGGATCTGAATCACAAACCCTGATTGTGTCCATTTATATCCCTCCAGGCTTTTATATGCTTTAAGCAATGCTCCGGGGAAGGACGAGGGAAAATTGATCAGGAAATAGTATTTACGGGTATCTCGGGTCCAGTAAAGGTCTGCTCTGACAGCTTCTAAAGGTTTTAAAAGGCAAGGCAATTTTATTTGTATAGCACACTTACAGCACAAGGCAATTCAAGGTGCTCTACATTATATAATCGGACCACAGCATAAATTAATTGGTGAACAAAAAACAAGAAAGCAATTACAATAAGACAATAGTCAAGACAATACAACAATATAAGGACAAGCAGGTAAAAACACAGTTTGTATTCACTAACTAATCTTGCTGAAAAACTTACTGTTTTTTATTCACTGACTGATCTTGCTGAAAAGCTCACAGTTCTTCCTTCCACTAACTGATCTTGCTGAAAAAGCTCGCAGTTTTTATTCACTAACTGGTCTCGCTGAAAAAGCTCACCGTTTTTATTCATTAACTCATCTCGCTGAAAAGCTCACAGTTATTGTTTCCACTAACTGATCTTGCTGAAAAAGCTCACCGGTTTTTATTTACTAACTGATCTTGCTAAAAATCTCACAGTTCTTCCTTCCACTAAATGATCTTGCTGAAAAAGCTCACAGTTTTAATTTGCTAATTGACCTTGCTAAAAAGCTCACAGTTCTTCCTTCCACTAACTGATCTTGCTGAAAAGTACGGAAGAGGATTAGGGCCACTTAAAAAAAAATAAAAAGTATTCTTTTTTTTAAACGTGTCCTGTCTAGCAGTATGCTACTCAGAATTGGTGTCTGAGTACACAGTACGAGCCCAACAGTTTTACTTTCCCAAGCAGAGTATTACAGCTTCGCTGTAGTACGCCGCTTGATGTATATGTATGAAAAATCTTTATTAGTGATTACTGTGGGTTCAATTTCCTGACGTCATGGACACTAAACCGAGACAAGAAGGGAGAAAGGAAGAAGGTGAAGAAAAGAAACCGGACCAACAGAGGCGCGAACTGACGACACAAGACAGGGAGGCAAACAAAGAACACAAGAAAACATCCCAGTCCTCCACCTCTGCCGGACGGCAGAGAAACAGTAATAAAAAACAAAAACAACAAACTGTACAGAACCAAACCAATAGTTCGGATCTAGTAGAATAAACTAAGAATTACACATTCACTACACACAAGCATGGATTAATGAACATAATACAAATGTTTCTGGTAAGCTCCTGTGAACAACTAACTAATGATGATAACCTCAGCTTAAGATATGTCCGTCCACACCAATGTCCCCACACCTATGTGTGTGTGCGAGCATGCAGGTCGAATAAGGTTTCCCCATGCAAGTGATTGATAGCTGGTGTAAGGAACCGTCAATCCGTCCTACAGGAATCGACACAGACATGGAAGAGGCAGGAGATGTATGCATCCAGGGTCCCACAGAGTACAGAGGCCACAGGCGGATCAGCGCAGGGTCGATCACCCACCAAGAGAGGAACAGATGGAAGCCCCAGGGGAACACCCACCAGCCGCAATGCTGGGGCCCGAGAGATCGCAGTGACGATAAAAAGTATTCCGACTTTAAACTCAGAATTCTGACTTTAAACTCAGAATTCTGACTTTAATCTCAGAGTTCTGACTTTAATCTCAGAATTCTGACTTTTTTCTCAGAATTCTGACTTTAATCTGATCAGTAAACTAGAGCTGGAGGACCTGAGTGATCTGGATTGTTTGTGCCATGAAAGCAGATCTCTAATGTACTCTGGTGCTAACACAGTCAATGATTTATAAACTAATAAAAACACTTTGAAGTCTATTCTCTGAGCTACAGGGAGCCAGTGTAAGGGCTTTAGAAATGGGGTGATGTGTTCTACTTTTCAGGTTCTAGTGAGAACACGAGCAGCAGCGTTTTGGATCAGCTGCAGCTGTCTGATTGATTTTTTTTAGCTAGACCTGTGTAGATACTGTTACAGTAATCAAGGTGGCTAGAGATAAATGCATGGATTAGTTTTTTCTAGGTCTCCGTGTGTCATCAGTCCATTAATCCTAGAAATGTTCCTCAGGTGATAGAAAGCTGACCTTGATATTGCCTATATGTGACCCTGGAGGTTCAGGTCTGAGTCCATTATTACACCTAGATTTCTGACATGGTTGGAAGTTTATAGTTGGGCCTGTTTCAGCTGATTGCTGATATGCAGTCGATCTTTTTTGGATCCAAAGATAAGTACTTCAGTTTTTTTTCAACTGGAGGAAATTATGGGACATCCAGCTGTTAATTTGCTCAATGCATTTATTGAGGATTTAGATGGGTTCAACATCATCTGGTGACATTGAGATATAAAGCTGAGTGTCATCAGCATAGTTGTGGTAGTTAACATTATAGGTGGTTATAATATGGCTTAGTGGGAGCATGTAGATGCTTAATAGGAGGGGCCCTAGGATGGAGCCCTGGGGGTCCCCGCATGTGATTTCTGTGTTTCGTGATGAGAATTGGCTAATCGACACAAAGAAATTCCTGTTCTTGATCAGGATATATCATGATCAACGGTGTCAAACGATGCACTGAGGTTTATTAGTACCAGTACTGTGGTTTTACCACGGTCAGTATTTGTACGGATGTCATTGAAGACTTTAAGGAGGGCAGTCTCGGTGCTGTGGCACCTACGAACACCGTACTGATAAATATCAAAGCGGTTGTTCATTGCTAGGAAGCTATTTAATTGTTGGAACACAGCTTTTTCAATAATTTTACAGATAAATGGGAGATTATAGATTGGTTTGTAGTTTTGCATCAACGTGCTGTCTTGGTTCTTCTTCTTTAGTATTGGTTTGATAACTGCTGTTTTTAATGCTTTGGGGAAGATATTCTACTTCCAGTAAATAAGACTAGAGATGAAAAACACTGCTAAAAGCCAACCGATCGTGAAGGAACACAGTATTCCTGCAGTGAAACATGGCAGTGGTGGTGTCATGCTGTGTGGATGCTTTTCTTCCGCTAGGACAGGGATGCTAGAGCGAGCAGATGGGAGATAACTATAAGAGGAAACTAGACAAAAACCTATTAGTGTCTGCAATATATTTCGTATTTGACCAGATTTTTTGGGCAAAAATCTGAAGTTATTTAGTAGAAAAATGTGGTTCTAGATCCAAAGACTGTTAAAAATCAACCCTAGATGCCTTGCAGCATTAGTTGAAGTCAAACGTTCTGTAGAATATAGGCTCAGGGAGGCTGAATTTAAATGCACTTTCATTTTTCAAAATTGTACAAAAATGTCTTCCACTGCATAGTTATTGTATATAGTTACACTATCGCATACATCCCAATAAAAAAAAATTCAACATTGAATTTAGAATGTGGATGAAATGTTGATCGGAATCCTTTTGCATGAATAATGTGTATGAATAGACCCAGGAGCTCCGGATGGCTCTGAGCAGAGGCAACATCAGATTCACTCTGTTCTTTTAGCACATTTCAACAACTTGACCCTACTTCCCTCCTTTTAATGTTCAGACCGAGGAAGCGGCTTTGAAACCGTTCAGATGTTCCCTCTTTTGAGGCGCTCCATCAAAGCTAAGCATCACTCCTCTAATCTTCTTTTGTTTTTGTTTTTTACGTTAACTCTAGAGCCTGGCCGAGCTCCCACCAGGATCCGCGCCAAGAGCCTCTCTGCATCCGAGATTGAGGTGTCATGGAAAGCTCTGCCCTGGAACGCCAGCAAGCGGAGGGTGTTGGGCTACGAGGTGAGCATGTGTACTGCTGCTGATGCTTGTTTTCCTTTATTATTGATGAGCGTTTCAGACTTCTGTACCTTGGGCATACAAGATAATAGCTTGCTGCATGCATTACGGTTGAGCCTGGTCCCAAGCCTGTGGGTTTAAGTTTATTTCTCTCGTTGCTCACCTAAGTAGTGTAACGGGCCTGATTAGTGTACTGATGCAACACTCTAAGGGACGGAGCATTAAGCTTCTAATCCACACTACAAAGCAGTTTCAGACAGCAGCATTGTGCTCAGTTTTCTCATCTCATTTCAAGTCTTCGCATTATCGAAAGAACATTATTTAATTTGCATGAAAACTGAAAAAGAATTATTAAAAATAACAACTGGGTTAAATTATTCTTTGAAGACAAACAGTTAATATAGGGCTGGGTAATATGGCATCAAATATATATATTATGATATCATCTAAAGCATGTGCGGTAACGATATGTATTTTTTTTTTTGTTTGTTTATTTATTCAGATCCCCATTAGCTACTCAATTTAGCAGCTATTCTTCCTGGGGTCTTTGCAATTTTGAACAAAGATCAACATCAAGACTGTGCAAAATTATAGACCAATACAGAAGTGCACACGCACACATGTACACACACACAGACACACACACAACAAAACACAACAAATAAGCTCTTCTATGTACAAAAACATTAACATTTTCTGGGTATCATAGAACACAACAATTACATTTGAGTTGCCATAGCTTATTATAAAAGTCAATACAAAAATATTTCAGTTACTCCAAAGTAAGTGCATACAGTCTAAGTCTTTTGGAAAAAGTAACATTGTGAATCTCTGAAACTAAGAATTGTGGGAGAGAGTTCCATGCCACCATTGCTCTATAACACGATGTTCTCTGAAGTTGATTTGTACGACAGGCAGGTAGCAAAAAACGCCCTTCACTTGATTGTCGAGTGTAATAAGTGTGAACGTCCGAGAAGAAGGTCAGTTTATTGTAAATAATTTCAGGTGCTTTTGTAATAATGATATTTTTTAGGAATTTAATAAGACAATAATTTATTCTACTTTTTACATGAAGCCATGCTAACTGATTGTGCATGTCCCTGATACTTGTTCTGAAGGAACAGTTTAGAACAAGCCGAGATGCTTTATTTTGTGCAATCTGTAATCTGTTTAAATTATACTCTGTAGTTGTTGCCCAAATAGTAGAACAATAGTCCAGGTGACACAAAACAATTGATTCGACCAAAGTTTTCCGTATATGAATTGGTATGCATTTTCTACAATACCTAACTGCGGCTATACTCCTGCCCATTTTATTCAATACATGTTTTGTGTGAGCATTCCAGTTCAGCCTGTTGTCCACTATCACGCCATCAGTTTGGCCTCAGCCACTTGTTCAATGATCGAACCACCAACAAACAAATTAAGAGCAGGAGGCTCCTTTAAAAGATACTTAGATCCCAACATCATACATTTGCTCTTAATAACATTAATAATTAACTTATTTTCCTTAATCCAATTTTCGATTAATTTTAGTTCATGATTTAATATAGTATTAAGTCTGGTGGAGTCTTTATCAGACACATAAACAGTCAAGTCATCTGCATATAGGGTAATAGTGGCATCCTCCAAAATAAAAGATAAATCATTAGTAAAAACAGAAAATAACAAAGGCCCAAGGCAACTCCCTTGAGGCACCCCACAACACAACACCCTTGTCTCAGAATAACTACCATTAAACAGTACATTAAACTCCCTGTTAGTAAGGTAGCTATAGATCCATTGTATTGCACACTTTTCAAATCCATAACAACTTAATTTTCCCAATAATAATTCATAATCAATTAAATCAAAAGCTGCACTCAGATCTAGCATTACTGCACCAACTAATTTTCTATTGTCAATTTCATGCAACCACTCATCTGTCATCTGAACCAAGGCTGTTGTTGTGGAGTGCCCTTTCTTATAAGCATGTTGATATGGTGAATTCAACCCATTTTTACAAAAATACAGATTAATTTGATCATAAACTATTTTCTCTGTAATCTTACTCAAAATTGGAAAAATACTTATAGGTCTGCTATTTTTCCCAGAAAAAATGTCCTTTTTATTTTTAGGAAGAGGCACAATTTTAGCTTTTTTCCAGTTAGCAGGAAAAACACATTTTTCAAGACTTAAATTAATAATATAGCATATAGGCATAGTAATCACATCAGCAACCATCTTTAATAACCCGACATTAAGCTCATCAGAACCAGGAGGTTTCTCTTTCATTGACTTTAAAATGTTTTCTACTGTAGTAAGGCTTACTCTATTAAATTTAAATGTACACGATTTCTCAAGCATAATTGTGTCTTTAATTGTCTTGAAAGATAAATCAGGATTTTGCATTGAAACAAGAATAGATTTTAACTGTGGTAACTGTACTTCCAACCACAGCGCTTCAACACCAATACAACCAAGGTCATACCTAATCTTTACTGGTATTTGATCCTGAACATAAAAAGCCACTCCTCCTCCATTTATATTTCTATCACATCTATATAATAGGTAACCATTTACATGCAAAAGAGTCATCTAAAGTCGCATCTAAATGTGTTTCAGATATTGCCAAAATATGCAAATTATTTCCAAGAATCCCAGTAATATCCTGAATCTTATTTCGCAAACTACAGACATTCAAATGAGCTATTTTTAACCCTTTATTTGAGAGTATTTTATCCATCACCATATTTTATTTTACACAAACAATAACATCTGATTAAACATATTGAAGAGCTATCAAGTAAATTAATTAAACAAAAAAGACATACAACGCAAAAGGACATACATACACACACATTCACACAAATGCACCCCCATTTTGCCAACATTTATCAACGACAGCTAATAGGATGTTATGCCAACCCATACAGACCTACCATTTTACGCATAACTTCTGTGGTCACTAAATCATATATAAAGACAACCACTTAGTCCCACTTTTACCATTTAAATTGAATATAACTAAAATGAAGAAACAGAGCATGTGCGTTGTATATTGAGTTTGAAAGCAGTCTTAAATAGATTTGTAAACTGTAGGTTACATGTGTATTGCGATATATTCTTTATTGTTAAATTAATTTATGTCAAAATAACTGTTTAGGAACATCATCTCTTTCCAAATACATTGCAGTAGCACATAAACTTCTAAACAATGTTTAGAATGTCAGTAAAAAAAAAAAATTTATTGTGCAGAATTCTTTTAAAAAATATTGAAAACTTTTTCCAAAATAGTTTAACACAACAATTATCTTAACAAAAAGTTGAAGGTATTTAAAATCAAATAAAAGCTAAATGTTGTGAAAATTAAGTTCAATATTATCTGCTTGCCTGGGTACTTATAAAATTACACAAGAAAGCTACAAATATTTAGATAAAAAATGCTTTGAGTTCAACAGGCTTCTTTTTCAGAATCAGAATCAGAATCAGAATCGGTTTTATTGCCATTGTTTGAGAACAAGTTCACAAACTAGGAATTTTTTCCGGTACAGTTGTGCACATAAAACATTTAACATAAGTAAAAATAAAATAAAATAAAAAAATAAAATAAAAAAATAAAAAGAATGAGCCATAAGGCTAAAGTCTTTATAAATATTATAATCTGTATGTATATAAAAGAACTATGAAAATATAAACATCCTTTTTAACATGAGAACAGCAGCAGGGTTCCATTCACAGATGTGCAGGTGAATGACAGCAGCAGATCTAAGTGTGATCAGACCACACAGTGCAGTAAAATAAAGTTACGTAGTGCAGATGGTTCTATCCTACATGGGTCTTTAAGTGAACTATCGGGTCTTGTTATTGTTCATGAGTCTGATGGCGGAGGGGAAGAAACTGTTCAGGTGGCGGGAGGTGTGGGTCTGGATGGACCGTAGCCTCCTGCCTGAGGGGAGGAGGGAGAATAGTCGGTGTCCAGGGTGAGAAGAGTCAGCTGTGATCCGACCCACACGCCTCCGGGTCCTGGAGGAGAACAGGTCCCGGAGGGATGGGAGCCTGCAGCCAATCACCTTCTCAGCAGCATGCACGATGCGCTGCAGTCGGTGTTTGTCCCGGTCTGCGGCGCCGGGGAACCACACGGTGATGGAGGAGGTGAGGATGGACTCGATGATGGCCGTGTAGAACTGGACCAGCATCTCGGTCGGCACTTTGAGTTTCCTCAGCTGCCGCAGGAAGTACATCCTCTGCTGGGCCTTCTTGATGAGGGAGCTGATGGTTGGCTCCCACTTGAGGTCCTGGGTGATGGTGGTGCCCAGGAAACGGAAGGAGTACACGATGGAGATGGGGGTGGGAGAGTCCATCAGGGTGAGGGGATACGGTGGGGCTGTGACTTTCCTGAAGTCCATGATCATCTCCACTGTCTTCTGGGCGTTCAGCTACAGGTTGTTGTGACTGCACCATGAAGCCAGCCGGTCCACCTCTCTCCTGTAGGCGGACTCATCACCGTCTGAGATAAGTCCGATGAGGGTGGTGTCGTCCGCAAACTTGATCAGCTTTACGGACTGGTGACTGGAGGTGCAGCAGTTTGTATACAGCGAGACGAGCCAGGGGGAGAGTACACAGCCCTGAGGAGTCCCAGTGTTTGTAGTCCGATTGTCCGAGACAATCTTCCCCAACCGCACGTGCTGTCTCCGGTCCGACAGGAAGTCAGTGATCCACCTGCAGAGGGAGTCGGGCACGCTGAGCTGGACACAGACCTGTTGGCTCTGTAGGCGAACTGCAGTGGGTCCAGGAGGGGGGCGGTGATGTCCTTGAGGTGGAGCAGAACCAAGCGCTCAAATGACTTCATGACCACAGACGTCAGCGCCACCGGCCTGTAGTCATTAAGTCCTGTGATCCGTGGCTTTTTGGGGACAGGGACGATGGTGGAGGTTTTGAAGCAGGACGGCACGCGACAGAGCGCCAGGGAGGTGATGAAAATGTCCGTGAACACGGGGGCCAGCTGATCCGCGCAGTGTCTCAGGGTGGAGGGGGAGACACCGTCCGGCCCGGGGGCCTTCCTCCTGTTCAGCCTCAAGAACTGTCGGCGCACATCCTCCTCCTGGATGGAGAGGGCAGGGGGGGAGGAGGGGGGTTCTGAGGAGTCCTTTGATGAAGTGCTCGGGTCGTTGATGGTTGGGGTGATGGTGGGGGGAGCAGAGGTGTGAGGAGCAGACGGCTGTTCAAAGCGGCAGTAGTCTGTATTCAGGCCCTGGGCGAGAGTCCGGTCGTTCAGGGCCTTGGGGGCTTTGGGCTTGTAGTTTGTGAGAGCCCTCAACCCCCTCCACACGGCTGCAGAGTCATTGGAGCTAAAGTGTTCCTGTATACGGTTGGAGTACACAGATTTTGCTCTTCTCACTTCACTGCTGAAGTGGTACTTTGCTCGTCTGTATGTACTCCGGTCCTCGCTCCGCCGCGCTACTTCCTTCTCCTCACGTAGGCGCCGGAGCTTGGGTGTGAACCAGGGCTTGTCATTGTTATAACAAATCCTGGTGCGCGTTGGGATGATGCGCGTCTCATTGAACTGAATGTATGAGGTCACAGTGTCCGTATACTCGTCCAGATTGTCCGTGGCTGCTCCAAACGCTCCCCAGTCTGTCGTCTCCCAACATGAGCGCAGCTCCTCGACAGCTTCAGAGGTGTATTTCCTCGTTGTTATCACGACAGGCTTGGCCAATTTCAGTCTCTGTCGGTATGAGGGAATTAGGTGCACCATCACGTGATCTGATAGTCCGAGGGCAGCGCGCGGCACAGCATGATACGCTCTGCTGACTGTAGTGTAGCAGTGATCCAACGTGTTCTCCTCTCTGGTCGGGCATTTAATGAACTGTCTATACTTTGGTAAATCCTGGCTCAGGTTTCCCTTGTTAAAGTCACCAAGCACGATAACAAGAGAGTCCGGAAAAGACCGCTCCGCATGTAATATCTGGCCTGCAAGCGTGCGCTGAGCCTCGTGCACGTCCGCGCTCGGCGGAATGTAGGCAGCCACCAGAATGAATGAAGCAATCTCACGCGGTGAATAAAAAGGCTTACAGTGAATGAAAAGATATTCCAGAGAAGGAGCGCAGTGTTGGGAGATCACAGTCACATCCGTGCACCAGCTGCTGTTGATGTAGAAGCAAACGCCACCGCCTTTTGTTTTGTTGGAGAGCTCCGCGTTGCGATCCGCGCGGAGGAGATGGAAGCATTCCAGGTGAAGCGCGCTGTCCGGGACACTCGCGCTTAGCCACGTCTCCGTGAAGCACAAAACACAAGACGAGGAAAAGTCCTTGTTACTTCTCATCAGCAGCGCTAGTTCGTCCATCTTGTTGGGAAGTGAGCGGACGTTTGAGAGAAAGATGCTAGGTAAAGGCGTGCGCGCGCCCAGTCTGCGCAGGCGGACGAGTGAACCCGCTCGCTTTCCACGGCGCCGTTTCCCTCTTTTGGTCAAAAAATGGACCAGGTCCGCAGCTGATGCTAAAAAAACTGGTAATAAGTCCGTAGGGGTGGTAGTTCTAATGTCCAGAAGCTCCATGCGGGTATAAGAGCACGCAGACGAACAGTTAACGCACAAGAACAAACAAAACAGAGCGCACGAAAGCACCACGGCTGCCATCCTCGGCGCCATCTTGTATTATAAAAAAGTTGTTAAATGAAAAACAAAAAATGTTTAACTATTACTGCAAAATCTAGAAAAAAGAAAAACACTGAACATCAGTATTTTATCCTTGCTTACCAGTGACCAATATCCATAACGGCAGTATGGCAGTGTAGTTAAAATCTCTACCGTTGATTACATTTATATAATTTCTATCTTATACATTTTATATTGCCCACAACTAAGTTAATATTTGTACTAGGGCTGGGTGTTGATTCAGATTTCAAGAATACAATCAATTCCAACTCTTAAGAGTTACAATTAATTATTATGAACCAATTTAATTCCGAATCCATCTGCTCTAGTTCGATGTAGATATGGGTCAGTACTATTAAAAAATGTTTATTTTTAACAATTGTCTTAATTATATGCCTGTAATTCAATTATTTAACATAGGATGAGTAACAGTTCACTTGGGGAAAACTGTACAAACACTTTCAGACATAAAATGGTTATCTGAACTTTTCCTTTCTATTTTAGCTGTGAAAAGGCCAGATTATTCAAAATAACATATATTTTTTGAACTTGTGAATACATTCGATTTGATTTCTATAAGAATCGATTTTTTTTTCAACACAGCACTAATTCATACTGTTTTTTAGATTTTGCCGGTAAAAATAACAGATTATCAATGTTGTCCACATCTTTTATTTTCCTGTTTTCCTCTGAAGCACTCTTGGTCAGCTCCTAGAGCAACCACAGCACATCCCATGCTGTGGCATGCTGCCTGTTTTCAGATCTTCCATCCAGCTGAGTTCACACGTCCCTGTTTCTCAGCTTGCTCTCCGCCGACAGGGCGGGACCAGAAAAGCTTTTAGGACACGCTCACCGTCTGCCCTGCTGTGCCTTGTTGCCTTTCAGCTGAGGTACTGGAGTAGAAGCCAAAGGGAAGAGACGGCCAGCGTGCAGAGGACCTCGGGGAATCAGACATCCACCGTCATCAACGGGTTGAGAGGCAGCACCGTGTATCACATCTCAGTGCGTGCCTACAACACGGCTGGGACGGGGCCTCCGAGCACCACCATTAACATGACCACCAAAAAACCACGCAAGTGTCACACAATCACACTAATCAGTCATTGTCATATTTATGTGGGGGTTTTAATTATACATTTGAATCTTTTGTTATTTCTTTATCTTTGAAGTTAATACAGACAAATAAGTCAAAGTCCCTACTTATTTTCCATTTTTACTTTCAATACTTTTTCCAGACTGATATTTTCCTGTTTTTTTTCTAACATTCTTGACACTTGATTGAAAAATAAATTCTAGAAAAAGCTCTATAATTAACCATTTCTACATTTGTGTTAGCCTGTTATATCTGTTATAAAAGCAGTTTTGATTAGGGGTGCACCAATCTGACTTTTTCAGTTCTGATACCGATGCCTGGATTTTGTGACTCTGTCGGGTCGATACTACTGTTGAATTCATAGACTGTATAACTTCCACCTTATACCTTACTTGAACAGACTAAAGGAACCAACATTACTAATTAAACATAACTAAGACAATAGCAGATGTAAAATATAAAATAACCACAAAAATAAAATTTCAAGGGAATTTTTTTTTCTTTTTCGTGAATGTATTACAGATTTTCCACATTTTGAGTATCAGCTTATGGTATTGGTGAAGTTTAACCGATAAAATACATGTAAATTAGATGATATTGGGGCCAACACCCGATACCAGTATACCAGTACAGGTAACGGTGCTTCCCTAGTTTTGATGTGTTTTGGGGACCCTTGTGTCAGTGGTTCAACCATCTAGTTGTTGACTTCCAAGTTGAAAATTTGAAAGTATGTTTTGTACTTAATCATCCCACAAACCTTGTACAAAGTTACAACTGCAGCAAAACAAACTTTCTGCATGATGCTACCAGCACCATGTTTGATAGTTGTACAATGTTCTTTGGCAAAACTAGGAAGTACCCTAAGCAAATTTCTTAAAATGCATTCTCAAATACACTCACCTCTTATAATTGTTGAAATGTTCCTTAGCAACTCTGGACCCTAATTGTACAGTTAATGTGACTAATCAAGCTTCTGACATAACCCTGGTTGGATGTTTGACTACTCAATCACTCGGCAGAGTTGCTCATTGGTTTCTGTTTTCAAAGTTGCCTTGTCATGGAGAAAAAAAATACGTCTTTGAGACGCCCTGGTTCAGCCGTCTTCATCCAGGTTTAATAAATACAGCATGGAGAGATTCCAGAGAACTCCTAAGAGCTCTCCGGCTTTTTAATTGTCCATTTCAAGCTCTAAAGTATTTTTGTCTTTTGTCTTGTCTTGAGACTTAAATACTAAGCAAGAGCAGAAGGTGTTGGATTATTAATCTTATTTATAGAATATATGTTTTATTTTAAGAATTATTACCAAGTGCAATTGTCTTACTACAATGACAGATTAAAATACTAAATTATAGTCTAAAAGTTGTTAAATTAAATTAAATTAAATAATGTGCCTGTTTAGTGAAACAATTGGACTTTATAAGAATTCTCAAATAAGACATGTATTCTCTAAATAAGATTTATAATCTAACAGTTTCTGCTCTTGTTTAGTATATATGTCTCAAAGATGAAAAATACTTTATAGCTGGAAAGAAGATTATTGGACTTGGTTAGATGGACTGGCGGCCTGTCCAAGGTGTAATGACTGTAAATAGGCTCTAGCAAGTTTGAAACCACTTGGAGTCCTTCAGGAGAAGTTCATATCCATTCGGGATCAGCGTATATCTGTATAATGGGAGTTGTGCGAGCATGGCATGTGCAGCCTCTGAATAATGCATTAACTGCCACAAAACTCCTTCATTTCACCAATGTTTTATGACTCGATAGAGCTAGTCCCCTGTCATTTCTAAGCGTCTCTGAGGTGCTTTGTTGTTGTATGCAGGAGTTTTTTCAGGATTGTAATGCAACCGATTCCACATTACACTAACCAGGGATTTCAATGTAGTGTGACCAGGTTGCAGAAAGGGATCCTGTAAAAGCTGAACTTAGTCCACTTTGTCATTTTGTTTGTGCAACTTAGGAAAACGCAAATGTGAAACATGTTGATGTTTGCAGTGTTTATGTATAACCGACTGCTGTAGAGCACAGACTGAAAACCCTGTTAAATGCACTGAACTTATATAGCGCTTTTCTAGTAGTATTGACCACTCAAAGCGCTTTAGATTGAAGCAACATTCACGCACGACACCCAACATGGCTCAGTAGGGGGGGTTAAATGCCTTGCCCAGGGGCACATCGACATGTGACATGTGAGGAAGCAGGAATCAGACCTACAACCCTCTGATTGCAAGCCAACTCTACTCTACCACTGAGCCACAGTCGCCCTACTACTTGGATGCCGTGTGACAGTGATGTAATTGAAATTGCAGGTTGGCCCAGTTTGATTAGACACCTATAAGAAACACTGCAGACAACAACAAAGCACCTCAGAGACGCTCTGAACTCACAGGGGTTTTAGAGATTCATAACAAAACATTTGTGAAATGAAGGAGTTTTGTGGCAGATAATGCCTTATTTAAGGGCTGCACTTGCCGTGCCCTAACAATTCCATTATATGGATATATGCTGATCACTTAGATCTAAACTTCTCACTTAGGACCCCAAAATGCTCTGGGTGGTAAATTAATGTAATGCATGCTAATAATAAGTTTTAGGTTAAAAAAAAAAAAATCCCTTTAACCCTACAATAGGGAGGTACTGATACTGTTACTAATACTTAAAATGTGGAAACTTTGCAGGAAATTCATAGAAAATGCTTGTTTCACTTCAATTTTTGGTTTTGTGGTCATTTTAATAATACTTTTACACTTGTTCACCGTCATTCGTTACAACACGCAGAGGATAAACTAAACCCTGTCTTCATTGCATGTTTTGGTGTGGTAGACGTATTGGTATGGTATTGGTTTGAGAAAGTGGTATTGTTGCATTCCTACTACTCAGTGTTCATGGACTATGCCTAAGATTGTTTTTAAAGTAAAAATAAAAAAGGAGAAACCCCAAATAAGTATAATCATGCTAATGATGGGTGGTAAATGACTGACTCACTGTAGGCACTAAATGTTTGAGGTGAATAATGTTCCCCTATCCTCTCAGCTCCCAGCCAGCCTCCGGTTAAAGTCATGTGGAACGCTTCAAACTCCAAGATCATCCTGAACTGGGAGCACGTCAAAGCCCTGGAGAACGAGTCAGAAGTGACCGGTTACAAAGTGAGCTCATGAAGCTCTTTCACTTCATCAGAAAGTTCTGTGTGTTGCCATGGCACGCCCCACTCCTCACTTAATCTCATCCACAGGTGCTCTACAAGAAGAATCGACACAGCCGGCCCAGCGTCATGGAAACTAACACCACCTCGGTGGAGCTGGCTCTTCCCACTGATGAGGATTATATCATCCAGATCAAGCCATTCGGAGAGGGGGGGGACGGCAGCAGCAGCAAGCAGATAACCATCCCGAGGATACCGGGTCAGTAAAAAGCTAGTTAGGAACTCTCACTTGGCTGGTCTGAGAAATACTCTCCCCTGGTAGCATTATTTCTAAAACAGGTCACCCATCATCATCTCCAGAGGAAGCCAGAGTGGGAAAAATATCTGCTAGAAGACAAATTTATCCAATTACAGTCTTTATGTTTCACTTTGATTTTAAATTAGCTTGGAAGCTGTTTTTCAGCTCAAAATATTTGATTGGACAAATTTTTTAGAGTGGCCTCAGATTAAATGCAACAGTTTGCAAAAGTATTCTTAGATCTTGAATTTCTTTTGACTAGGTCAGGGTACAACTACAAATTTGTGTTTGATTACGACAATATGTAATAGACCAACACCAAGTAGTGCAAAACAGCCCAAGCGCTGGCTTTATCAACTTAAGTTTAGGCTAGGGATGCACCGATACTGGTATTGGGTATTGGGGCAGATACCATACTAATGTACTCTTATCAGTTAGATAACCGATACCATGAACCAATACTTTTGGAAATGTGGAAACTGCAGTAAATTCAGAGAAAAAAAATATTTTCACTTGAAATTTTAGTTTTTAGGGTAATTTTCATAAATATTTTACTTTTTAGCTAATTTATCGTCCTATGTTATAAGTAGCAGAGAAAAAAAAAAACTTGTCGTCCAATTCATTGAGATTTTCTGTGTGGTAGAAGTACTCGCTATGACCTGAGTATTCGATATAAGTATTCAGATCCAAGTATCGGTATAGTATCAGTTTGAAAAAAGTGGTATCGTTGCATCACTTGTCTGAACAATTTTGGAGACTCGATTGTCCTGCATTTGTCTTCATCCATCTCTCCGTCATCCTGGATCAGGATGACGCCGCCACCACCATGTATTACATTTGGCTTTTTGGATGGAGGTCAGACACTTTGTTCTCACCTGACCAGGGCACCTTCTTGAATAGTTTTGCTCTGTCAACTACATGTATAGTAGCTTGTATAGGCCTGTGAATATTCTCATTCATCCAGGTCATGGTTATCTCAAGGAAATTTCAATCAAACGCAACTGGACTTGGTAATTTGTCTTGGAAGACGTTTCACCTCTTATCCAAGAGGCTTCATTCAGTAGCTTGTATAGTAGCTTGTAACAAACTACAAACTTTTAGCTTTCTCTGCACTCTTCCATAAAGACAAGATGTGTGAAGTCAATGACTAATAGTTATCCCGTTTACAGACTCTTCCATGTGAGTTCCTCCAGAGTTATCGTGGGCGACTTCTCTGATTATTGCTCTCCTGTCAGTTTAGATGGACGACCACGTCTCATAATTTCATTAGATCATAGGATGAACAGTTTTTTGGGAGATATTCTATTCAAAATATTGTTTCAAAACCTAAAGCCTGGTTCACATGGTAAATTGTTTTATGCCTATTTCTGACCCAATTCTCCCCTTATGACAATCTTAAAGATGACATGATTATTGGGATGGCTCTAAAGATAATCCTAACATATTCCTGTTCAGAGTAAGGTTGTAAGAAAATATCGATACACCATTATATTGCAATGTTTTTTGTCATGATTTTCTATCAATATTCAAAATAAATGCATACATTTTTATTTCGTTTTTTAGAATTCGAATGGAACCATTAAGAATGACAGTAGCTTTTGTAGTAAAATTAAAAGTATGACAGCTATTTGTGGCTCTTCTCACCTTCTTCTTTTCAGTGGCTCATCAAGATCTACAGCAGTAATAAAATTGGATGTGTTAAATTGAAATAGTGTTTGAAATGCTGCAAAAGTTTTTCTACAGTAAAATTTAGTTTAAAGAATTACTATATGTAGTCTCACTCCTAGTATTGGGATTTATCGCAATAAATTGTATTGTCTCCCCTATATTGTGATACATAATTCTTGCTTAGACATATCCCTAGTTAGTTGGGACCACTCTGATCACTAAAACTGGAAACTTAAATATGTTGGGTTTTATTTGCCCAATGTTCCGAGTGTGTTCCAAGGACAAACCAGCATGCGCCATGTTTAGTTGCTAAAAAGTTATGTTTGATCTCGTGAGGTTTTGTGAGATTTAACATCTGACCCATGGAATGTTAGCGAGTTAAATCTGTTTGTGTGTTGTGCATCGTCATCGTTTTTGGGCCACAACCTACATACTGTAGCAGAAAAACTGAAATATCCAGGAATGTCCAATATCCAGTATAGGTTTTGAAACTCTATCGATAATTTAAAAATCCTACCATTTATACCAGACCATTACATTTTTTCAGTACCTTCTCTCTGATCTGCGTGCTGCGTTCCTTTACCTTCATGCTTTTAGTTTCAAAAAATTATCCGTCTGTTGATGCCTTCAGTTGGAAAAGTGGATATATACAGAGAATACATTTCACAAAGCAGAAAATCTAGAGTAAATTTGTTTCAGGACAAACTTTTCAGTTTTTAATTTGTAAAAAAAACAACTTTAAAACTGAAAACTTTTTCATTTATAATTTTCCTTTCACTTTTCAATGTGGGACTGCAAAAATAAAAGACAAAATGTAGAAGGAGACAGTCTATCAAAATTCTAATAAAATACATTGAAGCTTGTGGCTGTACTCAAGCGATATAAATCCTAGGCCAATGCCCTGCAGATCAAATGCTAGAAGGTTATTTTCCCCCCCAGTATGGACCAACTAACATTTTACCTGTTTCCTAAAACATTTCTCTAACTTGTTTTCTCTAACTTTTTAGGCCCCAACGCGGTGGGCTCAGCCTCCAAGGTCTCTACGCTGTCGGCCCTCAGCACAATAGCTCTGTCGTTCACAGCACGGACATCTTTATGACAAACGGCTGCCAGCAGACGTTGCATCTGACGTGGAGACGGCTCTTGGGCGGGAAAGCAAACACAACCCACTACGGTGTAACTAGATCCATTCATTTAGGTTTTAGCGGCAGAGGGAAGACACTTAAGGGTAAAATGAATTTTAAAAAACGCCATGGAGAGGACAGATAAGGAGTCCCTGTCAGCTAGGCAGGCCAGGTGAAGGAGATTGACCGATGTCGTGACTATGTTGTTACCAAAGCAGCTTTCAAAAAAGAAATGTAAAGAAAAATGTCTTATATGCATCTTTTTGTATGACATGTTGAGCTTTTATAGAATTTGTTTTCTTAATGGGTTTGAAGATTGCATTGGCTTCAGGGTGGGGGAACGGTTCAATGTATCGAAAATGGTATTGTCCAGTTTGAAGGTAAAAAATACGACTCAACAGCTCGCCATCTGTCTTTTAATATAAAATACAACTTGCAACTTTGACATTTCCTCGTTTTAAGTTTATCTACTGAAGTATTTTTAAAAGAAACTAACCCGTCTTTCAGAACTAGCGAACTCAATAGGCTGCACAGAAAAATTATACCAGTTTCCACCATACCTATATTTAAAAACAAAAATTAAATCCAAATTAAAAACTGTGTTTAAAAAAAGGTAAATCCTCAAATCCCTATATACATACAAATCAGTCTACATAAAGCTCTTGAAGTTAGATGGGGTGTACTTTTCTTTTTCAAAGACTTGAGGTATATTGGCCTGAACACTGTAGCAAATTCACATCTTGGATGCAGGTGTATCTTTTTAACTGTAAAGAGAAGAGCGGCATCAGACTGTGAACGCTAATGCGTTAGTTTCTTATGGCCTTTAGCAAACCACAAAAAACTAAAGCTAGCTTATCAGCACGATGGGATCAAACTTTTTCAGTAGAGTTGCTGCTGAAATAGAGTAAAAACAGAAATTAAACAGTTATTCACTGGTTAATATTATACTCTAAACATAAGATAACATTAGCCTATAATATATATATATATATATATATATATATATATATGTTACTAAAATGATACCTTTAGTAATAATGTCTTCTGCACAGAAATTGGCTATTGATCAAACGACACAAGCGAACTGAGCTAAGTTCAAGAGACCCTTCTTAAAGTAGACTTGGGTTCTTATTAGTTCCAGAAAATGTTGTGCTACAGTGGCCTCTATCAGATTGTTGTTCATGTTTGTGATTTGGTTCAGACACAAGTGGACAGGTTTAATTAGAACATTCACACCTAGCGCTCAATTCTGCTGTGTATGACTTAATCTCGTTTAGATTTTCTTCATGCTAATAACATCCTCACTAGCCTTAAGCCTAAATAAACAGGACATTTTTTGTGGAATAATGTGGGATAGAAAACCTGAATCTGTTGTTTAATAGATGTGATAAGAGAAGTCAAATACTTTTCTATCGAAAGGAAGGGGTATACTGACAATATTCTGTAGGATAACTGCTTAATCATTTTAAACTTACAAAGATTAGTGCCTGATTTTGACAATGTCGTTTAACGATTTTTTAGCTAATAGAGGAGAGTCTTGTTAGTTCTGTGGGAGGACTGCATTCACTCTGCTAAGCGAATATGCATTGAAGTATCACAGACCACCTAAAATTGGTTCGAGAGTAATCCATCCTGAAATATGTGGATTGCATTCACACCCCGACTTAGCGTCACCGAGGTGCAATCAGATTGGTCCAGACCGATATTCATACCAGATCTGAAGCTTACAATTTTCTTTGATTAAACAGATATTAATTTTCTAGCTAACATCTAGTTTCATCAAAGTGGAGGCCTGGGTGAGATATTGGTTGGCCATAGCCACTTAACAGAATCCCACATCAAAAACCCACTTCAAAGGACTACAACTTTTAAAGGTTTTGGTGTCAGAAGTGACATCCAAGTCCCAAATGTCTCCAGGATTGCTTATATGATCATAAAACACCACTCAAAGCAGCTGCCCTAAGATTTATACATAACTTGAGGACTGATGACTACACTTTTAAGAGGTGAGAAGGGAGACTTTTGAGATAGTGTACATATCAGTTATGTGCCCTACAGCTACTGAATCTCTTCACAATTTCCTTAAGAGTTTTTGTTTTGCTTGCCAATTCTTAATTTCTCTTTCCTCACGGTGCTGCAGAAGATTTGGGTGTTCATAACTACTTAATATTGGACTTAGACAACAGTTTGAGAAGCCCGAATCTTGCTTGCAGTATATGTCGGCCTTTATTTTATTTTATTTTACTTTAAAGGCTGAACAGACTATGCTGGTGGTAAAGTTCAATACACTATCAGTTCTCCTAACGGGTCAGCTAATTTTTTAGCTAAATCATTCAGGAAATAGGTTAAGCTGCCATAATTTGGAGTCCGTCCAAGCGACGGTCATGCCGATGTGAGTAAAAATCTGTCAGTTAAGACTTCACTGGACAGAATGATATGAGAAATGTAATTATTGGGGTAACGCTTACAGTAGATATTTAAGTAGCAATTGTGTTCCTGCGATGCAGTATATGTGGCATTTTAAAGTTGAATCACATGTTAGGTTTAGCTGTCAAAGGGAATAAATGTTCTACGGGATATGACATGTAGCACTCATATTTTAATGTAATACTTAAACTCAAGATAAATATACAATAATGTGACAGAGCGGAAACTCTAAAACCTGAGTTGAACACTAAATAGTCGGTTTTGGAAAGAAGGAATTATGATGGAAAATGTACATCTTTTAGCATCCATATTACTCTAAAGACTGTCAAGTACCAGTACTGGATAATTCACAGAGTAAGTCCAGGCAAAAACTTAAAAGGAGGAATTCTAAACAGCGCTGAGAAACATTGGTTGTAATAATTTTAAATGGATAGTTCAGATATTTTCAAGTGAGGTATGAAGATGTTACCCGTAATATGTATCTCACCCATTCTCATATATCAGTTATTTTGGTAAAAGAAAAAAAAGAAGCCTCACAGTGATGGGAATTAGTTATATAAATAACTTTTTTGGGGGGTTGCTCACATTATCATTAAAATGCAACAGCAAACACTCCAGTGCGAACAGTACATGATCCTAAAGCCGCCCCGCATGCGCAGTAGAAGACAGGACGTGACACACAACACACACTGTTTATGGAAGTAAAAATTGCGGCTACAGATATTTGTGTTTGTTAAGCACTTTATCAATTCTAGCACAGTCGAAACCCCAAAAAAAATTTCTAATTGGATCTAAAACCTCACTTTCTGTCTATTGACTGACTCCTTCTCCAGTATCCACGATAGTTCAAGTGTTTGCCTCCTCCAGCCCAAATTAGAAACATTAATACAAGACAAATTTAATGCAACATAACCATTCAGACTACAGATACTTTAAAAAAACATTAGATATGTACCGGATTTAGTACCACAGGTGAAAGTGACTTGGGTGATAATGATAATGATATTGGAAAAGAAATTTGGGATTTGTGCTGCTAGGACTGTTGATAAAATCAGATATGGTTCACATGTAAGCAGAATGTTGGATCTGATGCGCTTTTTCCTGTAGTTTGAATGTAGCCTTAGTTAAACTGACTGGCTGGTTTCATCCATCAAAACACAACTCAATCTAAAATAGTTAATATCTTTGGGACACAACAATATATTAGTAGATGTTAGCTGGCTACAACCACAGGAGACTGCTCCTTAGTTTATTCCTGAAGCTTAGCCAACGTCATTTTTCCTGAGAAAACAGCAACAAACTTAACAGCTCTCTCTAGTCCAATTATGGATCTGCAATATTTGCTCACTTTAGCGCAATGTAGCACAAATCTGTACTTTTTTAGCATGATTCTACAACAGCTAAAATAGGGGACTTTATCTGACCAGCTGTTAGCCTTCCACCTTCTCTTTTCTAAAATTTCACAATGGAAGGATTTCTGTCCACCACAGTGGAACTTTAATTTATAAGGTGACAGAAATCCTTTAAATAAATCCAAACTGACCCTTTAAAAACACCTGAGATGAAAGTACTTGCACATCCTCGGTACCCATCCTCTCCCAGCTTAGCCAAACACCAGATATCTGATGAAGTGCTCAAATAAACCCTGATGACAGAGGATGGACAAGTTTGCTGTGGAGGGGGCTCTCTTTGGGGGTCCTCCACCTTGGCCTCTGAACTCCACTGATTGCAAGACCCTCATGGCTGTCTATCATGCCCCTCATTCTTTCAGTTAGCCCTGTGTCTAGAGCTATCCTTTGCCTTCTGTGTGCCTCATCATAAGTTCAAAATCCTCAGGTCCTTAAAGAGCCTTAACTGATCGCGTATGTATATAAAAAAAAAACCACTATAAACGTAGAACTTTGCAGCAGCAGAAGCGGTGTTCAAACGTTAGGTTTGGGTGCGGGAGAAGAGAGTGAGAAGTGGCATCATTTGCAGACGTTCCAGAGGTTCAAACGGCATTCCGCTGTTTAAGTGGGGAAATTGGCGACTTTTGTTGGAGGTTTTACCCCATAAAAGACAATGCTGCTGATATTTTCCTTTTTCCATAGTCTCCTGATGCCATATGGGACTCCCGTGCCGCTCCGAGAGCGCTGCAGACTCATTGTAGCTTGTAATCCAGTTAAGTAGTTTGTAGTAATTTGAAGGGGAAGTGTACTGTAGGCTACTGGGGATCATACATCAAGAAATGTGTAATATACTGTTTTGTACACTTCAGATCATTTATATAAAAATAAACCTTTCTAAAGAGATTTACTCAGTTTTTATGTAAACGACTGTGTTTCATACTGTGGTTAACTGTTGCTCAGCATGACTGTATTCGTTGTCTCTCTAATGTCCCCCCGCAGAGCGACTGAATGGCTTTAGGAACATGTGAGGTCCATGCATCTGGTAGGTTTCTGTATGCTGAATCATTAACAGCCCTGTGTCTATGCTTCTGTCTAAGCCAGCCTTTCAGAGATGTACTGCTCCAACTGTCTGCAGGAGGCGTCCCTCTGTTGCTGTTTGTTGTTTATACCGTGTGAATAAAGATAACGGATTTATAGAACAACACAATGATTTGGGTCTTTAATACTAACCAGCCTACAGGACATTAAGGAATGCTTACAGGGTACATAGATGAAATCTACCAAAAGCGTTCTAATGGATCTCTACCATTTATATCATGCAGCAATATCTACTCATCATGGGTATGGATGTCATTTTCATTTTGGGCTTCTTATGGTTTTATATAAAAATTTTTGACCAGATTGAAATGATGCTATGGTTTTCTAAAACAAAAATTTGGTTTTAAAGCAACACCTCACATGTTCAACAAGCTGACTGGAATCTCTGATCCGGCAGATCATTCAGGTTTTTAACCTAGAGGTGGTTCTTCCTTCTAACCACTTTGTCCAATGCGCCAACGCTATTGACAGTTTAAAAGCAAACACACTCATCGTGGGCAAACGGCTCAGTGTTTATCCAGTGTGACGTTAAAAGCTGTTAGGCTTTTTTCTTGTAGGCAGCTGCTTATTTGTTGTGCTTGAAGGTGTTGATTTTCTAGCAGGAGCTATTTTTCGTTGTTGGCCCCCAATGACAATCATTAGAGATGTAAAACACACCTCATTGGTCTTCCATCATCCCCCTGAACAGTTTGAGTTTTGTTTTTAGCTTAGATTAGGAGTTTTAACTTGATAGGTGAATCTAACACATCAAGCAGACATTTTTGAACGAATAAAGCTGTACAACTGTATGTTTCCGGAATAGTCTTCCCAAAAAACCACTGATCTCAACCAAATGGAACGTTTGTGGACTTGGCTTTAAAGGCGGACCTGTGCCTTGAAAGCAATTGATTTGTATGGACTCTTGTATTTCTGTCAAAAGAAAAGTTCAGTCAAAACTGGGCCAGAAGGTTCTTGATGGTAAAAAATTAATTAAATGAAGGTGTCTAAACAAAAACAAAAGTTACCTAAGGTCTTTTATTGCAGATACAATTTTGTGTAAATTAGGGAAAATTCACTATGTACTTATACTTTTGAATTTGTATGTTTTTTTATATATTCCAAAAGGTTGTAAGATGCACTTATCCCACACTTACAAAAGAATTGTGTAACTAAGTTAAAGGTTGGATATGGAACATGAGCATGATGGTGACATCTTGTTTATCAAGGTTGTAGATCATTCCAACCATAAGCCCAATTTCCAGCCTGAACTGTGTCTAGTGAGAAATGTATTGTAGAAGAGCATAACTGACAGCTAATGTTAGCCAACTTAGAGAGTGAGTTAGCTTACTGATCCAGGAGGAAAAGTTACAGTTTCCACATGTGGTTGATGCCAAAGAAATGTTTTAATGGGGTCCATCTGGTGTAGGCTTGACCTAAAACTACTCTAGTCTGTATTCATCTCCGGTCACTCCTCTCCTGACATGGATAATGATATCTCCGGGGCTCTGAAGCAGCTGCTTGACTTGCCGACTCCACTATTTTTCCCAGTGCCAGCAGAGCTGTGCCAGCCATATTGTTGGAACATAGAGAACGTATCTGTCATTAATGGTGGCAGCTATTAGCTGGTAGATGTAAACATAATGGCGTGTTTGGCCCGTCAAAATTTGTTTTATTATATTTTAATTCAAGTAGAATTTTTAAAGGAAATGTACTTTTAGTTTGCACTCCTCTAAATGCCCATTGGATGTGTTATTTTTTTAAAGGAGCAGGGGGCCGGATTTCTAAAAGAAATGATATTCTTGTTCAGTTTTGTAATTGTAATGGTTAATGAAGTATTTATAACTAAATACAATGAACCCACCCATGTGTAATCCCATTATCTTGAACAGCCTGTGTGCTGTAAAATAGCCTGGGATTCGGTGGCTGAATTTCCCGCACTTACACGCAGATGCGACATGAATCTACAAATCTTGCGCGTTCTCAATTTAACAGGAAGAAGGAAGAGAAAGAACCCGGGCAGCTGACCAGGAAGATTATTTTGCTCAGTCTTGGTGAAATTGAGCTGGCAGGACGTGCAGCGGTTGAAAGAGGAAGGAAGAGTGGTGTGAATTGGTATAAAGATGTCTGAACAGGAAGGAGATGAGGATGATGAAATTGAGTTTTTGTGAATGGAACAAACAAACAAACAAATTTTGAGTCAAAGTACTAAAAGAAACCGGGGTGAGATCAGTTCAGATGAAGGGAGCCCAGGTGATTTGAAGGAAATTGGAAAGGGAGAAATTAAAATAATTAGATTCAGGAAGGAAGATGAGAACATCAATTTCAGTCCAGCAGCATCATCCCGGGAGTTCGATAAAAAGATAGGAAACGTGAAAATGGCAAAAGTTTTGAGGGACATTGATTTGTTGATAATATGTAAAACAAAAAAAAACAGAAGGAAAAAGCAATGCATATTGATAAGATATGCAAAACAGATGTGAATGACAGAAAAGTTCTTGGAGAATGTCGAGGTACACGGGGAGTGATAACTGATATTCCGGTATGAGGACTTGGAAAAACTCAAACAAAATATTTAGGAGGAGAAGTCAGTAACATAAAACGATTAATCAAAACAGAAAATGGCCAGAAAGTGAGAAGCAAATCAGTACTGTTGGAGTTTAAATTGACAGTGTGTAGTTTTTGCAGTACATCTTTGAAAATAGCCATTAAAATATTATGTAATAATAATTACGTTAAGCACATTAATTACAAAATATTGGTGATATTGTAAAATATGACTTTAAAAATCAGTTTTAAAATACATAGGCGCGGGGCCTCTTTTCAGGGGAAAGCCATATTAGATGACGTCTTTACTTCTACAAGAGCCCGGACGGACAAAGCTAGCCGCAAGCGATGAAAGAGAGAATGATGTGCTGGTCACGTTGCTGCAAATAGATAATTCTCAGGGAAATGAGTGTTTAAAAACAGCACTAGTTGGACCTCCGTTGTTGAGTTTCTTACTCGAAGACACAGATACCCCATGCTTGTGATAATTTATGTATGCACTGCCCCCTACTGGCCGAAAATTACACAGTGGAATCGGTTTTACCAGATTGAGTTAGCTGGTTAGGGCTTATTTTCCGCCACCATTAAGCTTCTACGAATGTAAAAAGACACGGACACATTGAGGACGTTTGAAGAGGGAGACAGAGATGTCCTAAATGTGGTGGTGAACATTCTTTTGAGGACTGTAAAGATGAGGTGTTGGAGAAATGTTGTAATTGTGGCGGTCAGCACAGAGTGACATTTTGGGGGATGTGATGTCATGAGAAGAGAGGTGGAAATGCAACACATAAAAACAGTGAATAAGTTAAGTTATGCAGAGGCAGTACAGAAAGTTCAAAACAACCATGAAACTGTGAGACCATACCGAAAACCAACTTCTGAAATTATTTCAAGAGAAATAAGTGATATAAGAGTGACACATGATACAGGACTAACACCAGAAAAACTCATTTTATTCATAGCATATGTTATCAACTGTGCAGATCAAGCTAAACACAAGACAGAGAAAATTCAAATAATTGTTAAAGGAGCAGAAAAATATATTTCCATTAAAGATCTTTCATGGGAACATGTTAAAACAAAACTTGAAACAGATGGGACGTCAAGTGAACCATCCAATAATGCAAACTAGTTATTTTTCAATGAAATTATTTTTCTGTAGTCAGGGAAGTTGTAGAGCCTGTTTTGAGTTACTGTGAAATGTAGAAGGCAATCATATAATATTTGAAGATTTAGTTTGATTTGTGGAGTGTTTTTTTTTTTGTTTGTTTTGTTTTTAGATACATGTTCGAATAATTTTGATCCAACTTTGGCGGTAATGCACATTACGTTGATTGCCAACCACAATTAAAATCCAAAAGAGAAGAAGAAGAAAGAACCCGGACTTCAGACGCGGTCGATTAAACACTACTTACTTCATCGCTAGACATGTTGCTTGTTGTCGTACAGCTGGCGATGTGCACAATGTGCAGTGGCCTGAAAGTACGCTACGTCACTGATTTATTTACTTTTTGTGCACGCTCCCGCGGTGGCTGCAGTTACTCACAGCGCTGGCCACGGCAGTCACGAGTTTAATTTCTTCAATCTGGCCCTCTACTCCTTTAACTATAGCATTTTATGAAAATGTTGCATTTTCAACCTTTAATGAACAAACATTTATGGCCATCGTGAGTAGGGATGCACCGACACCAAATCCAGCATTTGGTATCTGTCCGATGTTCTTGTACTCCTATTCATAAAAGTGCCCTGGTACTATAGGGCCTGACACCAGTGTCATAGGAGCTCCATTTCTCTTTAACAGACAGTTTTTGCATAAATGCCATAACCCAGACAGCGGTGATTGTGCACTATAAACTGGATAAAAGTTACATAAAAAAACCAAAAAACTACTAGATGGGCGATGAAAGCCGAGCTAAACACACCACTTAACCTGCCGAGGGCAGCTGACGAGGAGCTATGAGGTGTGGAGATATTTCTGGGTAAATGAATACAAACGCCATGGAGTCGTCTTACATGGAAACCACTTTCAAGGTTTACACACTAGCCAAGCCTTCGCAGATGTGTTTTCATGTGTGGGGGGACCGTCACATCCGACGAATTTGGCTTAACAATTTTGGACTGAAACACTGCAATGAATAACATTTTTGGAATAAAATGTTTCCAGAAAGAGTAACTTCTTCAAGTAACCCAAGAATGGCCAGATGAGGATTATTAATTGATGTATTTTCCAACATGGCAAACAGTGTTTCCTGGTGAAAAGTCATAAAGTTGCTTAAACATACGTTATGCCAAAATAAGCATTTTAAATGCAGAGTAAATGTCAGCACAACTTATTCTTCATATTATTGTTCATTATTTGTAATAAATATTCATAACAAAATGTTACATTCAGATTTTTCTTACTTTAATAAATCCACTGTCACTGAACACTTTCTCTACCTGCATGTCCATTCCTCTAAGTGTTTGAAACCGGAAACTGTTTGAGGAAAAAAACACAAATGACTAATGTTTCAATTTGTCTGTAGTTTAAACATCTGACACAAAGTAGCAGGGGAAAGGAAGTCCTTAAGTACCTTTTAAGACAATTTAAACCATTAGGTTAAGATATACAGACATTTTAGTCTGCTGTGAGACTTCCATTAGGATTGCATCCTGCAAGAAGCATTTATTATTTATCTCTTCTCGGAAAAGAATTCATACCAGGTTTTTCCACATTTTGTCCATTTGCAAGAGCAAATATTGATGTACTTTATTGAGATTTAGGTAACAGACCAACACAAGCCAAAATACAAAATATGGAGAAATTCAAAATATTCCCTATATATTTTATCCCTCATGCTGAATGATTCTTGGATTGTTGAGCTCCAGAAAAGCACTAGATGGCAGCAAGAACATAGAAATAATCTGGTTTGCTTTTCTGCAGTGGGTTATAATTTTTCACCACATGATGGCAGTGTTAGTATGAAAACATCTTATTTATCTCCTCTCAGAAGCAGAGACACTGTTTTTGAATCATAGTGACGTTTATTAATGCAGGTATGTTTCCTGTCCAAACTGAATGCAAACACAGCACATACACACCACCAAGCACTATGGGGAATGTAGAGCAAACGGCAGTGGAGAACTGAAGGTGGAAGCTGAACGGTACATCAGTTTGTTGGCCTTGACTGAGGATAAACCCTCGGATTCCGCATCTGCATCATGCCGGCTTTAACAAATGCTCTCATCTTACTTAAGATGGAATCAAGGAGGTTCTATTGTCTTAACCAGACACTAGAACCTCCTTGATTGACATCAATAGTTTTTTCTTGATCTCTCTCCCTCATCTCGGATGCTTTCATGAGTCCCGCTCCTGCTCCCATAAAAATCAACCCAAAACTTAAGGCACCCATATGTGTTCTTAACACTATTGCACCTTTGGCGTTTGGATTTCACTTTCTGATCCGTTGCAAATTTACAACCTATGAGCGGACCGTTTACAAAAAAAAATCTGGGCCTTCATTCTTTAACTTTCAGCTTTTCTTCTTGATGCATTTGTTGACTCAGAAGGAGTTTCCCTAACTTTTCACAGAACTTGGGGCCCTGAAGCCAAGATTCTTCACAACAGTCCAGTGTCATGTGACTTATGGAAAAAATAAAACATAGTCAAATAGAATATACAAGTCAGCAGGTTTAGAGCCTACTGTTTCCAGAGATGTCTACAGCAGGTCAACGATTTCACATCAGGGAGGGGGAGGGAGGGTTTGGGACAAGGAAGATGGAGGGGCCACAAAGTCACGGTCACAGGTGCTGGAGAAGCTCCTCTGGAAAAGCTGTGTATTATTACAACTAGGTTTTGGTTACGCTTCGATACATGTGAGGGTTCACAGTTTTCTCCCTTCAGTGGACAGATGATGGGAAAACGATGATGGCTTATTGCAAAAATTCACAAGCAGTGCACCTCACTGCCTCGGCAAATGGTAGCACAGACTGAATAAAGCATAACAAAGGTCGGGGCTCCATTAGAGGGGTTCTCATTTCTGATTGGTGATGCATAGTATAGTATTAAAGGTCACTCAGATTATATGGATATGTGACGAGGCCACTTTATCGGCATGCCTCTTGGGTTTTTACAGTGTTTGTAAAAGGAATCTGAAGTTGGATGTGCAGATTCAATCAGCCCCATTTAGTCTGACGCCCCTAAAACAAACTGAAGGAATGTGACGAAAATGGAAACATTTTAGGGGGTCGAATACTTTTGAATGGTAATATATCTGTGGGGAAAACTTTCATGTTCACAGCTTTTCTAAAACATAAGTCCCAAATCATGCATCATAACGAGAGAGTTAATCAAACAGAAAGAGAAGAGAATGTTAATATTTCAACTTTTCAGGGAGCTTGTTTAAATGATGTGATCCAAAACTAGAAATTATTTAAAACATTACAGTCTCTATAGTGATTCAACACAGCTCCAGTTACTATTCCCATAACACAGATGACTTGAAATTGCCTTTGCTACTTTTAACTTTTCTAGACAAGATTAGTTGATTATACATGGTGGAGAAGCTGTTAAAGAGTGACATATTTATCATAAAACATATAAATATTCTGTGTACCGGACAGACACAATAATTCTGCTAAATACTAATTTCGGCCCACATAATAGGACAAATCAAATGAATATGGACAAATCGGGGCTCTCAGCTGGACAGAAGTAGCATACACCTCCAAATTGGGCATAGACTGAAGGAAGTCGGGGAGTTTTTTTTATGGGCTGCAGTTCACCAAAGTATATGTACAGTTACTGCTGGGGCCATCATGTGGCCTGCTGAACCTGAATAAAAAATCAAAGACAACTTTCTTAGTGAGACCTAGGCATGGGTCAGAATTACATTTTCACAATGTGACAGCCATAAGTGAAAGTACTAGATGACATCGTAGGCAAGGTTTAAAAAGAAAATGTGTAACTCAATTTAGTTGCTTTAGTTTAAACATGCCTATAGCTAGTTTTCATAAGAGAAATGGATGCTTCTGCTATAGTTTTCACTACTGAAGTGTCTGCCATATGAGATAGATGGGTCAGTCTCTGAATTTGGTCAACTTTGGGGTCTCTGATTAATGAGGAATACACCAACATGAAATTATTTCTGAACATTGCATCTGATAGAGTAGCTCTTAGAAATAATGTTTATTCCAATTATCCATTCAATTTTAAACATTAATAATAATATTTTTTGTTATTTTATTTTTTTTAAAGCAGCTTTTTGTTACGGGGTTGAAGATTTTATCTAAAACCAGCAATTAAGTCCAAATTAGCTAGTGTACGGAGCAGCATATAGCATGTGAAAAACAAGAAGTTAATATATATATTTAAGACAATCATGTGCTGTTTCAAAAACAAATATCATTTTTGCATGTAGCAGGTTTGAAAGGCAGGGACTGATGGCGTTAGTTTGATGATTAAAAACAATCAAATGTATGCGGAGGAATGTGGCATAAATTAACTAAGCGGTTGCTTAGGGCGTTCATGAAAATGTGAAAATTAATCAATTTAATTTAGACTTGTTTCAGTGTACACTATTTAAGATTTTTAAAGTTCTTGTCTTAGCACCAGAACTTTTAAAAACAGAAACTGCTAAATCAATCACTTCATCTGGATTGCATTAATTTGGCCTCTGGTAATAATATAAAGAACTTCAGTGTAATTTTTGACCAAGACATGACATTTAAATCCCATATTAAACAGGTTTCTAAGATTTCTTTCTTTCACCTCTGGAATATTGTGAAAATTAGAAACATCATGTGCAGAGAAACCTGTCCATGCATTTGTTATTTCAAGGCTGGACTACTGTAATTCCTTATTATTAGGAAGTCCACAAAATGCAATTAAAAGCATTCAGTTGATTCAAAATGCTGCAGCAAGAGTTCTGATGAATATTAAGAAGAGAGATCACATTTCTCCTGTTTTAGCTTCTCTCCATTGGCTCCCTGTTAAATCCAGAATATAGTTTAAGATCCTCCTCCTAACTTATAAAGCCTTTAAAAATCAAGCTCCATCGTACATCAGAGATCTGATTGTTCCATATGTTCTTAACAGACCATTTAGTTATCAGAATGCAGGTCTACTGGTAGTTCCTAGGATTTCTAAAAAAAAGAATGGGAGGCAGATCTTTTAGTTACCAGGCTCCTCTCCTGTGGAACCAGCTCCCAGTTTTAGTGCTTGAGACAGATACTCTGTTTTTAAGACTAGGCTTAAAACCTTCCTTTTTGGTAAAGCTTATAGTTAGAGTGGCTTAGGTTATCCTGAGCACTTTTTGTAGTTATGCTGCTATAGGTTTAAGGTTTAGACTGTTTGAAGACAGACTGACCACTTTTCTTCTCTCTTCTACTTTTCTCTTCTACTACTCTCCAAATAACTTTTTTCTGCTGTTATTGCGATTGCTAACCCAGTTTTCTCTCAGTATTTTTCACCCCATAGAAGCTCCACATGGTCTGGTACCCTGCTCAACTATGATGCCCCCTGCTGGATGGAGAACATCGGTCCAGGTGTTGCTCAAAGTCACCGAGCATCCTCCATGCTGTCTCTTCTCTGTCTTCTCAGACCCCCAGACGGTCTTGGCAGATGACCGCTTGTACTGAGCCTGGTTCTGCCGGAGGTTTCTTCCTGTTAAAGGGAAGTTTTTCCTCTCCACTATCGCTACATACTTGCTCAGTATGAGGGATTGCTGAGGAATAGCTGTGGTTGGAGTCTGCATGATCCGGGCACAACCTCACATCGATGACTCATCGCAATCTACTGGGATTCCTTACACAGAAAACTTTTAACTGATTGGAATATTTGTATATTTTATTGAATTGAAATTACTTTTGTTGTAAAGTGCCTTGAGATTACATTTGTTGTGAATTGGCGCTATATAAATAAAAGTGAATTGGATTGAATTAAATTGTTAAACTTTTTGTGTAGTATCTAGGCAAGTTTCTTTGTAACTAATTCTTTCATTAAAATGTTAAAATTTAAATTCTATTTTTTATATTGCAAAAATATTTAATTTAAATGCATTTAAAACGATGAAAAATTATATACTGTACCTATTAATTTATAGTGTTCATTATATTTAAAAAAATAATTTAAAATACAATTTTAAAATTATTTTAATATTCATTGTTTGATTGTTGTGTTACCAGTATTACAATCTGATACTTTAACCTTTCATTTTGTTGGAGTTTGAGAATATCTAAGCTAATATTAACAATTACCTCTGATTGAATGATGCCACTTCCTGGGTGCTTATTTTTAAAAAGTGGAAATTTATATGCTGCTGTGGAGTTGAACAAGTCTGAGGGACATAATTAAATTGTGCCATTTCAAACATAACAACTGATTTTTTCCCCACATTTTTTTAGGCTAATGAAGACGGGCAAAACGTATATTACCAGAAAAAAATCTGGTTACTGTATGTTTACATTTATATTTTATTGACTGATACAGCAACTCTGGTAAAAGGGGATATACTTGCTTGGCTGCCTCTACTCATTAGAAACCCATCAAACTTTTAAAAACCTCAATTTCAAAATAAGTTTGTATGTCTTAATGCAAAGAAACATATATCCTTATTTTTCTTGGTTTAAAATGTATTTTTGCAGTTAACTTTTAATTAAAATCTTGATGGTAAACCTTTGTGACACAAAGTGCACCGAAATCAGAGAATCACTCAGACATATGCACCATATTTCAGCCACCTGATTAGCAGTGTCCAAGCAACTGGACTCCATTGAACTTTTCTAGGTAAGTAATTAAAAGTATTATACTGTGTTGGAACATTATGGTGGGAAACAAATATTTTTTGTGTGTTTTTTTTTATTTTTATGTAGCTTTGTAAAACCACTACCTTCCTTCCTAGCAGTAACCGGCCCCTGCCTAGTGAAGCCTCACTAAAATACACAATAATCTCCATTGTAACAGCATCTAGACAAGGCGAGGAAAAAGGACAAAAAAAAACCAATCACAGAAATATCCAAAAACATAACAAGTGTAGGTTAAACCAAAGTCAAGTAAGTAAAAAGTAAAAATATACCATCAAATTTTTAAAACTCAGAACATATAATATTTATATTAAAAATTCCTCAACAAATCCTAGAAAAGTGAGCAGCATCTTGTTGGTTGCTGTCACCAAAAGCTAAAGAGTCATGTTGGGAAGAGGACACGGATGTTTGGTTTATGGATACTGGGACCAGAACCAGCGGCTCAAAAACCCGTCAGCGTGTCGGCATCAGCATTTTTTAGGGGGCATATATTTGTGGGGTTTTTATATGTTCTCATTCCCTCTGCTATTATTTTTTGAATCATGCAGATTATAATCATCTGATATAATTCATAAACAGGCAAACACTGAACATAAATTAGATCCTTTATAGATAAAAATGTAAAAAGCTAATAAGACAGCAGTGAAGGAGGTGACGCTAGTCGGGCTGCGGGTGTTCAAACAGGAACAAGTCATTCCTGAAGAGGAGGGCTCATTGGTGCAAACGAGCCGAAATGCGCTCAATTTGGTGCTAAATCTTCCAGCAGAAGACAGCTCCTGTTTCCTAAGATGTGGAGGGTAGCTGGAACGGTCCTTGACGTGATGTGGAGGCAGAGTTGGGGGTGGGGCTGTCCAGGAGAGGTCACAGTTGCTTTCATCTAATAATGGACAGGATAGGAGATCTGCTGCTTTATGGAACGCAGTCTATTCAGATGTCTAGGTGTACACAGTGGTGGCAGAGAGACCTCCATCAAAACGTGGTGCTATGCTGCTTGGTGGGGCAGGAGACTCCTTGTCGGAGGGTTCTCTCCTATCTACCCCAACCCACCCCGTCTCAGAGGCCACTGTCAAGGATCAGGACTGCAACGAGATACAAATATAATTTCAGATATACTTTGCAGAAGGTTCTGGACATCTTGCACATCTTTTCAGAGTTTTACTTTTTTGGGATTCATTCTAACTAAATGTTTTTCAGTGTTTAATATAACCAGACATTCATTTTTTCATGGATGGATGGATGGAAGAATTGATGGATTGGCTGGATGGACGGACGGACGGACAGACAAACAAACAAGTGAGTTGATGGATGGATGCATTATATGTAAATTACTTGCCCAATGTGTGCATTAATGGGGAAACGATTATATATGCCGATGATACGGTAATTTTTACACAGCCCATCAGCTTTCATTAGCCCTAAACTATTACAAAAATGGCTGAATAATTCATGCTTGTGCCTCAATCTTAAAAATACTTTTTCAATGTTTTTTATTAAACCTAGAACAACCTTATCCCCAGTAAAAGTTTATTTGGATGGACAAGAATTATTTCATGTTGAGGAGTTTAAGTATTTGGGAGTGCTAATAGACTCAATATTATCTTTTAAAAAACACATTAAAAAAGTATAGAAAACTGTAAAAGTTAATATACGGAATTTAAGACACACTTGCAAATCATTGATGGAGATGGAAATTAGCCGAAGGCTATAATCTAACATATTTACATTTGTGAAAATGTTACATGATATGTACTGTTCCTTTTCAAAATAAAAAAAAATAAAAAATATGTTTACACATCATAACAGGATGATGTTAGTCTAGAAGTGCAGGTATTTTTCCATAATCCTTTTTTTCACTTACAAAATCCTTTCATCTAACAGCTAAAACCATTTGACATCTCTTTTATTTTCATCCATCAGCATTAAACCAACAGTTTTTTTGTCAAACAAATCAGCTTCAAAGAGTCACCCTGTGCCTTGAAGGCTTCCTCCTGAACCCAGACTAAGGAATCTCTGTAAGGTCGTCTCTTATCATACGCCAGCACTGCTGTGTACCTCTGCTTTCCGCTGCAGTTCCTCTGTGGGAGACTCTGTTTCCCTGATAACCACCGCTTTTGTCACCAGCATGTCGGGATGCTGCTGCTGGGCCTCCTGGATTGCCATGGCGAGCGCCTGGAGCCATACAAACACCAAAACATAGATCGTCATCCTTGCATATCAGCCTTTGAAGGTTTTAGGGACAAACTGAACAGACACACTGAGCGAATGTTTTCAGGACTCTGCCTCTCACCTGATGCTGGTCCACATCATCGTCTCCTGTGATTATGATCCTTTTTTCAATTCTTGTCTCTGAATATCCTCCCTTAACAGTCTGGAGAAAAAATAACAACAGTTAGTGACTTAGCCAAAATATAGTAATATCCCACTTATAAAATACTAATTTTACGTATGAAAGTGCTTTTCATACAAAATTGCACCTCAAAGTGCTTTACAAATTAAAATTACCCAACACAAACCATATTTCCATCCTGGCGTCACAGAATTAAAAATTTGCACAGTTACCCCCCCACCCCCCACCTCACCCTCCCACCCCACTTGATGGGGGGTGGGGGGAGGGGGGGAGGGGGTTCTTTCCCCACTTTAAGCAGGGCTTAAAGTGGGGAAAGTAAATTATGGATATAATCAAACTTAAAGTAACCCAAGCTAATCATGAGGTGGCTGGGCTAAACCTTCTCCCCCAAGCAACTGTATCCTGTGCAGATTAGAATTTCCATTCAGTCATAAACTGATCAGTGATTCAACTGTAACCAAATAAACAAGCATTGTGTTACCATTGTTTTACCTTGGTAACTTGTGTTGTGGTTGCTGATGTGATGCTTTCGGCCGTGATGGTCAGAGGGGACACAACAGACTCCCTCCCTTGGGGACTGGCTTTTACCTGCAGCACAGTAATACAGAACGGTCATAAACACACATTGAACAGGTTCATACAACATGTGCTGCTCTGGTAGCCAAGGGATCTGAGTGCCCTGGCTTAAAGGTCACACAGACATGAGGGAACGATTTTATACCTTAATCAATTAGCAATAAAGATCAGCTAGAACCTATTGTTCTATGAGAGATATTCTGGGCAGCATCAACAATGTGGGCGGTTCCCATAACGAACGAACAAACGAACGAAAGAAAGAAAGAAAGAAAGAAAGAAAGAAAGAAAGAAAGAAAGAAAGAAAGAAAGAAAGAAAGAAAGAAAGAAAGAAAGAAAGAAAGAAAGAAAGAAAGAAAGAAAGAAAGAAAGCTCTTGACTTCTCAGCTGAGATCATGGTGAGTGATTACCAATGTTGGAGAATACATGAGTCATGATTGCTGCATGAAGGAGCCTGGGGGATTAGGAGCATCAGTAGATAAGAATGGTGTGTCCCCAAAGTGTACCTGCATGTTTATACATCAGAGGATCCAAACAACAAAACTTGATACACTGGCTACAACACTGTTACACCCACATTGGACTGGCAGCACTCAAAGTAATTTGTTCCAATGGTATTGGCTGCGTGGCTGCTATTCACATGGCTTATTTTTGCAGCTCTAGTCGCAGCAAAAGGGAACTCCCCAAGAAGCTCAAATTATATATGCAATATTGTTTGTAGAAAAAAAAAGGGCCAGGCTCAGGCGTCTTGCTCATAAAAATCAGCATGGAATCTGAGGTCACATGAAGGGACGCCCACCCCCAAATTGTGCATCTACTAGTTTCAGGAAGACCTAATGAAGTTTTACATTTTTCGAGCTAAGGTTTGAATATCACCGGTATGTTTCACATTGTAAGAAGAAATGTGAATACCTTTATTGCATTTGTTATTTATTTTCGTTTTTGTACTTTGAATGAGTTTTGTACACAGAATATATTCATCTATGAAGACTAGAGTCTGTCAGGTGTACTTGAGTGAGATGTGCTCTCCCATGGGCAGGAGATTGAGACCATTAACCTTATAGCTAGCAGAACAAACCAAAGGAATGTGTAGTTAGGGCAGATGGCCGTTCATCTGTTTAAATTTGTGCTGTGTGAACTTCATTTTATACACTCATGGCTCCTGCGTCTCATTGTGGTAAGATATTTCTGGTAAATATAGGAACCCGAGGTTTTATTTCTAACAGATAGTTTAAGGGAAGTCCTAGCTCTGATGTAGAGGGAGGAAGAGGTGAAAACGTAGGAGCGCTGATCTCTCAGTTACCGGAGCTGGCCTATCAGCACTCGGATTAGTTGCTAGCTTTGGAATGGATATAGCCTCCTGCATCAGGGAAGTAGTCATAATTCTGGCCACAATACTACGCCATACTAGAAAAGGTCCTGAATTTCTGTATATCTGCTAATAAGAAGGATGTACTGTGTTTTTATACCATTTGTATTTTATTTAGATATCCAAACACAAAATATTTTTTTCTATTTGATAAAGAGTTTAAGAGCTGTCAGAGATAGACGTTTTCTGCATCTGTTGATCATATTCTTCCAGTTTAAAAATCTGTTTGCTTGTTTAAAACGCCACGTGCTTTCCCATTAATGTTGGATGATTTGTTTCTAAATGTTGTTTGAGTGAAAAAAAGACAGCTTTATTAACATGCTATCTGCTGTTGGGTTTTTTACCTCCTGGTGACTGACTGACTGGTTACGTTTTTGATGACTGTTTTACAGCTTTTGTTGCTTACAATACATTTACATTATAAAAACAGTCTTTCATGATCTCAGTTTTGTGTGGGTTGACACTTTATGCATTATTTGAGGCTGTGTGGGGTTAGGTCCTGAAGCAACTGTTTCTGGACAGATGTTGCTCCATGACGGGGCTTTTCATGGCTGGGAGGAAAAAACTGTAATTCATATTTGCAGTTATTCATGAAGAGATTCATCTATGTGATTATTGATTAAGATTAAGCTACCTTATATGATTCTTGCAACATTTGATATGATCATTTGAATGCATAACTACCACATAATTGAATTACCTGTTGTCACTGTGGAATGCCATGGATTTACTCGGGAAAATAAAAAAAATTAATTATGTTTTCTTTCTATATAAAATACACATGTATTTGTACGCAATCATAAAATCTCAATAGCTAGATAGAAGATAATTAATATATTTTAACCATACCATCGATTATAGTTCATAAATAAAAATATATACTGAAGCCTATTTACCCCATTAAGTTACCTATGTTGCAAAGGTCAGTTATCTTTTTTGATAACCTTTAGATAAGATCTATTATAAGATAAGACATTTAATGTCATATTCAGTTTACAAATGACCTAGATAGAAGAAATAATAAAAGGAGAGTAGCAGAGTTCCCCATGCAACCACACAGACCTAACGTATGTGCTTCTTAGAGAAAGAACAATTAGAATAACTGTTACCCACTGACAATTTTATTATCCTGTCTTGTCACTTTTAAATTTAAAAAATAAATATTGGAGCCACATTTGGAGCCACATATTGCTTTATTTGGCTACAAATAAGGTGCCACAATGTTCAAGAAAGCTTAAATAAAATACTTTTTTCCTGCGTAGGTTCCCCAAAAGGCCTCTACGAGGGTGTGGGCTCAGCCCTCAATGTTCCTGTGTCCAGGAGACGCCCCTGTCGGGTGTAGCTAATAAAAACAGTATCAGGCTTCAGACCTTCGGTCTGATCATCTAACAGGGATCAGCGAGAAACAGATTTCACATTTTGTGACCATGATCCCTCCCTCCAAGAGGGCAACATGTTGAAATTTAATGCACAGAATGGAACACAAAAACACTAAAACACACTAAAACACTTTTTTACTATGTAAAAAAAACTAATGTGACGCCAACAAAGAAGTGTTACACAGCTGAGTACAATTGATAGGTCATTAAAGCTCAACTTCAGTCATAAGGTTGTGTTATGCACCACCAGATCCATGATTACATAAAGTAAGCCACCAAAAGTTGTTTTTCTCTCAAATAGAGCTTCAAATGTTGTTCTCCAGCTCCACTCTCATGCCCATATATGGTCACCTCTGCCTCCAAGTACACCAGAATCAAACCCAAGGCTTTAAATTGTCTCTCTGAATGCTTGGTTGTCGTGTTTTACATATTCTTTAATTATGTATGTACCCCCTTTGTTGTTAGATGTGACAGTTTCAACAAATAGCTGCAATATTTGACCTGAAGAACAAGCATTTGCTAAAAAAAGGACAATTATTCAGAATAATGTGTTCGTTCAAAGGCGTTCAAGCTTTTATTTGACAAAATTAACATCCTGAGTCATTATCGTGACAGTAAGTAACAATTCTGTGGCTCGCATGAGGCGATTCATTTGGACACTCACTCAAATAAAGGTCAAGACTACAGCAGAGCCAGTGCACAGACACATAAATTACTGTCAGTTTGATGGATGTCCTCTACAAAGACACTTACAGGGGAGCCATTTTCCTTGGGAACAACAGGAGATTCCTGGGAGCTGACAGCTACAGGGTTCTGAAAGGGAGAGAATGAAATGGCTTTTTACAAATACAAATAAGCAGTTAATACAGAACAACACTAAAGGGTTTGTTTGCTCTCCCAAAGAACTTGATCCACACTGATTTTAAAATTCTAAGAAAGAAAGAAAGAAAGAAAGAACGAAAGAAAGAAAGAAAGAAAGAGGAATCTGTCAGTATCAGATCCAGTATCTTTAACCCTTAAAAATAAATGTGTTTAAACCCTAGTATATAATTCTCCATCTACGTTGAAATGGACAGAACAAACACCTTTTTTACAAGGTCTCTCCATCACCTACGCAACGACAGATGGAATAGAGCCCCATTTTCTAACTATCCATCTCAGTAAACGGAGGGCATATGTCTATGATAGCCAGAGATAATTTTACCAGAACGGTACTCCATAGTCGATGTAATCCGTAGTCAATACAGCGTTTTGGCACTACATGCTTTATATTGAAATGAGCATTTATCTAAAATGGTCTTTTGCCGACTTTGAATACAAGAAGGTGAAGAGAACAACAAAAAAGGCTGCTGTGTTTGTTTACATGCCGGTTTAGAGTATTCAATGAGCTACACTTCAAGCAAAAAGCTTTCCGGCTCAGTCAAATTCAAGTCCAATTTTGGATTATTCAAAACTCACTTTTTGATTGTATAGAAAATAAACTCTAGTTGACAATGGTATCCAGATTTGCCATAGAAAGTATTTAGTCAGCCACTAATTGTGTAAGTTCTCCCACTTAAAAAGATGAGAGAGGTCTGCAATTTTCATCAATGGTACATGACAAAAAGTAAAATAAAAAAAAATCCAGTAAATCATGTTGTATGATTTTGAAGAATTTATTTGTAAAATGATGCAGAAAATAAGTATTTAGAGAATTCCAGGCTGATGAGGAGGATGAGCTGCTGAGTTCTCGCGAGAGCTGTGCATAGGTGAACATGGCGGTTATGTGGTAATGTATACACCCAGGTAAAATAAGACAATCATTTTGAATCAAACGCAGCTTCTAAAATAACCATCAAGTTACTTTTTTTTTTCTCTAAACAACCTGGACGAGGAAACATTAGATTCGCTGGAGTGCTACCTAGACGAGTGCTTTGATAACATCGTTATGGGTAAGTCACGGAAACCTGCTTCAGATACAACAACGAGCACACCGTCGCAGAAGCGCACTCGTTCCGAGGCTAGCACATCCACCGACTCGCCAGATAGAAGCTACGGCGACATCCTGGACTCAATAGACAAGAAGCTAACCAGCCTGGACGCCCGTCTCGCGCTGGTTGAGGTTCTTCATAAAGAATTTCAGGCTTTGAGGGAATCGCTGGAGTTCAGCCAACAACAGGTAGCTTCGCTAGTTACAGAAAATCAAACACTAAAAGAAGACGTTAAGAAACTCACCGAGGGGATGAAGCAGCTGTCTGGAGTAAACAAAAGCTTCAAGGAGTCTATCCTAGACATCCAGGCCCGATCAATGAGGGACAATCTTGTTTTTTCGGGGATACCAGAGCAGCCTGAGGAAGATGCTGAAGTAGCCGTGCGAAAGTTCATTCAACACCAACTGAAACTGCCAGACGACACGGTTAAAAGCATAACCTTCCATCGGGTTCACCGACTCGGAGGTAAGAAGCCCAACAACACCCGCCCGCGACCAATTGTTGCAAAATTTGAACATTTTAAACAAAAAGAACAAGTCAAAGGACGCGGGAGAGAGCTACGGGGGACGAATTACAGCGTTAATGATCAGTTTCCGAAAGAAATCCTGGACAGAAGACGCGTGTTATTTCCAATTAGAAAAAAACATATTAGTGAGGGCTGTAGGGCTACGGTTAGTGTGGATAAACTGTATGTTAACGGTCAGCTGTTTAGGGACCCTCAGGTTACTCCTTGGCTTTATTAGTCATATTTAACAGAACCAAGACAGAATTAGCTTTATCAGACAACTATAGTTTAAAAAAAAAAGCACAGCTCAGCAGGCTGTTTTTGTTTGTTAATGTGGGTAGGGGCAGGGCTGTGCACTTTTTTTTTTTTTCTTTCATTTTTTCTTTTTCACTATTATCTTTCTCACATGTGTACAACCAAATCTCTTTATCACCTTTTTTCCTTTTTCTCTCTCACACACACAGACTTTTATCATGGCATATTCATGTTTTTCCATCATACTTTCATTCTGTACACACCTGTATGGTGCATTATTTGCCTCGCTTTATCTCTGCTTCTGTTTTTTTTTCAATCTGGCAACCCCATGGACAAACCAAAATTACACCTATATTCATCCTTGGCGATAGTACATATCTAAGGTTTATCTTAGCTCTATGAATCCTGTAAAATTTATAACATGGAATATTCGCGGCGCTAGCTGCAGAGATAAAACCATTAAGATTTTCAACCATCTTACAAGACTGAAGGCAGATGTCGTCTTACTACAGGAGACTCATAAATCAAGTTCAACAGCTAATGATTTAAAAACACCAGAGTATCCTAATATATTTTCTTCATGCTATAACTCTAGACAACGAGGAGTAGCAATATTAATAAATAGAAATACTAATTTTAAAGTAATAGACACAGCTACAGATCCAGAAGGTAGATTTATAATATTAAAACTATTTATAAATAACCAAAAGTTATGTATAGTTAGTATATATGGTCCAAATGTTGACGACCCCTCATTCTTTCATACTTTCTTCTCGGTTCTGGCTAATCACATGGATTGCTCACTTGTTCTTGGGGGAGATTTCAACTTTGGACTAAATGAAGAAATAGACAGGCTCAGTACAGCAGGGACTCAGCGCAGATGGCAATCCATAGATATAGTTAAACAGTACATGAGCGATTATGGACTCTGCGATGCATGGCGATCGCTTCATCCCAACGACAGAAAATACACTTTTTACTCAAACGTACATCATTCTTATTCTAGATTGGACTATTTGTTAGTCAGCAGCTCACTGTTGAATGACATTTCAGACACTGAGATACATCCTATAGTGATCAGCGATCACGCTCCTGTTTCTTTAAATTTAGCAAATAAAATTGCAACCCTTCAATATAAAAATTGGAGATTTAATACATCATTACTTAAGGATAAAGAATTTATTAAATATATTGAAAAAGAATGGGCTTCATACATGGAATTTAATGATCTCCCTGGTATGTCGCCATCCACTCTATGGGAAGCAGGGAAAGCTGTGATTAGAGGTAAAATAATTTCATTCTCATCAAATAAAAAGAGAACAGAAAATAAACATGTTCAGGAATTAGAAGAAACTATTAAATCATTAGAACCTTCCCTGGATAAAGAGAGCTTAAGTAAAATAAGGAAAGCAAAATTAGAGTTAAATGAAATTATTAATAAAAGGACGCAGTTCTTAATCCAAAGACTTAGAATAGAAAACTTTGAACATAGTAATAAATCAGGTAGCTTCTTAGCTAATCAGTTAAAAATAAATAAAGAAAAAACAACTATATCTGCAATCAAAGACAAAACTGGGAATATAATATATGACCCTGAAAAAATAAACAACACTTTCAAAGAATTTTATGAGACGTTATACACACCAGAGATAAACCCTTCAAATAATGATATTGTACAATTTCTGGATAAAATAACTCTTCCTAAACTTTCAGACAGTCAAGCAAAGGCCCTGGATTCACCGCTAACAGTGTCTGAACTCCAGGAGGCCCTCCAATCTATGCCTAATAATAAAGCTCCAGGTCCAGATGGATTTCCAGCAGAGTTCTATAAAGAATTCTGGAATATTCTGGCACCAACATTTTACAAAATGTTACAGGAAACAAAGGAAAATGGTCGAATACCACCAAACATGAATTCTGCCTACATCAATCTTCTATTAAAACCAGGAAAAGACCCTATGTCTCCTACCAGTTATCGTCCGATTTCTCTTATCAATGTGGATCTGAAAATAATTTGCAAAGCTCTTGCAAGAAGGATAGAGAAAATAACACCTCTAATAATCCACCCGGATCAAACAGGTTTTATAAAAGGTAGGCTCTCTTCCACAAATTCACGTAGATTAATAGATTTAATAGATTATTCCCACTGTAAAAACGTCCAAACCAATATATTATCTTTAGATGCAGAAAAAGCATTTGATAGAGTTAACTGGAAATTTTTATTTGCAGCCTTAAATAAATTCGGATTCAGTAATTCTTTTGTAAACTGGTTAAAAATATTATACAGCTCACCAACAGCATGTATTAGGACCAATAATCAAACATCATCAAGGTTCTTTCTTCAGAGAGGTACCAGGCAGGGATGTCCACTTTCTCCCTCCCTCTTTGCTATTTTTATTGAACCATTAGCAGCAGCAATCAGGCAAAATAATAATGTTAAAGGTATACAATGCAACAAAATAGAACATAAAATCAGTTTATACGCAGATGATGTACTACTTTTTCTACAGCATTCACAAACTTCCTTGTATCAGGTAATTGAGTTAATAAAATCTTACTCAAGAGTTTCAGACTATTCCATAAATTGGTTAAAATCTACAGTCCTTCCAATCAACTGTTCTTAACCAGAGTCCTGTTGTTTGGCAGCTCCGGTCCGGAAATTATTACATATCTAGGTATCCATATCTCACAAGGACTGGCAGACTTATCTAAGCTAAAACTACGTCAATCACTTTTAAAAAAGTGGAGGATGATCTGTGCAAGATGGAAATCACTTCCATATCACTTATTGGAGGGGTTAGCTACAATTAAAAAGGATGGTAATTCTGCACCTTGAACAATCAATTATTTATTTCAATGATCCCAAGCAAACCAATCACTGAAATTGGCTTTAGAATCTCTGGACTCTTCTGTTTCATAAATTCCTTTCGAAAGATAAACCCCAGTATCAGTTAAAATCACTACAGGAAGTACCAAAGATAATGGAGGTCTAGACCTACCAAACACTTTCGTCATTATTTCTTAGCTAACAGGACTCCATACACAATCAAGGATGGGGTAAGTAAAAACACAGTTATATCGATGAGTGTGGGTGATGATTAGAACAGGACACTATGCAATAAGATAAAAACTTTCAGATCTACCTTTTGTTTAGTCAAATTAAAAACAAAATGAATGTTTCAAAAGTATACAATATCAGCCTCCTCTCTGACAGCTTGGTGGGTAAGTTAGTTTCTTAAAATGACACATGACCTCACTAGTCACATGCAGCGTACCTACACCATCTGGAATTACACCCGGATTGGATCATCTTACAAAAAAAAATGCCATATATATATTTATCATGATTAAACTTTCGGGCTGGAGTTGTAAAGGAATTGAATACCTGGGAGCAAATATTTGATGGAAAAGGACTTTATCCCCTTAATACATTGGTTACACAATTCAGGAATTAAAAGAATAAATTCTTAGAATACCAACAAATTATTTAAATCAATCTATAATAAATAAATTTAGGCTCAATACAGTGATTTACAAATTACACGGAAAAGTTTTTAGAACTTCCTTAATCTTAACCTTCCCAAACTGCTATCTATAATATACAAAACATTAAATAGAATAGATGAATCAATAGCCTTCCTATTTCAAAATGGGAGATGGACTTGTCATCTCAATTGACCAAAACCTCCTGCTCTGGTCTCAAATTTTCATTCAAGAACCTTTTTTTTTTTCAAAAATTTTTTTCTTAAAAGAAAAAAATCCTAATCTACAATGATACATAAAAAATCCTTCATAGAAGTGCATTATACAGGGCAGCGGATGTTCAAGATGGGTTATACGCCGTCTGATTAGCCGTTACAATGTACAAAGCAAATCTACCAGACAATATATTCATGTCTTTGGTTCTGCCACCTGTTAAAAAATATTGGTACTCGATATGTGAAGAGCTATATCAAAGTGTTGAAATGTAATATCACACCTGTCCCAGAGTTTGCTTTGCTGGGTAATATAGATGAAGTTACCATTGGATACAAAGTCTACTGCAATTCTTTTTAAATCGCCTTATGCTCGCTAAGAAATAATATCCTCTTGAACTGGAAAAATAAAAAATACTTGAATATTAATCAATATAGCAGATCTCCATCTGGATTACATTGGGTTTAGAAACGGCACTATCGCCTCCCATACTGTATCAATCCCTTTCTGGTCACCCTTGATCAGTTCATCACCTAGAGGGGTCGGGCCCTGATTCGTTCTAGTGCGGAACCACCGGTTGCCGACCCCCCTGTGGGCTAAGGGTTGGTGGTGATCTGCGGGGGAGGTCCTTGGGGTGTGGGTACCGCTTGCGGTTCGGCGATAGGTGCCCGAGACCTCGTGGGGTTGGGGACTTTTGGGGTCTTTTTGTGGGTGACTCCCTGTGGCTGCTGTAGCGCGCGCCTTTAGCAGGCGGTCCACGTGCTGGCGGACGCCGGGTACTGGGCCTGGTGCCTAGTGCTGCTCCTGTAGGGGGGCCTGGACTGGGCCTGGGGCTCGGGGTTCTAGGCCCCCCGGCGGCGCGCCCCCCCTGCTCCCCCCGCCCCCCGGCCCTGGCGGGGCTTGGCCGGGGGGGACGGCCGCTGCCGTCGGTGCCGGCTGGGGGGGGCTGTGGTCATAGCCGGTTGGTGGCGGGCGCTGCCGCCCTATCTCCATTCCCGGGCTGGTTCTGTCGCTTGCTCCCCGGTTGGCCGCTTGCCGCGTTCGGGCGTCGGCGAGACCGGCCGTGGCCGGGTTGGCGGCTGTCTACCCGGGCCCGATCGGCTAAATTCACATGGACATGGCTCCTGGGTCTTGGTCTTATGCCCTTCGCAGGGGTCGGTGCTGGGCGTGGGGGGCTTCGGCCGTTTGTTGGTCGGCCTCCACAGTACAGACCAGTTGGTGGCGGTGTGGGCTGGTGGGTTGGAAGTGCATGGGTTTCTGTTGCCCACCCGGCCAGATCGGGGCTGGTAGAAAGCAAGGCTGGAGGATGTCTGGCCTGGGGATTGGCCCGACAGGTGACTTCGGTCTGCTCACGGCCCTGGCGCGGCAATGTCCTGGGGACCCGGGAGTCGGTGGCCTTTGGCCGGGGTTCCGGCCTGGCCCGGGTGATCCTCGGACGCTGGCGGTGCCTGGGGCGATATTATTGGCGGGGAAGGCTTTTTACCATCTAGCACAGGCGATACTTTTTAACGGGTTGTGCGCTTGGGACGGGAGGGGGAGGGGGAGAGTTGAGGGTGAGGGGGGCTAAACTCAATCCTGGGGTGTCTAGTGACATGTGTTTTGTTAGCAGTGTGAATGTAGGGGAGGATTTAGATATGCCCCTGGCACTGGGGGCTGCTGGTTGATTTCCGCAGGCCCCCGCGGGGCTCGGGGCAACGGTACCGCTGCCGTGGGCCCGACTGGAGTGCTGGGGCTCCCACCTGGTGGATCGCGGCCCGGAACGGGGGCGCCTATTGGGAGTCAGCAGGGGAGCTGGCTCCCTGGGTTGGCAATGGTCACCCCAGTTATTTTTTCCCATCCCCATGCCTCTGTCCAGCTGGCTCCTTCATTCTACGCCATTCACAAGGCCTTGGGACGTGGGGCACGTCACAGGGGTGCGGGATGGAGCTTCCGTCTTCGTACCGGGTGGCGGCCTGGGATCCCGATTTTTTTGAGCAATTTAGACAAATACACTTGCAACATTTTACAGGGAACGCACATGTAGGGACTGGCGGTGTGGCGGCCACAGGCGGAGAGACCCCCCGTTGAGGGTGGCCTCGCCTGTAGGTGCGGCATCCACTGGTTAAAGCATCATAGACACTGAGGGCCCGGGGGGGGGAGATGGGGGTACCCGGCAGTATTCCCATGTCCCCCCCCCCTCATGTTTTAAGTGGCACATTAGAACAAACACGCAAACAAACACAACATTGAGATGGGGGAGAGAGGATGGGGGGTTTTCCACACCCCTGTTGTTGGACCATCAGGGGTCGGAGCCCGGACTGAACATCTCGCCGTCTGGTCGGGGTCTGGGCTGGTGGCCTGCTCTTGCGGTGTGGGGCCTTGGCGGTCTACTTGTCCCGTCCTGTGGGAAAGGGGTCTGTCTACTCGGGTGCAGGGGGCAGGGTTCTTATCGGGGGTGTCTTGTACCTGGGCCTGGGAGTATGGAGTATCGTGTAGTCCCCTTGCCCGGGGGTATGAATGAGGGTTAGCGTACCTTTTTTCGTTATGTCCTTGTATTTGTAAGAAAGTGTTACCACAAGAAAGGGAGGGTACGTATGAGTGTCTCTGTCTGTCTATGTCTACCTGTCAGGTTGGGTGTTTGGCTGCTCTCTGGCCTGATGCATCTTCTTCCCTCCCCGTCACTCCCCGTCGGTGATGGTTGCTCCTGCCCGCTGGTTGATGATGACTCTCGATGCCTGGGGCTGGGGGTCCCGGTTGCGGCCCGGCTCGGTCCTGGTGCATGTCGGGCGGGTCCTGGGTGGTCCGGTGTGTCGGGCGGCCGCTGTTTCGGGCCGATGTCCTCCTTGGATTGACTGGGGCACCTCTTATGGGGGTGCCGGGTTTGTAGAATAGGTTGGTGCCGTCCGGTGGATCGGTGGGGACCGTGCCTGGCGCCCAATCCTCCTGCCGGTTCCAGGACTTCAGCTGGCTGGTCTGTTCGCCTGGTGGGGCTGTCCGGCATTGGCTGGGCCCCTGATCTTGGCGCCCCACGTGGGGCGGGATCTGGACCCTGGAGCTGGAAGATCTGGATGTCCAGGTGCCGGCTGGGCGCGGCCTGGGGAGGGCGTACATCCGCTGTGGCTCCCTGGCGTGTGGATGTGTGGGGGCGGGCCGGGTTGTTGGCGGTGGGTACTGGTCCGGGGTGGCGGCGGCGTGTGTTGTCCGTCGGTTGGCTGCGGGTCCTCCTTGCCTGCGGCGGCGGCGGGGGACCCTTGTCGGCTGGTCACTGGTTGGGGCCCCGCTGGGGGGTGGGGTGCCCCTGGTCCCCGTGGCCTCCGGTTCCTGGTCCGGGCCCGCCCTGGCGTAGCCGGTTACCGGCGGAGCCCGTGGGCTCGTCACTGCGATCTCTCGGGCCCCAGCATCGCGGCTGGTGGGTGCTCCCCTGGGGCTTCCATCTGTTCCCCTCTTGGCGGGTGATCGACCCTGCGCTGATCCGCCTGTGGACTCTGTACTCTGTGGGACGCTGGATGCATACATCTCTTGCCTCCTCCATGTCTGTGCCGATTCCTGTAGGACGGATTGACGGTTCCTTACACCAGCTATCAATCACTTGCATGGGGAAACCTTATTCCGACCTGCATGCTCGCACACACATAGGTGTGGGGACATAGGTGAGGACGGACATATCTTAAGCTGAGGTTATCATCATTAGTTAGTTGTTCACAGGAGCTTACCAGAAACATTTGTATTATGTTCATTAATCAATGCTTGTGTGTAGTGAATGTGTAATTCTTTGTTTATTCTACCAGATCCGAACTATTGGTTTGGTTCTGTACACTTTGTTGTTTTTGTATTACTGTTTCTCTGCCGTCCGGCAGAGGTGGAGGACTGGGATGTTTTGTGTTCTTTATTTACCTCCCTGTCGTGTGTCATCGGTTCGCCCCTCTGTTGGTCCGGTTTCTTTTCTTCACCTTCTTCCTTTCTCCCTTCTTGTCTCAGTTTAATGTCCATGACGTCAGGAAATTGAACCCACAGTAATCACTAATAAAGATTTTTCATACATATACATCAAGTGGCGTACTACAGCGAAGCTGTAATACTCTGCTTGGGAAAGTAAAACTGTTGGGCTTGTACTTGGTACTCAGACACCAATTCTGAGTAGCATACTGCTAGACAGGACACGTTAAAAAAAAAAAAAATAAAAAAAAAAAAAAGTATTTAGCCACTGCCACCACCTCACAGACCTGTTACTTCTTTAAGAAGCTATTCTATTCTCTACTACTTACCTGTATTAATGGCACCAGTTTAAACGCAATATGTATAAAAGAGACCTGCCCACACCTTCAGACAGTCACACTCGAACTTCCACCTTGGTCAAGGCCAGAGAGCTGTCTAACGACACCAGGGACAAGATATCTGGGACCACAGAAACCAAGGTTACTGATAGATACTATAATACTAAGTAAAGATGGATTCAAATCATGCAGTCTCTTTGCCTAAGCTAGCACTTGTTACGGGCCATCTAAAGTTTGCCAGCGACCAACTGGATGCTCCAGAGACGGACTGGGAGAATATCATGTATTCAGATGAGACCAAAATAGAACTCTTTGGTGTAAACACCACTTGCTGTGTTTGGTGGGGGATGAATGCTGAGTTGTATTTCAAGAATCCCATACCAACAGTGAAGCATGGCGGTATAAACACTATGCTTTGGGGTTACTTTTTGCAAAGTGGACAGGACGACTGATCCGTATTAAAGAAAGGATGAATGGGGCTCTGGATCGTAAAATCTTTGGGGAAAAAATACTTCCATCAGTGAGAACACTGAGAATGAATCCTTGCTGGATCTCCCAGCATTATAAAGGTCTCAAACAGACCTCCCTGACAACAAAGGAGTGGCTACATAAAAAATAATTTCAAGGTCTTGGAGTGCCCTTGCCAGTCTGCAGAATTCAATCCAATAGGGAATCTGTGAAGGAAGATAAACTTGTGTGTTGCTCAGTGACAGCCCCAAACATCACAGCTCAAGAAGATCTGCATGGAAAAATGGGGCAAAAATACCAAAATCATTGTGTGTAAACCTGAGGAAGACCTACAGAAAACATTTGATCCCTGTTATTGCTAACTAAGGTTAGTTTGCAGAGTGTTGAAATTGACTTTTGTTATTGGCCAAATGCTATTTTCGCATAAATTTACAAATAAATTGTTTAAAATCATACGATGTGATTTTCTGAATTTTTCTTTTACATTCTGTCTCTGATAGTTGATGTATACCCATGATGAAATTAACAGAACTCTCTCATCTTTTTAAGTGGGAGAACTAGCTAAATTGATGGCTGACTAAATACTTTTTGCACCACTGTACAGGCACGGTCTGACTGCGAAAGATGGCTTTGCTGTTTTCTGCTGTTGTCCTTTAAAAATTATATGAAAGTTCATCTCAAAAGACTTCCTAAATGAGAAATCACCAAATTTTGAAATAAAATGACAAGAAACCTAATTTCAAATTCTAAATATTTTAGATTCCTGAAGCTCTGTTTTAGGTTTCCTAAGATTTTATCATTTTCAAGAATGAAGTGCAAGAATGAAGACACCATAGCTCAGAGGAAGGCTGCTCTGCACAGCTGAGCGTGGTCTTCACCAGACTTTTTCAGCTTTTTCTGAACTCAGGTTGTGTCCCCAAGATATAGAAGGATTCCTTAATAATCCCGATACCCAAGAAAGCCGATGCCAAAGACACAAAGGACTTAAGGCCCGTGGCCCTCACATCAATACTCTGCAAATGTATGGAGAGAGTTGTGTTTGATCTAATGTCACACATCCTGTCTGGGAAGCTGGATCCTCTCCAGTTTGCCTATAGGGCAAGACGAGGGGTGGAGGAAGCGAGTTTGACTGTTTTAAACACTGTTGCAAAATATATGGACTCTGCACGACCAAACACTGAGATTTTATTTATGGACTTCTACTCTGCTTTCAACACAGTCAATCTAGATACTTTGCTGCACAGCCTCTTGAAACTACGGGCCCATCCCACCCTGATTTTATAGATTAAGGAGTTTTTAAGGATAGTGTACAGCAGGTGTTTTTAAATGGTTTTAAGTCTAGTAAAGTGGTTTTAAACTCAGGGCTTCCCCAGGGTTGTGTTTAATCCCCAGTTTTATTTTCTGTCTACACAGAAGACATTGCATGTACCAGGAAGGGAATGAGTCTTTTAAAATATGCTAATGATATGGCTCTGGGGGCCCACATTGACAGCATGGAAGCTTTAACTCTGTACCAAGTAGCAGTGGATGATCTACTGGACACCTTTAATGAAAAATCCCTGGAGTTCAATGTGTCAGACACAAATGAGCTGTGTTGTGTATGCAGAGATAGAGCAGCAACCACATCAGAGCTTTTTAAACCATTATTTTTTCAGGAAGAACAGGTTGAGCAAGATGATTTTTTTTAATACTTGGGGACACATATAGACAATCAACTGTCCTTTCAAACACATTCAGACTCAATCTACAATAAAGCACTCCAGCGTCTCTACCTTTTCAGGAAGCTCAACAGTTTCAAAGTCAAGGCAAATATTTTAGCTACGGTTTACCGGTCACTGCTAGAATCCATTCTTACTTTTACTATGTCATCATGGTATAATTTTCTCACCAGCAAACAGAAAGCAAAATTGTCACGGGTTGTACATCAAGCAAGCAAAATAATCAGTTCACCTCAAACTCCGCTGTCGTATCTGTATGAGCGCTATGTGATCAGGAAAGCCACCCTGATCATAGAGGACTGCGCACACCCCCTTCACCATTGCGTTAGTCTCCTCCCATCAGGTAGGAGATACAAAGTCCTAGTTTCCAAAAAAAATATCTACAAAAAAAATTGTAGTCACAGCTCTTAATAAGTAAATTTCTACAAAAATTTCATAAATGTTTATAAACAATTTTATAAATGTGCACTGTGCAATCTTAGTTGTATGTGGTCTTAGCCCTTTTATTGTTCTGTATGTGTGTGGAGAGTTGATGTGGAGCCCTGTTTAAGATGAATTTCTGTAACATTCTGGGATAAGACAAAAAAAGTTTCTATTCAAACACACTGCTCTGCTCACCCAAAATTGTGTCATGCTTCACTGTACGCCTGCTGCCCTGCAGGCAGCCACATTAGCTTTCATTTAACCATGCCATGTTATCCATGCAATCTGTTTTAGAAACAACCTGGTCTGCAACACCAAAACTCAATGACAGACAACACTTAGTGTATGGATCAAAATAGAAAAAAGTGCCTGTTTTTGTGGTAGGGGGCAAAGTGTTAAAGATTCAGTTTTGAACCACGATCCTGGAAATCTTCTGACAGGTTCAGCTGTCAGACAAACAAGAGAAACTATACCTACGACTCACTGATGACCTGGAAATGTCAAAGACCCAGAATTCTGAATTTGTATTTTGTAATACTGCATCAGATATAAGACTTTTCCTGATTGTTTGTTGTTAATGGTACATCCATAACTTTATTTGCTATTCAGCACGTTGTTAACCTGGTGGAGTTCGCCTAACTGACTACCATGATGTAAGATAAGCAGAATGTAGACACTTTCTTGTTGAACCACAAACAGACATGATGGATGTTTTTGCAGAATTGCTCTTTGTGTCTGTATATCCCATTTTATTGTTGTTGTTCATTCATAGCCATATTCATAACTGACTATTCATTATAGATTAGATTTCTGTATAAGTTACGGATAATCACTGTGACATATAAAACATTTTATCAGATAGAAAAACTTTTTTTTATCTTCTTGGGGGTGCAATGGGGGCGATATATATCATGCCCAAACCACCCCCACCCTTCAAATTAAAAACCTTAAGTACCATTTAGAAATAACTGGTTATGCTTTAACAACATGAGCTCAATGTCCGTGTCCAGAGGGTCTTCTACCCAGCCTGATGCTTCTGGTATCCTGTTAGCAAACTGGGCATCCGTCTGACAAGTTCCAAACATACTGTTGATATCTGCTACTTAGCAACGTCTGTCCTAGATGCCCTCACTAAAACAGGGAATAAGTCATCCATAGCATTATCCTTGCATATTTCTTTTAACTAATTTACATTTCCCATTAGCAAACTGGTGCTTTGTTAATGAATGGGATAGAATAAAATCGACTGGATTTAAGTAAAATGAATTAAGGCTAGCGGTTGTTAGGACATTTACTTGGCAGAAAGAAGATTTGAGCTTCTAATCCAAGCCTGGGATCTTTCTGCATGGATTTTGTATGTTCGTCCAGTGTGTATGACATTCCAGACACTCAGACTTCCTCCCACGGTGCAAATAAGTTTGTCAGTTTAAAAGCTGAATATGGAGATGAGCATGATAGCAAAATCTAGTTTATCTAGGTTTTAATTACAACAATAAAAACATAATTCCGGCTGTTAGGTTGCCTGGTTCGCTGCTGATACGCCCAGTGACCAACCTGAAGTGTGTCTAGTGAGGAATGTATTTTAGAGGAGTGTAACTGACAGCTAACGTTAGCAAAGATAGAAAGTAACTTAGCTTACTGATCCAGGAGGAAAGCCGCCGTTTCTGCGTGTTTGATGCCTCGGACATGTTTTATGTCGCCCCATCTAGTGTAGGCTTCACCTAAAACTACTATCAGAGTGTGGGTGTGTTATGGGCAGTATATCTCTGCGCTGTCCTATGATTGACTGGTGACCTGTCCAGTATGTATTCCACCTCTCAGCCACTGATGGCACCAAGCCTCCCACGGCCCTACACCGATACACAAATAAATAAAGTCCTGTTCCGCTCAGCAGTAAATAAATACAAGTCATATTACCCAGCTTCAAGGTTGGAAGTTCATGAGAAATCTATCTTGAGCTCCGACTCTTGCCTTTGTCCAATGTATATGTCCTGATTCAGTTATCTTCAAATATGTTCTCTGGATCATATAAGTTATATTAGCTATGTGAATGTTTTATGGTAACAGTTTGGTTTTCTTTTGTTCAAATTCAATTATTCATTTTTGTCTCTAAAGTAATTTTTTTATAAATAAAATAGAGACTATAAAAAATAAGGTAAATGGGAACCTTCCCAATATGCTTGCTTCTTCCTTACTTAGTGAGGCAGCATCAAAAATGGTTGTACATAATAAATTCTCGAACTGCTTTAATGCAGCCGAACTTTCAGATCTACCAAAATTATTATCTTTATCAAAACCTTGAACTTGCATGTTAGACCCAGTCCCAACTAAACTTTTAAAAGAGGTTTTCCCTTTGATTGCTGCTCCAATTTTAGATATAATGAATATATCCTTAATCAATGGATATGTACCACAGGAGTTTAAGATTGCTGTAATTAAACCTCTACTTAAGAAACCATCTCTCGATCAAAACGACTTAATTAACTATAGACCGATATCTAATCTTCCCTTCTTATCTAAAATTCTTGAGAAAATAGTTGCACATCAGATGTGTGAGCATTTAAACAATAATGATATGTTTGAGAAGTTTCAGTCAGGCTTTAGAGCTCATCATAGCACTGAAACAGCTCTGGTGAAGGTTACTAATTATATTCTCATAGCCTCAGACAATGGATTGGTGACCATTCTGGTCCTGTTAGATCTCAGTGCTGCCTTTGACACTGTTGATCACAATATTCTCATTTAAAGGCTTCAAAGTGTCGGTATGATAGGAACAGCACTAAGCTGGTTTAAATCTTATTTGTCCAAGAGATTTCAGTTTGTTCAGGTAAACAATAGATCTTCCTCGGCCTCAATGGTTACTTGCGGAGTACCACAGGGTTGGGTGCTTGGGCCAATGCTTTTTACTATATATATGCTTTCTATTGGTAAAATCATTAGGCAGCATGGGATAAATTTCCATAGTTACGCAGATGATGCACAGCTATATCTATCCATAAATCCTGATTAATCCAATCAGTTAGGTAGACTACAGGCATGTCTGGAAGACATAAAAATTTGGATGACTCTAAACTTCATGCTTCTGAATTATGATAAAACAGAAGTTGTCGTCTTTGGACCAGAAGCTCTGAAAAAGAAACTACTTAGTCAACCCCTTCACCTGGACGGCATTAAATTAGCCTCCAGTAATAAAGCAAAGAACCTCTGTGTTATTTTTGACCAAGATATGCCATTTAGATCTCACATTAAAGAAGTCTCTAGGATTTCCTTTTTTCACATTAGGAATAATGCAAAAATTAGACCCATCCTGTCCAGGAGTGATGCTGAAAAACTAGTCCATGCCGTTATTACTTCGAGGCTGGATTACTGTAACTCTTTATTATCAGGTAGTCCACAGAATACAATGAAAAGTCTTAAGTTAGTCCAAAATGCTGCTGCAAGGGTTATAATGATTTAAAGAAGAAGAGATCACATTTCCCATGTTTAGCTTCTCTTCACGGGCTCCCAGTAAAATCTAGAATAGAATTCAAGATCCTCCTTCTGACATATAAAGCTCTTAATAATCAAGCCCCATCATACATAAGAGACCTGATTGTTCCATATGTTCCTAACAGAGCACTTCACTCCCACAGTGCAGGTTTACTGGTAGTTCCTAGGATTTTTAAAAGTAGAATGGGTGCCAGATCTTTCAGTTATCAGGCTCCCCTCCTTTGGAACCAGCTCCCAGGGTTGGTTTGTGAAGCAGACAACTTGCCTGTCTTTAAAACTAGGCTTAAAACCTTCCTCTTTGACAAAGCTTACAGTTAGAGACAGGTTAGACAGGTAGCCAGGAAGAGACAGGTTAATGTTAGTAGTCAGGTAGAGTGTCAAAAGCTAGGAAGAGATAGGAAGAGGTGGAGTAGCTAGGTAGAGATAGATTAATGTAAGCCAGGTAGAGTGTTAGTAGCTAGGTCTCCTAGTAGCTAGGAGACAGGTTAATGTTTGTAGCTATGCTGCTTTAGGCTCGGCTGTTGGAGGACATTTTTTGAGTCAGTTCCTATTTCTCTCCTATTTCTCTCCAACTGCATGATGTGTTGTCAATTCAAGCTGTTTTCTCTGAGTCTCTTCCTACAGTAGGTGCTCCTGACCCGCCCTGCTTGACGACCCTGACTAAGATGGCATTCCAGTGGAGGAACGTTCTCCACGTCCTGATACTAACTTCTGCTTCTGCATCAGTTCTGTTGCTCTTTCTGTGTCTCCGCTGCCTTCTCCAAACCCCATACGGTCTCGGCAGGTGATCACTTATGCTGAGCCTGGTTCTGCTGGAGGTTTCTTCCTGTTAAAAGGCAGTTTTTCCTCTCCACCGTCGCTTCATGCTTGCTCAGTGTGAGGGATTACAGAGTCACGACGCAATCTTCTGTGGTTTTCTAATTCCTAAATTAAACATTGTATTATAATAACTCTTCTTGTAAAAGTGCCTTGAGATGACATCTGTTGTGAAATGGCACTATATAATTAAAATGAATTGAATTGAATTAAAGTATGAATGCTTGTTCTGACTTTGATTACATCCTTTTAGGTAAACATTGACAGATGCTTTTTATGATTATATTTTGTGAAGGCAAAAAATTAAAGAAGTTATTATAATTTAGTGAAACTTTACTGTGACCTACAGGCTGCTGTGACATTCATTAACAGCAATTTTTGTGCTATGTCACCCTCTGCAGGCCATCCAATATTACTGTAGCTCTTTATCTCGCTTGTAGATTATCTCATCCTGCATTTACTGCAGACTCACACACACACACAAACACACACAGTGCACTCAGGCTTACTCTGACAACTTTAAAGCAATGACTCAGCACTGATGTGGCACTTCAAAGAGCCCCTCTCTCCATCATCTACTGAGCACATCCACACCATTAGCTGAATGGCTAAAGAGCCCAGCCATGATTACATTTTAATAAGGCACCTGCGGGACAGCCGGCCTGCACTCATTTCTCTAGTTCCGGAGATGAATGGCAATCGCAGCTGCTGTAATCCCTCTCATTAATATACTGTCAATACTTTAATCATACCTTAATGATGCTATTACGTTCCCCATTTCTACGGGAATATGGCTGCCGTGTTATAGAGACCAACCCCCCCCCCCCCACCACCACCCCTAAAAAAAAGATACTTTCGATATTCAAAACCTCAGACTTTCACCCAAAATTGTGTCATGCTTCACTGTACGCCTGCTTGGTGTCTGACTAATGGTACCAAGGGTGCACGCTGGCTTCGGCTGTTCTTTTACCCACTCCAAAGCCAAATATTTCAGTAACCATAAGTCATTTATAAATTATCCTTGTAAAAATAACATTGTTTAAAATCAATTTTCAATTACTAAAGGAGCATTAAAAAATGAGTTTATTTTATTAATACTATGGTTTTCGTTAGTGCTGTAGAAGAATACGGAACATTAACTGATACATGTCACATACAGTGAGGAAGGAGTTTATGGAAGCCACTCAAAAGGATGAGAGGTGTGTAATTTGCAGCACAGGTACACTTTAAAAAATCCAGGAAATCACATTATATGATTTTATAATAACATTTTGGAATTTTAGAATAGCAAAAGTTAACCTCAATAATTAATGTAATCTTGGTTGGCAATGACAGAAGGCAGATAATTCCTGTAGGTCTTCACCAGGTTTGCAAACTGTTGCTGGTATTTTGGCCTGTTCTTCCATGCATATCTTCTCTAGGGCTGGTTTGTTTTGGGGCCGTCGCTGGGCAACATTACTTTTAACTCCCTTCACAGATTCTCTATTGGGTTGAAGTCTTGAAACTGGCAAGACCAGTCCAGAACCTTGAAATGCCTTTTATCTAGTCACTTCTTTGGTAAAAGGGCGGTGTGTTTGGGATCACTGTCATACTGGACAATCCAGCCATGTTTCACTTTCAATGCTCTAACTGATGAAAGGAGGGTTTTGCCCAAAATTTTACCCAATGATACATGGCCCCATTTGTTCTTTACGTAATACAGATCAGTTGCCCTTTCCCCTCTGCATAAAAGCAGCCCCAATGCATAATCTTTCTGCCCCGATGCTTCACAGCACGGTGTTCTTGAGATTTAACTCAGCATTCTTTGCCCTCCAAAAAGAGTGATTGGCTTTAATACTGTTGGTGTTCCAGTTTGGTCTCATCTGACCATTCATGATATTGTTGTCTGGTAAACTTTAGATAAGCCTGAACATGTGGTGGCTTAAGAGGAGATACTTTTTGAACACAGCAGGATTTTAATCCATGAAACACAGTCTATTATTAAAACCAACCTTTGCCACTGTGGTCCAGGCTCTCTTCAGGTCATTGACCAGTCTCCCCATGTAGTCCTGGGTTGTTTCCCTAGTTTTCAAGATCGTTTGAGGTGAGATATCGCACGAAAGCCCCAGGTTGAGAGTTTGTCATTGATCTTGTATTTATTCCATTTTCTAATAATTGCTCCGACAGTTTATCTTTTCTCACCAAGTTGCCTGCCTATTGTATATTACACTCAACAAAAATATAAATGCAACACCTTTGTTTCTGCTCCCATTTTTCATGAGATGGATTTAAAGATCCAAAATTCATTCCAGATACACAATATTACCATTTCTCTGAAACATTGTTCACAAATCAGTCTAAATGTGTGATAGTGAGCACTTCTGCTTTGCTGAGATAATCCATCCCACCTCACAGGTGTGCCACATCAAGATGCTGATCTGACATCATGATTAGTGCACAGGTGTACCTTATACTGCCCACAATAAAAGGCCACCCTGGAATGTGCAGTTTTGTCTCACGGAAAAAATGGCACAGATGCCACAAGCATTGAGGGAGCGTGCAATTGGCATGCTGACAGCAGGAATGTCAACCAGATCTGTTGCTCGTGCATTGAATGTTCATTTCTCCACCATAAGCCGTCTCCAAAGGCGTTTCAGAGAATATGGCAGTACATCCAACCGGCCTCACAACCGCAGACCACATGTAACCACACCAGCCCAGGACCTCCACATCCAGCAGGTTCACCTCCATGATCTTCTGAGACCAGCCACTCAGACAGCTGCTGAAATAATTGGTTTGCATAACCAAACAATTTCTGCACAAGCTGTGAGAAACCGTCTCAGGGAAGCTCAACTGCATGCTCGTCGTCCTCATCGGGGTCTTGACCTGACTCCTGCTCGTCGCCGTAACAGACTTGAGTGGGCAAATGCTCACATTCGAGGGCATCTGGCACGTTGGAGAGGTGTTCTCTTCGCGGATGAATCTCGGTTTACATTGTTCAGGGCAGATGGCAGACAGCGTGTGTGGCGTTGTGTGGGTGAGCGCTTTGCTGATGTCAATGTTGTGGATCGAGTGGCCCATGGCGGTGGTGGGGTTATGGAATGGGCAGGCCTCTGTTATGGACGAAGAACACAGGTGTTTTTTATTGATGGCATTTTGAATGCACAGAGATACCGTGATGAAATTCTGTGGCCCATTGTTGTGCCATACATCCATGAACATCACCTCATGTTTCAGCAAGATAATGCACGGCCCCATGTTGCAAGGATCTGTACACAATTTTGGAAGCTGAAAATGTACAAATGGAGAAGACCAACATTCCACAGGCCACAATTGACAATCTGATAAACTCTATGCGAAGAAAATGTGTTGCACTGCATAAGGTTCATGGTGGTCACACCAGATACTGACCGGTTCTGAGTCCCCAGACCCCCAATGAAGCAAAAAAAAAAACTGCACATTCCAGGGTGGCCTTTTATTGTGGGCAGTATAAGGTACGCCTGTGCACTAATCATGATGTAAGATCAGTATCTTGATGTGGCACACCTGTGAGGTGGGATGGATTATCTCAGCAAAGCACAGGAACCAATCCCTATCACACATTTAGACTGATTTGTGAACAATGTTTGAGAGAAATTGTAATATTGTGTATCTGGAATGAATTTTAAATCTTTAAGTCCATCTCATGAAAAATGGGAGCAAAAACAAAGGTGTTGCGTTTATATTTTTGTTGATAGTAGTTTATCCCCATCTTGTGCTGCTGTACAATATTGTCCCTGGTGTCCTTAGACAGGTATCTCGTCATGGCCATGGTGAAGGTTGTAGTCTTACTGCTTGAAGGAGTGTGGACAGGTGTCTTTTATAAACAGGTTCCACCGATTCAAACAAGGAGTGGAGGGTAAAATGTCAGTGTAGATATGAAGTGAATGTTTTAGACTGCCCTACTCTCTCAACAGCAGAAACAAGATGCACAATGGTTAAGCTGTTACCTGAGCCAGTTGACACAATGCTCCATGAGTTAAACAGGTGAGGTGGAAGGCATTATAGGGCACATCCAGTCTAATGATTTGATCACCACTGCAGAGTTCCTGGTATCAAGTTTCTTTTGATTTTGGATGTTTAATTTTTATTTGTCCTTTTGCAACTTTTTAGAAAAGAAAAGATGTTTTTAGCTAAATAACTGTTTATTTTTGTTTTATCGTATGTGCTGTGGCTTGCTTACTTTATTTTTCTCATTTATTGTGAACCACTGTGGTCGCCTTTTGGTTGTATGGTTCTATGCCTCTGTATATATAAATGTCAATTCATTGAAATAAAACGTTTTGCTGTGCCTCTCAGTCTTAGTGGAATTGTGCTTTCTCTGCCTTTCGTTTGCCTTGGATACCCATGAATCGTCCGATACCAGCCTGCTTAAGAGCATGCAGAATATCCAAAATGCGCTTTTCACTGACAGTTTAGGGGAGAAAGTGGGTGTCTATGAGGAGGGATGCAATCCAAACACATCTGAGCACATTTTTAGGGAAAATTTGACTTATAAAGCATGAAATGCATGCAGCTGTGTGTATTCAAAGTTTAATAGATTTGAACATTTCATTACAGAGCGTTACCAAGGGTTTTAGTAAGTTTTCAAAACAAATGCTCTAGGACATGTTTGGTCCATGGCAGGCTAGATGCAAGGCTTTTTTTCATGATCAAGTGAGTGGACGATCCATGTGATGTCATACTGCGGGGCAGGTATTCTGCTGCTGTTCTCTCCCTCACCACATCCTCCCTCCACATAAAGTTATTAAAAAGGTTGCAGCAGCTGAAGTTTTCTTTTTGGTGATTAAACTATGCAATGTAGTAGGTTATATCATTTAGAAATGTAGTTCTAATTAGCTTTTATTTATATCATTTTGAAGAAAATTATTGTATTTAATCTTTCCTTAGAAACATTTTGTTCCATCCATGCTGCTCCTGACACCAAGCATGTTATATTTTTTTTCTTTTTTCCCATGCTTCACCCAGTGTTCCTATCTAAATCCAATCCAAGTCCAGGAGGGCCCTGCACTGAGCTTAAGCCTCCTTCATGCTTTGAGGAGTGAGCAGGCCCTTCTCTTTTACCCAAAGTGGTGAAGTTTCCCCAGCTGGACGTAGCGCATGGAAGGATCACGTTATTCCAGCCAGATCCTCCCCAGCCCCTCAGGTGCCCTGGTCAGCCAGGAGGAGGCAGTATACAGCCCAGGACTTGTGCATGTTTTTGTGGGAGTAGCTCATATTAGTTGCTCAAGGGAACACGGGGAGAGAGGCCCTTTCACCAACCCCACCCAGCGTGTGGGGGGATATGGAGGAACAAACACACCACAACAGGAATTGAACCTAATAGCTGTGAGGTGAGCTGTGCTACCAGCTGCACCACCATTCTCCCAACAGCAAGCACAATTAATAATTATAAATAAATCACTTTTGGTGAAGCTATAAAATCGTCAAAATATATGAAAATAGTCTTAAAGTACTTTGCAACTGATTAGAAAAATGAAGCATGTAAATTAAAATAATGTATTAATATAACTTTACATGTTGAAGACTTGAAACTGTTTATATTCAGTTGTTCAATATTTTTTACATCCTTTCTTGAATCATGTTCTAACAAATTTAACTTGTCTATTTTCTGCCTATTTTCTGTTCTGTGTTATATTCTGTTTTTAATAATACAGACTCCCGATTATCTTGCCCTACCTGACAATATGATTTATTAAAATTAATTTAGAAGTTTACAGTTAAAAGCGCTTCTCACCTCTCAGTGTCACACTCTAAACCGTCCATATGCATCATCACCTAATCTACATTATAAAACAATGCAGCCTGACAAAGTTTTTTACGCTGCTGGTGTTTCCCTTATTAGTTATGATGTAATTGTGATGCTCATAGGCAGCATTAATAAGTTTTTCTCCAACTGTTAGAAGAAAACAGCTTTCTCAGTTTCCCTTTATTCTCACTTATCTAACATTGATTGACAGCGGCTGTCTTTAATGTAGTGTTGACGCACATGAGCCTCACTTGTTATGCCTCACTTGAATTAATGGGGATTGAATTCACCTGAGCTTCACATGCTAATTCACATGCAGATATTTAAAATTAGCCTTGATTTATTGAGCTTTCTTTGTGGGCGACTGTGGCTCAGTAGGTTGAGTAGTTGTCTTGCAATCGGAGGGTCATTGGTTCAATTCCACCGGTGTATGAAGGTGTGTGTGTTTGTGAATGCGAATGGGTGAATGTGGCTAGAAATGACTAGAAAAGCGCTATATAAATTCAGTCAATTTACCCCCAGATCTGCCAGCATCTGGGTACAATGATAACTGACATCATGACAAAGAAACACTTTTTCCACTTATGACTGAATATTCTTTTAGAACCAAATTCTGCTTTCAACTTCCACACAACTCTCCCCCTGACCTGTCTGCTGTTCTCCTTGGTCTGCATTATGCTCTTTGTCCACTAATATTCTGTAATACAGTGTTTCCTAAATCCGTTCCTCAAGGCACACCAGTCTGCTTGTCTTAGATGTTTCCCTGCTTCAGGTGACTTTTAATTAGCCATCGACTGAAATCAGGTCTGCTGAATCACGAAAAACATATTATATTGATTTTTTTAGGTGTAATCAAGGTGAAGGGGGCTGAAAACAAATGATCACAAGACTTTTCAAAAGGTTATTTGTATTAAACTTACAGCACCATACATCCTAACTAGATTGCACTTTTGTGTGTTTATCTACCAAATAAGATTCAAATGAAACACCACGAAGTTTGTGTTTGAAGCAGGACTAAATGAAAACACTCAAGGGTGGGTGAATAGTTTGGCCAGACACTGCATGTGTACTGTCATGTACCTGTGGTGAGACATCGACGACGTTTTGGTGGACCTCCGATCCGTTCGTGTGCACCTCCGTCTGGGTGTCAGCCCTCTTCAGTTTGTGGGCCACATTCACGGAGCTGGCATCTTTCTTTGCCACTGGAGGCTGCGGGAAGAAGACACAGTAAACTTACTACAAACTACAGCCACTTATTTTCAGTTTGCTGTTCAAACATAAAATAAATAAACGCTTCGCTTGAAGAAACAAACTATTATATACATATTTTATTAGGTATTTTGTGTAGAGAATAAAAACAAATAATGGTGATGTGAAGATTGGGAAATTCAGAGGGAGTGTCAAGTTAAACAAAATAAATATGAAAAAAGGCTAAAACATACTTTTGAATCAAACTAAAAGGCGGAAAATGGAAAATAATGAAATAATCAAGATTTTTTTTTAATCAGCAAGCAACCATGGCAGCATTTCCAGAAAGGCAGGATGAACCCAGCAAGTGATGATGATGAGGGATGATCTTTTTCATCCGTCTACCTCATGATGGGTTCCCTCCTCAGGAAGCCTCTCCTCCATTGGGAACTTATCCCTGGAGCCCATCAAGCGGGCAGAGTAGAACCTGGAGGTTTCCTCAAAGTCCTCCCGCCCAACCTCTGGCTGTCGCTCCTTCTCTCCTAGCTCTGACACCCCCTTAGAGCAGTCCTCCACCCCCGATTGGAGGTCCATGATGACAGTGAAGTCCACCTCTGCCTCCAGGCTGGAAGTGGAGCTGACCGTCATGCTGGAGCATTTGCGCTCGATGCCCAGTTGGGTTTCCCTCATGCAGGCAACCGTGTCCCGCTCCTGCTCCTCCTCGGAGGCTAGGCTCAGCTGAGGCCTCCTCTCCCCAAACTCCTTCTGGTGTGAGTACAGACAAAGGATCGCCTCCGTGTTATTACATGACTTATTGGGATGATGGACATGGTAGGGAGATGGGAGTGCAATCCTTTATTTGCGGAGGGTTTGGATGATGCATTTCAGGAAAAGTCCAAAGATGGAGAGCATGCAACAAATCCGGAACAAGCAAACAAAAAAAACAAAAAACAAAAACAGTAAGCCATGCAGAGTGTCAACTTGATGGATTATCAGGTAATAGGCTTACTTTCCTTTCTAAAAAAAATACTTAATTTGATGTGGAATCTCTCTTTTAAGAAAGCAAAAAATGTATTTCAGCCATGATAAAAAATAAATAAATAAGTACAAAACAAACTCAGAACTCCAGAAGTGTTGTAAAGTTCAATCGCATTTATCCAGTTGTGATGGGAAAATTATTTCAAGATTATTTCTAGTGATTAGTAATTAATTAGTAAAGGCATCTGGGGAATACGGCATAATTCTCTGAATCAATGAAGAGACTGAAGTTGAAGAAGATTTATGGTCTTTTCACCTACTCTAATCTAACTGATGTTATGGTCCATGTAATGAAAAACACAACATTCTGGCAACTCACACAGGTGGGCAGAGATGACATGTTAGACGGGAGAGCAGAGATGCTCTGGAAAGGGACTCTAGTATCTTCCATGATAAATATGTCAAAAATTGAGACCAAAGCCTCATCCTATGGAATTCTGCTATGACACAGTATTGTAAAAAGATTATCCCTTTCACATCTTTAAAATAGATTTTGTCCGTGTATTTCATTGGGATCAACACAAAGTATTTAATACACGTTTTAAAATGTTCTTGGATTCAAACTCTTTAGCCTTTAGTCAACATATTGTTGTGCAAGTTGAACTCGTTATCAGTATAAAGACATGTCCTCAACCTCAAACAGTCCCACTCTAAACTCCCCTATGGCCAAGAAAAAAGAGCTTTTAAAGGGCATCAGAAACAAAATTGTAGACCTGCAACAGGCTGGGAAGACTGAATCTGCAATAGGTAAGTAGCTTGACGTGAAGAAATGAACTGTGGGAGCAATTATTAGAACATGGAAGACAATACCACTGATAATCTCCCTTGATGCTCCACGCAATATCTCAACCCATGGGGTCAAAATAATCAAAAGAATGGTGAGTGAGGGGACCTGGTAAATGACCTGCAGAGAGCTGGAACCAAAGTAACAAAGGTTACCATCAGTCACGTACTACAACGTCAGGGACTCAAATCCTGCAGTGTCAGATGTGTCCCCCTGCTTAGGCCAGTACATATCCAGTCCTGTCTGAAGTTTCCTAGAGAGCATTTGGACTCCCATGTTATTTGTCATGGCTAGCGTAGCTCTGATATAACACACAGAGGCAGACAAAGAGCTACAGGCAGGCAGAGAGAGACAATGTTAGCGGGAGAGAATGTCCAACAGGGCTTCCCGTACCATCAAAAAAATAGGTTGAAACTCCAGTGGAAACTGTCATATCAGTTGGTGCCTCAACATGACCTTCAACAAGTGGACTGAGTGGACAGAGATGGATTCCCCCCGGCGCCCGAGTTTCAGACACCAAAGGAACCACTGGTCGCTGCCTGAAGAAGAACTAGGATGAAGAAGTTCTAGGATGAGGATGTTCTGAAATGATAACTGGGACCCTGAGAAATCAGCAGTTTTGGTTCTTTATTTTTAATGTTTTTGCTTGTTTATTTTTTCCTCTCCGGAGCTTGGGGGAACTGGTCAGAATGAGTGCATGGAACTGAACCACGTTGTGGCAGGCAGCATGAGATACTTTGTTTATTTCGTCGATGTCTGACCACGGAGAAAGTTTGGGAAGGAGATGATATCTCTCCTCCACCCAAGACTGAACAGTGCAAGAACAACAGAAAAGACAGTGGAAAAAGCTGTTGGGATGATTGGCAGACTGCATCTGAACTTAAAGGGACAGTGTGTGGTGCCATGAGAGCAGATGGACAGAGCTAGTCTACGTATCTGAGGGCAGGGAGATGCCCAGCGCCCTCCGTGCCATGGCTGGATCCCAGAAAGCTGTCCAGGAGGGATCTCAATGGTGGGATAACTTGTAAAAATCACCAAAGATTAGGGACAGAAAGCTGTTTCTATCTTTTGGGGATTGAAGACATTGATTTAAGGGGGCTAATGTTATGCACAACCAGCTTTTGGAATGCTTAAAACATCAGTTTCAAAACATTCACGCTCACGCAATAAAGAGATCGCTTGCTGACTGATACAAATTTTAAATATTTTCCTCAGAGGTCCATACACACTTATAATTAGAATAAATTGTTGTTTCTGAAGCATTTGATGCAGATAACAGTTGAGAAGAAAAATATTATATTGTTTTCCAATCATACTGGTTTTTTTCCCTAGAGCAGGAGGGGAACAGTTCAAGAGCGAGAATCTGGCCGCATCGTAGGTTACTGCAACAAATAAGTTTCCATTTAATGGGGTTAAATATGAGAAAATGCAGATATGTTATTTTTCCTTGTAAACAATAATACAACAGGGAAGTGAGTCTGTGGAAAAAAATCCAAGCATTGTTTTGACTTCTGGAAGGTGAGAGAAGGCTGCAGCCGCGCCTTTGTTTATAAAAGTGTCTGAGGGACACTTTCACCTAAATTCCGGGGCATAACCTAATTCTGAACGTTCAGAAAAGAAAAAGAAATGGTTGATTTGATTTGGTGAGAGTATTCAATTAGCTTCAGAATATTTAATATTCAAGGTGTTTATTTACAATATAGGTGCTTATGAGTCTACAAGTGACAAATACAATAATTCTAGAAAATTAATAGAGCACTTTGAACAATCTTAGTCCTTTGCTGAAGACAAAACAAAAGATCAAATCCCTAAAACAAAGCAACCTTCCTCTGATAACAACACAAGATCTAGAATAGCAGAACTTAACACGCTTGAAGTAAAACACAGTTCTGATAGTGAAGTAATACAAATTCTAAACATAATAAAATTTGCAAAGGGTTACCTTGCTTTTATTAGTAGGTCTCACGGAGCTCACGCAAAAAAAGAAGAAAACCATCGCGCAGGCCGATTGATTCAGTTAGAGAATTAAGGGTAAGCAAATAAATACAATTAACAACCTCATTAGTCCGGATGACAGCTTGAAGACAACTTCAAAGGGTAACACATAGATGGGCTTGGATTAATAATAGTTTTAAAAAGTTTTTTTTAAAGACAGTCCACCCTCTTGGGGACTCCTTGGTGTGGGTCATTATGCATTTAGAAGTAAAACAGGAACAAATAAGGAATAAGACATATTAAGCTTCACGAAGAGGTGATTTTCAGGTACAGTACCTTGACTCAATAATCGACTTAAAGATTAATGATCACAAGAAACACATGTAGACATGATGGCAGAATTTAAAATGAGGGATTCACGCATGTCTGAGGCAACTTTCCTTGGAAACAAGGGAAGAAAGGAAACAAACAAAAAAATGGCTTCTCGTCTGACCCTTAATTTTGTAGTAAAATTTGTTCTTTTTAAGTCAAAACTGGGTAATTCATTTTGATGGTGACTAATTTATAGGTATCAATCTATGGGTAATTAGATAGAATTTTAGTTTGTCTGACAACTTTGTGTACACTCCAGCAGCAACCCAAGCATGTTTTTGTCTCTCCAATTGAAAGATGGCAAGCAAGATTGTAAGTGAGATTAAAGAGACCAATTTCATAAAAAATTGAAAATGGAAATAGGAAAAATAGCAAAAGGCAAACAAAAAGAAATATGAGAGAAGTCATTGCAAATCATTGGGAATCCCAATGTAGACTGAATCCTCCTTATCCTTATCTCACATCTATGGAATTCTGCCATATTACAGGCATTGCTATTTGTTCTGCAGTGACGGCTGACAGTCAGCCACCCTGCCACTGTGGGCTATGAAACAGGCTGAGTCTCCGTCCAAGCCACCTCCACAGCACCTCACTCTATTTCCTCTCATTTCTGTGGTGAAGGAGGTTGAGGGAAATTTGCTTCTGTTCGGCAAAAGAGCTCAGGTTCCTCTCCATTTTTCTCACAGTCTGTGTTTGTGCCACTTGAGCAGTGCTGCTGTCAACATGTCAATCACATAGCAGGCCGGGTGATTTGCTATTTAAATTCAATTCCTGATAGAAAACTTAATTCTGTTGCATATTAGATGAATTACATTTGCTCTTTTAGAAGTTTAGATAATACCTAAACAAAAAAGGGAAAGATAGAGAACATCTTAGTAGAGTTCAGTCAGCAGTGGTTTAGGAATTGAACAAAAAATGTATTTTTTCTTGTTGCAATAAGATGTCTCAGTTGTTTTTGAAACAACAGACAAACATGGAAATATTCGTTAAGCATTATTTTGCTGTTTCCTAATACAAAGACAAGAAATTCTATATAAAAAGTAAAAAAATATATATATATCTGAAACATTTTTGCCTTAGCAATGCATGCTGGCACTTTTAGCTATACACGAGTATAAACGAGTGTCTAACAGTGCTGTCCAGATGGCACAGCATTATATTTGGTATTTTTGTGCATTTTAGTAAAAATATAAATTTTCAACACAAATCCATCAGTGTGGCACATTGTTTAGGATAAACCATACACTGCACTTGAATCTGAATCAGGCATTGCTATTCTCCCAATGGTGATGGCTGACATCAGCCATCCTGCCACTGTGGAGTACAAGACAAGTCTCGGTCAAACCTCTTTAGCGAGTTGTAGTTGGAATGACATGTGCATCTCTTAATTTGCCAGACGTCGCCTCCTTTTGCTGCATTTTTCAAACCGGAAATGTAGGTGAGGTAAGACTATGGTAGGGGTGAGCTGCTCTTTAAGTGCCTTACATATAATTAGCATAGCTAACTTTGAGTTTTCTTTACTAAGAAATGGTATTCGTGGCATAGAGTTTTGCAAGTGTCACCTGTTGCCACATATTTCAACGAAAATTATTGCAAAGTCCAAATGAAATTGTTTTATAAACTACATCATCATGTATGACGAATCACAAGGGGTTATGCTCTCAGACCCACATTAATTCATCCCAATGATGAATGAGAATTGCAAAGTATCCTGTGAAACCAAGTACTACTTCTTCCAGCTGTTAAGGTATAACCAACATTTCCTCAAGACATGCGGGTTAGGTGGCTCTCCTAAGAGAGACCCAAGGAAAAAGAGGGGATGGATGAACATTTAAAGGTGGGTTTATAAGGGAATAACCTTGAAGTCACCCAAGGGCTCTTCAAATATGGCTGGAGTAGAGACGGGCTCCTGCAGGGGGAAGCAAAGGAAAGAGCAGAGAGAAGGAGAGCAAATGGAGGTTAGTACAGCCAAACAGAAGTGGCAGCCCAACAGACACAGCAATCTGAACATAGCATACTTGCAGAGCAAACCTAAACTCAGAACGGTGATATTGAAAGAAACTGTTTAAACAACTTGCTCAAAGGCTAAGAATTCATTGTTGTTTGTCTAGGGTTGTATTTCTGAAGCCCACGTTTAGGTCTGAAATTCAGCCAGACTGGGATCTGGTTAAAAATTTCAAGCACATTTCCCACCACCTACACCACCAAAGCACATTCATTCTGGAGAACAGACAAGAGATGAATCCGCAACAAATGGATTTATAGTAATTTGATAGAAGAAAAGTCTGCCCTTCAATTGTGTTCTTTGTGTAATAATGATAACCTAAAGACAGTTCATCAACCAACATCACCTTATGGCTAAAAGACACAGTGGTTAGTAATTAGTGGCTCACATATTGACACATGGCTAGATAGGTGATTTGTGATACAGGTGACGCCATTAAACCGGGCGAAGCCATATTAAAGTCACAGGAAATGTAAAGAAGTCGCTGCTCAAGGCTGTCATCCCAAGAGATTTAGGTTTACAGCTAAGCCAAGTACACACTTCAGAAAATATTTTGAAAGTTTTGTGAAAATAATGTTAGTAGGTAGCCAAAAATCTACAATACAAATCACTACAAATGCCTCCATTGTGTTTATTAGTATGCAGCTACAAATCTGACTTGCAATTGGGGGAATCTTGTTTTTTTATTTGTCGAGAGATTTTATTTTTGTGTTTTTTTAGCATTAAGAATGTGACATGGGTTTAATCTTTGAGAACAGGAGATTATTGGGGTTCTATTTGATCTATAATAAAAATCAAAGCAGAAACACGGTCTTTAAAAAGGAAATGCTGCAACGCAATGCCTTGATCTGTGCAAATCCTTCATTCTCAAAGTGTGATCGGAGCCTGAACAAAATCACTAAGAGGGCTGTACTTCGGACACCCTTCTAATAGGCCCTTCTATAATGAAAATATGACAGAATTATTTTTTCTACAAGCTTCTACAACCCGTTGTTAATGGTGCCAGTACGAGCAATACAAACTTTCAATAACAGTAAACCAGTGTCAAGTTTTTCCACAAGATCAGGTTGGTTGCAAAACTATTCGCTGTAAAAATTCATTAAATGGAATATTGGACAAAAGTAAAGTAAAAAAAGTTGCTGAATGTATTTTTAAAGTCTGTGAGAATGGCTTGACCCTTATGTCTGGAGGAGCTGCCTCTATTTTCCCACACTCCTTCACTTCAATCAGATCTTGATATGATTGTCATACCGAGAGCTGTGCAACACCACTTCTCATCCCTGTTTAATCCACTATGCTAGCATTCGATTCAGATGAAAAGGTGGAAAAAGATGAAAGCTGTCATGTCTATTCTTTTCAAATTCATCCCACAGCCAAATATGTGCAAAATTCCCAATGATAGTGGCAGTGGAATGAAAAGCAGGAAATCTGACGGAGTCAGGCACTGAGCTGTTTTGTTTGGCTGCTCACTGCCTGCTGGGGTTTCACAGTCTGAGGCATCTGTATGTTTCTATCACTGCTCTTCTTGCCATTCAGGTGAGGTTGAAGGAAATAATTGCCCTGAATGCGCAATATCACTGAATGTCATGCATATTAAAACAAAACAGTAAATATATTAAAAAATTCAAGTTCAGATCAACATTAATCTGAAAAGTTTAATTCTAAAAAGTTTGATGTAAAGTTTCAATAATTTCCAAACATTCTATGCTAAATTTCAGCTTAATTTCTGAAGATAATAGCTTTCCCAAAAAGTCATTGATGGAAGTATTTTTGTTGGGGTTTTTCTCAAATGCACGACTTATTTCATTTAATCAAACTCATATAAAAAAAAAGTTTTGCCTTTCATGCTTGAAAAGGACATACAATTTTGCAAAAGGATTTCGAAAGGATGATTAACCTATAAATGAAACCCAAGGCTGTTAAGTTTTAAAAGACAAAGTTATATAGTATTTTGTCTTTGTAAACCTTGACAGTCAGCGCAGATATGCTGCACAGTGTGGTCCACGATGAGAGAAATGAGATGGGACAAACCGGGTACCCATGTAGGAAAATGTCCTAATATTCTTGTTAACTGTGAGCTAGCCCTCACTGCATGCGTTTCAATAGACACAAACAAGTAAGATGGATGATTGTGTCATATCACTGAAACTGTTGAAATAACTACATGGAGTGCGAGTCTGTTAAAAGCTCATGCTTTATCTCCAATGACTGAATAGCCAAGAAGCCAAGCAGAGTTACCGAGTGTCTCTTCTTGGCTGTGTCCAGGCTCTGCTCCCTGCCGGCATTTCTGCTATTCCTCAGTATTAGTCCGGACTCCTTGGCTTTCTGTGTTTTCACTGGTGGAGCTGGAGGAGCCATTTTGGGAAGTGCTGATGTTTTTGAACTAGACTGGTGATACTCTGTAGGGCCTCTGCTGGTCTGAAAGCTTTCATCCAGATGTTCTGTTTTAGAGAAACCCTCTGGATCTCCAGGAAAAGCTGAATGGAAGCTGGGCACGTCAGTCCAGTGAAGGTCGGAGGATCCCTCCGGAGAGCCAACTGACCAACGGTATTCCCGTTTTATTCCCCGCGTCAACTCCTCCTGCACCGTCTGGTCCCTTTCGTCCTTACACGCCACACTCTTTGAGCGCTCTGGCTTCAGGGGAACAATCCTAGTGATCTCGGACTGGTAGTTGCTGCCCGACAGCCGGTGGATAGATGTCCTGTGGCTTCTTTCGCCCAGGAAACCTTCAACATCCTCACCACCAGAGCTGCTGACCTTTCTTTCATGTGTTCGGACTTGTCGAAGTTTTACCTCCGCTAGCTCTTTGTTGTCGATAAGGCCCTTACCTCGTACCTTCAGCACATGTTCTCCTTTCCCACTGGGTAAACAACTGTCCTGTTCCACTTTTCCGGGTCCATTTAACAAGCCTAAATCAAGAGTTGCCATCCCCATCTGATTTATCTTTCTCTTTACCTGCTCTTCTCCGTGACTGGACACCTCTTTGCCCTCACCGAATTCCTCTTTCCTGTTATCCTTGTTTACACTAACAAACTGATCCTTTGGTAATCCCTGATTGTCTTTCCTTATGATCACTGGGGACGCATCAGTGTGATCTCCTCTTTTAGATGTTTTTTCGGATGTATTGTCCGAATCTGAGTCTTCATTTTCCTCTCCAGAGGAATCGCTCCCAGACTTCCTGTTGACAAGCTCTGCAGGAATTCCTACATTCAAGTTTTTTTCTCTTGGTTTAGAACCAATTTTTCCCTTAATGTGGCATGAGCCTGAAGCCGCATCATCGATTACCTCAGGGCCTGAGGCTTGAGAGAGTTTACCCTGAGATTTGTCTGGTAACCAGTCTATATTCTCAGGTAATTGAATAGCAGAAGACCAGGTCTCAGAGCATACAGCTGCCTCTCTGGGTGTTCTTTTTGAAGCAAATTCATCAATATGGCTTTTCACTTCTCTCCTGTTGTACTCTGCTTCCTCTTTATGTATCATTTTGGTAATGTCTATCTCTTTTTCCAGCTCTTTTTTCTCCCACGAGGAATCAGATACGTGAGATTTGTTCTTTTCTTCTGCCCTCCAGTCATGGTTTGGTTGATAAGGTTGCTGTTTTTCAATCAATACCCACTCCTCAGAGCCCTACATGTTGGTATAGATTAAGCACAGTTAGACATGCTGAGCACAACTGCTAGCAAACAATAAAATGTACGAAATGGTCTCCATCTCAAAAATAGAAGTAAAGCATGCAGTTTATATATGAATACATCTTAGTTGCATAAAGATTCAACCCTACTAAACAAGAATAGCTTCTAAAAGTTTATGAATTAAATTTATTAAAGTAATTAAATTTAGTCATCAAAATGCATATATTATATACAGCATTTTAATGATCATGGCTTACAACTAAGGAAAATCTAAAATCCAGCATCTGAGAAAATAAAAATACTACTTAATTCCAATAAAATAAGTGTTCAAATATGTCTTGGTAAATGGCTATTTGAACTTAATCGAAAAGAGTCGATCAACACCAAGAGATGACTTAACTCTTCAAATAGTCACTCAGTACGTTTACATGCAGCAAGAAAAAGTCAAATTATTACCTTAGTCCGACCGAAATCAGACAAATGCATGTATACCCCTCAGTCCGGCTCGAGTCAAACCGAATTAGAGTTTCAGAATCTTGGCAAAGGTACCCAGATAATGGGATTGAGAATCTGACTTCTTTGCAACCAGCCCCCCGCCCCCACTCACATACCCCATCAGGAAGTTAGGAAAGGCGGAAATGTGACCCAGCAATAACAACAGTAGTGTTATAAGAGGCATATGGCGTTTAAGACAAACGTAAATGGCCAATCAGTACATGTTTGGACTTACGAAGAGGCGATGCGTTTTGACAGTGAGTATCATGCTTTAACTCCGTCTGCTTCAGTCCTGCCAGCCTTTGTTTACTGCCTGAATGCAGCTGGAAGGTAACCGCTATAAGTCTAATACCTTGGGGTACATGTCGCTATCTATTGTCGGGGAGTAGAACATATTTCATTTCATAATTTGATTTTTTGAGTGACATGTGAACTGGGACTCTGCTCTCAACAGGGGGCAAGCCATTAGTCCGATTTAACCAAAAAGCTTGATCTAGATGTGCATGTAAACATACTGACTAACAGTGGAAAATTGAAACTCCTCCAGAGTCTGGGACCTACATTTCAAATGGTGTGTTCACACAGCACGATTTGTCAGTGTCAAGCAACACTGACAAAGCGACTAGTTTGACGCATATACACAGGAGATACATTTTGATGCTGAACCTTGCAAAGCTCGTAAGCGGGCCTTTCTCTACCAGCTGTTTCAAACACTAAAGGATCGTGGTTGGATAATGTTGAGCAATGTCACTACAGAGAGACGCTCTGATTGGTTGTCGTTCTGCATCAAGAGAGTTAAGACCGTTAAATGTTCAGCTAGCTGAACTTCTGCATTGCTGGCGGTTGGCGCTTTGAAGCTTGAAAGGCAGGAAAAGAATGAAAAGTTGATGGAGCCAACGCAAGCAAAGCGCTGCAGAGCCTTTGATGCTCCTCTGACGGCCTCAAACGTGGACTTAACATGTAATACTGCTGCTGCTGACACTGCCGTTTGGGGCGGTGTGAACACACCATAAGGCTTCAAACCTTGCATATGCCTGTGTGTGGTGGCTCTTGGAGCACTGAGTACAACAGAAGTGCTGGAAAAGTGTAAGGTCAGCAGACATAAAATAGCCATCATATAACATTAAAGTATTAGGTATTAAAAATGTATTATTATTAATCAGTTTTATGTAATATTCTTTTTTATTAGCCGTAAGCCATAATCCTCAAAATTACCAACATATATCAATCTATGTGTAATTGTTTTACATGAGTTTCAATTCACAATTTAGTAAAATGAGGAAACTTTTCCACTGTTGCCAATTTAATGAGATTAACAAATGATAAAAATGTGAAACTTGAGCATGCTGGAAAGTGCTTTGGACAAAGCTACAGACAAAAACTGTTTCATGAAGAGGAACACTGAAAGATGTGGAACCTCAGGTGAAGTCACCAGAGCCTTCTGGACGAAGCTCTCAACAGAAGGGCTGTAAGCAGGGTCTTTTCCCACTGCTTGGCCCCCCAACTGGCCGATACGCAGCACAGGAGAGAAAGAAGAACAACAGTTAGAGGTTGCAATCTAAAAGAACCACTGAATTAGCTAGACACAATTTCATGTAAAAGGAAGAAAATAGAGATGGCAGAAACTGTCAGTGATTAAGTGGCATAACCCCTCAAAGTGTATTTAGCTACTAACAACTCTTTGATGGCTACTTAAAGTTGGCAAGGTTGACTTGTTTAGCGCATAGGCCCGGCTTGACACCAGGCTAAGATAACTTATTTGATCTACCCCAACCACCTCTGAACCACATTTAAATATAAATAGTTTTTATTAGAAAATCTATTCAGTTTAAGTTTTCAACCATAATCTTACACTGTTTAATGCAGGAATAGCATATACATGAGTTGTACTCAACCAGTAGATCTATAGTTATTAGAAGTTTACTATTCACATGGCTCTCCTTTAGAATTTCCATTTGAATATCAAAACGGACAGACCGTCAGGAGTCGCTTTAAACTTTTTTATGTTACGTTTCCATAACTGCTTTGAATAAATCCGTATTCCTTTTTGAACATGCAATCTCAGGTGATAAAAATAAATAAAGTCCCATATTATTATTGCTCGGGGCTGCACGGCGGCGCAGTTAGCAATGTTGCCTTGCAGCAAGAAGGTTGTGGGTTCGTATCCCAGCCCAGGGCCTTTCTGCATAGAGTTTGCATGTTCTCCCCGTGCATGCGTGGGTTTTCTCCGGGTACTCCGGCTTCCTCCTACAGTCCAAAAACATGACTGTTAGGTTAATTGATCACTCTTAATTGTCCTTAGGTGTGGGTGTGTGCGTGCATGGCTGTTTGCCCTGTGATGGACTGGTGACCTGTTCAGGGTGTTCCCCGCCTCTCGCCCGTTGACAGCTGGAGATAGGCACCAGCCCTCTCCTATGGATGTTAACCAATTTTTTTACATACAGACCACTTGGTCATTACACATGAGTGTACCGGGTTTCCATGTGAAAGTATAACTTTGCTGCAATTTAGCCAGCAACAGATGTGCCACTGTGAACAAACAGCCTTTAGGTAGTGTCGGTGGTTGCTATGTTGACTACTTTTGGATTATGTTTATTTTTCTCAAAGAGGGTAAATTATTTTGTTTGTGGAATGATAAATGGCCTGTACTTGTATAGCGCTTTATCTAGGCCAGAGAACCCCAAAGCGCTTCATACTTTACACAGTCAGTCATTTACCCATTCAGATACACATTTACACGTTGGTGATGGGACGCTACATTGTAGCCACAGCTGCCCTGAGAAACACTGACAGAAGCGAGGCATGCTAGCACCACTGGGTCCTCTGACCACCACCAGTAGGCAAGGTGGATGAAGTATCTTCCCAAAGAAAAAATGGCATGAAGCAGGCAGAGGCTGTCATCAAGTCCACAGGTTTCCAAAAAAAAAAAAAAAGTGGAACTATCTTCCATGCCTAAGTGCATTTTGTGCAGCTGAAAAGACTAACGGTTGTTAGTGGCATTCACATCAGACCTGACGATTAACTTAAATGATTTTTGGATAAATACATATGTATGAGTAACATCTGTTAAAAACAACACACACACAAACAGAAAGATAGATATATATGAAACACCTTGATTTTTTGAGGTGGATAGGGAAGCCAAAAATTGTACTCATGTAAAAGTGGGATTTCTTTAGCTTATTTGTTCTCAAATAAAAATGGAAAGTAAAATGACTCAGGTAAGACTAAAAATGACTTGGTAAGAAGTCTAATCAAGTACTGAGTACTTGAATCAGAAGCAGCAAAAATCACTCTAGTGTCATATTCCGTTGATCTGACACGATCAGCCTCCACTACTCTTTTCTCCGCTGGAAGAGCGCAACAATGGCATGAACACAGCTGTGTGTCTCATTCAGAGACATTTTATTATCTTTGCCAAAGCGGTTATGTTTTCAAAACTAAAAACATTATTAACATAATTAAACTAGAGATGTGTGTAAGGAACAGAGCAGTGTCGTCAGCCTGAGGGCAGCTGAGATGCTGGATGAAGCTCCTCTATGTTTTGACCATTTCCCCATTTTGCAGTTATATTATTTGTGACAGACTTTTAACGTCCCTTTAGCAACTCGTTTGAAGAAAAGCAACTAACAACAAATCTAGTGACTTCGTTCTGGTCATATTCAACACTTTTGGAGACGTGGGATGAAGCACACAAAATTAGATAAAAACAAGGGGATGGAGATGGGGGGAGGGTGATAATATACTAATAGTAATGATACATACTATTATCACAGAATAATACACTGACAAGCATAAAAATGAAAAACATTAGATAAAAGACGTGGCAACAAAATCGCCTGTTCTATTTGAGGGAGATACATTCAAAGACAGCCGCTGAGTGCAAATCGGGAGCAGATACAACTGACCCGAACTGTCGTTACTCACAGACGTGAGACGACTTAGGAGTGGGCGAAATTCTTGCAGATATCAAAAGAGCTCTGTCCAGATATTAGGAATATGGGCAACTTACTGAAGATCAGTTGCTGCTGATTTGGCATTTTTAATTTCGAGCAATAACGAATTTTAAGACTTGGCTGTAATGGAGCCACTGGCACCATTCATGCGCTACCCGTCAGCAGAAGAGGCCGATGTTGATTTTCTTTTAATGAGATGAGAAGATGGCTTCCTCGTTGACAACAATATTAAGCTCCACTTATTCGTGCAGGTGAGCCTTTATCTATATGAAAAAACTGGCCAAAAACCATTCCACAATGACCAATGATCACTTGAACACCTGTTGGAGGCCTATTGGAGACAATAACTATTGTTCAGTACAAACTAACAGAATAAGCAATGACCTATGTATATAATAATTTAACAGTACTATGAGGGTTCATGCATTTACCCATATACAGAGGTGGGACCAAGTCATTGCTTTCCATGTCTTAAGTAAGTCTCAAGTCATTATCCTCAAGTCTTGAGTCAAGTCTCAAGCAAATACAGGCAAGTCCAAGCCATAACTCAAGTCAAGGCAAGTAAGTTTCAAGTCAAATTCTAAGTCTTAAACTTTGACTTTCAAGTCATTTCGAGTTGCAATTTAAGGTTCAGTGTAAATCGTAAACCATGTGTACTTTGAAAAATCTTTATTTAACAGATGAAACATAGAACATAGAAAATTTAGAAAAAGTTGTTATGACCTTGCACCTCCATGTTTTACTTTAATTTAAACTAGAATTAAGTACAATCAAATTTCATAAATCTAGATATCAGCAAGAAAAAATCTCTGCACGTGTTTGTTTAGAATCAGATATTTGCCAACAGAAAATGTCTGTCTATTTAGATATTGTATGTTAAATTTATAAGATATGCATCTGGACAGAACAATTTCTCCCGAGTTCAGATGAAACCATAAACGTCTCGAGCGGGAGAGCATGAGGAAGAACATGCAACCTACCATTTATTTTAGAACTTCACCTGTCGAAAAAAGTTGGATGTTGAGCCATCTCTTTATTTTGATTTTTTCATGTTTTTACACGTTGCACTGTATTTTTGTCAACTCTGTTCACTGTTCAGAGCAGAATTGTCATTGGCTGCAGTGCTCTAAAGCAATGGCTTTGTTTTATTTTTTGTTTTATCTAGCAATCTGATTGGCAGTTCTGCAGCTGTTGCACAAAGACAGCCTCTGCTTATTAAGACGGGATCAGTGCCACAGGATGAGTGAAAAGACGTAAAAGGGAGCAACTCTGAAATAATAGATGTTTTAAACCTTAATTATTTGGTAAATAATAAAGTCTTTTCAAGTAAATAGGTTCAAGTCTGAGTTAAGCCCAAAGTAATTGATGTGGAGTCCAAGTCGTTAAAGTCCTTAAAAACTTTTAAGTCAAGTCACAAAATGAAAGACTTCAATCCAAGTCATGTCACTCGAGTCCACACCTCTGGTCATATACTGTAGATGCAAGTAGGGATGCACCGATACCGATACTGTATGGCCCCCGATACTGCCTAATGTACTGATGAACCGATACTCAAAATGGGGAAAATCTACAACAAATTCACCAAAAATGATACATTTTTCACTTGAAATTTTATTTTTGTTGTCATTTTATATTTTACATATTTTATTTTGTCTCAGTTATGTTTAGTACGTAAAGTCTGGTGCCTTTAGTCTCTTCAAGAAAGGCAACAGAAGTTATACAGTTTATTAATTCAACAATATGTGGCAAGGTACACAATGAGGGCCCAGGTGGGATTCGATCCCATGACTCCCGGGTGAAGGTCTTGTGCACTAACCAGTGACCCAAAGGGATATCCCTGTGGCCAAGCAGCCAGGGCACATGATCTATCGGAGCCATAGTGACAGGATCTCCACAAACAAACTTATGTGCATGGCAGATTCCAAAGCCAAAGAACCATATTTAGACTTTTTCTAACAGCTCCAAAACATTCTGCTTTCAGTCACAGAATACAACCAGCACTTCTCTGTAGTGAGGCGGGCTGCAGATTACATTTTCTGCTGCAGACAACATTTGACATTTGTCTGATTTTATCTGGTTGATACAGACAGCGAATGAGATATTGGCCGAGGCTAATGGTGTGGGGAAACACACAGGCTATACAATATCCAAGCTCCAGTTTCCAGAATGGGATAGAAGCTTAAACAGATTTTGTTATTTTGGGAAAATGGGGGGGCATGACTGACTGATCTATTTTCAAATGCCGCAAATATCTCAGAGATATCTTAAACCGTTGGATCTCAGCAGAGAGAGGTACATGTAGGGAAGGGCCTTGATAAGTTCTCTTGTTTTCTTGCTGCATTTTTCAAGTCACAAGGCTGCAAAAATCAGCTTCGCAAAAAAGCACATGAGAAGTGCAAATAACTCCACATTTAAAGGGCTCTAAGATCAATGTACGGGGATGTTTTTTAGTACCCCAGTGTTGACCCCCACCCCACCTCACCCCCACCCGCAGGGGACAAGGCCTATCTTTCCCCTCTTCTACATCTGCAAAAGGGACATCAATGGGACAAGCCACACCAGCCGCGCTATACACACATATTATGGGTGTCACTTACGACGCAACGTTCAAAATAGTTTTGAGTTCTATTTTAGAAGCGTATTCGCAACAATCTTCAGAACTATCTATGCCCGAACACAGGAAACAGCCATGATTTAGCTAAATAAAACTGCCACTAGAGGTTCAAAACAAAAGGCCTGAGGCCAAAGTCTCCTTCCTCCTTTCCTTGCTTCTCTCAACAACACATCAACGAGGAGAAGAAAGGAAATAATTCTTATTTTACTTGGAGCTGTATGTAAAAATGTTGATGATTGTTAAAAAATTACCTATCAACAAAACTGTGGAACTGTGCTCAAAACTTTAGACATTGTACTGACATACGGCATTGAGTGTGATGAACTAAAAGTCCTCCCACATAACCCAGTCCTATCTGACCATTTTCTGATATAACATTTGAATTTACTTTTCCCAACATTCCAAAATCTGAAAGAAAAAAGAATCTGTTCCATTCTTGCTTCCCTATGTGTCTCGGAATACCACAGTGGGCCGCAATAATTCCAACACTAACCCTTCAGAAATTGATGGTCTGGTTCAAAGTATTACTTCCTCACTGCGTTTGGCGCTAGACAGTTTAGCCCCCTCAAAAAAGAAGGTAATCTGCCATAGGAGGTTGGCTCCATCGTTTAGTGCAGAATTGCGTACTTTAAAGCAGAATACCAGGAAACTGAGGAGAAAATTGTGCTCTACACATTTAAATGATTCCTTTCAAACCTGGAAATATAATCTACTACTTTATTAAAATGCCCTTCGACAAACTAGATCAGCATATTTCTCTTCATTAATAGAGATAAATAAAAACAATTATTTTTAGTACAGTTGCCAACCTTACAGTCATAGCTCTGTTGAGCCAACTATTCCTCATTCTCTCAGTAGTGATGACTTTATGGGATTCTTCATAAGTAAAATAAATTCTAGTAAGAATAAAATCATTGGCATTCTCCAAAAAATGATTAACTTCCTTTCAGTATTATAGAGAACTGTAGAACCATGTCTACTGTATCTCTTTACCGTTTTGATTCTTTTGAACTTCCAGAATTGACAAATATTAGCTTCATCTAAACCCTCAACTTGTATGCTAGACCCAATATCAACCAACTTATTTAAGGAAGTATTCCCTCTGGTTACTGGCCCTATTCTAGATATGATGTATCTATCTTCAATAAATGGATATGTGCCTCAGGAATTTAAGGTTGCTTTAATTAAACCTTTACTTAAGAAACCCTCCCTGGATCAAGATGACTTAGCTAACTACAGACCTGTATCTAACCTTCCTTTCTTATCCAAAATTCTTTATAAAATAGTTGCTAATCAAGTATATGAGCATCTAAACAGCAATAACCTGTGAAGAATTTCAGTCAGGTTTTAGAGCTCATCATAGCACTGAAACAGCACTGGTGAAAGTTACTAATGATATTTTAATGGCCTCAAATAATAGATTTGTGACTGTTCTGGTCTCGTTTAGATCTCAGTGCTGCTTTTGACACAGTCGATCATAATATTCTCTTAGAAAGGCTTGATCATGTTGTAGGGATCAAGGGAACAGCACTTGGCTGATTTAATTCATATCTGTCCAACAGATTCCAGTTTGTTCATATCAATGATAAATCTTCTTAAAACTCAAGGGTTATCTTTGGATCGCCACAGGGTTTTGTTCTTTGACCGATTCTCTCTACTATATATATGCTTCCAATTGGTAAAATAATTAGACAACATGGAATGAATTTCCACAGTTATGCTGATGACAAAATTATATTTATCCATGAAACCTGATGAAACTAATCAGTTAGGTAGATTACAAGCATGTCTCGAAGACATAAAAACCTGGATGACTTTGAATTTTCTACTTTTAAATTCAGACAAGACAGAAGTTGTTGTCTTTGGACCAGATCTTTTGAAAAGGAAACTTCTAAATCAATTACTTCATATGGATGGCATTAATTTGGCCTCTGGTAATAATGTAAAGTACCTTGGTGTAATTTCTTACTAAGACATGACATTTAAATCCCATATTAAACAGGTTTCTAAGATTTCTTTCTATCACCTCTGGACTATTGCTAAAATTAGAAACATCCTCTGCAGAGAAACTTGTCCATGCATTTGTTACTTCAAGGCTGGACTACTGTAATTCATTATTATCAGGAAGTCCACAAAAATTTCCCTCCGAAAGACATGAAAATAAAGCCTCAATATTTAAATTCTCTGCAATGATCCGGCTGCATGACCTACTAACCATAGACCAAAAGGCTGCGGCTAAACAGGATGGGGAGGGGTTTCCATCCAAGCAGTAGTTGTTATTGAGAACGCTAATGGACTGGTGCTGCAGTCATTGTTAGCAATTCATTAAAACTCGCTTTAAGAATGACCTATTGTTTGAAGTAAAAGCATTATGTATCAGTCTGCTTTCATAATAATTGCTTGTATATTTTATTGTGTTACAGAAGAAGGACCAAGTACCAGTGACCACAATACTACAGTTAACCAACCTAAAGAGAAATCATCAACCTCGAATGATGTATGTGAGTCTTTCACTACCAATTCTATTGATCCTGTTGATTGGCCACCACAGCTTACTGATTGCACTCTCCCATTTATAGTTTGTACAATTCATTTTAGTATAAATAAGTAATTATTACAACATAATCCAGTTATTGAATTATGTTGTTTCTGTTCCTAATGGTAGGGGCTACCAAAATCATTTTGCCCCTAGGGCACCATACGGCTCAGGGCCGGCCCTGATTTTAAAGTATTGACATGGGGAACTGAATCCTAATCAACATTGCTTAGATATTTATTTTGTAATCTGTAAAAACTGGGTTAAATAAGGTTATGCTTAGTTATTTTGAAATTTAGAAATATACATCAAGCAATCTGGACAATAATGTCGATGACCTTTTTCAAAGGGAGGAACGAGTGAGCTAGCCCCCCCACCACCACACTCACAGCCTTCTTCTCTGGAGTTCCCGTCGGAGACGTAGCAGAAAGACGCTTCTCTCGAGCAATCAGCTTGCTGTTGGGCTCCCTCAGTGCCCTCTTCAGCTCGTTGATGCTGGCCTGGTGCTTCAGCAAGACGTCCTGAGATTTACCGAGGAACTAGAGGAGACCACGAGACAGAGGGAGGCATTAGCGGGGAATCAGGATGCCCTGTTTTAAGCAGCAGAACTCGTACTGGCATGAGCAGGCTGGGAGACAATGCAGTTGGAACGTATGCCAAAAGATTGGTTTACACTAGAGCTGAGAGCAGATTATGCTTGCACTTCTACTATTTTGTCCTTGTCTCCTTCAACGTTGCTGAATCTGAGAAAAAACCAAAAACAATTTCGGTTCGGCCTGAATTGGTTTTAGAGATACAAACAAGCACTGTGAATCAAGCTCTGGCTCCAAAGTTCATGAATGATAAAATGAATATGAAACACCTATTAATTTGTTTGCTGATTAAAATTATGCATCCTATTAAGATTTCATTTGGATTGTTTGTTTGTTTATTTGGAATGATGACAGTCAATGATGCAGTCATGTAGTGCCAGAATTTAATACTGTTGTGAGTTCTGACATTATTCAGTTCTGAGTGAAATGCTGCTCAATCACGTTTTTCTTCTTCCTTTTTTAATCTGGCAGCTCCTTAATTATTTTAATCATTCAAGGAGCTGTTCAGACATTTTCGAGTGTGTCCTTGAACATTAGTGACACTTAAAGTTCTTCATAGGAATGTGGTTTTGCAGCATATTTGCAAACTATATGACATCTTTTCATCCTCAGATTGTGGATGCAATACATCCTCTGCAGGTTTAAAGAGACAGAAGCAAAAGCAGCACACAGCAGATTTTACTAAAGCCAAATTCAGGAAGGTGTACCTCCTTTTTGTGCCGAGGAGTAGTCTCCTGGTCCAACTGAGAGAGCTGAGTTGGGGCAGGAGAACAGGTGTGCAAGAGAAAGTGCAGATATGAAGAGTGAATAGGGTGGAAAGGACAAGGTGCAGAAACAAGATGGAGGGTCAGTGAAATGACAGGTGAGGAGACGGGGAAGCATTGGGGAGAAGATCGAACTGGCATTTTAGATTGTATAGTAGGATTAAGAAATTGTTTCAAGAAGAAACAAATTTTAGAATTTGAGACAAAAAGAAAGAAAAACATGACTAAAACACAAGAAAACACTAAGTTCCATTAAGATCCATACAAAACAATAAGTCAAGAAAAGCCTCGTATCTAATGTGAACTAGGGCTTATCTATGCAAAGTTTGCATGTGTTCCACGAGCAGACTTCGTCTTCCATGGGTGTTCTCGTCATCCTCAAACAGAAATGTGTACTAGTAATTTTATCCTCGTCCAAGCTGTCTCAACTCTCTAACGTCACCTAGTTAAGAGAAAGTGTTAAAAAACCTGAAGCAGATAACATTTCTGTTTGTACAGCTTTGTACAGTCAGTTTATCAGTGGAACCAATCAGCAGAATCTGGTTGATACCAACCATCTTCATCTCAGCACAAGCAATAAAAAAATAATAGTGTCTATGCATTTTAACTTTGTTATATTCTCCTACTACTCTACAGTTTTGCATGATTTGCTATCATCCATGCCGCTTACTTTATGTTCTCTCTGTTTTTTTTCTCTTTATTGAAGCTACATCTAATCTGGCTTTCTGCTTAGCTCTGATACCTGCCTGTGGAGGGGGCCATCGGCTGAGCTAAAGCTGTACAAACAAGTCAATCTTCTCCTTTTATGGATGATACACTTGGCCCTGTCTTTCAGTGTTTAACCTATTTCTCTCTCCTGGATGAAGCCACTAAACGAGCTACTGCTGGTATTAATTTTTTACTTTTCTTTAACAAAGAAAGTACACCTGGCTCAGTGCTTCGGGTTTTTTGGTGTATCTGCTCTGTCTTCTCAAACCCCTAGCTGGTTATGGCAGATGAGTCTGGGTCTGGTTCTGGTTGTGCTGGAGACTTCAGAAAGGTTTTGTACTCCATTGGGAGCCTACTGCTGCAGTGAACGCTGCAGGTCAGTGATAGACGAGTTTCTAACCACTTTGAAAAATGAACCTTGATGCACTGTTTGATACCTAGATTCAACTGGAATGTATGTACTAGACTTGGAATAGGTCTGTATTATTGGACTCAACTGACTTTTTTTCTTTAAAGCGCCTTGAGACAATGTATGTTGTGACTTAAAGTTGTAGAAACAAAGTGGATAAAATTTTATAAATTACATTTGCTATGTGATGTAGCTAAATTCTTTTGTGAACATTTTCTTTAAAGGCCTCACTTGTAAAGTGGAAGATATATATTTGAGGATTGAAGCACAGGTCTGAAAGGTTTACTGATGGATGGTTGAGAACATACACACCAACAAACAGACCCCAAATACCTCCTGTTTACTGTCAGCTGGAGAGCCAGCCTCCTCCTTATTGCCAGCAAGGGTTGAAGAACAGAGAAAGAGTATTAGACAGAAGACCAGGCTCCAGTCGGCTTTCCTACGCAAACTGAGGACAGTTTAAACACTGTAAAGCTGTTAGCAACATTTAGTAGGATTCCAGTAGAAGTATAAAAGCTGGTTGAACAGGAGAGAAAGTAGAAAAGTTAGCATAGGTGGCTAAATCCAGTTAAATCCAGCTAAATTCTACAGTGCAGTGGAATACATGTCAGTTGGACTGAGGTTATGATTGTGCACCTACAGGTGAAACTGGAAAAAAATACTATATATATATATATATATATATATATATATTATAAATATATATTATAAATATTTATATCTATAATTTAAAATATTAAATAGATATACGATATAGACTCATAATATACAAAGCAAGATATTTCAAGCCTTTTTTTGTTATAATTTTGATGAATATGGTTTACAATTTATCAAAACTCCAAATACAAAACTTCAGAAATTAGAATATTAGATAAAATAAAAAAATATTTTAAATGGAGATATGTCAGACCTCTGAAAAGTATAAAAATGCATATTTACTCATATAAATACTTGCTTTCGGCCCCTTTTACATCAAATATTGCCTCAGTGCAGCATGGCATAGATGTTATTAGCTTGTGGCACTGCTGAGGTGTTATGACTAGGATGCTTCAATAGTGTCCTTCAGCTCATCTGCATTGTTCTGTCTCATGTCTCTCATCTTTCTCTTGGCAATGCCCCATATATTCTCCATGGGGTTCGGGTCAGGCCAGCTTGCTTGCCAATAAAGCCCTGTAATCCCATGGTCATTGAACCAGGTTTTGGTACTTTTGGAAGTGAGGGCAGGTGCCAAGTCCAGCTGGAAAATGAAGTCAGCAATTCAATAAAGCTCATATGAGGAAGGAAGCATGAAGTGCTCCAAAATATCCTGGTAGATGGCTGCATTGACTCTGGACTTAATAAAGCCCAGTGGACCAACAGCAGCAGATGAGATGCCTTCCCAAATCAACACAGACTTCAGAAATTTCCCTCTGTACTTGTATTGTGTGCCTTTCCATTCTTCCTCCGGACTCTGGGACCTTGGTTTCCAAATGAGAGCCAACATTTTCTCTCATCAGAATAGAGGACTTTGGACCACTAAGCAACAGATCAGCATCAGCCTGGCATGAGGAATAGGACATCCGAAGTACATGTCTAGGATCTATCTGTGTATGCAGGCTCTTGATGCACCAACTCCAGCCTCAGTCCACTCCTTGTGAAGGTCCCCAGCACTTTTGAATTGCCTTTGCCCTACAATCATCTCCAGGCTCCAGTCTTCCCTGCTGCTTGTGCACATTTTTTTTCACACTTTTCTTTTCCACAATAACTTTCTATTAATGTACTTTGATACAACCCTCAGGAAACATCCAACTTCTTCTGCAATTATTTTTGAGGCTATCCCTCCTCATGGAGGGGGTCAATGATGGTGTTCTGCACAACTGTCATCTCAGCAGTCTTCCCCATGATTGTGATTCCTACAGAACCAGACTGAGATACCATTTAAAGATTAATCAGCTAAATAGTGTGGTACACTTTGAGTCTTTTGGGGCTTTCATAAACTTTAATCTATAAAAATCTAAATTATAACAAATAAAGGCTTAATTACCTTGCTTGCATATAATGAGTCCATATCATATATATTTTTTTAACCTTTTAAACTGAATTGCTGAAATGAATGAACTTTTGGAAGATATTCAGATTTTTCGAGTTTCACCTCCATTACATCATCACCTTAGCAGTCCCTGCCAGCTCTGCACATCTAAACGCCAGAGTTGTCTTCAAATTAGCTGAAAGTTTCTCACCCTGATTTCTTTCTTTCTGCTTGGAGTAATGTTGCCGTCATGGTCTTTCTCCTGCTCCATGTCATGGCTCCGATCTTGGTCTTTGTCTTCTTCGTCCTGTTCCAGGCTGGGCTCCAGCTCCGTTTCCTGCTCATCCACAGAGGGGCTGTGGAGTCGACGCTGTTCGCTGGCGCTCCGCCGGGACAGGCCATCATGGTTCTCACACAAGGACGATACTGGCTGGGAGAACTCTGCTTGTTCAGGAAGGCGGAGTTCATACAGGAGAATTTTGAGGAGCTTATCCAGGTTTGAAAGAACAGCTGCAGAAATGACTGAGATCTTTATTCAGAGGTGGGAGCCATCTACTGTATATACTGTTCGTCTTTTCACTTAAAAGCAAGCTGAATAGTCTCTTCAGAAAAGTAAAACCATTTTTTTCTAAAACATTTCTTCATCTAGATTTGCTGATATTTAAATCAAAGCATCCATTTCCAACCACCATGAATCTATTTTATTAGATCAGTTGTTATGGAAAAGGCAATGTGTGGGTCCTTTGAGGAAATCTGAGCAAATAGACGGTTGCCTGCTAACTGTTCCTACAGAGTCCGAGTTGGACGCTACAGTATGTAAACATGCGAGGAGGTGATCGCAATCCTCTTTTAGATATCAATGGGCTAAGTCGTGATAAAATTTTAGATTGATTTCAATACAAAAATTGAGATTCTGACTCCCTACCACAGACCTAATATTTTGTGGGATTTTATTTTACAAGCCAACACAACAAAGAGCATAACTGTAAAGTGGAATAAAAATGGTGCATGTTTGGCAAAATGTTTCATAATAAAAACCACAGGGAAATGTAGCATGCATTTGTATTCTGTATCCATACTGCCATGACAGCTGTAGGTTTTTCTGAAATCTTTGTCCATTTTTAACTTCAGTAAATAGCTGAAGCCCAGTCAGAACTGCCCTAGGGCAATGCGACTGTAAATTCAATTAGATTTCGGTCTAGACTTTGATTGGGATATTCACGACCCTTAATTCACAGCCACCTCCGGTGATGCTTCACTCTTTTCATTGCTTTTACAAGTCACCAATGAGCAATAGAATTATGACTTTTTAAACAAGCAAATAATGAAAACAAACTTTAATGTCAATTAAAAATTGACTTTTAAAAGTAATGCAATTAAATAAGAATATATGTAGCTGCGGTATGTAGTTAAAAACTTTTAAAGTAAAAATGCTTAGATTTGACTATTTGACCCTGTTTTACGATGTAAAGTAGTTAATCTTTCAGACCTGATTTTTCCACAAAGTCTCTGTCCTGGCCTCTACAGCAAAACAAATCATTTATACAAATTTAGAGACGACTGGATTTCATGTATTCACAGGGCAGTGCTTTCAATCAACGGTAATACAATTGGTCCCAAATGACCAGGAAATTCTCATTGGTCTGTTGCCAGTGATGACAAACAGAGCTGATAAAAGGCCCGTGATACAGGAAATCACTGCATTTTCCCTGCTCTGCTCTGGACCTCTGGAGATGCAGACCCACCACACTGACATGAGATAGTAGACTCATATAGGTACCTGGGTGTTTACCGGAATAATAAATTAGACTGGAGCCACAACACTATTGCTCTTTACAGGAAGGGTCAGAGCACACTCTACCTGCTGAGGAGACTGAGGTCATTTGGAGTCCAGGGAGCCCTTTTAAAGACCTTCTATGACTCTGTGGTGGCATCCATAGTTTTTTACAGTTTTGTATGTTGGAGCAGCAGTTTATCAACAGCTGAGAAGAAGAGGTTGGATAAACTAATCAGGAAGGCCAGCCCTGTTCTAGGATGCACCCTGGATCCAGTGCAGGTGGTGGGAGAAAGAAGGACTCTGGCCAAAATGACATCTCTGATGGACAGAGTCTCCTTTTTTTTTTTTTTTTGCTACATCACATAGAAAAATGTAATTTATACAATTTTATTCACTTTGTTTCTAAAAAAAAAAAAAAAAAGGAGACTCTGTCCATCAGAGATGTCATTTTGGCCAGAGTCCTTCTTTCTCCCACCACCTGCACTGGATCCAGGGTGCATCCTAGAACAGAGCTGGCCTTCCTGATTAGTTTATCCAACCTCTTCTTCTCAGCTGTTGATAAAAAAAAATAAAAAAATGGACAGAGTCTCCTACCGCATACATTGTTGAACTACAGAGTTCCTTCAGTGAAAGACTGCTGCATCCTAGATGCATGAAGGAGCGCCTCCTCCTTGCAGCTGTCAGACTATTCGACCAAAACTCCTCCCAACAAACATAGATGTTTACGCCAGTGCTGTAATTTGCACTAACCAGTTTGTGTCCTGTTGTAAATCTGTTTTCTGCTCTTGTTACAACCAACTTTACCCTTGTGAGACAGTTAAAGGATTTAAAGGATTATTCTATTCTATTATATTTTAGGCCTGCACCTAAACGCGTTCATCTCAAATTTAGGTGTGCACATCGCAGCTCCTAAAATACTTTTTCTACAGTTTATTTTCCATATTTCCGTTTTCTTCCCTTTTCTCCATCATTCATCTTGGACTGGCGGCGTGGACAGAAGATCATCGCTACCGTAGGATAATTCTGTTTTAATTAATGTGTCTGGGTAGGGCTTCTTAGGAGGTTATGAAAAAAAGTTGGATTATATATTAATTGATATATTTTGTAAATATTAAACCACTGTTTGCTTATTATTCAATAGCATCACAGCACGCTAGTTTTGAGTGTTGTATGCTCAATGTATATAATGTATGTGCATTATAATGGTTGCTGCTAAAAGCAATGTTACATATCTCTTCTTTTCCGCATATTCTGTGACATCAGGTGATTGAGGTGTCCTGTGCCTGCTCTCGCCAGCTGTCCGCCCTGGGCTGAGTCGCATGGTTTTATTGTCTGCTTAAGCTAGTACTAATTAGGGATGTAAGAAAATATCGATACACCAATATATTGCAATATTTTATGTCACAATACTGTATCCATATTCAAAAGCAAAGTATCATTTTTATTTCAAAGTTAAAGTTCGTTTTAAAAATCATAATATATAGTCTGTCTCATGGTATCGCAATATATCGTACAATCCCCTTTGTATCCCAATACATATCGTATCACCACATTCCTGCCATTACACATCCTAGTGCTAATTGTCCCTTTTTTTCCAGATCATCCGCACCGTTGGCTGAGAATAGCCTTTGAAGTCCATGAGGTCTAGCTCTGTGTTTCTTTGTTTCACAGAGTTAATCACTGGAACTAATAAGAACATAGACACTTAACGTTATCTTTGAAGTGAAACCCTGATGACTGATTGTCCCTTTCCAATTTTCTGAGAACCGTTTGGTAGTACGTAGATTTGCATGCTTAGAATAGATGGGGATAGTTGATGAAAAGTGTCAGCTGTTACATGAACTTATTTTGGTTAGTAAAACTCATTTTGGTTCAGCATTGTTTCTGCAATTAATATGTCCCAGCGTTTAAGCTCACATCCTTCAGGGAAGACTGAAAGTCTGGAAAGTCCCCTAATATATCCTGCTAATAAAGTTAAAGTTACCCTGGTTATGATTACATTAATCAATTACATACCTGCATCTCTTCAATAGTTAAATTATTAAGTTATTGATCATAACTATTGATGATGATATACAGCAGACTATAGTGCTAACAAGAGGAAGTGCTCAAAACACTTTGTACTCCAAACAAAGATCAGTTACTTGTTATGGAAAAGGCTATTCACCTCTGTCTGGGTAGGGCTTCTTAGGAGGTCCAGCTCACAGTTCTGTCTCCTACAGTGTCCAACGTTCACAGCTAACACTGTAACATCCCTCATCCAGGTGTTACAGTGTATGTAACCTGGTTATTTAATCACTAAGTCAATTAACTGGACTTTTTTTGCAAGTCCAGTACCAACAATAACAAAGAAGAAGTTGCAGTTAGGGAAGCAACTGTCAGGATATGTAAATGTCACCCCCTCGGGACACCCCATATCGTCCTAACTCTTGTATTGAAGAGGAGCTACTGTGCATGTACAACTTTAAAGGGGCTATATCATGCAAAATCAAGTTTTTGGAGTTTTCAAACATTTGGTTGCGCAATTCTCTCATAAAAAACCCACCAGAGTGTTTTTTGGCTTAATTTACGCATGTCTGAGTAATACTCCTGAATCCAGCTCTTTCAGCAGCTGCACCGCCCTATCCTAGAAAACGTTTGAGTGGTAACATAATGACGTAGTTTGTTAACCACGTTTTTTGTTGGAATTTTACTTTTTCTGTGAAAACAGCTTTTTGGGTGCATGGATTATAGGCAGTGTTTTGCGAAAGTTACAAAGAAACTGTAATATATTTCACATTACTAGTGACAATGTCAAAAATTTTATATGTTTGCATTACATATTACTGTCTTAAAAATGTAACTGAGTTACACTACTTTAAGTTACTTCTGGTAAAATATCTTAAATATTTACCACCACGTCTAAGCACCGTAATTTATTAATTTCGATTTTACACAAGTATCACACCACAAATACTGTATTTTTAACACTATTTAATTAAAATTAAGTCTCTAGTTCCTTTGCATGTCTTCTATTCTAAGGTGCTGAAAGTGCTCATCACAAAGATGGTTGACAAAGATGAGACTCCGATGTCTGAAGTCTTACAACAGATGGTTAGGAATACAGTGTGAATGATGCCGCTGTTTAAATATACAGTCAACCTTTTCCTCAGCCGTCCTGATTCTCTGATGTTTTGGTTTTAAGCAACAGGTTCGACCGCATCCAGCTTGATTTGGTCTGTTGCATTAGTTGGCCAGAAAAACAATTTAAAATGCTTTTGTAATTTGAGTTACTGAAATTGTAACTAGTAATATATTGCTGTATATTTTGTAAGTAATGCATTACATTACTCAGTTACTGAGAAAAGTAATCTATTCCTGTAACTTATTACTTTTGTAATGCATTACTCCCAACACTGATTATAGGACTTTATTCTACATTCCTAAAGAACAGCAGCTAGATCAAAGAACAAAGACGCCTGATGGACAGAGAAGTAACTACATGCTAATGTGTGTTAGCCATTTATCAACAGAGTTGGGACAAATTATTTGTTATAGAAGTCACAAGTAAGTCTCAAGTCTTTGCCCTCGAATCCCGAGTCAAGTTGAGTCAAAATCACACCATTAGTTGTCATTTAAATTGAGGAACGACATATGTGTGATTCAGGATGTAAGACAAAGCGGACCAGAAAATAACTTTTATGGCTCCATTGACTTCCATTTGCTATTTTTTCGGCCCGGGGACCTACAGGCCAACCGGAAACGGAGGAGACTTTCCATACAGGTGGTGCACATTTTTTTCACAGACGCAGATAAACTGAGAGCAGTGCAGCCATGTGAAATATATTTTCCCAGATTTCATGGGAAGTAGCAAGTCTTCTTGAGTCAAAGGGCGCAAGTCCAAGTGAAGTCACGAGTCATTGATGTTAAAGTCAGGGTCGAGTTGCAAGTCTTTGTACATTCGGGTCAAGTCAAGTCTGAAGTCATCAAATTCTGACTCAAGTCCAAGTCACATGACTCGAGTTCACACCTCTGCTTATCAGGCTGTGATCTTATAAAAGCATTATGGGGTTTAATAATGTATCTGTAGCATCTCTGAATGTTCAGTAAAAGGCTGCAAACAACACCAATGGCTTTTTTATATACTGGACTGGAAAGACCTGCTTACTTAAGTTGTGTTGGTTTGGGCTCCGTCTATGGCCTGATAGATATATCAGCTGAAATAAGCTTTACTGACTGTGTTTTACAAAAAATAAAAATAAACCAATCGTCTGTGCCCTTGATATAACACAGTTTCATTGTGATATTCGGTGCACTTAAAATTCACTGTCTGACTCTGGTTTGAGATAAGGCTAAGACTGTTTTTCTCAGTCAGAGCGGCACTGCGTTCATCGTGAGGAGAGAGGAGGGGAGCAGAGCGTGCAGGAGGTGGGATTATAGAGAAACAAGCTGTTTTACTTTGTGGTCCAACATTAACTCCAGGATTCAAGGTATATTTTAGGACAAACAAACAAACAAATGAATACTATATAACTTCAACGGTAACATTTGATCATATATATATATATATATATATACTGTATATATGTCTAACCCAGAAGTTCAAAGCTGTAAAATACCATGAATACCCCAAGGCGGAAGTACGTCCTATATCAGACAACAGAGATGAGTGATACAACTCAGCACACCATAAACTATAAAATATCTATCTTTCACATTGGATAGAAAACACACATGTATTTTGAAATATTTGTTATGTTATTATAAATAAAAAAAATCATGATTTATTCAAGGTAATATGGAAAGTGATTAGTGGTGGGGCGGCGCCTTAGCGCCCTCTATTGGGTATGGGGCATGGCTTTCAACTCCTTCCAGAAGGGGAGGAGGGACAGGGTCAGAGCTATAGCCTTTTACATCTCAAAATCTCCTCCTCCTCTCCTTGATGACTTCAGGCTCAGGCCACAGTTTACAACATGAAATAAGTGATTTTGTGACTCAAAAGAACTGCTCATTCCTCAGCCTGTAGAGCTGAAGACAACTGATGGGGGAATTCACCCATCTGTGTTGGAGGAGGGATCAATTAACTGGATTTGGGCATCCTAATTCTTTTAACAAAGAATCTCATCTTTCCATAAAGACGAGAATAAAGATGATTTACAAGGAATAGTAGTACTGTTAACAGATTCTTCCACCTGAGCTGTAGATCTCTGCAACGCCTCTTGGCGCTATATATATAAACTTAATTGAAATTGGAATTTAAGAGTATCAAAGTGAAAGGGGCTGAATGCAAAGGGACATTATGCTAAATGTTTTCTAACATCGTCCTCCTATACAGTTATGAGCTACACTGTGTTGGTCTCAGATAAAGTCCTAGTAAACTAAGTTGAAGTTTGCTTATGTGTGGTAAAGTTCAAGAGGTAAGACTAATTCTGCTAGGGATTGACCGATACTGTTACTGGTACTGGTATTGCCGTTCTAATGTACTCATATCGGTAACTTAACAGATACCACGAACTGATACATAAAATGATGAAAATCTGCAATAATTACACAGAAAACATCATTCTCTTGTTTTATGGTCATTTTGATCCCAAATAAAATTATCTATAATAATATAATATTTTATTTTTTATCTGATTCACCATATTTTTTTGGAACAAGCAAAGAAGAAAATAAAATTTGTCTTCAAATTCATTGCATTTTATTTGTGTGGTAGAGGTATTTGTATTGGTACTCCATATCGGCAAATACTCAGACCCAAGTATCGGTATCGTATCGGTTTGAAAAAAGTGGCATTGCTGCATCCCTAAATTCTGCACTTTGCATACACAATTGGAGCTGTCTTAGAAAGATTTACTCACCACCATCTAAGCTCCTGGACAGCAGGTACCTTCTACTGGTGGATCGCTCAAAGTGGGGAGCAGGACGGTCAATGAGAGCGCTGGCCTGTCTTGTTTGAGCCTGTGTCCTACCACTGTATCGAAACTTGGAACCCATCACCAAGAAACCCTTGGGAGGAGGCTCTGGAGAAACTAACCTGGGAAAACAAAAAACACAGAATGTTTCTCTGCTTAAAAAGCAAAGCTTTGGAAAGGAACATATGCTACATCAGAAAGAAATTGGATTTCAAGCCAAACAGGTTATTTTTTCCACCTGAACAGATTTTTGTTCTTATTAACGTTCACAGCTAACAGCTAAGTGCGTATGTACATTTTTTAATGTGCGACGGTCTTTTGTAATGCTTTTCAAAAAATTAAACGAGATCCCAGGCAATTTATGAGATCTTTCCAAATTAAATATTACCAGAAGGCAGCAGTAATGAGTCGCCTGTAATAAGGCATTATCTGCCCAAAAACTCCTTCATTTAACCAATGTTCTGTTATCAATTGTTAGCACTCTTTGCTATGTGTATTTTGTGTAGCTTTCTATTAGATCTGAAGGTTCTTACTTTATACACAAAAATAGAATTGGTTTTTACCCTTTTTATTATGCTGACAGTTTCGGCAACAGCTGTCGCCTTCCTCAGAGCTTGCACTGGTGTTATTATGACACCACAATAACACCAGCCAAATGTTTGTAAGTTTGTGGTTGTAATTTCCAGGTAAAAATGTTCAAGGGGAGTATAAATACTTTCAGAAGACACTGTGGGGCTGCAGAAACTCAGATGTTTGGTGTGCACCGACGACAAATGAATCTGAACATTTCCATCCGTTTGTTACTTACCGGAAGAAGGTGTGATGTTCGATGCAGACCTTCCACAGTCTCTTCGCAGCTCTGTGATTAGGAAGCTTAAAACCAATCGTACTTTCAAACTGCTCATACTGGATAGGAGGAGAAACACATGAACAGAGAGGGAAATAAGAAGAGAGGTGAAGGTCAGTCACACATGAAAGCAGAAATTGTGCTGATATCTGCAAAGGAAGTATCACAATTGTCACAATATTCACAACTCAATCAAACAATATATTCAATTCAATATATAATGTATAACTGACCATTCATATCTGCTATGGCTCCACAGAAAAAAAAGAAAAAAAGAAGCAAACGGCATATACTGTAGTGTCTATCTAAATCTGTAGGCTCTTTTTATGAGGTAAAAAACAAGTTAATAAACCCTACATTTTTTAGGTCTGGTCTGCAATGAATGATGGTGGATCTGTCTGCTATGGGGCTGTTTTTTCCCCAGTGGTACTGGTGCTTTAGGATCCAGTTTGATTTAAAGGCATTGTTATCAAAATATAATTGGGGGTACATTTATATATTTGACCTTGGATATACATATAACTCTGACTTTATATAAAAAGGTAAAATCCTCCCAAAAGTCAAGTTGTGAGCCCAGTAACTTTAAAACACTGAAAATATGTGTTGTATCATGACTCTGCTAACAGAAAAAAAAGTTGGATCTAGGGATTCAAGGATACCAGTTCTTTCAAACCGATACAATACCAATACTTGGATCTGAGTACTTGCCTACACGAGGTACTGATGCCGATTTTTCTACCAGACAAATAAAATGCAATACATTTGAAGAAACTTTGTATTTTCTTCTCTCCTTGTTATAACAAATGATGTTGAGTTAGATAAAACATAAAATATTAATAAATTTTTTTATTGCAAAATAAACATTTTCTGTGAAATAATTGCAACGTTTTCACATTTTAAGTATCGAATCATACCGATACGACTACGTAGAATGGTATTGGTGCATCCCTAGTTCAAATGAATCATTAAAAGCACAAATTAATATGGTTTATTATTGCTTCACAAATCACTGAGATCACCTTATCAAAAACTAAACAGCCTATAAAGACTCTTCACATACCTCCCCTGGTCGTATTTTAATGTAGAAGTTGCTCCTCTTGTATGAAATCTTCAGAATCTTTGGCCACGCGAAGCGGTTGATCCTCAGCCTATCTCGGTAAATGAGCAGGCCGTTGGCACAGACACCGAGCATTATTTCGATCCCTTCTGAATCCTACAGAAGGTCAAGAAATTATTCAGCAACACTTAATGCCATGTTTTAAGTTTTTTTATTTTTATTTTTTTTTTTATCAAAAGATTCAAAAAAGCTGCAAACTTTAGCATGATGGAGGTCCACCCCATACATGGACAGCTTCTTTGCATTCTCCAAAAAGTTTATTTCAGCCTCCGCAGGCGTCATCCCCCTATGTGCAGACAAACAATATTAAAGGCATAAAAATGTGTAACAGCATCAACATATTTCCAAGGTAATAAAAACCTTAATCATGCAGACTGTGGGTGGAATAATCTGTCTGAATATGCTTGATGGATACACTTCTAAGTTTGCAAATCACAGACGATCTACTGCTTTCGTACAAAACTAAGGCACACATTATGGTAATGTCTCTTCATCAGTCAGAGGCCATATGCATGATTAAATGTTTCTCTACAAGAAAAAATGCCATCAGCAGATTACCCCGAGACATTTGGAGACTGATAAAAAAAAAAAAAAAATAATTAAATCAACAGTCTATCCTGCCATTACTTGTAGGTTCGGTGAAGTTCCATCACCCTCTCCTCCAGCTCTCGAGTCTGATTGGGAGCGAACCGGAAGTCGCTGACGTAATCAGAGCCGTGGTCATCCAGGTCGTAGTCTCCCAGCTCGGCCTGAATGGCGTAGGAGCCCAAGAGGGCGTGGGTGACAAACGAGCATGGCAGTCGACCTGACAGGATATCATCCCTCAGCTGCAGACACAGGTAGTATCTGTGAGATGAGACAAGACAAAAAAAAAAAAAAAAAAAAAATGAGAGGAAAGAATGGGAAGGGCTGTGGTTTGGCTGTCAAACCAGCCTGAACTGTGCAGGCTCCAACAAGTATTCAGCCTGGTTAATCCCAGGCAGTTAGAGGCATTCCAGAGCTAATCCGCGGAAAAGGAGGGAAGGATTTTGGAAGCTTTGAAATCAGAGCAAATATGCCAGGAGAATTGTTACAATATCTTTATGTAAACAGACATCGGAATGAAATAAATGAAAGACTATCATCTGCAAAGGTGACGCATGTGAACAATCTTTCCTTTGATAAACACTGACTACACACGCTCAGGTGTTAAAGCTGTTAATTTAGTGTGTGTGTGCGTGTGTGTGTGCGTGAGCGTGTGTGTGCGTGTAGTACCTGGTAATGTCCTCTGTGAGCTGGGAGGGGTCTGGGGGATAGAACTTGACAGCAAAGGCAAATTGCCATGGAGAGCCTGTAAAAGGAAACATAGTGAGAACTACGACTTCAGACGGTCAGAGAAGACAGCCTACAGCGCTGTGGGAAAACTATTTGTCCTCTTACTGGTTTCTTGCTCTTCCATCACACTCAATTAGTTATTGCTACTAATTTTAGTGTCCAACAAATAGAAACCTGCGTAAATACAAAAAGCTATTTTTAAATGATGACTCATAAAAGAAGAAAATGCTATCCAAACAGACCAGGCCATGGTTGAAAAAAGTAGCCACTCTTGCCCTCTTTGTCTGTAGCATTCGTTGTTGCCGGCAAAGGGATATTTTATACCATTCTTCTTAACAGAACAGTTTCATTGGAACCACATGGAAGGTTGTTTGGGTATAACCAGCCTGTCTAAAGGCAAGCCATATCATTGCAATTGGATTTACATCCAGACCTTGATTAGCCCAGAAATTCTTTTTTAGTTTTATTGTAATAAGACAACCATCATCTATTCCTTTTCTTCTAGTTGTTTTGGTCAGGGAGTGATGAGTTTCATTTTCAGCTTGTTGTTTATGTATTTTCTTGATCATATACACTCAGTGGCCACTTTATTAGGTATGCGAATCTCCCGTTCCACTACATCCCATAAGTCCTCCATTGGATTGAGCTCTGGTGACTGTGGAGGCCATTTGAGTACAGTGAACTCATTGTCATGTTTAAGAAACCAGTCTGAGATAATTTCGAGCTTCATTACTTGGTGTATTATCCTACTGGAAGTAGCCATCAGAAGATGGGTACACTGTGTTCATAAAGGGATGGATTTGGTCAGCAACAACACTCAGGTTGGCTGTGGCGTTGCAACGATGATCAATTGGTACTAAGTTGAAACCAAAGTGTGCCAAGAATATATCCCCCACACCATTCCATCACCACCATGGGTCCATGCTTTCATGTTGATGACTCCAAATTCTGACCGTACCATCTGAATGTCGCAGCAGAAATCAAGACTCATCAGAACAAAAAAATGTTCGATCTTCTATTGTCCACTTTTGGTGAGCTTGTGCAAATTTTAGCCTCAGTTTCCTGTTCTTAGCTGACAAGAGTGGCACCTGGTGTGATCTTCTGCTGCTGTAGCCCATCTGCCTCAAGGTTTACGTGTTGTGTGTTTAGAGATGCTCTTAAATTTAAATCTAAATTCAATTTAAATTAAATTTAAATTTGTTTCCTAGGTTATTTCAGTCAATATCTTCACACAACACGATTAATTCAAATGTAGTAACAATAAATCAATGACTGAAAAGGGTTTTGGCGGAAGTGATAGACTTATCTAAAGCCATACCCTGTTACTACTTACTGTACAACTTAAAGCACCAAGCATACAGCAGTTCTACGGTTATCAAGATGATCAAAAAAGTTGTATCAATTATTTACAAAGTAGATTCAAACATACATTTCATTAAAAGATTTTGGTCGAATCTGTCAGTTATGTCAGAAAAAGAACAAAGTATACTTTACACTGCAGAGTTTATATGTTCTAATGCTATATAAATCCTAACCTTGGTTATAATGACTGGTTATTTGAGCTGCTGTTGCCTTTCCATCAGCTTGAACCAGTCTGGCCATTCTCCTCCGACCTCTGCTATCAACAAAGCATTATCACCCACAGAACTGTGGCTTACTGGATATTTTCCCTTTTTCGGACCATTCTCTGTAAACCCTAGAGATGGTTGTGCATTAAAATCCCTCTAGATCAGCAGTTTCTGAACAACAACATTGCACGTTCAAAGTCACTTAAATCACTTTTCTTCCCCCATTCTGATGCTCGGTTTAAACTGCAGCAGATCATCTTGACCATGGCCTAAATGCCGCCGTGTGATTGGCAGATTAGAAATTTGCCTTAATGAGCAGTTAACAGGCATGCCAAACAAAGTGGCCAGTGAGTGTAGGTCTGGTGGTAAAAAAACCCCAAATTATGCGACTATATGCTGAAAATCATTCATACCCGTAGGCAGATTTAGGAAATGTTTAACAGGTTTCCAGTGGTTTGCACTTATGCCTTGGTATGTGTGTAACGTGTATCTCTGTGATCGATTAGGGAAAGATCTCCCACCCTCGTCTTCAAGGCACACTACCCTGCATGTTATCATGTCATTTTAGTTTTTTCCTTGTTTCAGCACACATGATTACAATTGACATCCAAGACATGCAGGGCAGAGTGTCCTTAAGGAACAGGGTTGAAAAACATTGGATTAGGGACCTGTGCATGGTGAAATCATCTGTTACCTAGTGACCACCCTCCATCCCCATGACCCTGCACTGCAATGGTTCAGTTGTGGCCGAACTAAAGTCTAGACTGGAATATAATGGAAAACATTTGGGAGGAGCTAAAAATTAGGGTGGTGGAAAGTTTTGTAGTTGATCATAAAAAATGAAATGCCATATTACCACGGAAACCATTCACAAAAATGTTCAGTAGTTATGACCATTTTGGAATGATTCGTCAATTATTTAAAGGTTAAGAGAATGGAAGATTTATTGTGTTCTTACTTACACACCATTTATTTTGCTTTCCTTTGTTTTAAAAGGGGGAAATATATAATGCCTTTTTTAAACCAGTTATATATATATATATATATATATATAAATTCCCCTCTCGCCTATCATGGGTGTTTCTTTTTTTTTTTCCCCATTCCAAGCTTGGGTCCTCTACCAGAGGCCTGGGACCTTGAGGGTCCTCCACAGTATCTTTATCTTTGCTGTTCCAAGTAGTGCACTTTTCTGGACTGAGATGTCTGAGGTTCTTCCAGAGATTTGCTGGAGCCATTCCTTCAGTTTGGGTTCTCCGATTACCCCAGGTACTACTGTCACGTTCATCTTCCAACCCTTCTCTAGCTCCTCTCTGAGCCCTTGGTATTTCTCAAGTTTCTCATGTTCCTTCTCCTTGATGTTACCATCACTTGGAATTGCCACATCCACCACAATGGCTTTCCTCTGCTCTGTATCAACCACCACAATATTCGGTTGGTTCGCCACTACCATCCTGTCTGTCGGGATCTGGAAGTCCCACAGGATTTTTGCTCGGTCATTCTCCACCACTTTTGGAGGTGTTTCCCACTTTGACCTTGGGGTTTCCAGCCCATACTCCGCACAGATGTTTGTGTATACTATGCCAGCCACTTGGTTATGCAATCCATATATGCTTTCCCTGCCAGCATTTCACACCCTGCTGTTATGTGCTGGATTGTCTCAGATTACTCTTTGCACAGCCTACACCTTGAGTCTTGTCTGGTGTGATATATATACAAAAGATCTATAAAAAAAAAAAAAAAAAAAAAAATCCCCAACAAATCATCACATAAAGCAATCTCACCAGATCAACTTGACAATTTCTGTCCCTTTCAGAATTAGCTGTTTAGAGGACTCTGTGACTTTTATGCAAATTAGCGGTTGCAGACCACACCTGGCTACTACTACACATCTGGCTACTAGAATGTTGGGTGGGTGGGGTTTGAACATTGATAGGTGAGGGGTTGTTATATGCAAATTCAAATTATTGTTACGTCAACTTCTCAAATTACTTGTAGAAGATTTCTGAAATTAGCAACAATAATGAATGGATTATTTTTAATCATGTTCGAAGTGTTTATAGCGGCAGCAGAGAGTGTCATGGCAATACAAAAATATGATAACAGTGAACTCTGCATTATACGTCCTTTATGAGGTGACCGACTTGCTTCTTGGCCAAAGAAACTTCTTGATTAGAAATTATTTTCAAACTTAATTCACCAAACTTATGAATGATTTGGGTTTTAAGTTCAAGGAGGAACTCTGTCAGGGGGAAATACTTTTTTTTCAGAGCACTTTTACTTCAAGTCTGTACTTTAGTTGTATTTAGAATGACAAAACCTCTCCATGAACTATTCTTCTCAGAAAACACACTCACTGCGCATCTGTTTCTTGATCTCCTTGGAGGGGTCCAACCAGTTCTGCAAGACAGAAAGACAATGTTCACACAGTTTGGACAGAAAACACAACTTATACACACACCCTGGAGTCACATTTTCTACTAATTGTTTACACTGCTAATGAAAGCTTCTCCATATGCTAAACAGTAACCGAACCCTCCACCCTGCTGGGCTGTTCAAACAAGCAGCGAGCAGACTCTACTAACCGCCTATTCGACCTCATAACATCCAATTGTGCAGTTAACCGTGTCACAAGTGGGGGGTACCGTTTTAATTCTGCCAGCCGGAGCGTTTCAGGACTTCATGCGGCTGATGTGAGACCACTTGTAATAGCAACTGGAAACCACGCTGTTCACTCACATTAACACGAAGATGCAGTAAAGAGGGATAAAGGAATTGCCCCCAAGTATTATCAGCATGCTGAATTTCTTACCAAAGCACTGAAACTTTCAATGGTTTCATCATGCTGAGACAGGCTGACTAATTTTCACATGTTTTCATTAAAATTGATAGACTAAATTAAGTACATAAAACATCACTTAATAAATAGTGAGGTAGATGGAGAGTACTTCATCAGTTTTTTTAAATATATCAATACAAAATCTGACAAGTGTGCCATGCATTTACTACAGCTAAAAGGCTCCAGTCTCAAGTGTTTTCCAGCCTGTAGCAGGCTTTCTTCTTTCTGACCAGGTTCCCCATCCCTATTGAAGCAAACAGTCCCCAGAGCATGATACTGCCACCACCATGTGTCATGATGGAGATTTAAGGCTGATGAGTACAAGTAGGATTATTGTTTTGCAACGGCTAAAATTTTCATGATCATATTTTCATTTGTAAAATAAGAAAACAAATTTTTTAAAAATTTTTTTTACAAATGCTCTACTTTGACTTCCATGGCTCTGAGTGATTTTAATCTGCTGGGTTGCAGCTTGTTTTTAATTGGACTTTGATTTCAAGACAGCTCCAAAATAAAAGCAAGTTTAAAAAAAAACTGGTAAGGAAAAAAAAAACAATTGAAATCAGATTCTTTTTTTGTTTATTATTATGTACAAGATTTAAATACCACACACATTTGGTCAAGTTGCAACATGGTAAACATGAACCGGTTTTCACAGAGCACTTTTATAAAGGTCATGTCTTTATTTAAGGTCGCGTTCACACCAACCGTGTTTACTGTAGTTTGCTCTAATCAAACTCAAATTTGTTTGCCCAGAAAATTCACTTCGTTTGTAGAGGTGTTTAAAGACCTAGGTTTCGGTTCCGTTGAAATGAACTCTGCTGCGGTTGGACTGCATATATTAATACCAAGCAGGCAAGAGCAGAAAACAGTCAGTAGCGCAGAGCATTGTGGGTAGATATAAGAGGAACTCTGTCTTGTTCTCTGCTTATGCTGAATACATTACTGCAACGTATTTGTCACATTTGCCAAAGGCAACACCACAACTTAAAACCCCTAAGATTTGATGCCACACCATGTTTAAACTTCTCAAACTTCAGTTCACTTGACAAACATGAATGCGAACATGCAGTATGAATGCGAACCACATCAGCTAAATATTTTGATGTCACAGTTTTAGTTTACCAGACTATTTGGATCAGGCGTCAAAACAACCTTAGATTTTGATAGTTGAATTCACACATTTCAATGTTTTCATCGGTTTTATGAAAAAAGCTGCCGTTCTTATGTTTAACATAAGGAACATTTCTATACACAACACAGGATGATAAATATTACACAAAGGTAGAATTGCTCCTACACTCCAAGTACATACAGATCTCCATGAGTATGGGTAATAAATGAGGGCCCAAGACTCTTTCGCTGTTAGATTTTCCCCCACCCTACAGGTAGTTTTATGCTTTCTGTGTCTGTTCTCTATCTTTCCAGACCCCCGGACAGTCGTGGCGCTCGTACTGACCCAGGTTATGCTGGAGGTTTCTTCTTGTTAAAGGGGAGTTATTTCCTCTCCACTCTCGCTACTTGTTTTCTCAGTATGAGGGATTACTGTGTGAAGTCAACGACACAACACAGGTGACTGTCTACAGTCACAAGATGTTTGTTCAGGATGACTGAATGCAGCTAGCCAATGACTGAATGCAATCCGCTGGGTTACCTTACATAAAATCGTTCAAACAGATTGAAATAATGAACTGAAGTGAGATGACATGTTGTGAATTTGTGCTAGCTAAATAATCCAAAATATAATTGGTCAAAGGGCTATATCGCTTCTTTTGACATTCAGATAAATTTACATCAATTCCATTTTCTAATGCTTGTAAAAATACTGATAGGATCATCCAAGAGTAGACACAGATAACTTTGAATCAAAGATCACATGGAGGAATTTCAATAAATGAGCAAAAGTTGAAATGTTAGAGCTTCATTTAGCAACTCAATAGAACCTAGTTCAAGAAGCATGGGTCAAGTTTAAAAACTCTACTTTAGGCATATAGAAGCTAAAACATGTCATATGTTTTCCACATCAAACTTATGGGTTTAGAAAATTTGTCTCCATATTGAATCCCCCCTCATTCTTATCCATACAACAGTAAAATCACAAACTGTCATGGTGTATATGGACAAAAACTAGGAGGAGACTGATCCTAATGAGAATGTTTTAATAATAAGGAAAAGGCAGACTACAATGAGAGCAGAGGCAAACATGCAGGACTTACAGGGATGAGAATTTAGAGGAGGAAATATGGAGAATCTAGCAGGGAAGTGGTGAGAGGATTGTTGGAGATGAGCTACAGCTGAGACATGAGGGAGCGTGGTGATTGTAGGAAAGTTAAGAAGAAAGAAATCAAAGAAATACTGAAATTCTCAGTTGGCTAATATGTAAAACAGAAGAACAGTAGAACAAATCAATGCACATTGATAATATATTCATACTAGCTGTGTATGAAAATAGGGCTCTTGGTGAGAATAGATTTACGATAACCAATATTCTGATAAATGAGGACTTGATAAACTCAAATGAAATATTCATGGGGGGCTCCCATGAATATTATATAAAATGACTCCTGTTCACCCACCATTACGATGTTTTATATGTCAAATATATGGACACATTGTGTCCATGTGGTAGTTTGCAGAGGAAGACAGACCATACTTTCGACAAATGCAAATATAATGTGCCGGAGAAGTGCTGTAATTGTGGCAGTCAGCACAGAGAGGTGGAAATCCAACATACAAAAGCTGTCAACAGATTAAGCTACGCAGAGACAGTAAAGAGGGTTCAAAGCAACATCGAAAGTGTGACACCATACTAACCAACATTTGAAATGATTCAAAGAAAGGGAAATGAAACAGAAATGACAGCAGACCAACATGATACAGGACTGATGGCAGACAAACTCATTTTGCTCATAGTATGTGTTATCAACTGTACCGATCAGGATAAACATAAGATGGAGAACATAAAAAATGATTGTGAAGGAGAACTTGTGAAAAGAACTTTCATGGGAACATGCTACCAAAAAATGGAAACACAAAGAAAGTCAGCTGCACCAACTGATAGGATGAACTAATTATTTTTCAGTGAAACAGTATAAAATTTTATACACGAAATTAAAAGTATTATTTTAAGAAAGTTGATGGAAAGATCGCAGGATGAATGAGAATAAGGGAGGAAAGTTATTTTTTTAAGATTTTACAAAATACAAAGAAAGTTGGTGAGATACAACAGGAAGATAATATGATATAGTTAAGACTGGGGTTTGGACACTGGATTGGAAGTTAATTGTTCAAGGTGAGAGTATAAGCAATTGGTAGCTGTATTTGTTGTGTTCAAGGGGAAACGACGCAGAATGTTGTGGTTTACTGCAGGAAATGCCAGGCCCAGCAGTAGCTAGCGCGGAGTCAATTAGGACAGGACCCCTTAGCCGTCCTCCAACAGCTCCCATGCGGCCGGGGTCTGAGGCGAGCTGGGTGACGGTTCGTAGGAAGCCTAGCGCCAGACCCCAGCCCGCGGCCAACCTCCAGCCCCTTTCTCTGAACAATAGGTTCGCCCTGCTCAGCGATACACCCGCCGAGCAGGAGAGGCAGATTCTTGTAATTGGCAGTTCCATAGTTAGGAACGTGGCTCCAGAAACACGAAAGACCACCGTCAAATGCCTTCCAGGGGCCAGAGCTGCGGACATTAGGTCCCATCTGAAGCTTTGGCCAAGGACAAACGACGGTATAGCAGGATCGTTATCCATCCTGGTGCCAATGACACCTGGCGACGACAATCGGAGGTCACTAAAATTAGCGTAGCTTCGGTGTCTAGGGCTGCCAAAAAGATGTCTGACTCTGTCATTTTTTCATGTCCCCTGCCTGATCGTACTAGGGATGACATGTACAGCCGTGTGCTGTCGTTTCGCATTTGGTTGTCAAGGTGGTGTCCAGAAAACGATGTGGGCTAAATTGATAACTGGGGGACCTTCTGGGGAAAACCTGGACTGTTACGTAGAGACGGCATCCATCCCACCGCGGACGGCGCTGCCCTTCTTTCCAGGAACATTGATAGGGTTATCTCTAGTTCCCCAAAGCCATGACAACCCAGAGTCCAGCTCAGGGAACAGGGACTGCCACCCACCCACTACCGTATAGAGACTTTTTCTTGCCCACTGCCCAAAACTAATGAATTAAAAGTTAATGCTACTAGAGCAAAGTATAAAACTCTCATGAAGATAAATACAACTCCGACTGAACCAAAAAATAAATCAACTAAATATGGTTTACTAAACATACGATCTCTCCCCTCCTTAACACTCTTACTAAATGACTTAATTTGAAGAAAATAATATTGATTTGTTTTGTCTTGCAGAGACATGGTTGCAGGAAGAGGACCAGGTCACAATAAATGAGTCAACTCCCCCCAGCTACTTAAACTTTAGTGTCCCTCAAAGTACTGGTCGAGGAGGTGGAGTAGCCACCATCTTTCATTCAGATTTACTAATTAATCTCCCAAAAAATAATAGTTACAGTTCCTTTGAGCATTTCATTTTTAGCCTTCCTCATACACATATAAAAGCAATAAAGCTATTTGTGGTCTTATATCGTTCACCAGGCCCTTATTCTCAATTTTTAGATCAGATCTCAGATTTTCTATCTGACTTAGTTTTAAACACTGATAAAGTCATTATAGTCGGAGACTTCAATATTCATGTTGATAGTGAAGTGATAGTCTAAATACAGCTTTTAACATTATCTTAAACTCAATAGGCTTCACTCAAAATGTGCAGGAACCAACCCATCGTAGCCACCACACCTTAGATCTTGTGCTGACTTATGGCATTGACTGTGAAGAAATAACAGTCTTTCCACATAACCCTGATCATTTCCTTATCACCTTTAAACTTACTCAAACGGATCATATCAAACCTGAAAGAAAACTTCATTATACTAGAACATTATCAGACAATGCTGTAACAAATTTTAAAGAAGCTCTTCCAACTTTAATTTCCTCAGTACATAAAAGTACAATAGAAAACAGTGATTTAACTCGTGACCCCTCACAACTTGACGTTCTAGTTCATAGCGTTAATTCCTCCCTGCGTCTGGCAATAGACACAGTTGCCCCACTGAAAAAGAAGGTGGCCAGCCATAGAAGATTAGCTCCCTGGTTTAATTCAGAGCTACGTACCCTAAAGCAGACTGTTAGAAAACTAGGGAGAAAATGGTGCTCCACGCATTTACAGGATTCCTATTTAGTGTGGAAAAATAGTCTATTGCTATTTAAAAAGAGCCTTCGAACAGCTAGAACAGCATATTATTCATCTTGAATCGAGGAGAATAAAAAGAATCCTAGGTTTCTTTTTAATACAGTTGCCAAACTCACAGGATCATAGCTCTATCGAGCCAACCATTCCCCAAGCTCTTAGTAGTGATGACTTCATGCAATTCTTTATAAATAAAATAGACTATAAAAAATAAGATAATTGGGAACCTTCCCAATATGCTTTCTTCCTCCTTAGTTAATGAGGTAACATCAAAAATGGTTAAACCTAATATATGCTTAAACTGCTTTAATGCAGCCGAACCTTCTGATGTACTAAAATTATTAGCTTCATCTAAACCTTCAACTTGCGTTTTAGACCCAATCCCAACTAAACTCTTAAAATAAGTTTTCACTCTGATCGCTGCTCCAATTTTAGATATAATGAATCTATCCTGAGTCAATGGATAAGTACCACAGGAGTTTAAGATAGCTGTAATTAAACTTCTATTTAAGAAACCATCTCTTGATCAAAACGACTTAATTAACTATAGACCGATATCTAATCTTCCCCTCTTATCTATAATTCTTGACAAAATAGTGGCAAACCAGATATGTCAGCATTTGAACAATAATGAGCTGTTTGAGAAGTTTCAGTCAGGCTTTAGAGCTCATCATAGCACTGAAACAGCTCTGGTGAAGGTTAATAATGATATTCTCATAGCCTCAGACAATGGACTGGTGACCATTCTGGTCCTGTTAGATCTCAGTGCTGCCTTTGACACTGTTTATTACAATATTCTCATAGAAAGGCTTCAAAGTGTCGGTGTAAAAAGAACAGCACTAGGCTGGTTTAAATCTTATTTGTCTAACAGATTTCAGTTTGTTCAGGTAAATGATAAATCTTCCTCAACCTCAATAGTTACTTGCGGAGTACCGCAGGGTTCGATGCTTGGGCCAATTCTTTTTACTATATATATATATATGCTTCCTATTGGTAAAATCAATAGGCAACATGGGATAAATGTCCATAGTTACGCAGATGATACACAGCTATATCTATCCATAAATCCTGATTAATCCAATCAGTTAGGTAGACTACTGGCATGTCTGGAAGACATAAAAATTTGGATGACTCTAAACTTCATGCTTCTGAATTCTGATAAAACAGAAGTTGTCGTCTTTGGATCAGAAGCTCTGAAAAAGAAACTAATTAGTAAACCTCTTTACCTGGACGGCATTAAATTAGCCTCCAGTAATAAAGCAAAGAACCTCTGTGTAATTTTTGACCAAGATATGTCATTTAGACATCACTCCTCCTCCTGTCAAGGAGGAGTGATGCTGAAAAACTAGTCCATGCCTTTGTTACTTCAAGGCTGGATTACTGAAACTCTTTATTATCAGGTAGTCCACAGAATACAATTAAAAGACTTCAGTTAGTCCAAAATGCTGCTGCTAGGATTCTGATGAATATTAAAAGAAGAGATCACATTTCCCCTGTTTAAGCTTCTCTTCACTGGCTCCCAGTGAGATCTAGAATAGAATTCAAGATCCTCCTTCTGACATATAAAGCTCTTAATAATCTAGCTCCATCATACATAAGACACCTGATTGTTATATATGTTCCTAAAAGAGCACTTCGCTCTCAGACTGCAGGTTTACTGGTAGTTCCTAGGATTTCTAAAAGTAGAATGGGTGGCAGATCTTTCAGCTATCAGACTCCCCTCCTATGGAACCAGCTCCCAGGGTTGGTTCATGAAGCAGACAATTTGTCTATCTTTAAAACTAGGCTTAAAACTTTCCTCTTTGACAAAGCTTACAGTTAGAGACAGGTCATTAGGTAGTTAGAGACAGGTTAGACAGGTAGCTAGGAAGAGACAGGTTAATGTTAATAGTCAGGTAGAGTGTCAAAAGTTAGGAAGAGATAGGAAGAGGTAGAGTAGCTAGGTAGAGATAGATTAATGTAATCCAGGTAGAGAGCGTTAGTAGCTAGGTCTCCTAGTAGCTAGGAGACAGGTTAATGTTAGTATCTATGCTGCCTTAGGCAAGGTTTTTAGGGGAAATTATTAGAGACAGTTTCTACTATCTCTCCTACTTCTCCCCAACTGCATGATGTGTTGTCAGTTCAAGCGCTAACCTGTTTTCTCTTAGTCTCTTCCTACAGTAGGTGCTCCTGACCCGCCCTGCTTGACAACCCTAACTAAGATGGCATTGCAGTGACGGACAGTTCTCCACGTCCTGCAACAAACTTCTGCATCAGTTCTGTTGCTCTTTTCTGTATCTCTGTTCTGTAGTCTCCAAACCACAGACGGTCTCGGCAAATGACCGCTTGTGCTGAGCCTGGTTCTGCCGGAGGTTTCTTCCTGTTAAAAGGGAGTTTTTCCTTTCCACTGTCGCTTCATACTTACTAAGTGTGAGGGATTGCTGAGAATTACACGACGCAATCTTCTGTGGTTCTCTAATTTCTACATTAAACATTGCATTGTAATAACTCTTCTTGTAAAGTGCCTTGAGATGACATCTGTTGTGAAATGGCGCGATATAAATAAACTGAATTGAACTGAATTGAATGCAGAAGGCAAAGATATTTTGTGGAGCTTAATATATAGTTTTTTCTGTGTTGTTTTGTTTTAGAAGTAGGTTAGATCAGTCCACACTCCTTACCAGTAGCTGGCAGTAATGCGCAAATTCCAACCGCCATAAAACAGCAAACGCAGAAAGAAACTCAAATTTGACTCCAAAATGCCTAATGATATAAAGAAGCTCATACAGAGAAATAAAGAGTAGTAGTGTAACAGTGTTGTTGTTGGTGTTTATTCGTATGTGTATGTGGTGTTTACTTGGTGTGATATCTGTATGTTTACCTGACTCCGAGATAAGTTTCCCTTAGGGGACAATAAACAATAAACTAAACTAAATGACTACAACTGGCTAGACCTAAATAAAGAAACATCAATTTACAATATAAACAAACGAAATCAGAATGAAAGATTCTGGAGCCCAAACAGAACAAGAAAACAATCCAGGATCATAGCAAATACTTCCTCATTGCAGACTTTTTAAGACTGCTGTTTGCTGTACTTTATAATTTGGGAAGTATTAGTCATAATAACATTGTTTTTGCTATGCGAACAAACATTTAGGTTAGCCATGTATTTGTGTCTAGAGATATGTGTTGTGTTTTTAGAATAAGCTCGTAGGCAGAGCGCAGCCTGTTCTCTATCTGTTTGTAATTTGTATTTAAAGTAATGATTGTATGACAGTACAAAGAGAGCAAAAGAAAAGCTGCCCCGAGTGCTAATCAAAGCGAAGCATGTCACCGACATTACATCAGGAACCGAGGAGCTTGTTTCACTTTCTAAGTTGATTGTTTAATTTATTGGGATGTTCTTAACTAGTTCAGACAAGTCAACATTACATCATTAAATATGAACCTTCACTAAGAAAACAAATAAATATTAGAAAAGCTCTCAGAGAGCACAGACTTCTGCTGAGGCAGCTCAGTCCCCTGATCATCTAATTGGAACTTTTTAAGATTCCTTGACTATTAATGAAAATCACTTTTTTGGTAATTGTGATTTCCATGACCATGGATTTTGGTATTGGTAGTGAATACTGAACATTTGGTTACATGACAACACTACTAGAAAGATACAAGGTATTTTCAGGAAAGTAATTCCTTAGCCTCTGCCTAATACTTTCAAAAGTGGGACCTAAAATCAATCATACTTTCTCAGACTCACACATAATTAAATAACAAGTTGGTTGTTTTTAATGCACTTTATGAACTAAGGATGTTAGAATGGGGTACCAAACAAATTATTTTTAAATTATCGGTATGTCCCTGGAATCACGATAAAAAAGAATCTAAAAAATGTAATATATATATATATATATATATATATATATATATATATATATATATATATATATATATATAATTTTTTTTCCAGCTTCACCTGTACGTGCAGAATCATAACATCAGTCCAACTGACATAAAACATGATAAACAACCAAACAGCTGACATTGCTTCTCTACTTCAGTTAAACACCCCACAATACTGCGCTGGATCACTGGATCACATGACTGAACAAACACCTACCAGCCAGGATTCTCCCCGCACCCAAATACATGCACATAAATGACTAACACCACCTGTAACAATCCGTAACAATCACAATATGTAAAAACAAACAAAGACTTCCTCAAACTGTTGCACATATCAGCAGGAACAAGATGTGTTTTGTCCTCTCAGACCCCCAGACGGCTGTGGCAGATGACCGCTTGTACCAAGCCAGGTTCTGCCGGAGGTTTCTTCCTGTTAAAGGGGAGTTTTTCCTCTCCACTGTCGCTACGTGCTTGCTCAGTATGAGGGATTACTGAATGGACTGCTGTGGTTGCAGGTCTGAATCAATGGGGCCCATCCCCATGTCAATGACTCCATGCAAATTGGGATTCCTTACATAGAAAACTTTTAACTGATTGGAATGTTTGTGTAATTGTATTTAAATGACTTTTCTTGCATAGTGCCTTGAGATGGTATTTTTTTGTGAATTGGCAAAATTGAAATAAATTGAATTGATTTGAGTTTATTAAAATATATGTGGGCGACTGTGACTCAGAAGGTTGCACATTTGATTATATATATATATATATATATATATATATATACTGTATATATATAAAATATCTGTTGCTTGTTCAAGTCACTATGAATGAGTAAGTTAAGTGGAATTCAACGATGATGCATTTTTTAATGGCATACAGGCAACACATCATTGATTTGAATGAAGTATCACAATGAGATTACGGTTTTAAAATATACATTTTCGCCAGTGTCTCAGATAAGGAGGGAAGGTCTTGATCAGAACTAATCCATCACAATAAAATCAATTAAAACATTTACTTAAACTACTAGAATGTATTTGCTTTTTACATCACTCGATTTTTCTATCACTTTACTCGTTCTCTTTCTGTTTCACACACGGAGATTAATAGTGGTCTACTCCCTCTCAGCTCAATTTCCTGTCAGAATAATTACTAATTTCTGTGTAATCAACCTACCAATAGAAATATGACAACAATTTAAATGTTCCTAAAACCACTTTAACATAAATTGCGATGAAATTTTAAAAATGTATTCTGCTTTAAAGCACAAAAGCTCTCTTTTGAAGTTCTGTTGACTTAAGCCCCCAGGTTGAAAAAGTCTAGATCGATGCCGTACTGGATTTGTCTTGAAAGTTGGAGTTTGGAGCAGGGAACTGATGATAGTTCTAATGTATTCTAATTGCCAGTCAAAACAAGCTGAGAACCTGATATTTTGATTAACTCTATACTGTAAACCCAGATAGTTGAATCTACGTTTTAAAAATCAAGATAACTTGTTGCCCTAGTTTTTTTCAAGTAATGAAGCAGTAGTTGAACAAGTGCAGTGGACTATGTTTAATATACTCCTGCCCCCGATGGAATGGAATGGAATGCATTTTAATAAATGGTCAAACCAGCACTGTGACAGTACTTAAAACATGCCACTATGTCCCCTGTAAGTAAAGCTAAATTTTCTATGGGAGTTAAAGGTAAACTTGATTAAATTAAGTTGTTTAAACTCGAGACAAATAATTAATCAGTAGGTACTACTGATTGAATTTAAATCCACGATTACAATAAAAAAAGGACATGAAACAGTTCAGTTTAGTGCTAACCTACAGTTTGTACATCCAACTTTAACTGCATTCTATAGGTGTGATATCGTTTACTAAACTCATGCTGCTTAATGAGCTCTGAACTTCCCTGACAGAATTACGACTTTGGGGTGAGGGTTCTTGTTGTATTTTCAACAGGAAACAAAAAAAAAAATCAAACTTCTAAACACAACAAGAAAACTATGTACTGCAGGTAAAATAAAACCTGCTTTGAACCGATTGACACAAACTCTCTTTCAAAGATTCAAAGCAATCCCAATTTGATGAGATAACTTTTGCTGTGAACTTGAAATGGTACTCCAGTGAGTTTTAATTTACTTGTTATTTTGATCCTTACGCTTGCACCCACACTTGCTGCATGCATCTAATTTCCGAGCCGCCCGTGGTGCAGAAAGCTGACAGTAATCTCTGGAACAGTGAACACTGCAGAGCAGCAGCTTATTAATGCTGTCAGACCTTATGTCAGCTGGTTTTACATCAGTCAGAGTGAAAGCAGCACGTTGATCCCGTAACACCCAGTCCTGAGGCCACAATGAAGTTTGCTTCCTCACACACTTACAGCCACAGGTACAAATGTACACTAATAAAGAGCTGCCGGCTTTTACCTTCTCCTTGAACCAGTTTTCAGAGGATGAAGACATTCACTTAGCAAGGTGCTCTTTCCTGATTTGTTTTTCTTTGTGGAAAAGCAGAGGAATCTTTCATTTCTGACCAATAAAAGCTTTACTGGGACTTTGCAACTTTACTTACTGAAGCAGTCATTTGGAAAAAATATTCTCCTGAAGAGCAAAGATTGAATTCTCATTCCTCCAACAGAGTTGAAGAAAGGCCATCTAAAATGACATTTTAATTCTCAGGCTTGTTTGGTTTAGCGATCAGGAGAGACCTCGGGGAGGGGAGGAGAGGTCGCTGCAGCGGCGCTCCGATAAGCCTGTCTGTGATGACACTGTCCAAATCTACAGCAATACTTGCTAAAGTGGAGGAAGAAATATTTCCAGTTCAGGACCATTGATCTTTGAAACACATAAAGTTATGTCTAAGATCATGCTGGGACATTCGCACACACATCAAGGTACAGCAAGCCAGCTGACACCGCCTGCGCAGGCTGATTAGGGAGACGGAGGAGATGCTCAAAGTGTTAAAAGGGACTGGGTCTTGTCATCTTTCCAAACTTCAAAAGCCAGGATGTTTCACTGTATCCTGCCGTGTGATCACATACCTGCCCTAAGGGAGGCTCCCACTGATCAAACCCAACATCAAATCGAGAGTTAGGAGCAGAACTGACAGCCAGGACCCAACAGGGAGGCATTTAAGACCTGATTATATGATAATAAGGACGATATCTGCTTTGGGTAAAAACAACAAGAATAACAGACAGGCGTGTGGAAATGTTAAGATGATTATTGAGCTGACAGAAGCTAAATGTAGGAAAACATGAAGAGACTAATTTGTGAAAACTTACTGACAAGAGAAAGAAATAGAATAATCTATGTTTCCAAAGAAGTGAGTGTAATGTCAAAGGATACAAAGCGAAAAGGTTAAAGGAACACATTATCATGTTAATTCAAGAAAATAACTTCCTGATAGTAATGATGAACCATAATGAAGGTTTATTGTCAATGTGCAATTATTTTAGAAAATAAAATAAAATAAATGGTGCCATCCAGATGTACAAATCTATACAATGATAAAACATTTGCTAATGTTCCTATGGTGAAATTATCAAAGCATGATAACCTTGATAATAATGATTTAATAGTGGGGAGACCAAAGATAATACACTTTTTGTTTGAGCAAATGTAACTCAGTAGTTCTACGTGCTACAGGTCTGAAATTTTAACATGCGGTACTCACATTGTCTGCTATAAATGACATGCATTTTGACTTCTAATATGCCATTACAGATTAGATGTCAAATACAAAGAGATATGCTGTTACAACCTACCCCAGTACAGGGTGAGCTGTAGCATTAGTAGGTGATGGATATAACTGTTAAATTATTCAGACCCATCCAAACTAATAGATGTATGAAAGCACTTTAATGAACAACTAAGAATGAACCATAAACTTGTAAAACTACAGAACAATATATATATATAAATTAACTATCCATAACATTTCAAATGGTCTTGGCTTCTCTGTATTTTCAGAATATCTGGAAGATGTGGACCGAGGTGACCCGTCTCACAGATGTTCCATGGATAAATTCAGTTGCTGTCTTCTGAAGAACATCTGGAGGGACACCCATGTCTATTTTACACTTCCACTGCCAAGGCATGCGTTAAAAAGGAGACCAGTACAAAGTACTGTAAAGGCAAGACTGTACCACCTTTTCAGTTATGACCCCCCACGCCCCATACCAAGAAGCCAATAAACACATCAACATATATTGCACTGTACCGATCTGTTGTGGTGAAGAGAGAGCTGAGTCGAAACGTTAAGCTCTCGATTTACAGGTCGATCTATGTTCCTACCCTCATCTATGGTCACGAACTCCAGGTGGCGACCGACAGAACACCATCACAGATAGAGGCAGCTGAAATGAGTTTCCTCCGTAGGGTCGCTGGGCTCTCCCTTAGAGATAGGGTGAGAAGCTCAGTTATCTGGAGGGGGCTCAGAGTAAAGCCGCTGCTCATTCACATTGAGAGGAGCCAGATGTGGTGGCTCAGGCATCTGGTCAGAATGCCTCCTGGACGCCTCACTGATGAGGTGTTTCGGACATGTCCCACCGGGAGGAGGCCCAGGGGAAGACCCAGGACACGCTGAAGGGACTATGTCTCTCGGCTGGCCTGAGAACGCCTTGGGATTCCTCCAGAGAAGCTGCCCCAAGTAGCTAGGGAGAGAGAAGTCTGGGTCTCTCTGATTAAGGTCCTACCTCGTCAATCCGACCTCAAATAAGCAGAGGATAATGGGTGGATGGACAACTTTAGTTTGTTTAAGTGAAACAATTGTATCTACAATGCAATCGACTCTGCAAAAAATATTGTGATGAAAATGTTTACTTTCTTATCTTTTTTTTGGTTCAAGAATAGACAGTTTTCCAATCAGAGAAATGTGTCGAATACACTTTATTGATGACATCACCATAGTCCGTTTCTGATTGGTCAAACTGAAAGTATCACCTATTAATCATCAAAAAATTGCTTTAAACACAAAAAGGCAACAATTATTACGCTGCTGCTACTAAAATATTAATATCAAAATGTTTTCTGTGACATTTAATCCCTCATGAGAACACATTAAAAATATTTTATTTTCAGTTGAAACCAGATGTTTAAATACACTTCACAGGAAAAAAAAAACACTTTCAAACATCAAATTGTAACTAGAACTGCAAGCATTTATAAAGGGGTTCCTTGCCCGTTGGAGCAAGTTGACCTCTGGCCTTGCCCTTCCTAATTAATTCCATTCCCTGTGTCATTTCAAGTTGTTAATTTGCAGGACAGTTTTAAACTGAATAAACGAAAGATGGAAAAGGTCAGCTGGTCTCTGAATGCTATTGATAAAATCTACTCAACTCTACGAAGCACCGGAAAAGGGCATTCGGGTGGAAGATATCTGGCTATTTGGATTTATGTGGATCGGGTTCCTGCTAATTGGAACGGGCATGTACTGGATCTGCCACAAAATGGAGGAACAAATACCGAAATTGGAGACAGTTCTGGAAGCGATTGGAAGGCTGAAGAAGCAGTCTGAAGCGCGGATTCGTGCTGATGGAACTCAGAACCTCACGCTTGGTGAGCTCGAGCACAGGCTAGACGCAAGAGGCGATCTAGCTGGCGCTTTGGGACTCACTTACGAATTGTCATCGGACTTGGAGAAACTGTCATTGCGGATTGGTGCAACTTGAAATTAATGGAGTAATCTGAACTTCAATTTGGTTGAATTAGACTATAAAAGAAAACACTGACAGACTGAAAGGGTAGAGTGGAAAATTTTTTTGTCTCTCCCTGCTATCCAAATAATTATTGTTTTGGCTTCATGTAGACCTTCAACTTGATCCGTTATCAATGCCTGTGAAGAAAAATTTTAACAGAGTATCCTCCACCCCGCACACGTTCAAAAACTGACACACACACTCAGATGGATCAGACACACACACACACAATGTTTCGCTGTCTCACAAGCTCTCCTGCCCCCCCGGGTGGCAGGTCTGGCTGCACGCTTAGAGTTGAGCGCTGCATGCAGGGGCTCCTGAACCCGCCTAACCATCTTTCATGTCATCATTGTGAACGTTGAAATATGTGTTTCTCTATGTTTTTGGTGTGGTTTTTTTCTATTACCTTTCTATTACCTTTTTTGACCCAGAACACAGTTGAGCGTTTTTTTCCCGTCACCGTGAATATATGCCTATAGCAGCATAACTACAGAGATAGCTCAAGATAAGCCTTTTCTAACTATAAACTTTATCAAAAAGGAAGGTTTTAAGACTGGTCTTAAAAACAGAGTGTCTGCCTAACGTACTAAAGCTGGGGCTGGTTCCACAGGAGAGGAGCCAGATAACTAAAAGATCTGGGTCCCATTTTACATTTAGAAATCCTAGGAACTACCAGTAAACCTGCAATCTTAGAGCGAAGTTCTCTGTTAGGAATATATGGAAAAATCAGATCTCTGATGTATGATAGAGCTTGATTATTAAGGGCTTTATTCGTAAGGAGGAGGATCTTGAACTCTATCTGGGATTTAACTCATTTAAGGCCACGTCCACACTAAGCTGGATAACGCCTTAAACGTATAATTATTTAGTCTACACCCCCCTATTGTCCACACTAACCCGGCGTCGTTTAAGGTCTGTGTCCGGATAACTATTAGCCGGGTAGGAGAGCCGTGTAAATCTTAATTCAACGGCTAAACGACCTAGTTTGGACAGCTTCCCCGGATTATGAAAGGAAGTGGCGTCAATGAATGCTGCGTCATTAACAATACGACACTACAGACAAAGACAACAGCGAAGAGTAATAAATCGATCTCGTCGTCTGTCCACACCAAAAACTCTCTCTTCTTCTGAGCAGCTATTGTTCTCTTCGGTTAACGGGACAAGCAGATATGTACTGTGCTGTAGAGCTTCTTGTATATATTAGGTAGGCGCTGGCGTCAAGTAGATTATACGCGTCTTTTCGCGCATGCCCAGTATTTGCACAGGTCGGTATGGGATTGTGCAATCATAGGAACTTAAACGGACCTTAAACGAGGCGTAAATGCTCGTGTTGAGTGGAAAACATTAGGCGTCTAACTCCCCGTATAACCTTATCTGGCTTAGTGTGGGCGTGGCCTAAGTCAGCTTTGTTGCTCCTTAGAAATAAAATCATCCTAAATCATAAAGTAAATCATCCTATATATTGCAGAATCTTTTAAAGAAACTTTTTCACTTTAATTTTGTCAATATGAGATCCAGTTTCTGAGTTATGAGCCAAAACACGTTGTTTTTACCAGAGCGCCATCTAAAGGTGTGCCACCCTGAATATCTGTATTTGAGTAGCGGTGTGGGTACTTGACCCAGATATCCAAAAAAACTTCTCAAAACTTTTAAGGTCGAGCTTGCAGAATTCGTTTCATCGCAAAAGAAAAATAATAATGTCAAAACATTTGAAAAACAATAGGGTTCCCTGTTTTTAATAGAAGTTTATATCCAGTGGGAATCAGTGTATATCCACATAATGGCAGTCAATGGAGGCAGGAGATTTGCTGCCTGTAATAAGGATTTATCTGCCCCAAAATTTCTTCGTTTCACAAGTGCTTTGTTATTAATCGTTTGCACCACTCCCCTCAGGGTTCAGAACGCCCCGAAGTGCTTATTAGTTCCGTTCTAGGGTGTTTTAAAGGCTTATAATCAAATGTCTCTGCTGTCCTCCATCCCAATTGTAATCTGAGCAGGACTTTGACTCTGTGTTCTATGGTGGTCGACTACACAAAACTTGCCACTGCAGACATTACCATGGTTCGCGTTTGCGTGTTTTCAAATTGCGATAGTGTATATTGTTAAGATGACTTTATATGCTGTATATTTGGATTTATTTTAAACAGCTATAATTAGCTAAAACTAGAATAGTCATTAGCCTTCCTGCTCCTATTACCTCTTCTAAAAGCTCGCTGCAATAGGACTTCTTTCCTGCAACCATAAGTAATTGATAACTAATAACTTCACAGAACCTTATGTCAATATAAACAAAGCAACATTTTAAGAAAAGGCAGACTTCGGAAAAAAAAAAAACATAAGAATTTAGCTTTTAGCTAAAATGTAAATGGTGGCTTAACAAACACTAGCCTTTATTTACAATCAGACCACATGCATTAGGAATACTTCGATGTGTATATCTTCCTTGCAAAAGAACAGACAAAATAAGAAAGAGTGTAGTTGCTCTGCACTATCACTTTAGCTAATTAGCTTATTAGTCTGGAGTTCAAAGGTTATATAATAGAACCTTCCAGAACTCACAGAGGTAATTTTGACCCAACTTGTCTCACTGGCTCTTAAAAGGTCTCCCATTTCCTTCATTAGCCCAATAAAGGATTTCTTCCACCAGAGCAGCTCTCCCTCTCAGAAATACTTCTATAACTAAATTTGATATACACTGTACTATTGCAAAGAGAAGATGAGGCATGTCTTTAGCCTTTTTCCCAATTGCAGAGCTCATTCGAATGCCTTTTTTGTTCAGGCCCAGACTGAGCTCGGAAATGTCCACTTTTTATTCATCTTTGATGGACAGCGCACCCAAGAGAGCCGACCAACGCAAAGGCGAGAGGAATACAGATTATTTACTGAGCAAAGCGTCTGTGCCCCAAAGCATCCAGTGAGGTTGTTTTAGTGCTGAATTCACTGACCTTCTGGCTTTCTGTGTCAGCAAAGCTCAGGCCAAAGTAGTCCTTCTCCAGCAAGTTGAGGTGCTCACACACCATGTCCATCAGGGTCTGTCCTTTGGAGTGCTTCTGCAGACACAAAGACACAGTGACACAAAAAAGTCAAGAGAAAGCTGGGGGAGGCTTATCATGGTTTCTGAGGCTGGTTAGTTTTTGCAAATGAGATGTGTCCCAGTTGTCCCGTAAACGCATGGTTTTATGGTCCATATTTATTACTATTATTATAATCAATTTCCTTCTGTTACCTTCTAGTTCCTTATGTTTTTAACTTCCTTTGTTTCAACAACCAAATTATGCTGAGGGTGCTTGGGGACTTACTAATGTAAACAATATTGATTTTATCATCATTATTATCATTGTTATTTTGGGTCATACTATTTTATGTGAGTTTATGACTAAATAAGGTAGCAAAGATTTTACAGCTTTACAGAAAAGTATACCCCAACACGAGGCTGCCAACACTGTTTAACAATGAGGCAGGAGTAATCAGGACAATGTTCTATGTTAGTTTCCCACCGCACATTTTTATCACCATACATTGAGTTTGCATGTAGGTCAAAAGGTTACAACCAGAGCCCCTTAGTCTGCTGCTTCCCCAACATGTCCTGTGACAAACTGCACCACAGACCTGATTAATGCTCTCCTTGCTCTCTCTGTAAATTTATTGGAAGACCTTGTTTCTGAAGCCTTTGTATAATAGGGGTATTAAACTGAGATTACAGTAGTTCTTTAAATTAGGCATATAAGAAGAACAATAGAATTATCCTTTAATTGTCCTGCAAGGGGAAATTTGTTGGAAATTTTCTGCCGTTTATGGGCATTTTTACTCCCATCGCGCCAACTAAATTCAAACTGTATCACGCGCTACTGTTGTGCTCATAGACTGTAAAAAAGAAATTGTATCCAGGAGGTGAATAAAGTGGGGCTAAAGGGGCCCAGGGTGGTCTGGGACTGTAACATCAAAATAAAAGCAGAGATGCTCTTCTAGTCGGGACCCAATCTGAGCTGGTCAAATTTTAGATTTTTCAACTGTTAAAAAGGACATTCAGTAATTTTGTTTTGCTAAGGTTTATGTGACAATGCCGTCTCAAACTGCTTGCTTTTCAAACAATATAAGTCACTGGCGAAGAAGAAAATCACAAAAACATTGCAATTTTTCACAAAAGCTTTTTCACAAAATAGTGGATGGACCTTTTAGTTTATTAACTAACATTATTGCTGTTTACTGTTATTTTTTCAAGTAAATAAAGAAATAAATACTGTAAATGGGCTTAGTTTTGGAGCCAAATATTGGAGTTGGAGTTCTCTATTTTTTTGAGAGATAAAAGAAACATGCTTGATCATTTTACAGCCACAAAATTTTCCGTTATGCATGATTTGTTTTGGTTATTTAAAGACGTAAAAAAATGATTAGATTAATCGAGTAATCAAATCGATAAAGTGCTAGATTAATCGATTACAAAAATAATCGATAGCTGCAGCCCTAATTCTGATGTAGTTCGCTCTCAAATTCAAGTGAATTTTCTGGTTTTCTTCTTCAACAGATACTTTTGGCTCTCCTGTTTCATTCTGATTTGGCAGCTGGGAAGAAGCAGGAAGGAGATAACCCAACAACAAAGCATGTTTTGCAAAAAAAATTCCCAAAGGTGCTAAAAATAAGTAATTAAAAAAAATGTCTATTAGTTTTTAAGCAAGAAATATGTTGAAATAATTTAAGGACACTAATTAACCTCTAATTAGGTCAGCTGTGAATACACTTTCGTTAGCATTGTATCAAGTGCATTTGTATTAAATTTAATCAAAAACCCCTCTTTAAAGTTCGCCAACAGAGAGTTTGACAAGTGGTGGACGATTGGAGCCAGAACAAAGTACGCTCATATGATGTGTAATTGCAGAGAAGTAAAAATGACAAATAAACACATTATATTATATTAATATTTCACACATTGAACTACTTTTACAATTTCGAAAAAATCTTTGCTTCAATCTTATTAATCCAATCCGTCCATCCATCCATCCATTTATCCTTTCATCCAAATATTTTTGAATTTGTGCCCCCTTTGTACAACCTTGTTTTGATCCAAATTGTAAACTAAATGTTAAAATCTTGTATTCTAGTATCGGTTAGATTGGAATTATATATATTTCCAATTGGTAAAATAATTAGACAACATGGATTGAATTTCCAGAGTTATGCTGATGATATACAATTATATTTATCCATAAAAGCTGTTAGGTAGAACAGAAGCACGCCTCGAAGACATAAAAACCTGAATGTTTTTGAATTTTCTACTTTTAAATTCAGACAAGACAGAAGTTTCTGTCTTTGGCCCAGAACCTTTAAAAGGAAACTGCTAAATCAATCACTTCATCTAGATGACATTAATTTGGCCTCTGGTGTAATTGTTGACCAAGACATGACATTTAAATCCCATATTAAACAGGTTTCTAAGAATTCTTTCTTTCACCTCCGGAACATTGCTAATATTAGAAACATCCTGTCCAGGAGTGATGCAGAGAAACTAGTCCATGTATTTGTTACATCAAGGCTGGACTACTGTAATTCCTTATCATCAGGAAGTCCCCAAAATGCAATTAAACCCCTTCAGTTGATCCAAAATGCAGCAAGAGTTTTGATGAATGTTAAAAAGAGAGAAATCACATTGCTCCTGTTTTGGCTTCTCTCCATTGGCTCCCAGTTACAGTAAATCCATGAAAGAGTTTAAGATCCTGCTCCTTATGTATGTATAAAGCCCTTAATAATCAAGCTCCATCGTACATCAGAGCTCTGATTGTTCCATATGTTCCTAACTAACCACTTCGTTCTCAGAATGCAGGTCTATTGGTAGTTCCTAGGATTTCTAAAAGTAGAATGGGAGGCAGATATTTTGGTTACCAGGCTCCCCTCCTGTGGAACCAGCTCCCAGTTTTAGTGCATGAGGCAGATACTCTGTTTTTAAGACTAGGCTTAAAACTTTCCTTTTTGATAAAGCTTATAGAGTGGCTTAGGTTATCCTGAGCTATTTTTGTAGTTATGCTGCTATAGATTTAGACTGTTGGAGGACAGACTGACCACTTTTTTTCTCTCTTCTACTTTTCTCTTCCACTACTCTCCAGATATATTTTTTCTGCTGTTATTTTGATTGCTAACCCAGTTTTCTCTCAGTATTTTCATCCCCATAGAAGCTCCACATGGTCTGGTACCCTGCTCAACTATAAAGTCCCCTGCTGGATAGGGAACATCAGTTGAGATGATGCTCAAAGTCACAGAGCATCCTCCATGCTGTCTCTTCTCTGTCTTCTCAGACCCCCAGATGGTCGTGGCAGATGACCGCTTGTGCTGAGCAAGGTTGTGCTGGAGGTTTCTTCCTGTTAAAGAGGAGTTTTTCGTCTCTACTGCTTGCTTCCATATGCTTGCTCAGTATGAGGGATTGCTGAGGAATTGCTGGGGTTGGAGTCTGCATGATCCGGGCACAACCTCACGTCGATGACTCATCGCAATCTACTGGGATTCCTTACATAGAAAACTTTAAACTGATTGGAATGTTTGTATATTTTATTGAATTGAAATTACTTTTGTTGTAAAGTGCCTTGAGATTACATTTGTCGTGAATTGGCGCTATATAAATAAAAGTGAATTGGATTGATTTGAAAATTATGATCTTGAGATAATGTCATGTCCAAACAATATCCAAATGTCTTCAAAAAATTTTATTTGATGACAGGTGCTCTTAGTGACCAAATTAACCATTATTTCGAAAAAAAAAAAAAAACGAACACTTGCTAACTCAGAAAGCTTGGCAGAAAGAAGACGTCTGGGCTATGATCCTCTGCCATTAAGATAAAAAGAAATGATATTAATCAATACATACATTAATCAACATTGATCACCAAATCTATTTTCCAATTATAAGAGCATCCTAACGTATAACTATAGTCCTCTGGCACCTTTACAGGAAATGTTGAAGAATCTAAATTTTGACCCAAATGGTCCAAATCCAACCTGTTTGTACAGCTGTATTTCCTGGGTTTACCTAGGACTCAGACACAGAGCAACCTTAAAAAAAGCTTATAACAGCATTTTGCATGCACAAAAATTTCAAATCCAAACCAAAGACGCATATTTCTGCAACCACTGAAAATTTCTACAAGCACTCTAAACACGTATTTTGAGTTGGACTTTAACCATTGAAATGATAATATCTGTGTACAAAGAAGTAAAAAAACTCACTTCATGGATACACTCATTGGCTTTAGTTAAATATAGAACAAACACGGCTGTGTCAGTGTTTACACCTAACCACACAGTTTTATCCTCTCACACGTGCTTCCTTTTCTTGTGGCTCCTTTGTGCACTGACAGTAAAATTGGGCTAGTAGTTGCTAGGGAAACAGATGCAGTATTATTCTTCCTCTGTCTTGTTTCTTAATATCCCAAGGGTATGTAGAAAAAAAAATGCTAACATTTTGTTAACTTCTTAAAGCAGCATTCAGAGAATGGATAGAATATTCCCTTGATAAAAATTAAGGGGATTTTCCACATTGTTCGTGCTATAATGTGACACATCAGCTGCAGTGGAGAAGAGCAGCTAACTTTCAGTTCTGCCTAAAATAGCCCAGTGGAATGCATCAGCCCAGCCTGGCTTGACCACACATGCGAGGTGGGTGTGGTGCCTCCGCTACTGGCCAGGGGCCGAGCAGAAGCTCTATAACGTAGCTGTGACTAAAAACTTAATTAACCCAGGAACTCGGCACCTCCTCTAGAGGGAGAGAGAGAGAATGCCAGCCTCCTCATGGCTGTTTTTACCAGGCCCGAAGGTATGAGGGAGGTTCAGAAGTCACACACCCAAGCTTCCACCAGCAACCAGGATGCATAGAGAGAGACACACACACAATGCTTGTTAACACTCAGCTCTACAAGGCTGTCACTAACCTGGGAATTTCACATATAATTCCTCTCAGAAGGTTTTTTTTCTCACATTACAACCACAAAGCAAGATGTTCGCTGCTCTACCAGTTTCAGTCAGCTGAGATAGAAATGTTGGGTGACTATAGTGCCTCTATGAACATAAAGAAAGATCTCAATTTGATTTAGGTACATACTTTGACTAGGTCACTTCGACATCAACCCTTCTTTGCTATTCCAAAAATAACTTGCTATGGAGGTGTGGCCGAGACTGGGCTAGTTATCCAAACAATATCACCTTATTGTCTTACACAGAAAACTTTAAACTGATTGGAATGTTTGTATATTATATTGAAATTACTTTTGTTGTAACCAGATTTCCCATTAACTCCATAGCGGCAAGATGGCTGTCATCTGTAATAAAGGCTGTGCAAGTAGCAATGCCCGATTTAAATTCAAGGGACAGTTTTTGGTAGACACTGATAGTTTTTGGTAGAAAATCTATATTTTTTGGTAGAAAATCTATATTTTTTACTAAAATGTACTGAACTATACCAACAATAATGTCTCTGTGTCTTCTCAGACCCCCAGACGGTCATGGCAGATGACGGCTTGTACTGAACCAGGTTCTGCCTGAGGTTTCTTCATGTTAAAGGGGAGTGTTTCCCTCTCCACTGTCGCTACATGCTTGCTCAGTATTGTTGAGGAATAGCTGTGGTTGAAAAACTGAATGTAATGTTCGTATGATTGCATTGCAAAGACTTTTGTTGTAAAGTGTTTTGAGATGACATTTGAATTGGAGCTATATAAGTAAAAATGAACTGAATTGAATATGACCAGCCATGTAATTAAGGTGAAAAGAAACGTTTTTAACAGCACAGACCCATATCAATATTGAATTGGAAAAGATTTAAATGAATGAAAACAGATTGAACCAGATTGTGAAAACTGATTGAAACTCTTGAGAATCAGAATCAAATTGACTCTTGAAATTTGAATCGATACCCAGCCCTAGCTATGAGTCGCAAGAGAAAAAGCATCTGAGAAGAGCAAAAAAGGCCTCAGAAGAGAGAAACAAGACCAGAGTGTTTTTAGGAGATTCTTTCTGATGATGACGTGTCCTGAAAGCACAGGTTGGACTCCCCACTGATGACTCAGTGGCCAAGTTATGCTGGACAAGTAGACTAAACTTTGGCATGTTTTTGGTGAAATGCATTTCAGATTACTGCTAGAAGAAGTTATCTACACCTACTGTACGTTGTTACTTTCCAGGGAAGAAATACAGAAAAATTCTCAGCTATACCTCAAAACTACTTTGAACAAAGTAAACATTTTGTTCTTATTGAAAGATTCTTAGATTTCAAGAGACTTGTTAAAGTCAGATAATTTACAGCAATTGCAACTTCATTTGAGGAAGTTTTTGCTTTTATTTTGCCACTAATAAATCTCATTTACATCCCACACTGTGGCCAGGTGCCCCTTGTCCTCCTCCTCCCAGCTCCACATGTTTCAGTAGTAATCCTGGGTCTATTCACTACCCACAACCTGCCACGACGGACATAACTGAAATTGGTCAAAGGAGGTCCGAGAGTATTGAGAAAGAGCAGGACGGGAAAAGCTCCATTAACATTCTGCACTTGATACGAACATGGCATTCACAGCTGTTGAGAGTCATTTCATTTCATTTGGAACGCCTTTTTTCTCCTGATTTCATGTGCTCTCTGTGGTCATGCAACACTGCCTGGGGACAGTATATTTAGTTGTTTTGAAAAACTGCCGCAGAGAGTTCCTGGATCCTAGCATACACTTATCGTAACATACCCTTTCAAAGTAAGACAGTTTGTGGCTCCTGTTCCGGCAGGATCCAGCTCAAAATAAGCCCTCCTGAAAGACCACCAATAATGATGCTACATTCCTCATTCAAATTTATATCCAACTGATAATTTTTTAATGTTTTTAGGAAACTAAGAGTCAAAGTCCACTTGTGCTGTTGTTTTAAAATGCCTGTCTACCAGAATGGTGGTCCTTTCTTATTGTCATTTTCCAAAAAAGCCATATTTGCTAAATGAAAGAACATGAGCCTGATTTATCAATGGTTTCCGGGTGTAAAAAACAGCACAAATCGCACAGCATTGCAAAAAAAGGCTGTAGCTGATTTAATGTCCATGCACAGGTAACACTGCACTTGTTAAACGTGTAGCAAAATGCACGTAATCCATTTAGCACTTTTGCACCTTAAGAATATGCATTGTTTCTGTCAGAAAATGCAAAATATTGGGAGAAGAGCAGGCAAATAAGTAGGCGTTCCACGCGCAGTGAACTTTTTGCGACACGTATTTAAGCAGCTATTTTTATAGCTCTGAAGGGCATGTCTTAACTTAGCACCACAGCATTCAGCAAAAGATGCAATTTTGCACTCTTTATTCTGAATTTCTATAAATCAAGCCAAGACAGTCTATACCAAAACTTTTATATAGACTGCAGTACCTTTAAAAAGGAAACTGCTAAGTCAATCACTTCATCTGGATGGCACTAATTTGGCCTCTGGTAATAATGTAAAGAACCTCTGTGTAATTTTTGACCAAGACATGACATTCAACTCTCATATTAAACAGGTTTCTAGGATTTATTTCTTTCACCTTTGGAATATTGCTAAAATTAGAAACATCCTGTGCAGGTGTGATGCAGTGAAACTAGTCCATGCATTTGTTACTTCGAGGCTGGACTACTGTAATTTCTTATTATCAGGGAGTCCACAAAATGCAATCAAAAGCCTTCAGTTGATCCAAAATGCTGCAGCAAGATGAATATTAAAAAGAGAGATCACATCTCTCCTGTTTTGGCTTCTCTCCATTGGCTCCCTGTTAAATCCAGAATAGAGTTTAAGATCCTCCTCTTTAAGTATAAAGCCCTTAATAATCAAGCTCCATCGTACATCAGAGATCTGATTGTTCCATATGTTCCTAACAGAGCACTTCGTTCTCAGACTGCAGGTCTACTGGTAGTTCCTAGGATTACAAAAAGTAGAATAGGAGGCAGATCTTTTAGTTATCAGGCTCCTCTCCTGTGGAACCAGCTCCCAGTTTTAGTTCGTGAGGCAGATACTCTGTTTTTAAGACTAGGCTTAAAACCTTCCTTTTTGATAAAGCTTATGGTTACTTAAATTGACAATAGACCTTATAATCCCTCTCTGATTTCTAACAGTATTATGTTGTGAACTGGCGATATATGTGATGTGCTGTCAATTCAAGCACTAACCTGTTTTCTATTATAGTAGGTGCTCCGGATTAGCCCTGCTTGACGACCCTGACTAAGATGGCATTGCAATGACGGAAAATTCTCCACGTCCTGCAACAAACTTGTGCATCAGTTCTATTGCTCTTTCTGTGTCTCTGTTATGTATTCTCCAAGCCACAGACGGTCGCGGCAGATAACTGCTTGTGCTGAGCCTGGTTCTGCCGGAGGTTTCTTCCTGTTAAAAGGGAGTTTTTCCTTCCCACTGTCGCTGCATGCTTGCTCAGTATGAGGGATTGCTGAGAATTCCACGACGCAATCTTCTGTGGTTCTGTAATTTCTACACTAAACATTGTATTGTAATAACTCTTTTTGTAAAGTGCCTTGAGATGACATCTGTTGTGAAATGGCGCTATATAAATAAACTGAATTGAATTGAATTGAATATAAATAAAAGTGAATTGAAAAATTGAATTGAAAATTGAAAGTACATAAGTTGTATATCTTCCACTTGCCATGAGTGTAGTGCTGCCAGGTTGGGCTCATAATCAAAGCAGAGCAATTCATTTGAAAAGGCTTTGTAAATGCCTCCCAATGTTGTGTTGAGAGGCCCGAATGGATTTCAGAATGTTTTCAGGGACCTGTGAAAGATTCCTGTGCACATATTGGCTCCACCTGAAAGTCACCCTGCCCCCATCATCACAGCACACATTCAAACCTCCATGCACTTGTGCAAAAAGTATCCCCGGGAGTGTGCTTGTGCTATAATAACATTGCACTTCTATTTTCTCCTTGGCTGCACCTGGCTCGCAATCATGTAACCACTATGGATTTTTTAGCACCCAGTTAGCGGTCTGTGCAGGCGGCTTTTCAACGCATGGGAAAAAAATCCCTATAAGGAGCAGATATTCTGGAAAGGTCTTCTGCCAACATCTTAAATGACAGTAAAACACTCCTTTTTGAATCTTTGTATGTGATTCGATCCTAATTTCTTTTATCAAACCACAACAATTCCAAACTTCCAAGCTGATCCACTAGAACTTGATGAGTTGATGTAGGATGAATAATGTGAAGTTGAGAATGTGCATGTTAATTCGTAGAAAGTATTGCACTCTCATATAGTTCTGGCCAAATTTATTTCTCCCTGTTAAGCATATTGTATCTGGAATTTGCTTCTGCCTAGATTTTGTGTGAGAGAACAGAAAATACTCAGGGCGCACAGAAGTGGCTTGAAAAATTGCCGACGAGTCCCCTCCACAGCCCAGTAATTGGATATTAATTCTTTCCACCCTATCCTGCAAAGTTATTTCCAAAGAAATAGATAAACCTGTTCAACGAGATCTGTTTTACTTCGGGTCAGGAAAAAAAATTAAAATAAAAAATCCAAGGATTGATCTCCATGAACTCCCTCATATCTTTATCATTTCTTTTGTCTGTTTAAAGTTCCTTTTATAGCGAGCGCGAATTGCCCAGTTTCACAGAGCTCAAGGGATGACACCAAGCAATCGCTGGGAGACCTAGTCGCTGCAACAATATGTGTATTACTATATTAATGTGAAACCTTTTGTCTGGCTCTGCTCTTCTGGTGACTTCTCACAGCATCATACCAGACACGCATCCCAACAAAGGCAAGTACAAACTAATGGATCAGAAAATGCAAAGCCTAATTCAAAAACATGTGTGAATGTTCATTGTTTTCTGTCGTACATACCTCAATTTCTCCCTCATACTCTGAGGAATCCAGCAGTGCCACCTTGAAGGGGGCAGTTTTGAGGCGTTTTGAGCCTTTCTGAGGAGATTTCAGGTTCTTATTTGGCGATGTCTTCTCAGATACGTCTTCTGTTTCTCTGTGCTCATCCAGGTGCTTGGAATTCTGCTCCTTGATGTGTAGAAATAAAAGCACATATTACATGTGGAAAAACATGAAAACAAAATGATCAGTGTAATGTCAGCATCATGGATTTAAAACAAGAAATTCAAAATAATCAGCCCTTGACTTTGAGAAACTTAAAATTTTGAACTTTTTTCTGTAGGCCCAGCATGCAGTGTCATTTAACATTGTAACCAGTGGTACCACGAAATTGCCTTTAAGCCATCTTCCAAGGGAAAAACACATAGACATGACATACATGACAAGAGTGGTCAGGCGGTAGTGGGATTGGCATATATAGGCGCTCCCTTTTGTATATGAGAGAGGGTTAACAAAATTTCAGGGTGGAGTGAGGGGAAAAAACCCAGTCACCTATGTCCTGCTCCCTAACAGATTGGAAGAGGGCTTAAGTACTAAGGAATGTTATTAGGGGAAGAGTGACAGGTGTGCTGATTAGCTGCAGATGCAGGAAACTGAAAACAAAAGGCAACTAAGGGAATTTGAGAAAGGGAAGGACACGACAGAATAAACAAAATAATAAAATGAGAAGAAAATGATGATTCAACAACATGTGTGAATGTTTGGTTGTTCTACACCACGAAACACGAAGGTCAGTTTTCAGCGACCTGTTGAATAGAATAAGATTTTTGATGTTTAGGGTATTCATGGCTCCATGACACTGTAGAGACTCTGCTCCAGGGTCTCTACATAGTTCCCTGGTTTAATGAAACTAGGACTAAAGGACTAATCTCGCAACGGCAGTATGAAACACTTCATGAACAATCCATGTGTTTATATTTAGCTAGATTGTTTACTGCCAGTGTCCTCACAGGTCTGCCTAAAAAGTCAGCATACCCAGAACGCTGCTGCTCACATCTTGACTAGAACCAAGAAAGTAGAGCATATCACCCCAGTTCTAAACTGCTTACACTGGTTCCCTGTAGCTCAGAGAATAGTCTTCAAAATACTTTTACTAGTTTTGTAAATCTTAGAATGGCTTAGCACCAAAGTATGTTTAAGACCTGATGTAGCTATACCAAACCCCGAGACAAACTCGGGTCTTCATACTTATGCTGGGCGTACACCGAAGGATTTTCACAGTCTCACACTAAAGACTGACAGTCTTTAGAAATCTTGCTGTAGTCTCAGCGCGCTCCTGTCGTCTTGATCGTTAAATGTAAGGTGATAACCTGCAGTTGCCGACCCGATTTATGCCAGTCTTTCCCCAGTCTTTTGAATCAGACAATGTTCGATATTATTGCAAGTCGTAGTGTAGTCGTAGTGATGTAAAACAACCAATAAAGTCGTTCTCACACAGGCAGAGCACGAAGCTACAGAGCCCAACAGGGGTCAGGTGCAGAAATATTTTTTTTAGGAGTAAGAATCTGTACCCGTTATTAAATCGTGCGCACGGAGTCATAATCTTTATAAGGTACCCTTTGTTGAACAAGATTATTCTTTGCTGCTATAGCACAGTGGTTAATGTGTCCCCCACAAGGGTGATGGGTTCAAATCCTGTTATTGGCATTGTTTTGCAACTTGCCAAACATCATTTTTTTTTTTGTTCCAGCAGGAAAGTAGGCTATAAACATAGGTGTCATATTTGTAAAATAACAGTTTTGTAGCCACCTATGGACCCTGACAGGGTCTATACACAACATTTGCAATATTGGTGTTACATGGCTGAAAAACGGTCTAGAAATGGGCCATAAATCACAAAGTTTGCCCCCTGGAATACAGGCACAAACCAGCACTATCTGTGCATCTATATGGAGCAAGTGGTATAGCGTAAACACCTTACATTAAAAAGATATGAGTTAACCAGTTACTTGTTAATACAGTATCCACTTTAAATGCAAGTCTTTGTCGGACGTATCAATCTAGGCAAAGAATGCTACAACATTCACACTTAAAGAAACTGCATAATGCTAAGCATAATGGCAGGAATTTGGTAGGAAGCTATAATAGCCTAGGTGTAGTCTTGTAAATATTTTCACTAAGATATTCAGTGTTTATAAAATATTTAGTCTGAGACTAAAAAACAGTTAACCCAAGTCTTTAGATGTGAGCTGATAATCTTTTAGAGTCTTTTGTAAATGTTTTCAAAGTCTCTAGGTGTACAGAAAGCATTAGTCTACATTCACCCCTAGACTCAAACTGAAGCATGGAGGAGAAGCTTTCAGTTTCTATGCTCCTCTTATCTGGAACTAACCTCCAGACGACTGCAAAGCTGCTGAAATGCTGTTATGTTAAATCAAGGCTAAAAACCCATCTGTTCACAGCTGCTTTTTGAGAAGCTGATCAATAGTAACTTGAATTTAATTTCTGTTCTTATTGTGGTTTTATTACTACTTTTATGCCCAAATCCGCTTGAATAGCCTTGTTTCTAAAACTGTGCAATACAAATAAAATTGTCCTATAAATAAATAAATAAAATTTTATAATAAATAAAATTATCCTAAAGCAAAATAATGATTACATTGTTTTGGGAAAAAAGTGCTGGAATGTAAATACATTCCATGGATCTTCCCAAAGCTTTAGCTTCTAGCTCCTCTTCCCACTCTCCTATCAAATGAAAATGGGCGGAGTCATGTGATCAATTTCTAAGTAAAAGTCTGCTTTCTAACCCTTTCATCAAACACATTTTCCTGTGATTTTCATTCTACTTCATACAGATCTGCTGGTCTTATCACACAGTGATAATCAATGGATAAAAACTGGGAAAAGCCAGTGTCTTTCTAGCTACTTCAATGTTTTATACTTTAAAAATAAATGAGCTAGAACATTTGAGCTGCATATTTTATCTTAAAAAAAGTTTTAATCTGCCTAAATACTGAAAAAAGGAATTTGTCCAATCTCTCCCACAGCAGGGAATGGACACAGCTTTCCACAGGTGTCTGTACTTTAAATATGCTGATGAAAGAGTTGTGACTAGGCTAATTGCTGAAGGTGTTTAAATTCATGCAATGATTTAGCAGGGTACAAAAACACAGCAGGAAGTTCCAAATTCCTTCAAAATCCTGCTTTCAGCAACCCACTGTGCTTGAAAAAGGAATAAAAACATCCATCTACAATAGCAGTTGACTTGTTACTATTAAATAAGAATTAATTGTGTTGCCAACGCTGTACTTTACAGTCAAGATGTTAGGGAAAAATGAAGCAACAGCCAGCCTTTAAAAACACTGCTGGGTAAGGAGTCTGCATTGCTGTCGCTGTCTGTGTGAAACAACCCTATACAGCAAAAAAGGAAAAGAAATCCTTTGGCACAAACCTTTTAGTTTGGCGAAATTGGTAAACAAGCAAAAATGCAAAAACAATGATGCAGTTTTATTGTTCACATTCTATTTTAATGAAATAAAAATACTTTAGTTTTATAAAGAGTCTGTGAATCTCTAAAATGGGTCTTGCATGTCTCTTTCTTTCTTTTTACCATAATTTTCATCCATAAAATCAGAATAGGTTCAATGTTTCTAGGAAAATGCTTGCTGAGTTTTTTTGTGTGTTTTTTTTTTTTAGAGCATTTGTTGTTTGCGGTCCGTCTCGGGGAAAAGAATATATAATTTGATTGATTAAGTAATTATTAGGGATGCAACACTACCACTTTTTTTTAAACCAATACGATATCAATACTTGGATCTGAGTACTTGTCGATACCGAGTACCAATGTCCATACTCCCACACAAAAAAATGCAATGAATTGGAAGACAAATTTTCTTTTCTTCTCGGCTTGTTTCAAAAATGTATGGTGAATAAGATGAAACATTGAAATATTACTGAAAATGACCACAAAACTAACATTTCAAGTGGGAAATAAACATTTTCTGTGAAATAATTAGAGTTTCTATATTTTAAGTACTGGTTCGTGGTATCAGTTAACTAACTGATACTGATATGAGTACATTAGAACAGAATCGGCCCGATACCCAAATCCAGTATCAGTAATGGTACATCACCAGTAGTTATTAGTAAGGGTATCTGGGTGATACGGCATAATGCATCAGTCAGTGAAGAGGTCTTTTACCTAATATAGTCTAACAGATTGACTCCTTCTGTTTTGGTTAAGTTTCAAAAAGTTCAAGGAAGACACAACATTTGAGACAGTAGGTTCTCACAGCTCACACAGTAAGGCAGAAATGACTTGATAGAGGTGGGAGAGTGGAGCTGCCCAAAAAGTGGCTTTTGTATTACTGTCTGGCCATAAGAAAATATTTAAAATGCCAATCAAGACTGGAGCCTCATCCTTCTGGAAGAAAGAAGACTCATATTTATATTACTGGTCTTACTTTTGAAACATTTAAAACACTTACTGTTAAAGCAAAAGTTAAAACTACATGAGTTATGAAAACGTTTGCTTTGCACCCAATCTTTCCAGTTTTAAAATGTATTTATTAGCAACAAAAAAATGTTTCCAATCTTTATATCAGTAGTAGTAGTAGTAACGAGCTGCACAGAATCCCTCCTGGTTGAAACTATATCATTTGGATGTATGCTTTTGCGTTGTTGTCACGGTGAAAGATTAAATTTGTCTACAGTTTTTGATCAGAAACTTAAAGGTTTTCTACCAACAATGTTGTTTAGAATTTTTCATCATTCACTCCACCTTGACCAATGAGCCAGTTCCACAAGCAGAAAAACAACCTCAAAGCACAATGCTGCTAACTCCATGCTTCACTGTGGTTACAAAGTACTTTTAGATGTAGTGTTTAGATGTTCAAAAATATTTTTTTTGAAATATGACCGAAAAGTTCTCACATTTTCTCACACGTTTAAGGAGACTTTCCATGTAGAACTGCCTAAAGAAGCTCGACTAGATTATTTTCTCTGTGTAAAAAACCAAAAATATGACAAATTTTAGAATTGAATATCAAATTAGAGAGCCAATACTTTCTAGGAATTCCTGCATTTGCTTTCTTAACATTGCTGTTCAAATCTTGGAAGCTTCCCTGAGCAGTTCTAAGCAGGCTCAGAAATGTGAGAACATGCTAGAACAGCTAAACTTTGTGATTATAAGAGACACTTAAAACGTGTACGGACTCTAATTCAACATGAGCTTTACTGTGTTACTGTAGTTTGGTACAATGACATATACGGAATTTATTTGGTCTTAAATAACATGGGTGTGTAAACTGAGTATGTGCGTGAAAGTAGTGTGCCTACCTAATACCAAGTCCAGAGGTGAAATAAATATAGATTAATTGGCCTACTCTAAAACTGGCGACGAACTGGTGACCTGTCTGGGATGTGAAAAGGCAGATTGTACCCCCAAAATTAAACCATTTAAAATGTTATTATAAACTACAAAATGCACTTGTTTAATCTAAATAAAACAGACAAAAACACCAAATGTAATACATTTTCCCTTGGAGACAAAGCTCACTGATTTTTGGTCTTTGAACAACACCCAGCTGCATATTCTGTTTCAAAAACTGAATTTACATCTGAAAAAAAACAAGGTCTAAATCTTCGTTCTCATTGCAACAAAATAAGCAGCTGTTAACAACTCTTTTAAACTTTATTTATCCATTAGTTCAGTAGAACCTATTCGGGATATATAGAAATTTAAATCTCTAACCTTTGGAGAGATATGATATGTTTTGTTTTTTTCCTCTTGTTTTAAAAATCTGCTCCAATTTATTTCTTTAAGAATGCAATTTCTTTTGGTCAGACTTAGAAAAAGATGTGACTTGGGGCAATTGTATCCAGTCCTTATTCCACTATTGATTTTACAACTGCTACAATTCATTTTCTCAATTCCTTATGCACCTGTTGAGCCTAACATTGACAGTCTGCAGCCATTTAATATTGCCTTGCTGACCTGCTTGGCCATCTTGTTGTCAGAGGAAGAGTCATGCATGTCTGCTGCTGCTGCCCCCTGCAGTCAGGGAGGCCTCCTGGATTGCCGCCTTCCCCTCCGACTAATTGAGGTTCACAGTTTCTTCACTGAAGTATCACCAACCTGGAAAAGGGTAGAAGTAAAGGAAACATAAGTTTGACTATTTATCATGATTGATTGATTCGTCAACATAGTTTGCCATTTGAGAAACCTGTAAACTGTTTTTTTAAAGAAAAAAACACCAAGTAATTTCTTTTTTTCTTTTCTTTTTTTTTTTTACCAAAACTTGCTAAAAAAATATTCTTGTCAGCATTGTCAGTGCAATTTCTGATCTTGTGAGCTGGTTGTATTGTTACAGCTGAATATTTACTGATTTTACAGGCTTTGGTTTTGCTTCTATCATCTTTTTATGTGTTTCCTTGTGATTTCTAAATTACGTTGCAATATCTAAACCACCTTTCTAAACCAGCGACAATAATGTCTAAAACAGGACCACATTTAGATTGAATGTCTACAAAAACATCCAATTATAGCCACAATATTGAAATTTTGTAAGAAGCTCAGTTGGAAGGTTTACATGTAGCATGAATCTGGTTAAAACTGTACCGCGTAATGTGTTTCAATCATTAATCTAAAGCTGCCATGTTAGCTTTTTTTTCCACAAGAGGATTTCTAGCCATGCTTTATGAAACTTCTGGTTAAACCTTCTCTGATCAACCTGAGCTGCTGGACAAAAACTTGACATAGAAAGTACCAAACGCAAAAGCAATCATCTCAAAATAAAATTCACCATTGTTAAGGAATTGCTCTTTTTAGCACAAACTGTTAAAATTGTAGACAAACTCAATAAATTTCACAGAAATAATTTACCTACTCACCAATGACATTTACTTTAATAAGATATCCCTATAAATATTCCTCAGAGTGAGATAATAAAATGTTTTTTCTAATTCCTTGGGCACATTCTAGTAGTTTCATGTATTAGTCTTTAACTGGTACTTAGATCACATATGCGAGAGTACCTTTCTCCAGTATTTAACAGATCTACTATGTGTTACTAAAAAAAAGGCAGAACACAGATCGATATAGTGTTGAGCGAGTCGTTTAAGTTTGGCCTGTTTATTATGTGCCTTCTGTGTTATTTGGCTAAGTCAATATTCCTGAAAATCAGCAGGAGCCTCCCTTTAGTCATGTTACATTGCTGGGTGGAGGACAGAAGCCAAACCACAAATACAGAGAGAAGCCAGTTTTGTCAGTTTGAAGAGGTGTGTATTCAGGGCACGTCACAACAAAGACTCAGATAGACTTTTGAGAAGAGTGGGCAACAATGTATTCTATATAGACTATGTAGACAGTGTTTCCATTCAAAAAATTACAGATGAAAAGCATGTCATATTAAAACTCCTAAATCTATTTCCCATTGTTTCAAGGACAATGTTTAGATTTCAATGTGTAGATAGAATAGCTATAATGTACAAATGCAAAACTTGTATTTACTGAAAGCAGTTGCATTCAAACAGCAATCAATACTGTGCAATGATTGCAAAAAACTGTTGTCCAAGAAGACCAAAGAATATTTATCCTTTTATGCATTGTTTTCCGTTTAATCCGGGATAGGATCGTGGGGACAGTACGTAGTTTAAGAAGCAGAGAGACCTAGACTTCCCTCTTCCACCTCCTTAAGGCAGCTCGTCCAGGGAATCCTAAGGTGTTCCTGGGCCAGCCAAGAAACTCCCTCTAGCGTGTTCTGGGTCATCCTCTGGGTCTGCTCCCAGCAGAACAGGCCCGGAACACCTCAACAAGGAGGCGTCCAGGACGCATCCTTAACTAACGCCTCTCGATGTGGAGCCAAGATGGCGAAAAGGAAATGTAAACAAGCACTAGCTGTGTTAATATTTTTGTTTCTAAACTGAAACTTATGCTCATAAGTCCTCTGCCTCCTTCCTTATGGCGTGCGTACAGTCTCTGGGTGCTAGATTTGGGATGGACCCCCCCTTGCATGGTGAGGAGCTTTCGTGTCTTAATATCTGTGGTCTGTATTTCATCCTTTGGCAAACTTGTTATTCCCACAGGGTATCTGATCACTGGCAGGGCATAAAGGTTTATTGTCTTGGGCTTGTTCTTTCCATTGAGTTGGCTTCCTAGGACTTGCCACACTCGTTGGAGGTATTTGGCTGTTGCTGCTTCCTTTGTTGCCTGTTCAAGGTTGCCATTTTCCTGCTATTATTCCCTCTGGGAATGAGACCCCTTCAGTGTGGACTACCTTGCCTCGCGTATTATATATATATACGTATGCTCTCTATGTTAATATTATGCACTGTATGAAATGAACTGAAATGGAGCAAAGCTAAATAGAAAACATTTGCGGGATTTCTGTGTACATCTATTCATTTCAAGCCTCTGCATTTAAGTTTTGACTTTTTGCTGCTAATGTGTGATTAAAGACAAGACAAAATAAATCTATATCACTGCAGATGTAATCTGTTTTGGTCATTAAGGGTTCCATAAAAATTTAATTACTAATCATTTTAATCAATGAATTTCAACTTCTCATAAAAGCCAGAGTGGAATGATTTTAGTTGTAGACTTCAGTCACCATTCTTTGACTTTATACTTTATGTCTCATTAACCAGCCTAGTGGGTGTTGGGACCATTAAGTTAAAGATGTACAAATTAAACTCACTAGTCTATTTGGAAAAATAACTGCTCTGCTGAATTTGTCAAAGGATGATTGTTTGATAGTGGAAGATAAATGTGAAAGAAAAAAAAGGAAGCTTCTGAAGATGCAAAAATCTTGAATGATTTAGTTACATCATAGATGAAACTGCCAACTATAATAGATACAGTATGTGTTTCTATTTAACTCAAACAGTAACACAACTGTCCTTCAGACAAAGACCGAGGCGACCTTTTAGTTAACCAATATCAAATTATTTCATAAGGCACTTGTGACCTTTGAGAATGTTCATTGGAGGCCATTTCTTAAAAATAACACAATACAAGAATATTGTCTACTACACTGGCTTCCAATAACACTTGAGAACCAGTTGTAGAGCAAAGTTTCAGGATACATTTCAAAAGCACAAACATTCAAATGCCCATCCAAGTCCCATGCATGAGAGAGTTCTAAGGCTAAACCACTGCTGACTAATAAGAACGGTCTGTTCTTGGTCTGTTTCAAATTTTCCAAAACTTATATTGATAATCCTTTTTTTGGAAAAATATTCTGTGGCCAAACAAGACAGATGCCACACCATTGAAAGTTATGAATCCTGTTAAATCTGGCTAAAACTAACACAGCATTTCTAAAAAGGATTATCACAACTATAGGTAAATATGGTAAAAAGTATCAGAAGCAGGTTAACCTGCCATCCATGGGGGGACTGGTGCCTATCTCCAGCTGTAATTGGGCGAGAGGCAGGTTGACAGTCCATCGCACAACCTGCCATGATTGATGTAAATTTTAAATCGAGCAGAAAACACTGAAGTAGAATCTCTGTCCAACAGTTTGTGACCCTAAACACAGTACAGCAGCAAGTTAAACTTTGACTGGCAAAAAAAAAAAAATCAACATATGTAAGTTTTGAACTATAAGCCTGTTCAAAGTCTGGGCTTAGTTTAACTGGGATGTTGTGGCATGACTTTGTCATGCTTAGCGGACCAACAGCATTCATGAGCTTTAGGGACTGCAGGTGCGAGTGAATAGGTAAAATCTGAAAATACTTGAGACTTCATTTAAGAACACTTTAATAGTATAAAAACTTAGCACCAAAGTTATTATCTTTGGTCTTGAATTGGCACTTTTATTTAAGGGTCTAGCCTATGGCCGTGTCATTTAGTATTGTATGTTGATATTTCCTCTTCCCAAGATGAATTTTATTTTGAATATTTTAGGAAATAAAATCTAAGAATAGATTATTTAACTGCTAATAATTTGGAGATACGTTCCATGGAAAAATCTGTGAGTACTGAACGACGAGTACTGGAGGTCCAATTTGGGCCAAAATTGACCAAGATAGATGTAAAACACTGATCAGCAGTTATCCCAAACTGCTTCTGTATCTACTAAGTACATCCTTATACAATAAATGATATGTCAGATTAAAATTAGATTATCAATCTGAAACATTTAACCTGTTAAGTAGGCAATACTTTTTTTTTCTCAGAACTTTAACTTGATGCAGTTCAAGAAATGTATAAAAATCACCATGATTATTTCAGCAACAGAAGGGTTAATAGTTGTATTTTTTCTGTTTTAAAGGGAAGTAATTAGATCATGTTATGAATTATTATTCAAAAATTTCTGCTACTAACATGAAAAAGTGACTTTGGGTATCTGTGCATTAAGTTACTATGGTCTGAGAATCTGGAATTGGCCCATGCCTACACCTAACTCAGTCGGCCACTGCCCTTGGTGGTCTCTCAGCGGTAAACCACATCACCTTAATCCAGCTGGGATCTGCAGGCCGATGACAATGGCATTATCACAACTTGATCACACTGGTTCTGAGGACAGACAGGTATTTCCACACTCCCAGCCAGGAAAGGTCTTGATATATCTCGCACGGTTAAAATAGTGTGAATTCATCTTCCTCTGTGTCCTTCAGCTCCACTACTGTGCAAATTATCCCATTACACAAAAATCACAGTGATTTGACAGAAATGAATTCCAGCCCTTTGGGATAAAAGGAAAGCGGGGTCCGCTCAGGGACTGATTTCCCCCTTGCTGTCTAATCAATTTCCTGTCACAGGCTGAACTGTGGATATGATTCCACCGTAAACTCTCTGATTGGATAGAACAAGTTCTGAGGAAAGATGCATTGTCAAGGAGAAAAAAAGCAAACAATCAGCATCACTGCCTCTTTCCCTGATTGCACTTGCCTCACTGTTTGAGATGAATGAGGTCAGAGTTATAAATGCCTTTTTTCTCCCCAAAGGGAATAAAAACTGTCGTCTCTGTTCATTCAAACCAAAAATTCTATATTTTTAAGTGGAATTCTGTAAACTACAGTAAACAAAACCCATCATACTGGTATGTTAAACATATTAGCCAAAGTTAATAGCTAATATTCAAGGGTCCGAGAGCAAAGCAAACTTCTGCATTGTTAAAACAACTTCAATCTAAAAACACATTAACTGTCTATATGACAGCCTTTTTAATAAAGCTTCAAATAAACCAATGTCACTAGATATGGGCCATTTCTCAGTATGAAGACACACACAGATGTTTTAAATGTTAGAATTTTTACTGCCACTCATGTTTTCTGTTATATCTGGCTATGTTTTAAAGGCTTAATAATTTTGTAGAATCCAAAGAAACTTGCTCCAAAGAAAGACAAAGCCAGCTGTTTTGACAGTAATGGTGTGGAAACTAAAAGAGTGACCCTCACCACTTGTTTTTTTAAAGTACAGTTAGCACACACAGAGCCATCTGTTAACCAGAACAGAACAGAGCTGGGCTAAAAGCTAAGTTAACCAAGTAATATCAGGACTATTATACAGTTCATTGTTCTCCAGAGTCTTTCTGCATGGAGTTTGCGTTGGTTCCCTTTAGGTATGTCTGCTTCCTATTCAAAAACAGGACTGTTAGGTTAAATGGTCTCGAAAAAATTTCCTTATGTGTAGGGATGGGTACCAATATCCGGTGCCATGATGGCACCGGTTCTGACCTAAACGGTAGTAACCAGAGTGAACAGCAGCACACATTTCGGTGCCTTATTTCGGTTCTAATTCCCGGAGCGTCAAACACTATGGATTCTTGGCATGCCATCAGCCAGGAGTGATTCTCTATATCAACAAAAAAGTTAAACATGGCTATTTTTGTGCAACAAACTGCTAAAAGTTAGGGCTGTTGAAATTAACGAACCAACATGGAACGATTCATTCCTAAAATTAACTATTTTTTCCCCCCCATTTCTTTCCCGCAATGAAAAACGCATTTCCAGAACAACTCCCTGTTTATAATTCAGCCAACAAAACATACAGTAAACTCTCCTTCCTAACCAGCCAAACTTGTTGTGCAGCACCATGTGTTTGTGATCCTAAATGACATGTGAGTATATTTTTATTGGCGTATTTGCTTTGTGGTGATATGATATGTGATGTACGAGATTCCCTATGTTGTTAGGGGTCATTGAATGCAACGCAAAAAGTACGAGAAAGGAGTTGCTTGCTAGAAGTTAAGAAATAAAGTCATTGTTGGAGAGCTCCGTGGCATTCTCTGTTAGTTTAATGTCATTAGAAGTTACATGGATTCAGAAGTGGCCCGGTGTCGGTGAAGGACACCATGTCGAAGTTTAACCCACCGGAGGTGTTTAAGTTCACAAACCCAGGAGAATGGGCGGAGTGGAAACAAAGGTTTTCGCGTTACAGGATGGCGACGAAACTCAACAAGGAGGACGGAGAAGTCCAGGTCTGTTCGTTAATATATGCTATGGGTAGCGAAGCAGAAAAGATATTTAGCTCATTCGAATTTGTCTACGAGGCAGCTAAAAAAGACTTTAATGTCGTGCTTAAGAAGTTTGACGACTACTTCATTCCAAGAAGGAATCTTATTAATGAAGGGGCCTGTTTTTATCAGCGGAGCCAGCTGCCGGGAAAAAAGGCGGAGGCATATATAAGAGCTTTGTACGAGCTAGCAGAGAATTGTGAGTTTGGCGACAAAAGAGATGAACACATCCATGATAGGATGGTTGTCGGGATCCGAGACAAAGAATTGTCACAAAAGTTCGAGCTGACTGCAGATCTTACACTTGTTCAAGTTATTCAACAAGTAAGGCAAAGTGAGGATGTGACTAAGCAAGTTAGCCTCCAGACTGCGACACCAGAGCTACAAGTAGCCAGTGTTAGCAGCGGCAAGCAGTGGCGAGAGCAGAGGGACAAGAGGTGCACAGTGTCGGAGACAACTCCTTTCAAAGAGAGAAAGACCTGCGGTAGGTGCGGCACCCAAAACGTGAGACTGAAATGCCCAGCTTTCAAAAGTATTTGTAAAAAGTGTAGTAAGAAGGGACATTTGGCTCGTGTATGCCACACTAAAACAGTGAGTGAAGTCACAGAGACTCTGCGTCAATTCCAATTCCTGGGAGAGGTTAGCGGAGTTGCCAGCCAGGAAAACTGGACTGTAGATCTGGATATTAAGGGTTCTTTCCTCCTGTTTAAAATAGACACTGGAGCAGATGTGAACATTATCAGCGAAAATACATTCAAGTCTCTTGGCAACACTCATAAACTGGGCCCCTCAGATACATGTTTTTTAGGTCCAGGTGGGAAACTGAAATGCTTGGGTTGATTTAGGGCCACCACGGTCTTCAAAGGGAAAGAGCACACATTTCCAGTGTATGTGATAAAAGGACAAAGCAGCAACTTACTCAGCAGAGTGGAAGCAGTAAATATGGGCTTCGTAAAAAGAGTGCAAAACATCAATACTGTTTTTGGGACAAGTGGTCTTTTGAAGACAGAACCTGTCAAGATAATCCTCAAAGAAGATGCCCAGCCATATGCAGTCCATGCTGCCATACGAGTACCACTTCCGCTTATGCCCCTTGTGAAGAAAGAACTGCTGAGACTGGAAAAAGATGGAATCATTGAAAAGGTGACAGAGCACACTGAGTGGTGTGCTGCAATGGTTCCAGTATTGAAGCCAAACCGGAAGGAGGTGAGGTGCTGTGTCGATATGAGAAGACTAAATCGTGCTGTGAAATGGGAGAAATATCTTCTACCAACAGTGGAAGAGATAATGCCAAGGCCATCAGGATCAAAAGTATTCTCTTTACTTGATGCAGCCTGGGGATTTTATCAAATCCCTCTCCACAAAGACAGTTTAAGGCTCACAAAGTTTATCACTCCATTTGGGAGATACGCATTCCGCAGACTCCCATTTGGAATTACAAGCGCTCCAGAGATTTTTCAGAGGAAAATTACTGAAACACTGAAAGGGCTGGAAGGAAAAGAAGTCTACATGGACGACATTCTGGTTCATGGGGAAACGGAAGAAATCCATGATAAAAGGCTTGAACAGGTGCTGAAAGTGATAGAAGCGGCTGGTCTCAAACTGAGTAAGAACAAGTGCAAATTCAGACAGAGAAGGATTCGGTTCCTGGGACTGACCCAGAGAAAGTTGCTGGAATCGAGAACTCAAGCGCTTCCTCTGCATGGTCAACTATATGGCTAAATTCATCCCTGATCTTTCCACAGTGGGCCAACCACTGCATGAACTGCTGAAACGGAATGTCGAATGGATCTGGGGAGCAGCTCAACAGACAGCCTTACAGAGGCTGAAAGACTTCCTGATATCTGCACCAGTGCTCGCTCTCTACGACGTCACCAAGCCAACAGTGGTGTCAGCTGATGCCAACAGTTACGGCTTGGGTGGGGTCTTGCTACAGGAACATGAAGGAGACTGGAAACCTGTAGCCTATTGTTCCAGGAGGCTGTGGGATGCGGAGACCAGGTACGCTCAAATAGAAAAAGAATGTTTAGCCAGTGTATGGGCTTGTGAACATTTTGATTAATATCTGTTAGGATAGCTTAGCTTTAAGCTGATTACCGACCACAAACCACTCGTACCTCTGATGAACTGTAAAGACTTGGACAATGTGCCGGTCAGATGCCAGAGGCTTTTGATGAGACTCATGCGATTCAATGCAGAAGCTTTTTATGCTCCAGGAAAGACTCTGGCCGTGGCGGATGCCCTTTCCAGAGGACCTAGACACCATATCGGGGAGGACACATTGACTAAGAATGTAGCTGCTCACAGCGACTCTGTTCTGAGTCACACCCCTGCTTCGCCACAGAAGATCCAGGACATCAAACTCCACACAGCCACTGATCCGCAGCTGCAAGTAGTCAAGCAGTACACTCACTCAGGTTGGCCAGAGTATGAAAAACAGGTACCTGAGATGATAAGAGAGTTCTATCAGGTCACAAGTGAGCTGTCAGAGATTGAGGAGTCAGTGACCAGAGGAAATCGTATTGTAATTCCCACAGAGTTGAGAAAGGAAATGATAGAGAGGATTCATGACGGAAATCAAGGCTTAACTAAATGGAGAGAACGGGCCAATCAGTCAGTATGGTGGCCACGGATTTTGCAGGACATAGTTAGAAAAGTAGAACAGTGTCAGTTCTGCAGCGAAAACAGAAGCAAACAGAGAAAAGAGCCATTAATGTCATGCGAGTTACCCTCCAGACCATGGCAGAAAATAGGCATAGACCTGTGTGTACAACAAAAAACACTCTTATCTCGTAGTGTCAGATTATTACTCGAGATACTTGGAAATCTTACACTTACCGGCTACAACAAGCAGCCAGGTCATTGAGAAGCTGAAAACTACTTTTGCATGTTATGGTATTCCAGATGTGTTAGTGAGTGATAATGGACCTCAGCTTGTTTCAGATGAATTTAGGAAGTTTAGTGTGGACTATGATTTTAAACACGTAACATCCAGTCCACACTATCCGCAAAGTAACGGTCAGGCTGAGAGAGCTGTTCAGGTAGCAAAGAGTCAAAAAAAAAAAAAAAGAAAAAAGAAAGGTAGCAAAGAGTCTTCTTAGGCATGAAGACCCTCTTTTAGCTTTAATGGTGTACAGAGCTACACCATCAACATCCACTGGGGTCAGCCCAGCAGAACTGCTGTTCGGTAGGAAAATCAGAACCACGTTACCGACCTTGTCTGGAAATCTTAACCCCAAATGGCCAGACAAGGACATGATAAGACAAACTCATGCTAAGGCTAAACAGAAGCTGGCCTATTATTATAACAAAATACATGGTGTGAGAAACCTACCAGGGGACAATGTTCTCATGAAATTGGACAGTGAGAGACAGTGGTTAACTCCAGGTACTGTAAAGGGGTATAGCTGTACACCAAGGTCGTACGTGGTGTACACTCCTGAAGAGGCACAGTTCAGACGCAACAGAAGACATCTACTGAGCGCACCACAGAGCAATACAGGCACGTAAACATCAATAGGTCAGGAGTCTGGGGTGACCAGTGATGGGGAGACTGTGCAGAACACTGAACTTTCTCAAAATGACAATCTGACATGGAGTATGACAGAGATCACTACAGTTACCCGCTCAGGTAGAATAATTAAACCACCTTCCAGACTTAGTCTGTGATAAGCATGCTACAGTACACGTTGAATGCAAATGTTTTACAAATCAGAGAAAGTATGGGTGTTTACATAGGTAATGATAATTGTTCTGTTAATATACTGTTGCTATGTAATGTTATAGTGTGGGTCTCACTTGTGATTTTTGTATCTGTCTAAACTTGGAGGGCGGAAATGAGTCATGTAGAAAGTGTGGGAATAACATCGTGGTTACAATGATAAAATGCAGATTTTCCCAGGTTTTGGTTATGTTAAATAATTTGAAGAATATGGCTGTACAGTCTGTTGAGATACTGCTGTATGATACTGTTTTGTTAAGAGGGGAGACGTGATGTACGAGATTCCCTATGTTGTTAGGGGTCATTGAATGCACCGCAAAAAGTGCGAGAAGGGTGTTGCTTGCAAGAAGTTAAGAAATAAAGTCATTGTTGGAGAGCTCCGTGGCATTCTGTTTTTTTAATGTCAGTAGACGTTACATGATAAGTTCACAAGTTGTCTGTGAGAATTATCCGTCCACTGCGGATATCAGCTCCGGTGTGCGTGGCAATGTTAGCTGTGCAGAGTTTAAATGCTCCGTATTTAAGTTGATTAATGCGTGTTGGTTCAACATATAGCTTCAGCACATTTCATAGTGAGATACCGCTGCATTAAAAATATGAAATTATTACGTTAAAGTGATATTTTCAGACTTAAATTAGTGCTAACCATTAGTGGAAGTAGCTGTGTACATCTTCATAATATTTCCTGTTGTGTTGAACTGGAGAATCTGCTGAGTGCTTACTTTTGGAAAATGCTCAGTTGTGACATTAGATTAGTCTATATTACATTTGATTTATCTTATGTTTAATACAGTCCGCTGATATCCAAATGTTAAATTTATTCATATATTTTGGTTAGTTCTACCTCAATTTGCTATTATTTTTCATATGAGGCCACACAAACATTGTGAATATGATTGTAGAGTTCAAAGCAAATACTTCAAAATCTCCTAGATTTAGAGCAACTGTATCTAGATTTGTCCTTTTATTTACATGGAAAACTGTACTTTTTTTAATCATATTTAGGTAATGCTGATTAATTTACAGCTACCCTGTGATTCATTAGATCACAGTTTTTATTGTTTGACAGCCCTACTAAAAATAACTAAATAAGACGTTTTTTGGACGAAGTATGTATGTTTTCCATCTTAAAGCACCGTTTAAGCACCTGCACCGTTTCAAAAGTACCGGTTTGAAACTGGTATCGGATAAAACCTAAACTATTCCCTACCTATGTGTTTATGCGTGTGCCCATGTTGCCCATTTGTGTGAACTGGTCTTCTTTCCAGGGTAAATCCCATCTCTAACCCATGACCAATGAAAAGACCCTGAAAGGTGAAGCAGGTATGGGCAATGGAAGGATGGATGGACATGGAGGTTAGAGGGAATGCATCATTAATGATCCTCCTGTGTGAAACACGAACAGACTAACTGCTTCACATGAATGCAAAGTAGTGTAAAATACTAAAAAGATATTCTTGCAGTTCAGGTAGATTGAATTTTAAAGGTTTTTACAAGTACTTTTATAAAAAAACAAAAAACTTAGTGTTACTGGAAACACTTTACATGTTATATTCCACTTCGATCTTGGATCCTCTGAGAACAATCTTTAGCTTTAATCCAACTGGTCTTTTATACTAAATTAAGTCACTATGGAGTCAAGCCTAGCTTATACTTCTCCGTCAGCAAGTTTGCACCCAGACACAGATGTATTGACAGATATATTTTTCATTTACAGTTCTCTGTTTCTGGCTCAGTGTTGCAAAACAATTCCCCTCTAGGACAGCAGGGGGTGCTAACTTTTCATGAATACTATTCTGAATACTATTGCTGTGTCGTTTTTGGTTAACTAGAGTTTATTTTCTTCAGCATTAATACATTCCCTCTCATGGAGCAATGGATGACAGGAAGTTAGTTTGGATTTAGCTGTAAAGTTTTTAGGTTTTTTTTTACCAGAAGTGCAGCTCATTGAATACTCTAAAAATGCATTTAAACAAATACAGCGTTCTGTTTTGTTGTTTCTCTTCACCTCCTTGGGTTCAAAATCACCAACAGACCATATTAGATAAGTTGTCCTTTCAATATAAAGCATGTTGTGCCAAAACGCTGCACCTACTACTAATTACATTGACTACAGAGCACCGTTTTGGTGAAATGTTCTTTGGCTGTTGTTAAGCTTACTAATCACAGGCATACACTCTCTGTTGAGGGACACAGATAGTTAGAAAATTGGGCCGTCTGTCCATGTGTAGGTGACAAAGAGGCCTTGCGTCGACAGTTAATTCCGTCACGTCTATCTGTTTCAACTTGGATGGAGAGGTATAAACTAGTCTTCATTCACTGCAGGTAAGATATTGACTCCTTTAAAACTTTCAACATAACCTCACTGTAAACACCCATGAGCTGTTCCTTTAACGTCCACTCGGGCCAAAGGACAGAAAGTTTTTTCCCTCCAGCCATGTGCGTGCACATCCCTGTCTGTGTTCTGCTCCCAGCAACAAATTACTCCAGAGCAACTGAGCCCCTCTGTGGATATCTTTTACTTGTGTTCTGAACACATTAACGAGCGCCCCGACAACTGTGACACATTTCAGAAAGACTCCAGAATCAATAGTTACTGCTGCCTTCAAGCAGCCATGTTCGACGGTGGAGAAAAAAAAGAAAAACTTCAATACAGCAGGTTCAGACACACAGGAAGAGGCTGTAACAAAGAATACAAATCACAAAACATAAAGTTAGCTAGAGGTAAATGGGTGTCCCTTATAGAGACATCGTCTCATCGAATCAGATTAATTGGCAAATTAGCACAGATTGATTTCATAGAGTGAGGCAGCGGAGCCCGGCAAATGCATTAATTTCCTGTAACAGACCATTACCCACAATTGCCTCTATCAGCCTACTGACAAAGACCTCTGTAGAGGCGAGGAGGGAATCTCAAGGCGGAGTGCGTACGCTATTTTCTTTGTTGCAGACCTGGTGTAGCTCCCTGACAAGCTCACCCTTTGATATGTTGCTTCAGTTATAATAATTCATCAGAGCAGAAAAGCATCATGTCTCTCTTAACAAGCCAGGCCAGTTCTGTTGTTTCTTCTGCGTCTTTCTCCTGTCTATTCAGCCTCATCAGAGGTATGCTTTAATCTAAGCCAGGCAGGAGGAGGGAGAATGTGTGCATGTGTGTGTGTTTGAGAGAGAGAGAGAGAGAGAGAGAGAAAGAGAGAGAGAGAGAGAGAGAGAGAGAGAGAGAGTATGCATGAGGAAGAGAACAGGCTAAGCTTCGAGATGCAGTTGCCAAGGTAACTGCATACAGTACTCTTTCTTTCACACCCGCTCATTTCCTCTCTGTTTCTCTATCTCTCTCCTTTTCTCTAAGAGGAGTGATAGAGAAACAGAAATACCAACCAAAGAACGATGGAAGACGCGAAGGCAAACGGTGGGGCAGCTAGAATGGAACATGGTTCATGGATTAACAGGACAGATAAGGAATGACGGGGGGGGGGTTATTGTGTGGGATGTCAAGTCAAAGTAGATGCCACCAAGCCGTCACTATGCTTCAAGGTAGCAGAAGTGTACAGCGTTAGCCATACATTGAGACATGCAGAAGATTGATTAGGCTAATGCGTCATGATGTTTTGATGATGTCATCAGGTCAAGTAGTGCTTTGGAAAATATACTGTATCTCTCTACTGATTACGGTTAAGATTTTAAGCAGTCATGAGCAGAGCAATATTCCAATATTAGCCCCAATAAAAAAACTGGGTATGAAAGGCAATGGTGGGAGCAAATATCACAGCAATTTAACTGACTGTGAGTCTGTGTTTATGTGCAAGGTCAGTTACATACCAAAAACCAAAACAGCATATTTACAGCAAAGTATGCAAGGAAAGGGTCTCACTGTCCCGTTACATGTGCACTTCCTAATTCAACAGCAAGCACTGTGTTTCAGGTTTTTGAAGTGGGATTCTGTCATGAAGGTTGTGGTGTCATGCATAAACTTCTTCAGGGCAAAGAGACTTAAACACAGGCAGCTCCAACAATTCCTGTTTGTCTGTGCTGTACTATACAGAGGTCCGATGGTTGTGCCAGGACAGTGTTTTGAGGCGTTTTTATGAGCTGCTACCCGAAATTAATGCATTTCTATTTTCAAAAGAAAAAACGGTCCCAGAGCTGATCGACCCAGAATGGAAATGGCACATCGCATTCTGAAAAGATGTGACAGAACTGCTGAAAAGCCTTAACTTACAGCTTATTGAACTTACATTAATTGAAGTGAAACTAGCATTGCTTTTGGAACAAGTGAAAACGTACAACTTTATCCATCTCTCTGCTACCCAAAACCTCTCTGCAGAAAACCCAGCGGTCCCATTCACAGCTGAAAAGTGTGTAGAAGCACTGGAAATGCTGAAGGTAGAGTTTGGTGTGTGATTCTGTGAACTAATGCAATGCAAAAGAAATCCTTCGTTTCTAGAACCCCTTTGTTGCCGACATCAATGAAGCCCAACGTTTTTCAGTTTGAGTTGGTTGTGTTACAGAACTGTGATGTTCTGAAAGACGCATCTAAGCCCAACAGTCTCATTGACTTCAATGCTGCCCTACCAAACGACACATACCCCAACATTAAAAAACACACTTTTTAGCAGAACATATATCTGCGAGCAAACACCTGAAAACTAAGATGAGATCAATTTTGACAGATAAATATCTGCACCGGTGTTTGAGACTGGCTTTAACTAAAATGGAACCTGAAATTCAACTGCTAAGCAGCTCGATGCAGGCCCACAGTTCACACTAAAGAACATAGGTAAGCTCACTTTTCTGACTTGAATGACTCATTCTGAGTATAAAAAAATATAATCATAATAAAATCTACAGGGATAAAACCCATCTCCACCACTATACTGGTAGTGAAATGTGTTGTGCTGTGTAGGTGCTGTATCACTTAGTTCGTTTTCTCAGCTTGCTTGCTTTGTGGTTTTGACAGTGAAGTTGATGACAGACAGCTGCAAACCGCTGTGTCTACATGCCTACTGGAACCTAGAAAAGGATTATATGGAATAAATAAATAAAAAAAACGTAGGTGTACTGCTCATATGAGTCATTTAAGTAAGAGAGTCTGCTCTGAAAACTAAGCTGAACTTTTACCTGCTAAGATTGTGCATGGCAAAACAAAAAGTTAATGTTCTGTGTTATTTTCTGACTTTTTTCATATGAAGATCCCGGAAAGGGTTATCAGGATTTGGTTATGTGTGGCTTTCTGGAAAACAATAAATATTTACATTTAGGGACCACTGCTCTACACTGTCACCAACAGCCCTGTTGCCTACTATTTAGCCTCAACCTGATGGTTCGGGAAAAGCATTTTAATTGCATCAAAACAAATAATTAAATATGAACAGGATTGTTGGGACACAAAAAAACAAACTGAATAGTAAACGGTAATGGTAAATTGTCTGTACTTGTATAAACCTTTATCAAGTCTGAAGACTCCAAAGCTCCTCACACTACAAGAAGTCATTCACCCACTCATACAAACATTTACTCACTGATGCCGGTAAGCTACATCGTAGCCACAGCTGACTACCATCAGTAGACAAGAAGGGTGAAGGGTCTGGCCCAAGGACAAACTGGCAGCAATAAACAATAAAGTGACTGAGACGGATAAAGTGAGTGACACCGATTATTTTTGTTATTTTTTAATGTAGAAAGTAATAAAATATTCATTTTTGCTGCGATTTCTCGCTTACGAAATAAATTTAATTTAATATTACTAAAAGAAACCTAAAAAATAAAAATGTGGGTGTTTGTAATTTCCGTGGGGCATTACAAGCTGATATCAATGTAATTTGCCCACTCAAGACAACCTAGTGAAGGTTTGGTACAATAAAAAAATGGCATGCTTTGCTCCCTCACCAAAACATGAAAAAATAAACTGAGCTGTGGGATTTATTAATTATTTGGTTGACTGACTTTTCCTTGATATTGGGCGACTATGGCTCAGGAGGTTGAAGCTCATCTTGTAACCGCAGGGATGCTGGTTGAAAGCCCTACTCTATCCCTCCTGGTGGTTGTGTCCTTAGGCATGACACTTCACCCACCTTGCCTACTGTTGGTAGTCAGAGTGTTTGGCAAACTTGCTTCAGTCAGTGTGCCTCAGTGTAGCTACAATGTAGTTTGCCATCACCACTGTGGGAATGTGTGCGTGAATGGGTGAAGAACTTTGGGGTCTTCTGAACTAGATAAAGCACTATACAAGTAATGGTCAATTACCATTTGTTATAGAGTGGTCATTTTTGTGTTATTGAGTTTCCTGGTGGTCTGCCAACCCTTTCCAATGTGAAACAGTGGAATCATATATTTTAGATAGAAAGGGATTTAGACTGAAATATAAGTAACTCTTTCAAAATCATTCATTTTGATGTTAGCTGCATAACTAGGTAATGTTTATAAAACTTGACAGCACCTCCATTTACTTTTCAATATTTTTATTAAGATAGTGTTGAAGACAATTATACATTTTATAGCTATTTAGTATGATGCATTCAACTATTTCAGAGGCTAAAACTTTACTTTTGTTGTTTCTTTTTATTATTGTCCAACACAATTAAAAAAAATTACAGTATGTTATATAGTAACTTTAGCATGCTAACAGAGATAATTTAGTCCTGATATTTATTTGTATAGACATTTCAACAGCAAGGCAGCTCTAAGTGCTTTACATGATAAATTAATAACACAAAAAGAAAAAAAAACATAACAATGACAAAATAAAAAGGGGTAAGCGAAAAAAAAAATTGAAATTCAGACTAGAATTAACGTCCTTCCAGTGAATATTGATCAAAGACAGCTCCAAACGAATGAGTTTTTAGCATTGATTTAAAGGAACTCAGTGATTCTGGAGTTTTCTAGAAGTTTGTTCCAGATTAGGGGAGCATAAAAACTGAAAGCTGCTTCTCTATGTTTGGTCATGACTCTAGGCAATATAAACTTGAACGAGGAAACCGGAGTCGGCCTGAAGGTCGAAACAAGAGCATTTCTGTACATCTGCTGCTGTACTGTCCAGCAGTGTATCATGAGGTCAACAACTCTGGCACTTCTGACTAGAAGGCAGCAGAGTCTCAGTCTGGCACATTGCCCAACCGGTCCAAGGCCCACTGCTGCCTGTCAGTGAGAGTTCACACAGTCACCCAGAGAAAAAGATGGAAGACTCAAGGACACAACTCACCCAGCAGCTACCCAATCCAAACACACTGACACTCTGACAACTCATGTTAACACTGATGAGACCCACTCAGGGATTGCTCAGAGCATTTTTTATTTAACAACCACTGAGAATAAAGTAATGAAATCTGGCTTTTGATACTGTAGCATTCTTTTCTACAGTAACATTACACCTCCTGGAGCTGAAGGGTCACAATATTCAATTTCTGGGGCATTTGCATGCCCCAACAGCACCCAGTCACAATCTCCAGCTTTATTTATCAGTTATTGGAGCTTGACTTTTTAGGTTGTGGATCTTATGGACAAATCTACACTCCAAAAACAGTCTAAATTGAATTTAAAAATTCAACTGGGATTGAGTTCTGTAAAGTTTAACAGCTAAGAGTCTTAAATATTTCGGCTGCATTCTAATAATTTAAAAATTGTTTACTGATCCGATTTGTCATCAATGTTAAAAAAATACTACAAATTAGAATAATATTACTATTAAGGCAAAATATATTAGTGGTACCATACTAAACTCTAAAAAGCTTTTCTTAACGTCTAGTGTAAACTTTTTTCCATGCTGAGTTTGTTGGCACCAACTATCTAAGGGTTAAAAAAGCTCAGCTAGCTAGCTAATTTAAAAATGGATGCATGTTAAATATTCTCAAATCACAGTTCATAGCTTTTATTAAAATACTATAGAACTGATTTTAACATATCAGTTTAACCATCACTATTATATTCCAATCAAAATGTTTAGCTACTAAGGTAGCTAACGTTATAATTCAATAATTGTTTAACTCTGCCTTTGCAAACTAATGAGCTCTATTAATAATCAGTATGTAATGTAATTCAAAACGCCATTTGACTGTGTTGCGTGGATTGCTGTATTTGTTCTTTTGAAAAATCTATGTAAAGGACAGCTTTTCATTCTGGTCCTCCGCCAAGGTCGACTGCCTTACCTCTGACCAGTCTGTTTCTTTAAATGCCATATGCTGTGCACTCCAAGAACTGCAAAAGTAAAGTCCCCCTCCCTCTTTTCTGTCCTTGCAGTTCTGTTGTCCCCAAACTCCCATTGTTGATGCTGTGATAAATGACCGAAGGCACCATTGCTGCATCTCGGCAGCATGCAAACAAGAGACTCAAGCGGTCTCTTGGTGTGGGCGTGGAAGTGTACAAGCTTCTGAAAAGGCATCACCATGAAACTCAGGGGCAGGGAGAAACATGATGGCAAGGCAGAGCCTGTTGGCTTGTAATTGCTCTGAAAAAGCTGTGCTTAACTCATATCTAAAGCCACAAAAATGACACAGAGAAGGCTGTACCCTACAAGTGCTTCTTGTTAAGCTGTCTGCTCTTATGCATAATTGTCAAAATCCCTTCCAAAACAAGTGTTTAAATCATTACTGGTTCGTTTTAACGTCAAATTTATTTTGACAGTGTAAAGATAATTCTTCTGGGTGCTACATTAAATATGTGCAGAACACAAACTCATTTGGACCTCCAAAACTTATTCAAGTATGAAAATATACTGCCCCAGATTTTTCAGATCCTGCCAAAAAGTTCTGCAAGACTCTCTGAGGTGGAGTGTATTTGTCTCAGCACGAAGTCTCAACTGTATTTCAGTTAATGAAAGGCTGTCACAACAGTCCTACTTTTCAAACCAGAAAGACTAGCATTGTAATTTCTGTGGTAAAATTGTTTCCTGCTGCTTAGACTATAGTCCCAGCTGTTTATGAATGTTGATGAAGTGCTGGTGTCAAAGAAAACAACAAACAGGTTGAAGCAGTTTTGATAATGTTGCCCTTGGTTGTTAAGTAACTATATTTACCAGTGTTTTTGTCTGTGTGCTGTATAACCATAGGGTTTTCAAAATAACAGCATCACTAACTAGGTCTAAGTTTTTTGTAGAAATGATATTTCTATTACAAATAATTTACTAGTTGGTGATGCAGAGTAACAGAAAACTAAAAGAACAGACAGTCATGGTACACCTTTTGTCAATTCTGTGTAATTGAATCATTAATTGAAAAGGGTTGTTCAACACAGGACAGTGTGAGTTCAATCAGTGAGGTCATTCATTCTTTGACAAAACTGCCGTCAAACAGACGGCCCTTATTTCAGACTGAGGGCAGGAAGTGTTTTTCATCCTGGCTGTACTGCAATGCTTGCGGAAACTGAGCAAAATAGATAATCGCAGTGTTCAAGAACCTTGTACTTTGGCTTAAACTGAAGGTATCTCCAAAATAAAATAATTTCAGCTGCTTCAGAGTGGTCTAAGAAGGTACCATTCTCGTAGCTGTGGTAATGTAACATTTAGAAGAGAAGCAAAGATAACGGCAAATTAATTAATTTATATCGGAGGGTGGGTGTAGTGGTGCAGAGAACAGCAGCAGAAGACCAGCCCTGTATGATCATATTCATCAATCTAAAATAAGCCTCATATTTAGCCTGCCACGGACCAGGCTTGTCCAACAGGGTAGTCTTGTTTGTGGAAGTGAATTTGGGGAAATTGAACCAGAATTGTTAAAGTAAGACAGATTTTTTAGATTAACTTGCTCCTTGGAATACCTCTAAGGTGCAGCATTTGGTGAACTGATAAAAGCAAGATTGTTTTTTTGTTTTGTTTTTCAGGAGCCACAATCAATTTGTCAGATGACCTTCAGAAACTAAGGGTGCATTTACATCAGCCGTGCTGCTACTTAACTGTACCACCATAATCACAGATAAGGAAGACCGGGGCAGTTGGCTTTAGCAGTAGTACTAAGACTGTTTCTACTTTGTGTTTGTCTTTTCTCGTATGTAATATGTAAAATGCAATCTATTTATGATAGAATATTTTAGCAGGTTTGAAACCTTAACTTCTTGTAGAACTTAGTGTGGTTTGTTACTGGTAATCTGGCCATTCTTGAAGTTGTACCAAGCGTTAAGGTAGTACGAGATCATATTACCTTAAACATAACCTCCATCTTTGGCACCTGTAGCATCTTAGGCCACGTCCACACTAAGCCGGGTAATTCCTTAAACGTATAATTATTTAGTCTACACCCCCCTATCGTCCACACTAACCCGCCGTCGTTTAAGGTCTGTGGCCAGATAACTATTAGCCAGGTAAGAGAGCTGTGTAAATCTTAATTCAACGGCTAAACAAGCTAGTGTGGACAGCTTCCCCGGATAATGAAAGGAAGTGGCGTCAATGAATGCTGCGTCAATAACAATACAACATTACAGACAAAGACAACAGCTAAGAGTAATAAATTGATCACGTCGTCTGTCCACACCAAAAAGTCTCTCTTCTTCTGAGCAGCTGCTGTTCTCTTCGGTTAACAGGACAAGCAGATATGTACTGTGCTGTAGAGCTTCTTGTATATATTATGTAGGCGCTGGCGTCACGTAGATTATACGCGTGTTCAGTGCAGTGCGTCTTTTCGCGCATGCACAGGTCGGTATGGGATTGGGCAATCATGGGAACTTAAACGGACCTTAAACGGGGCGTAAATGCTCGTGTTGAGTGGATAACATTAGGCGTCTAACTCCCCGTATAACCTTATCGGCTTAGTGTGGACGTAGCCCTAGTCCCTGAAAACATAGATGTTTATTGGGCTTCACGGGCAGTTAGAGTCCTTCCAACAGGGCCAATAGATTATTGACATGTTAAGTTTGAATACTACCTGAAATATAATATTCCACATAAAATACAACTAAAACAATTGCATTCATTGACATTGTAATGACAACTGTATATTTTATACAGGATTGTAATTCTATATTCTGTCGCTCTACTTTAAAGGAACAGTTCAAAGACAAATCTACATGCTTACAGAGCAGACAGTACTAACATCACTTAGATTGTTATAAAGTGAGGTCTTGAAATACATGCAGAGGTTTTGAAGTTCCAGAGACCTAAAACACACCACATTCAAATGAAATGTTGTTTGTTGTCTTATCTTTAGCTACACACAAGCTTATCTGTGCCACAGTTCAAGTCCCACAGAAACACGTCTTTAGAATTTCAAACGGAACTTGTCTGATGGCCCAAACTGCTTGAAGTTTCATTTCGACACAGCACATGCACTTCGTCTGATCCTCATTTTGCTTTTCCCTTTGAAGGAATCCACAAAAACATGTATGCACACACACACACACACACACACTCCTATGCAACACTCTACTTTTCCCTTTGATTTGATTTTCTGCGTCAGATCTCTGCTCATGTGGTTGTTCATTCGTATGTACAAAAGTCATATCACTATTAATATGACTTTATTTCATTTGTTTTTTCTTGTCTCACCCACTTAGTTCAGTGCAGTTTAAAGTAATCTTGTTATGATATGAAAGGGGGGAAAATATTACCTCCCGCATAATCAGTTCAGGCTATAGACGTGGATTGTGAAATCATCAATTTGAAGCACATTTTTGACTCATTTAATTACCAAAGTGAAGTCTGATTTATTTGAAAAACTTTTAAATTAGTCAGCAGGATTCTAACAAAATTTCCTTCTCAACTTGATCAGTTTTCATTTATCTACCTGAAGTCTATTTTTATTCTAAAGCAGACCTATTCCAAACAAAAGAAGATTTATCTGTGATTTAAGCAGCATAGCTGTATATACCCAACAATGTTGATAATATAGTCCATGTCTGCAAAAACAGCATTGCTGAAAATGTGTGAATATACAGTATGTATAGGACTTTTCAGTGAATCACCAGTGTCAAATTATTTGAAGACAAGTTCCCTTTTCACAGATTTGTTTGTAGAATATACTATATCTAAAATATTTCAAAGAAAATGCTATGTTACTTTACTTACTATTGGTTGGCATTTGCAAAGTTGTTCAGCTGTTGACTTCAGCAGTTGTACTAAGACTGTTTTTACTATAAATGCATATCCTGTTATACTTTGCGTCAATGGTGCATTCCATTTACTTTGGAATTAGAAAACTGAGTAAACAGCAATCTAGTTAACTAAGTCAAATAAGTCTTGATTTCATTAAGGCCAAGCCCAGGTTACCCTTGTTAATAGTACCTCTTGCAAACATCATTTTAAATTATACTTTCTACATGTAAACACCACTTTTATTTTGTTTTGGAGTAGGAGGCTCTACATGTAACATTAATGTTAGAAAAAAAAAACTCTGACTTTCCAAGTGGGAAGTCCAACTTCGTTTTTTCCACCTTGAAAGTCGGAATTTCCCAGTTCCGACTACTAATGGAATGCTATATAAAGCTAAAATATAAAATATAAAATATAAAGCTAAATAGGCTTTTAAGCATTTGTGGATTTCAGCTATTTAACACAGGTTGTAATCCCTGGTATTTGTATCCCCAAATACCTGGGGGTCCACTAAACACTCATGCCCAAAAGAAAGTTTCCATGACAATGTGTTCTGTCATGGGGAAAAAAACTAAACACATAATCACTGCTTCCACGGGGTTTAAGAAGAACCAGCTAGATGTTTGATGAACTGTGTTGATCTAAGGTGGATGCCTGATTACAGCCACAGAACTATGTCACCTTGTAATCATTTAGCTTACACTGAACCCATTTGTCGACCAACCTATTCTTGAGTCAAACGTGACCAATCTCTCTGACAAATGGATTCATAAATTAGAGAGCCATCCCAAAAGAAGGGATGAAAAGAAAGCATTGTAGGAATTCCAATGGCCAAGTCAAGATTCAAATATCAGCTTAATTAAAAAACCCTTGTGTGCAAGGCAAGTAATTTCGTACAGGACATTTCAGCAACACACGATTCAGTATGCTTTACATGATGAAAACATAAAACAAGAAACATTACATTGGTAAGAGAGCTGTGCAGAGAAAATGATTGAAGCCTCTCAGTATAAATGGAGGCAAATGTTGTAATAAAGATTGATCCAATAATTCCTCTAAAAAAATTATGAGCTACTAATAAAGCTTTAGAGAAAGCGGTTACAACAGTCTTGGATTTTGTTTTATGCCACTTGGTAGTTAACTATGTCCTCTAAGAACTGTAACAACAAGCCAAGACATTTATAAGTTCATATCTAATAAAAGAATGCAAACTTTGACTCCCTCAAACTGGTAGCAGTTCAATCACATCAGTGGTTTTGACCACAGTGTGAATTCAACCAAAGGAAATTTAAGGTATATTATCGCAGAGGGTATCCAGCAAAATTGTGTTGTGCTAGCGGTAATCTGGAGCTGTGGTTACCTAAAAGGCTACAAGTCAAACCTTTTTGCCTTTTTTGCTCTTAAAAAAATAATTAATTAATCAACAAACTAAAAAGACATTAATGTCCTGGCACTTTAGTATTTAAATGGTTTCTAATATCCACCACCAGTCATTGAAGCTGTTCTGCACATAAATGCCAGAGGATATCTGAAAAATGAGCTAGAAAAGAGTGGTTCAATATTTCCTGTTTTTCGACTTGCTTATCAATAGGTAGTCCAGAGTGAAAGATTTGTGTTCTCACATTAAACGCATGTAGCACAGAGATTTCTAGAGCTGCAAGCTTTGTATGTCTTGAAATTTACTCCTGATTACAAATAAATAGTTTTATCTCAGGTATTAGTAACAGATTACAGATTAGTAGCAGTTTCACCTACAGTAGGCGTCTTAGCCTTAAACACTGAGATAAACAGTCAAGTCAGTTGTGAAATTTAGTCCATCCCTCTGGAAAGTTGCAAATCATGCCCCCAGATTATGTTGCAAGCACAGACACAATGTTGTCTTTGTTTGAGCACAGAGTAAGCTCACATTAGTTCACTTTTTTAGATCTACAGGAAGGCTTTCTTTAAAATTTTTGTAGCTTTAAATAGTAAAGCCATTTTTGATTCCCTCAATAGCAAACAACTGCCATTTTAGGGAAAAGAAGAGGTATGAGGAAAAGAAAAGTATGCTTTTATCTTCCTTAAAACTTTTTCTTGAATTTTTAATGGAGTGAGATCAGTTCATACCTACTCTTCGCTAGTCAGATATATCTCTTTTCCTGTTCTGATTTCAGTGCAGTGAACATCACAGACCAGTCAGAGAATGGTGAGTTATGTCAGCCTTGCTGTGTCTTGCAGAAGTATTCACACCCCTTCAATTATTGCACATTTCGTCACATTGCATAATCAAAATTCCAATAATGTTTTGTGATAGACCAGTGCAGTACAGTGAAAACCCCTGTATTGGATTAGGGACCACAGTTGCTCGCAAATAGCTGAAATCAGAACACAAAATATACCTTCATATGCATTAATAGACATGTTTCCCCTATTGGAACTTCAGGGTAATACAAAATCTTTTTCTGACAGAGTAATCTGTTGGCCCGCTCCTCTCAGCCTCAATATCTTCAAACACAGTAGGCCCTTTGAAGGGAAAGCACAGTTTTTTGCTACCTGGACCTTACATTTTTTGCATGCATTACATTAATTTACTCACCCAGACAAGTTAAGAGCCACTTGGAGTCCTTTAGGGGAATTTAAGATCCATTTGCGATCAGTAGATATCCATATAATGGGTGTTAAAGGTTGGATACGGAACATGAGCACGATAGCGACACCGGGTTTATTTTTTGATGTAGTTACAATAAAAACACCATGCCAGCTGTTGGGTTGCCTGGTTTGCTGCCCGGTGATCAGCCTGAACTGTGTCCAGGGAGGAATGTATTTTAGAGGAGTTTAACTGATAGCTACTCTTAGCAAAGTTAGCAACTGCGTTAGCTGGGAGGAAAGTCACAATTTCTTTGTGTGTTTGATGGCTTGGAGATTTTTTATATGGGTCCATCTAGTGTAGGCTTCACTTAAAACTACTCTAGTTCCTGCTTTTCTACTGTCACTCCTCTCCTGAGATGGATGGTATATTCCTGCAAAATGATGCATGTATAGTGTTGTGCTAACGGTCATGCTCAGCTGCAGTTTGAAAAAGAATGTCCTTGAAACATGAGTCCTATCCTCTATGGGGGGAACTGCTACAAGCCTCATTTATTTGTACTGTAGGAAGGGCACAAGTATTCGCCTCTTGAGGCTGGCATTCATACACACAGCACCTTAAGAACGCAGAGAAGAGCCAAAAATCAACAGAAAACGGTGGATGTCAGCAGGCCTAACACCATGATTCATCTGTTCACACTTCGCTTTGAGTTACAGTCACATCCTTTGGCTGTGTTTAGTTCTAGGGACCAACTGACAATACTCAAGAAGTATCCCTGGCCTCTCTAAAAGGGTGCATCAAATGTTATTTTGATGGTATTAAAGGTACATTTGTATTATTTTCAAGTGAGAATAAAGTCATTATTATAACTTGGATCAGTGACATTTGCTCATTTCCACATATTGCTAACTTTGTAACATTTCCGGACGGTATTTATTTTAAAGCTGCTGGAGGCCGTGTTATGTAAAACAGTTGGCTAACTCTCAGGAGAGACCAACAGCCTCTGCCAACGTAACTTTAGAATAGCAGCCAAAATGTTCCGCACTCGAAAACAGAGGCAAACTTATCAACAGTGTCTTCTTAAAGTGTAGGCCATTATTATCTGCTACAAGCTAGACATTTTCAGTTTAAATAGTTTTAAAAAGCTCAAATGAACTAAAACAGAGGTCTGGCTAACTGGTAACCATCCTCTACATCTCTTTGGATGTCTTCCTTTTTCTTCAAAATCACAGCAAAAAGATGTATTTCCTCTACATGTAAAAGTAACTAGTAAGCTGGGGACATTACATGACTTTCACAGTTGTCATAAAAATGCTAAAAAAAAACTAAACAACTATCCGCTCGAACATGCTGGTTTTAGTTTAAAAACTAAATGACTAAGGATCCCAATAAACAATTTAACCTGTTAAAGAATCATAGACTATGGGATTTACCAGAGCAATTTAAGCCAGCTAAACTCATCAAACTCTCACGGAAACTCCCGAGACGCTGACATTTTGAACAGACAAACATCCTAGTAAGTGGCAGTGATAGAAGACGGGTTATATTTCTCTGCTGCTGTTGTTTACCTAGAGGTGAAACTAATTTGATTAGGTCCGACTGTATTCTTTGTTATACTATGACAGAGGTTTATAGCAAATATAGATTCAAGAAAACGGAAACAAAAGACTGAATGCTTGTACATATTTACAAGAAAAACCTTGAAACCATGTTGAAAAGTTGGATATTTGTAAGAGAAAAACCTCTGACATTAGAAAAGTCTCAGAAGTTTAAAATTAGGAAGTCAGTCCAACAAAAGCCAGAAGTCCTCTAAGATTACAGTGGTAAATGTAGAGGATGCACCTCTGGATATTTTCCAAAGTGTAAAAGTTGTAAATTCAGGCTATTTTCCTGGATCAGAACAGTATCTCCCGAGTCAAGAGTCAATGCAGCCATCTTGCAGATTACTCCTCATTGTTTCTGGTGTGTATTCTGAATCATGTATGTGGAGTTCATGGTGAGTCTGTTTCTGAAAAATATTCCCAGATCTACCAATTATACTCTGGAAAAGATCTCAAAACATATATTTTTTCTAAAATATTTGCAGATTTTATAACATCATAATATCATAAAAGTAAGGCATCAGTTAAGGGCAATTAACTTTTTATCTATCAAACTGATAAATTTTAACGGACAATTTTCAAAAATTTTATAAGTCAAATGAATGTAAAATGTTGGGGATAATGGTGAAAATTTCCTCCTCTGTGGCTAACTTTCGTGTTCTTTTATCTCCAATGACCCTTATTCTGTTATACTCATCTTGTGTATCAATTTGAGGTTTTGTTATGAATGTCAATGTTTCCTGTAATCTATCAGTGTTTTTTCTATCTTAACAGACACCAACATAAAGTTTGCACTGGAACGGGCAAATATGTTTTTAAGAATGTAAATGGACTGAACTTATATAGCGCTTTTCTAGTCATACTGACCACTCAAAGTGCTTTACATTGAAGCCATATTCACCCATTCACACTCACATTCATACACCGATAGCCAACATAGCTCGGTAGGACGATGTAGAATTTTTGGGGTTAAGTGCCTTGCCCAGGGGCACATCGACATGTGAATGGAGGACGCTGGAATCAAACCTACGACCCTCCGATTGCAAGCCAACTACTCAACCACTGAGCCACGGATCAATATGTAATTCTTCATTAAATTCTTTGAATTAGTTCCCATTTATTCTATGAAACTTATGTTAATGGTATAGTTACATAAATCCCTTGATTGTTTACTGTATTTTAATCGTTGCCGTTTTTGTTTTCTGGTTGTTTTATTATCACCAGCTGACATTAATTATTTAGTTGATAGTTTGAACCCAGTGCTGCTTGTGTTATAAGGCTGTTTATTAGTTACAAATATAGTTCTTTAACAAGCCACCCTACAGCCTTTTTTTGTTCCAGTCTCTTTCATTGACTGTAGGCAACACCTGTTTTTTTTTTTAGTTGGTTTGAGGATCAGCACCCGAATGCGTCAATATCGACTTAAAAAAATCCCAACAGGTTTGGCTGACTACAACTGGTTGGGACATTTATTGTGTCTCCACCTTTAGAGGTATAGAACCTCCCTTAAAAAAATGTGATTAATCACTAACTGTAGAATAAGTGCAAACTTTCAGGTTATCGCTGTCCTTAAATGAAAGCCTTATTTGACAGCAAAGCCGAGTATATTTCTTGCTGACCTTTTGAGGTAAATGGCTTTTCCCAAGGGGTTCTGATTCATAAGTTGAGCAAATATGTTTTTGGTTTTTTTGCAACAAATTGACTGAAAGCTGTCGTCTGGATCTCTGCTAGCCAAAGAGGCTATTACAGCACCTTTTAACATGAAGACATCTTCAAAAAGAGCAGAATCCGCACAATTCAATCTGCGATTTTGAGAGCTTTATTTATCCAGCTTTTGGTCAAAGACCTAAAATCCCCATCTAAAATTCAGAATAGCACTGCTGTGTATGTAGTCTGATGAGAACAACTCAGGAAACGTAAGTGGATGCTGGATCCAGGCTATTTCAGCACAGATGGGCCTCATGGTACCCCCCACCCAGTGGAAGCACTCTGCACCCGCTGAACACATCCTGCTGCTGCCCAGCTAGCTAGAACAACACTCCGCTACTGCTGGCTAATGGACTGCTTTAAGTGGTGGGGCGAGCAAGTGTGTGTCAGAGGGGCAGGCGTGCTGCAGGTGCAGACCGGCAGCACACAATGAGACGGAGGCTGGAGTGGGGTGACTCAGTGTGTGAGTGTTTGTGTTTCCTACCTACCCTCCCTGCCACCACCTCAACCTCCACCCACCATTTTCAATCTGACATCCGCAGAACTTAAGCTTTTGCATCATCCAAGAGGAGCAGAATGATTTTGGCAACAAGCAGTTTCACAAATTTCTGAGACAGGATGCGGGGAAAATCTATAGCGCATCTATCTGAATGTGCTCATGGTCGATTGCAAAATTGCCTCAGTAGTATGACAATGCGAGGAAGGGACATGCAGAGGAAAAGAAGAAAATGGAGAGGGGACAATGTATCTGATGCTTCTGTGAGCCACAATGAAGAAATCATTTCATACACAAGCAGCTATGACTGACCCTGCAGCATCACGCTCTGTCCCTGTTATGGCCCGAGGCCACACCATATGGTACTGAACATGGCAGGTGTATCACTCTGGAGGAGAGCCGCTCGGGGGACAGGAAGGACCTTGTCCTTCTGAGTAATTAACATCTGATCTGGGAGCTTTACTCTTGACTTTAGATTAGAACGTGAGGTCCAAAATAATGCATGTTTCAGGCAACTTCATTTAATCTTTTTCCTCACCCCCCCATCCACCACCCTCTATAATCTGATAGGCCTAGAATAATAAGCAGTTAGCGTTCTATCAGCCAGAAGCTCCATAATAGCTAGCAGATAAAGTTGGACTGATCTCCAGAGGTGTAGAGCAGCAGCAATGCTCTGTAATAATGGTGGAGGCCATCACAGTGACATGCAATTATCATGTAAGACTAGCTTTGAGAAATCCCCCGAACATCGGCTCCTGAAATGAGCTGCAGCATGCTTAGCATTTATATTACTAGATAGATAAAGACAACGGTAGGTTGGGTTGGATGTTTGCTTCCCTTAAGACATACAAGAGGAAATTTAATTTAATAAAAACAGGCTGTTAGGTACACATTGATTAAGGGATGCATTTTAATTACTGTTTTGGTGATGATCAAGAAATGGTACGGAACATTTTTTATTTGATTTAGTTTGTTAGACAAAGACGTCACAGATGGGGCTGAGAAGCAGCGGTGAATCTAATGGTTTACATCACCTCCTGCTACAAAATTGTCCAGCAGTTACAGCATAATTACAGAAAAAAGCCAGAAAATTTGATCATTTGTTGATTAAAAATCAAATTCAATCATCAAGCCTTTAAAAACCCCCACAGAAAGCCACCAATCACCTCCAAGATGGTCCGAACTCTCAGGGGAATATAGCTAGTGATTCATAACAAAGCTCTGATGAAAAGAAGGAGTTTTGTGGCAGATGATGCGTTATTTAGAGGCAGCACATCCGTTGCGCCATTAACTCCCATTATATGGATATACGCTGATTGTGTTTGTGAAAAGTGTCACAGCAGTTACTTTGAAATATGAATCTGGTTACTGACTGCTGATTACTCTTTCCAAAAGTAATTTAGTTACTTTACTAGATTATTTATTTTAAAAGTAAGTATGTTAGATGACAAGTTACTTTATTAGTAACTTTCAGCAGCTAACTATAACACTTCCCACTGCCTCAACATAACCAGATTTGCCAATACTCACTTTATTGGAAGTGTATTTGAACAGTAAGGCTGGAAATATATGTGCTTTATAACCTCACACTGACAACAGCAACAGGCATGTACTTGGGCACGTACTTGCTTGCACACTGAATGTACTACTGGAGAGTTCCACTATGAGGGCAGAGAACAGGACTCAGACTAGATAGAGTGCCCGATTTTTAGGATTAAAAACAAAACAAACATGGTGACCGTAGAAGAGATAATAAGTTGTTTCATGTAAGACCATGTAAGATTAGCCATTATTGAAAAAGTAGTCATACTGTTTAGAGTTGTCTCTGGTTGTACTGAGCTTTGTCTGTCACAACATTGTCCCTCTTCCTTTTGTTGCTGCACACTCTGTCATCTTGCTGATAGAAGGTTTAAACACATTTATAGGGTTGCACACTCTTATGTACTGTATCGGTAATAGTTAACCGATACCATGAACCGATACTTAAAATGTGGAAACTCTGCAATAACTTCACTGAAAATGTTTATTTTTCAGTGGAAATTTTAGCTTTGTGGTCATTGTTATTAATATTTTTTTTAAATCTAATTCACCATCTTTTGTTGTAACAATCAGAGAAAAAAAGAAACCTATCTTCCAATTCATTGAATTTTCTTGCGTTGTATAAGAATCGGTATTACTACTCGTATTGGCAAGTGCTCAAATCCAAGTATCATATCGGTTTGAAAAAACTGGTATCGTTGCATCCCTACACATTCCCCTTAAGTACAAGAAAGACAACTTCAGGAAAATGTCAAAATACAAAGAAATACTCTTGAAAGAAACAGTCTACAGAGAAACAGTCTTGATGCTGAAAGTTAGCACGCTGGCATCAGCATGTCAGTAAAGCGGTGGACTGCAGGCTAGCAACCATGGCAAAAAAAGTATTTCTAATTGACCAGGTATTATAAAGTTGTTTTGTTATATAAACTTTTGTATAAATTATTTTGCCATAAGTAGGAATAATTGCTGTTTTCCAATGTTAAATAAAAGCAATTAAATCCCTTTTTACATGTTGGTTTTTAGGTTCTGTTAAGTATTATAATCCCACAAAACTAACTTATTTCTGCTCCTGGTTGTCATACTGTGCGAATGTCATGCCAGCTCCATGACTGGGAATCAGAAAAATCGTTCATTCATGTTCAGACAGACACCCTGAAGGGAAAAGCTTTCACAGTTTGCTGGCTGAAACTCCACCCTTTAACTGCTAAACTCTTACTTAACTTTCTTTACCAGCTGTGGTGGCTCCCAAATGAATGTGTTCTTTCTCCAAAAGGTATTCCTTTCAGCTTGTATGACAGTTATTTTCACACCCACATGTGTAAAAAGAGCAAAAGACCAAAATGGACAACCCCGCATGACACAGTACACCTTGTTATTTATTATTTAACACCAAGGCAAACAAAGAGTAAAACATCCAGGGGAAAAACTAAAGATGAACAAGGGTCTAACTGCAAGGTGGAAAAGCACTGGGAATCAATAGGTGTGTCGCTAAGTGATTAAACTATGATGAGCAATACATGCTCAAATACAATGTATAACTCAGTTTTGATCGGTATTTAGACACATGTTTAGACACATGTTTAACAAGCCTGTACAGTAATATCAAGAATGTTTTATTCAAATAAGATTCATACTATTTACCACAATTTTATATACTTGCACTGTAATTCTTTTTCCTACTACATCCATTTTAAACTTATGAACCTTCAATTGTTTTCCCTTGTTGCTATTTCTCTTGGTATTTTTGATGAATTATACAGATAAACCATGAGGAAAATGCTTTAATATCACATGCAGTTTAAATTTGCTGTGTATTTTCTACAAAGCAATAAAAGAAACAATTATGGACAATGACTTTAACTCATCAGTTCTTGAATCAGGTACAAATCGTCCCAAAGACAAGTTGAAATTTAAAGCCTGCCGCACTCAAGAGCAATCTGCGGAGCTAACAGTCCTTCAAGGCCGTTTGCTCAGCAGATAGGTCACTGTGTGCGGCTAATTGTTGGTGATTTTTCTACCTCATGAGGCACTGAGATGAAAATCAAACAGGTTTGATAGTTTTCGCCTCGCAACGCGAGAAACTCGCCATTTGGGGTTTCTGTGAGCTGTCTGCTATACTATTCAAGTGACCAATCAAAACGTGGTCTCCGATCACATGATTCTGTGATGGCAGCCCCCGTCCCTTACCTCAGAAAAAGGAAAGACATGGAGACCGAGATGGATATGGAGGAAATGCTGCTACTCATTTTATTGATGAAGCGTCGTCGCATCAAATTAACAGGTATAGTCTGGCGAAATGTCCACGAGTCTTTATCTTTTAAAATGTAATCTACTCCGTGGGCTGCCATCATGGAATCATGTGATCGGAGACCTCATTTTGATGGGTTTCTTGAATATTTTAGCTCAGCAGACAGCTCACAGAGACGGCACACGGTGAGTTTCTCGCCTTGCGAGGGGAAAAATATCAAACCAGTTTGATTTTCATCTCAGCGCCTCATGAGGCAGAAAAATCACCAAAAATTAGCCACACACAGCGAGCTATCTGCTGAGCAAACGGCCTCGAATGACTGTTAGCTCAGCAAATTGCTTTCGTGTGCGGCAGGCTTAAGGCATGATTGAAACAATATGCTGAAGTGGCATAATGACCAGTGCCAATCAACTCGTTGCTACACACAGGGGTTGTATCAGTTTCCTGCCTGGTATCAGGCATTCAGTTGTATATTGAAAAAATGCTAGAAAAGAAATGCCTCAGCAATGACTTCAGAGAAGCAATTGCCTAATAATCTTAGCAGGTTCCCAAGCTAAATCTGCAGGCACAGAGACTATGTAAGCATTTCAAGGAGAAAGCCTCTTAACCAGGAAAATGTCAATTGTATGTTTTAAAGTTCCATCAGAATAAACAAAACAAAAATCTATCTAGTGTAGGCTTCAAGTGAGACTACTCTAGTTTCTGTTTTTCTATGGACACTTCTCTTCTAAGATGGATAACAGTATCTCGGGGGCTCTGAAGCAGCTGCTTGACTTGCTGACTCCACCATTTTTCCCAGTCCAAGTCAAGCTGTGCCAACCATATTTGTTAGGGAAATGTTAGGTAAAATAATAATGTTGTATTATTATTATTTCCTTAGGGTACCTTTCTTTATCACATAGTTTAAATGTACTTTTTAAATGTCATTTGGTTTCAGACATATGTTCCTTGGTATGACACCCTGTTTTTTTAAGATGCTAATGAAGTTTTACTAAATAAAGAGAGACTGCAAAGAGGATGGGCTTTTGAGACCAGGAGACAAGCTGAGAGGAGGAGAGCAGACACACGGTCAACCACAGTATTATTCTGCTGGTCTTCCTCTGCAAAAAACGTTTTCTATCTCCCTTTGCAGAGCTCACTAACTTCAATTTCTCTTCGACCCCTGTGTGTGATTCTTTCCAGGTCAACCACTATTTTGTATCTAACAATATTGTTGGATCATAGAAACCGTATCTGTCAACCCGCAATGGTGGCCACTACTGGCTGGTAGATGTAAGCATAAAGTCGTTGTTGTGCTTGTTTTAAATGTACTAACATGGTAGAAATCAAGCAGCCGCTCAAAGTGACAGAAGCCTATTATGTTCATTATTCTGTTCTGTATGAAAAAAAGAGAAAACAGGATGCACATTTTAACATCATTCTGGACCAGATAGTTACTTAACCATCATATGCAAAACTAGATCCTGCTCTAACTTAAACTATTTTTATGTAGCATCATAAACTGTTATAGAAATAGAGTGAAGAAACTCAGCTGCGTGCTGAAAATGTGTTGCTTTGCTCCAAAAGGCTGAGTGTCTGTGAGAAATTCGTCTTCCTCTCAACAAGCTGCTTGATGCCTTCGCTCTGTCTTTCTCAAAGTGACCTCTGATTCTTGTCTCTAAGAAGAATCACACCGGGCGCTTTATGGACAGCCTGGAGCCATGATCAACATCGGTCTCACAGTCTTCCAACATGGGCACAGTGTTTATACCACAAGGTTAGATAAACACAAAGCAGTCAGCGGACAGGTGGGGAATGAACCAAGATACTCAAATATGATTCTCTGTGTAGAATTATCTTCCATAGCTCAGACAGATTTACTCCAATGGTATTTTACCAGCACAAAGCAGTCCATTATTGTCCATAAAACTAACCCTGCACCTCATTTGAACGCAACATCCCTTATGGGGAAATGTGGTGGCAGTGTCATGCTGTGAAACTGGGCCACAGTTGATGGGAAGATGGAAGGAGCTAAATACAAGCAGGAAAAACCTGTTTGGCCTGGTTCACACGGCAGGATTTTTAAACCAACTTTGGGTCCAATTCTCATATTCTGAAAGTCGCAAGGACACCCTGATTATGAGGATCACTATGAAGATAATCTTAGCAGATATTCCAGCCATGTGTGATGTGTTAAGAACCTTCTGGTCTCCACAGAAGGACAGTGGGGCCACTCTTATAACAAATTGGGGATATTCAACATGTTGGATTGTCTTGAACCGATATCAAAGCATGTGTGTTGGAAGGACAAATGAGCATGCAGACTGCTGAATGTGACGTGTTCCCTATCAGAAAGCAAGGTGACAGGCAGGGATATACCTAGAGTATTACTGTATTTAAAAACAAAAAAAACAAAAATATGAATTGATTCCATCTCTTGAGAATCTGAATCAAATCAAATCTTGAAATTTGAAAAAAAGCCAGTGCTTATTAAATCATACCCCCAACCGACTCATCCAGTGTATACATTATGTACAGTATTTCAGTCCAGACAGTAGAATCCGAATACCCCCCATGTTATAAATAATTCTAATGTATTCTTCATGTCACAATTAGCCATTCTACACTTTCACAACATGTATCTATACATCCACTTTGTTGTTACACAGTTTACAGCATGAACAACATACATAAAGTCTCCTGTAGGACATATATCCACTGATTGGTAGCAAAACCTAATATCTCTTTCTGTTCTGTATAATCTGTTAGATCTACACAACACAACCCACACATCCAATCATGTTTAATTTACAGTACAGCTGTCAAATCATCCAGCAGTATGCCAACATATCCACAATGTGTACTTTAAACTCATCCATGTGCTTCTTCAAAGGTGTTTTCATATTCATTAAGCTTCCTCAACCCATGGACCATTATGCACATTCTCCTCATTGTTTTATGTGCTTTTGATTTTTTATAATTTACCTCTTCCATGAACTTTTTTTTTATCTAATAACTCTACATCTTGTAAACTATAATTTTCCCTGTAATTCATAATAATGTGCTACATAATGTTGATCTGTCCCATAAAATCGCAGTAAAACACATTGATATTTTTTTGGTTATGGCATAATTAAGTGATGAAAAGAGTGTGGATACTATCCCAACATACTGTCTATTTGCAGGTAAATGCACTTGTAGGTTCTCCTGAGCAGAAATTGTAAAACAGATATAAAAACCTTGTCATAAAAAATGTATTTAACATGAAATGATTAATGATTACTTGTTTTAAAACAGTGGACATTTTCTAAATTTACATAAAAACAATAACGAAAGACAGTAGAAGCAGAATTATTGTGTTTTTTTTTCAGATGCAGGAATCAAAACGATGAACCTCTTAAAGAATCAACAAACCACCCGACTGACACTTAGTTGATTTTGTGCTGCTACGGGGAAGGAGTGGACACAATGTTGTTGTTTAATGGCTGACTGACCTGAGCATTTTGTGGATTTTCTTTTTCCTACATTGTTTCCAAGGTGCAAAACAATAGGAATTGTTTGAAAGGACAGCCAGGAGGCTTTTCTACATCTCATTAGGATGCTTTCTTGCATCTCTTTTTGCCTCGCTTGTGAAAACCCAAATTGAAGATGAGATTGACTCGAAAACCTATTTATTTTCTCCTCTCAATATGCCTGTGCTGCTGGTAACAAAAAAGGGCTGGGGGGGGGGGGGATTTTTTTTTCTGCTTTTGGTCCAATCAGATTCAAGGTAAGCCAAAATTTCCTCCGGCAGACGTTTAATGACGACAAGAATGCTGACATCTCAGTTTGACAGCCATAAATATCCAAATCAGGACTAAGATGTTCCATGAGACCTCATTTCCAGGGTCCTATCAAAACAAAACCTCAAGTCTAAAGCGCTGAGAATCTGAGGCCCTTGCTTTATTCTGTCATATTCCTAATATTCATCAGGATCATGTAAAATTTCTGCAGCAGCAGTAGTGTAACAGAGAGTGCATCAGTGGAAAAGCAGAAAGTCCCAAGAGTGCTGTTATTGTATGGTGGTGAACAACTATTTTTACTCCTTATTAAGCACAAACTTGAGAAACTCTCAATTTAAGATTTTTTAAATCTTAGCCTGATATTTTCAGGCATACCAAACCAAGCAAAGGTTCAGCTCTGCTGCAGGAGTGAAAAAAAGAACAAAGCGGAAAAATGCACCATGTGCCAAGTTTTCTTTAACCTTTAGAAGGAATGTCAAATCAAGTGACGGGCAAAAATTTGCATGCATCTTGGACATAAATGTCATATTAATTTAGTCAGGAGCACATGTCAAATCTATATAGGTCCACAACTATACAGGCTCAAATAAATAGGCTACACACAACCTCACTAATATCTAGTAAAATGTTTCTTAGTTGCACAGAGACACTGTGGTTTTGGAGTCTTTTATAAAGTTGGAGTCTTTTATAAACTACCCCCATGCTAGTAGTTCCTAGTAGGCCCCATTCACTTACTGTACATTGATTTATGTTAAAATAAAGCAAAAAGACTGCTGACGGATGAGGACAATAACTGGGCTGGTTACAAAATGCTTTTTTCTCACTTATCTAACTCTGGGGAATACGGTAACAGACAAAGTTTTACTTAGGGATGGAATATCCCTTTAAGTCTGGGTCCACAAACCTCTAATAGTGCAGAGGTCAGAAGCTTTAGCCATTCCAAAATAAGTCTTGATATTTCTCCTGTTGGAACATCAGCTGTGTCCAAGTTTCAATCATCTAGATGTCGAACTAAGGCCAATTTTTGTATTTCCCTTCACTGACTGTGAAACACAAATTCAGTTTTATTAAGTATCCACCATGCTTGACTGTTGGGACATTGTTCTTGATAGCCTTGAAATGTAAAAAATATATTTTAAGTGCCTTCCCGGCAATTTTGTTATTCTTCAATTAACAAATTTTAACTAAGAATTAAATTCATTAATTTTTTTAACACTTCATTTTATCATAAATAAGTTCAAGAGACCTGAGTAGCATGAGTAAATACAAAGAAAAGTAATATTATTAACCATTACATTATATATATTTTTTAATTATGTTAGTAATTTAAATTAAAGGCTTATATTGATTATTTTTAATCCTTCAAAAAAATGTATGACGCTTTAAAATATATTTAGGCTGAAACCTTTGGTTTAGTTTGTCAATAAAGCTTCTTCTAAGTCAGGTCAGCTATGGTTCAGCTGTTGCCTAAAGCTAATCAGCTAAACCAGAATGTAGACGTAGCCGAGAACACTACAGTCCAGTCCAGTCAGAGCTGAAGCCGAAAAGTCTATCCAATCTTGTCTTTTTCATTTCTGAGGACCGGGGGCAGAACCGAGTGGAGATCTTAAAAGCCACAGGTGTTGTTAGCAGCTGAAGCAATATGCAATATTTAACTGAGCCACTGAAACAACTTCCTCTGCCGCTCCCTTGCTGTGACATCTGACCAGGGTGAAGTTACGGCAATGGTTCGCTTGGAGACTATCAAAAAATTATGTTCCAGCTCAAATAATTTAATAATTTTTGTGGTTTGAAAGGTGAGAGAACTGGCTGACAGAGTTGCGTGGGTCTGTGTTAATGATTTGTTTGGAGTAAGTAATGATTGTTGCATTAAGCTACCTTTTTTCTACCAAAATTTTTTATCAACACCTTTTTTTTCTATCACGTCTATCGATCGATATATATTGCTATCGAATTATCGTCCAGCCCTATGAACACTACCAATTTTAAGGAGAAGAGTTCTCAAAGAATTAGCCAGACTTATTCGATGATTGTTTGATAAGGATTTCAAAATGTTTATTTTTGCCGTACCTTGGTAAATTGCATTTAACCAATTATTGATCTGGGTCTATGTATTGATTTTACTGTTTGAAATTAGAGAAAATCTGCAATAAATACACATTTGTGCTCCAATTTCTTGTTTCTAAGCAAGTTGGAGTTTCTTGTTAGATAGTCATGCCACCTCAAAAGAAGGAAATGTATAAATTAATCTATAAAAGCCCCAAATGAAGATTATATTCATGAGGCTTTATGTGCATAAACCTCCCTCTTTCAGTTCTGTATATTACTGAGATAAGTTGATGTACTTTCCGCATTCTAATATACTTATAAAAAAACAACGAAACTGTGGTGTGAAAATATTTCTTGAAATATAACTACGAGGTTCATGACACAATTTCACCCCACAAATGATTTACAGCACTGTGGCAGAATTCAATTAATGATTCAATGAACTGGTGAACGGTTTTGGCTGGCATATTAGGCTTTAATTTGCTCTACTTTAAAACTGAGGTCTCCTTCATTTAAAAAAATAAAATAAGACTGTTGCAGTTGCAGCAAATTTGAGCTAAAAAGGCCTCCTTCGACTAACTGCAGCTAATTAGCAGGGGAAAAAAAGACTCTTATTTGCACTCATTAAGTGCAATGTTGCCCATTCATTCAGCGTTCCTGCCTTTTGCATGAGGATGAAATGGGCACACTGCCCCTGAAATGAGTCCCCTAAAGTCTATGTTCAGCATTCACTACCAGGACATACTTCTGGCAAAGTACCCAGCAGCTTCTTTTCTGATCATCTGCTGCTGCTTAGACCATATTTAGTGCTGCCATTACCTTATCATTATACGTATGCAGCAGTCTACAATTGCAGTCTCAGGAGGGAATTAAACAACATTCCAACAGTAAACCCAGGGGGGAAACGAGGTTGTGCTGACATACTTATGCAATGAGAAGTGACTTCCCATTCTGACTGGAATCCACAGTGGAATGCTAAGTGAACCCCTCATCCGCTTCCCTAAAGTGCACTCTGACTGACAGATGACACAGGGGAGTGACGAACACACACATGCGTAATGAACACACAGCTCAGCCAGCTGAGGGCATGATATGACTCAGCTTTGACTTTGAATATTACTGAACATTCAAACAAACACTGCCCAGTGTTTAGATGAAGGCATAAATAGCTTCCAGTCTCCTCCTTCCTCCAACTAAGGGAATTACAGCAGCCAATGCACCATAGAAAATCAAACCGAACCATCTTTATGGGGGAATCTGTGGACATGTATTGGTAGGTATTAGGGCTGAACGATTAATTGCATATGCAAAAAACGATTTGGTAAAATGCGATTTCCTAATCGCAGAGGCTGCGATTTGACTTGATGTAAACATATCTGCTAAAGTCACGTGACTTGCAAACAATGCAGGGAGAGAAGGAAACGCTGCCCTTTAACCAGTTATAAAATGACCAAAAGCTTAACAGAATCCAACACTACACAATAGTTAGTACCAAAGAGGAACAGTACATCAGTTGTACAGAGAACTTATATCTGCTATGAAAACGTTGATGCTGCGCAACGCCAGGTAATGCAGAACCTGTCTTGGTATTGTTGCTGCCTCACGAGGTAGGCTACAGTACAAACCTTTATCAACACCTAAAAAGATCACACCACCATATATGAGAGTTGCACGGCTAAACTGACCGCCACCAGTGTTTAAATTTCCAGTAAACAAACTTCGAGGTGACAGGGATCGCTGACCGAGCAGTTTGAAAGAATCGCTCCTTACGAACATAAAAAAAAACGGCACATTGTAATAAGTCGTGCTATAACGGGTTTTATAGCCAAAAGTATGCTTTGTTAACCATGATGAATAAGCTAGGATTCAATCTCACACACATTTTAGCCACATTTTACCTGCGCTGTATAAAAAATGCCGACAGAAGTTAAAACCGCACCGAAAACAGTGGAGTATTTTGCAACAACTGACCTGAGATCAAACCGCTCTACGGAGCCATACTGAACGTGCATTAGATCGATGTAGGATTAAAAATCAGAGCTTGTTCCTTCAAGCATCCTACTTCCTGGATAACCACATGGAGGAAAACATTGCAGCCGGAGGGAATTATTAGCTGGGATCAAAAGAAAGAAAACCTTGATTGCAGAACGACACCAATGACCATCGAGTGTAATGATTAAAAGTAGGAAAAGTTGTTAAAATAAGTCTTAAAATAAGTAAATAATCTTATGGAATAGAATAAATTAAGTATAAAAATCTGTTTATAATACACAATATTTTTGATTGCAATAATTAAAAAATGCATGACATAATCCCCACAAAAATAATTGCATATTAAATCTCAATCGCATATTGAAGAAAAAAATTCGCAATTAGATTATTTTTCAAAATCGTTCAGCCCTAGTAGGTATGATGGAATGCGTTTGAGGGGAACACTCAGACTTCTCCCTTGCAAAGCACAACGACAAAACAAAGCATGGATGGGCAGGGAAGTTTGCAGAATTGAGCATTCAGTGAGGTGTACAAGATCAAACAATTCCAAAAAGCTTGTTTCATACAGTAAATGATTCTCTCTTTGTCCTGTAATGTGTCACAGATACCACAAGTCCCTTTATAACTTTATGAGTTACGTTGCAAAATAGCTTAGAAAAAAATGCTCAAAGGTGGGCGTTCTAAGTATTGAATGAATGAATACTTTACCATTGGCAGTGTTGTTACTAAACAGGTTCATTGAACGATCGTTCATGAATTCGTTCATATGTTTTTGTGAACTGAAGTCTTTTGGTCTGATGAACGTTATGGTGAACAGACTCATTCTGGCAAAAGTTCAAATCTGGCAACACTAGTCATTGAGTCGCACTGAGCATGGCCAGGGGTCCCCAAATCTAGGCCTCAAGGGCCGGTGTCCTACCTGTTTTAGCTGCATCGCTGCTCCAACACAGCTGATTCAAATTGTCCAGCTTCCTCCTCAGGGCTGGACGATATTGAAATAGAGCATATCCATTAAGGAATTGTCATATTGATCGATATCAATAATTATCGATAAATATCACATAACGAAAAAAATATATTTTAAGTTCCTCCTCTGTCATTTTGTTATTCTACAATTAACTGATTTTAACTAATGAATTAAATTAATTCATTTTTCAAACACTTATTTTTATCAACACTAAGTTTGTAATACACAGAAACAAATGAAGAGACCACATCAGTTAAAAGAAAAGAAATGTTGTTAACCATTATGTATATATATATATATATATATATATATATACATATATATATATATATAAATTTTAATTTATTTTCTCCCCAGTTTCACCTGTTAACATATATATAATGTCAGTAATTTAAATTAAATGCTTATCTTGATGCTTTTTAATCGTTTAAACATTTTATGAAACTCTATAATATTAATGGGTGAAACTTTTGGATTATTTTGTCAATAAATCTTATTCTAATTCACTTCAGCTCTGGTTCAGCTCCAGCTACAACAGAGTGTAGACGGAGCCCAGAACACTGCAGTCCAATCACTGAAAGCTGAAGTCGACAAGTCTATCCAACCCCTGCAGTGCTCCCGTGCTATGACATCTGACCGCAGTGAAGTTATGGCGGTGATTCGATTAGGGACTATCCAAAAATTCTGTTTTAGCTCAAATTATTTCATCCTTTTTGTGGTTTGAAAGGAGAGAGGGTGGCTGACGGAGCTTCATTGGTCGTTGTTAATGATTTTTTTGGAGTAAGTAATGATTGTTGTATTAAGCTACCTGATACGCTAAAATGAAAAGATTAGGGGAAACTTTTTTTTTCTATCGAAACTTTTTTATCAACCCCTTTTTTTTCTATCGCACCACACGTCTATCGATCGATATATATTGCTATCGAATTATCGTCCAGCACTATGAACACTACCAATTTTAAGGAGAAGAGTTCTCAAAGAATTAGTCAGAATTATTCAATGATGACTGTTTGATGAGGATTTCAAAATGTTTTTTTTGCCGTACCTTGCTAAATTGCATTTAACCAATTATTGATGTGGGTCTATGTATTGATTTTACTCTTTAACGCACTACACGTCTATCGATCGATATATACTGCTATCGAATTATTGTCCAGCCCTACTCCTCAGCATGGCAAAGTTCTCCAGAGGACTAGTAACAAGCCAATATTTCATTCTGGTGTGTTGAACCCGGGAAAGAACAATAACCTGCAGGACACTTGCCCTCGAGGCCCGGATTTGGGGATCTCTGGACTGTATACTTTTCCCATAGTCAAAGTATGCAGGCAAATTCCAGTGATTGCAGCAGCAGTTATTCAGCATCAATGAATAAAGCGGTATCTTCGTTTGACCACCTAAAATACTTTTTTGAAAAGGTTAGTGATAATCCAGGTCAGATTTTTTTTTTTTTTTTTGTGTAAACTTTGCTGGCGGGTCTGAAGAAGCTACTCCGGACATCAAAAACATCAAGAGAAATCTTGTAGCTACATCTTACTTGGGGCGCAGTGACAGAAGTGAGGCTGCCGGACATAGTTGCCACTGGGCCCTCTTATCATCACCAGTAGGCAAGGCGGGTGAAGTCTCTTGCCCAAGGACACAGCAACTGAGACAGATGGAGCTTGGATACGAACAGGCAACCCACTGATTATGCGATGAGTTCCATCCACCTGAGCCACGGTCATCCCACCAAAATCAGTAACGGGGTAATCTAACTTATTGCTATTTCTGTCGTTACAAAGCCACTGCTGAACATTAAATGTGGTGTGTTACTATAATTTTACAGAATAAATGGCACATTCTGAATGGACCCTAGCTCCCCACATGCACTGCTTGTCTCAACAAAATGTTTAATCAGTAGTTCATTTTCATTCATTTTAGTAAAAATGTAATCCAAATTGGCATCACACATCGAGCAGATTATTGGACAAATGTATTATGAACATGTCACCTACTGTGGCCTGAACTGCTCTCCGCCTGTGCATAGAGGCTGAAGCACCACTTCGGCCATATCATATTACCATTTCTCCAAGTGAGGAGGTAAGATTCTCTAAACGAGGGCTTTTCTGATCGCTTCAGAAATTACATGCAAGAAATCCCCTTGGTGTCAAAATTACAGACAACCTTCGGATTTTTCTGTCACCATTTAAAAATATACTGAAAATATTTGGTAAACACAACCCCTGGACTACAGAGTTAAGGCTGCTATAATGTTTTTAAAAAAACTCTAGCTCATAATTTTTTCATGATAGCTAACAACGTTTTGACACAGCATAGTTATAAATATTTTGTTGAGATTAAATAGAAAAACAAAAGAAATAATGAAGTAGTTCTGCCGCATTTGACTAAAAACCTCAGCCAATAATGTGGCACTTTCCGAATCCAACAATTATACTATCTGGTTGTCTGACTCACAGGACAAGCCTACTTCCACATTTTCGTGGCTCCTCCACTCATTACACTTTGGCACAACAGAACACCACGGGTGAGAGAGGTTCTCTGCTCAATAATTTCGACGAAGGCTGCTACCACGTCAACTTTAGGACAAACTACCAGAGTCCGAAAAAGAAAAACGCCATTTGAAGTCATGGTAAACAAAAGACAGGTGAGAAAACTGCGACTGGTGTTTTGTGGTCTCGCACCTGCAGTGGCGATGTGTGTTCACAAATCTGTGGGGCATGGCCTAGGGATGATTGCTGACGGGACAGGTGAGTGTTATGTGACTATATTTTTGTTTTAAGCAAGCTTGTTTAGGAGATTTGGTATAGGAGATTTAAACACACCTCCATTATCATCTATATATTATATATATATATATATATATATATATAATCTATCCTTTGCAGAGTTGTGGGGGTCTGGTGCCAGCTTGCCAGTCCATCGTAGATTAAACACACTTGATATTGTTTAAATATTTACTTTTGTCACAAAGATAATAGTTGAAGTGCAGGATAAACCTCTTGCTGTCTGTTGATGTGCAGTACAGAAAGTTGTATAGACTACCTGTCTCATCTACTCATTTCAACTGACTTCTGAAAACTGCTCAGAAAAATCCCATTTGTTCTTTTTAGTAACACAGTTACTTTCCCTGGAAACTAGTTACTTTTATTTTAGAGTAATTCAGCTACTAACTCAGTTACTCTTCGGAACAAGTAGTGAGTAACTATAAGTAATTAGTTTTTTAAGGTAATGTTTCCAACTCTTGATACACATTGTAATCGAATTAATTACTTTTCCCCTCATTGCAAAGGTGTTACCATTATCTGGGATGTAAACTGGGATTTTACCACAATGTGGTTCAATGAAGCGCAACGGTGTCAAGCTTTCTGACAGCCACACTTCAGCTGCAGAGAGAGCACGTGTGTTGATGATTGGCTGGGTGAGCGGAGACCCTGAGTGCTCTTAATGTCTCACTGCAAGACAGCAAGGTAGGAAACTCGAATGTAGCATTTTCAAACCGGAAGTACCGACACAACTTCTAACTTCAGCCGGGGCAAGATGGTCTTTTCTCCAAAGAGGAAGACTATCTGACCAAATATTCTAAAAAGCTTCTCCTACCTTATAACCAGTAGTTTAATTATTAGATGATGGGATTCTTTTAGTTGATTGGTTTAGTGATTATTTTCACTGGCAAAAGAATTGAATCTACATACTTAGGGATTGGATAGTGCTCTGTTACAGATAGAGATTTTCGCGACTTAATGGCCAATTGATCCTTCGTTTCTTTTTACTCACATCTGTCTTAGTTTTGCACTTGAACAACAAGTATGTGCATATTTGTTTTCGATGTTTATTTTTTATATATTTTTATTTTTATGAATACTGGTATATTTTAAGTAAAAAAAAACAACCAAATATTGTAAAATACCATAGCCAATATAGTGTTTTCTATTCTTCATTCAGTCATTATAAAAATCTTTAAAGTTTTAGATCCAGAACATAACTGCATTATAGAAGAAAAAATTACATTGCTGTTACTTTGCTGAGTAACTAATAACTTTTACAGTGTGGTAACTGAGTTATTATGTCCATCACTATCTCGGGTACCTGAGTTACTAACTCGGGTATTTATTGTCATTTTTAGAAGGAATTAATAACTATAATTATTTCGTTTTTTAAGGTATGATGCCCAACACTGCTCGTCTAAGAGGTGATTTTGAAACATTCTTGTAGAAAAAAAAAAACCATCTGAGCCATGAGGAAAAAAGAGTAGCCAGTGCTTAAAGAAACCTGAATAAGTGTCGGAAAGTTTAGAGAAGCATTTTACAAAACGATTACAGAATAGTTTAAGAAACAGAAACTCAAGGGAAAAAAAGAAATGAGAAATATTTCACGACTTACACGGTACATTACCACATTTTATATTTATTTTGCTTTGGCCGATATCATTTGTCAAGCTGGCCAGAAGAATCAGAATCAGAATAGGTTTTATTGCCATTGTTTGAGAACAAGTTCACAAACTAGGAATTTTCCTCGGTACAATCGTGCAACATAAAACATTTAACATAAATAAAAATAAAATAGATAAAAATAAAAAGAATGAGCTATAAGGCTAAGATGTATAACCCCATTTAGCTGAAAAGATTCAGGGTACAGCTGAAAACATTAAGATAGGAGTACAAGTTTGAAATTGGCTTTACATGGTGAACTAGTGTAGTGACTTGTATTGCACTCATGTTGTAAAGCACAAACACACACTCAAAATGTAAATCTGAAGTTGTAAATTTGTTAAAATAGATCTTCTCGTAAAACAAAGACACAAAGGTTTCCAATTCCTGAACAAACTTTCTACTTCCAGTAAAGCCCTTCACAGAGTCAGTGCCTAATCCTTCTATCTGCAATTAGGCTGACCTGCGGTTTGTACCGGCTGGACCCTCTCCCTTTTAATCAGCATCTGAGCCTTACATTACAGCATCTCCGGCCGCCCCCCGCTCCATTCCCTTTCACTATTTGTCACCATGAGACCCCCACAGATCGATAGCAGAAGGCATAGCACATAATCTCCTCTTTAATATGCCAGTCCTAAACCAGGGTTGTAATTGGAACCATAAGTAAAAAACTTGCCATTTATAAAATCTATCAATCTGCACTAAATAAGGGCAGATCTGGAACCTGAATGGATGAATAATTGAGGAGGAGGGGGGTCTGAGTGCTGCGGGCTACTACCCATAATCCATTTCGATCATCAACCCTTTAAATTATCCAGCAGAACGCTCTGCGGCACAAGCAGCTTCTTACCATGTGATGTGCCTTGTCGATGCTAGAATCTCCTCTGTGAGCTCTGATGTTCTGCATTCATGCCGGTATTTGCTGGTGTTTATAAGAATTCATAGTGAATTCAGGTCAAGAGCTTCTTTGCTGGTTTTAATTTCCCTTCTTATTCCAGAGTGTGCCCTCTTAAATAATGTATGTCGCTTCTTAAAGCCACTTCTGTAGGGTCCTCTGGGCCGAAAGACACCTCAAAGAAATGCTAGCATCGGGAGAGAGGAGCAAAGCTAGAAAAGGCAATTTTTGCCTTAAAACTTTTAACAAAGCATCTTTAGATTCCCTTTAGCAAAAAATGCAGTGTCTGTTATGATCCTTACTTCATTACATCTCAGAACAACTCTATTTGAGTAATAAAACCACAAGCTCAAAAGAATCTAGTGTAATTGGGTCTTTTATCACAATTCATATTTACTTAAAGGTAAATACTGTAGTTTTTACTCTCAGCACTTTGCAAAGTGTATTACTTTAGCCAATAAAGCCCTCTCACTGAGTTCCTGATTGAGACTCTGAAACAAGAGGCGATGCAGTAGAGTGCCAAATGTTGAAGAGTCTAAAAAAAGGTTTTTCATAATGTTGGTTAAGTGCCAACATTTTTTAAACACTTTTCGAAATAAAATGCCTTGACAAAAACAGCATTCTACTGACAATAAAACAAATGAGCCAAAGTTCCCAGTAGGACTGCCACAAACGATTATTTTAATAATTGACTAATTACCAGGGTTTTTTTTGGCGACTAATTATGTCATGCAGCAGGATGCAGCTGGTCTAATATAACTGTCATAAGCTTCTAGTTTGAAGTTTGATCTGTTGTGTGCCACCTAAAAATAAAGATCAGATGAAAGCTCATTCAACAACTTTTAAGTTTGTAACCAGTAAAATGTAAGGTAAAGGCACTGGGCTACAAAAATAAACACAAATGCTACACAATCAAAAGGAAGTTAACACCTGATACCAAAACGAGTTATACAAAAAATTTACTTGAATATAATAAAAGTGCATTTAGTGATCAGTGTTCACAACCGTATCCAGCTAAAATTAACCAACAAGGCTCTTATTCATAGTCAGGAAAGTTAGAATCTTGCCATGTTCTGGAGAAATGCTTGCTAGATGTAGCAGAGGAGATGTGTTCTGATGGGGTGGAAGAGGCAGGTATGCACAGAAACATTAAAGCTAGCGCTGATAGTGTGGGGAAACGTCCCTTATTTTCGCTCCACCGTTTGAGAGGATCATCTTTTTTTAGAAATTGGGGCTTCTCTGCAAACCATCTGAACTTACCGTCTCACAATTTGAATCCTTATGTCCTCCTGGGTATTTTCCTCCTCACGTTCACTCTCACTGTCTGTATCAGATTTAAGGAGGCTGTCCAGAGCAGTCTTTTCAACTATACCTGAACCACTGGCCCTCTGCAGTTGTGTACACTTATACGTTGCAGTGTTTGCTTCTTTGACAGCAAGCACTTTAACAGTCCCCCCATCCCTGCATTTTCTCTGTTTCTGCATTTGCAATGAAAGATTTTCCTGAGCTTGTCTCGATTTGGCATTGGTGTACAGACCATGTACAGACCATGATGGCCTGTGGAAGACCTGAACTGGTTGTGCACTGTTGCCCACAATGGTAAAGAGTAGCAAGTCTGAAAAGGCGCCAACCCCTCCTAGAGTTCTTCAAGCAGTGCCCACTGCTCTGTATTTAAGTCATGGTACTGCTTCTCCCTTCAAGTTACCTCAGAATCTGGAGAGTAGAAGTGAGAGACCAACACTGTTCGAGGAGTCTGTCTACCATGTGGAATGTGCTATTCCATCTTGTACTGACTTCTTGGATCAGTGATTTTTTTTCTTCACATTAGGGCTGGGCAGTATATCAAACATTTACCAATACCAAAATGTATGACTGTTACCAACATCATTTTGCCCGTGACATTAAATTCGGAATGTTAAAAAAAATGAAAAGGTGAGCTGCTCATGCCCCATTAAGAAATTGCTGATGTATTAAGTCACGTGACTACATACAGTCATGTGACTTTATCTCTCCAGATTGAGAACAGCGCTACCAATGTAGCATCTGTGTTGCTATATTTACCGAGTGTTTAGACTCCCAAATATAGTGACTTTTTATGGTGTCATTGGATGCTTTGAAACTCTAATGCTGGTTAACGTTACTGCTTTCACTGAGCAGCAGAGATGCAGTTGACCCGGAGTGTTCCGAGCCAAGCAAGCCGTAACTCCACCCACACTGGTCCTGCCAGTTGGATTAGATACTAACCCCTTTGAGTCCAGAATGTTGATACACCACTTTTGGCTGATCCTGTGCTCCTATGTAAACGCAAAACATTTTGTCTAAAATACGACTGTACACTAGTATCACTGATTTCACTCTCAACCCCAGTCACTTCCTCTTCCTCACTTCTCTGAGTCTAAACAGAACTCTAAGAAAAACAGAACTGAGTGAATCCCTGAATTAAAAGGCTGTTTAAAGCTGTTCAACAGCAGGAACCTATCACATTTTCAAGCACATCATGTACTGGACCTTGAATACATGGGGGGCATCTCTTAATATCTTTTCATCACAAAATTTGATAATTCTATTGGTATTCTGGGTTGAACTGTTTAAGCATCTCTTTGAAATCTTGATCACCAACCAAGGATAGGGGTTTCACGTCTGTTACGGACATGTTCAAAATTGCTCCTGTCAGGACGTTTGCTGGCAGAGGTGTGCATGTTGTTGGCTTGTTAACATACTAGTCTATTAAAGAGAAAAACGTTTTAGATGGTAACGTAGCAGTTTAAAATAAATCAATAGTGTTCGGAACGTTAGAGCAAACACATGACATTGGTGTCCTTATGGTAATTAAATCGTCATCACTACTGTTTTTTCCAAAGCTATAAATATAATTAGCTCCCTGTTGATGTTAGTATCTAACGAGAGCTAATTAGATTAATCAGCAAGAAAGTTCTGTTTAAAATGTTCTTAAATCACCATTGTGCTCCACTGAAACAAGGGTTCTACATTTTAGATTCTACACGGTATGTGCTTCTCTTATTTTGTAAAATGCTCCCAAACTTCTAAGCTACACTGCCAGCTCTCCATGTTGTCTTGTTTTTTGCAGTGCTGTGGCAGCTAATTTGGATGGCCACTACTGCACATGTGCCTCAAGGGCAGAAAGGCATAAAGCAGCAGAAGGTACCATGACAGTTTTAGGATGAAAAAAAACAAAGCTTCATAGAATAAAAAATTATTTTAAATATTTAATTAATTGTCGAGATTTTTTTTTTCCACGTCATTATGACCAACCGACTAATCATTGTATCCCTAGATCCCAGAGACATAAACCAACTAGGGATGTAGCAAGATCTTTGCAATGCATAAAATGCATGCATTCTCTCTTGTTCAACAGAACTCTGGGTAATTAACATTTTCTGTATCTAGTGTTGGTGTCTGCTGCAGGCATGCTCTGTCTGTCTGTCTGTCTGTCTGTCTTTGCTGGCTGAATTAAAATATTTTTAGGTGGCAAAGGTAAGGGAAATGGATTTGTATAGCACACTAAAGAAACCAAAAACATGATAAAAGCATGAAAAGTAAAAAAAGTAGGAATAAAGCATGAAAAGCACAAGAATATAACATTAGAGAAAGTAAAAAAAAAAAAACAGTTATTAAGCATCATAATCATTTATAATAAAGAACATGTGATAAAAGCATGAAAAAAAATACAGAATACATAAAAAAGAATACAGGTAGGAAGACCAAGCAGACCCACAACAGTGGTTCTCCAGCTTTTTAGCTCGAATCCCACAAAATCAAAATGTAAGAGGCTTGTCAACTCAACTCTTGGTTGAGTATTCAAGCATTCTTATTGAGTCAGTTAAAAGGTATCACTTTCAGAATCAATAAGATTAGACTTCTTAAATGGAAAATGTTTTAACTGATTGTAATGTTGTATAATTGTATTGAAATTACTTTTCTTGTAAAGTACCTTGAAATGACATCCCTTGTGAATCGGTGCTATATAAATAAATTGAACCGAAGCTGAAGAACGAAAATATTACATATTTGGCTTTTACTTATTCAAATCCTGTATTTTTTTCTCTTTGGTAATACTTATAAAATGCATGTACTTTATCATTGCTATTTTTGCTATGTAGATTATTTTCTCAATACGATCCCAAGAGCCCACACCTACATGATTGACATCCCAAGTGGGGTCCTGTCCCCATTTTCTGAAACTACTGCTTTAGCGCATTAGTGTGGTACACATCTCAAAAACTACTAATATAACTTGCATTAGCCAGACAGTTGATCAAGAAAACTGGAATAAATGAAATTCAAGAAGTGAGTTTAAGTTTAAGTGATTGAAGGTATAGTAGGTCTAAGTCAAATCTGGGAATATTTAGGATTTGTAAAGGCATAAAGTTGGGTAATTAAATCTAAGACATTTTAAAGACATTGCACAGACTAGTAAGACTATTCAACAGAGACATCTAATATGGTTCCTAATTTTTTTTTTCTCCTCCTTCAATCTAAGATACACTTCTAAATACATGAGCACCGGACACATTGAATTTCCCCTTTTTTGAGGATAAATTAAGTATCTATCTATCCAATCGTTGGCAGCTTTAGCCAAATGTAGCATCTAAGAATGCTTTAATTGATACCTGATTTAGACTCTTCAAGTTAAATTCACAGATTTTTTTAATTATTATTTCACAATGAACGTATATTCTTTAAAATACAGTTTGTGATTCATCAAAGCTACATTGTACTGTATTTGTGAAAACAGAAACATTTCTAGAATGCTTTGTTAGCCCTGGGACCACCTTAGAAATATCTAAGTATAAACAAAAAAATTGAAATAGGAAATTATTTGTTTTGCTCTTAATTCTACAGAAATCTTGTCTCGTCTCGTTAATAAAAACTGCTGTGATATCCAGTAGCCTATGTTAGTACTGTATGTCCCTTCCAACAGCCATCTGAAGTTTAGTGGTTATAACTATGGATAGCTAGCTTGTAAGCTAGTCCAGCAGAGACAAAGTTAGCCAAAAGAAAGTGTTTGCCCTTCAAAGCAGTTGGGGGACTAAAAGAAAGGGTCTCATAGGGGGGAAGAAATGAGAACCAAGAGAGTGTATCAGATAAAAGCTTCTCTTCAAAGCCAACCTGCTTATCTAAGTTTCCTCATTATGGAAAAAAAACCCACACATATAAGGTTAAGCAGAACTGTCTGCAGTCATGGACAAGACTTACAGGAAATTGGATTTCAGAAATTATTAAGCATTACTTGCCCAGCAGCCCTTGTGTCCATGTGAACATTTTACACCATAATGATTTTAAAAATATGCCACCAGTTCTTCACTTTCCTAATTTAGAGGTCATAAAAGGAACGTGATTAAAATTGCACTTTTAAAGTGCGCAGTAGAGGTTTAATGTGTGCATAATAACAAATTTGATCAGATATTTATGACATTGGGAATTAGATATGTTCAACCAGCTGAATCAGTGAGAGCTTCCGACCATAGGACCTCTATGTTTCATTGATGTGAGCCGTCTAAAAAGCAGCAGCAGGGGAGACCCCAGTGAACAAAACGAACACAAAAACATCTTTCAGGTGTCTCTTTTCCTTTCAAAGGTTAGTTGGCAGGCTGCCACTGTGAAATAGGAGAGGGTGAGCATGCTGACCCAGCACTGTAGGTAAATGATTATCTGACCACCGGGCTTTGCTGTTGGAGGGAAGGACTACCAGCCCACACTCACACACCCCCTAAACATTCACAATCATAGAGTCCTTTATAGAGAAAACCACAATCAGAGTCAGGTCCTTTGGAATTTGTTTGTGAATTATTAGGACCAGCCAAGAGAAATTAATAAATATTATAACCTAAGAGGACATTTTTCCCCAATTCCCCATAATTTTCACTAGACCTTTCTCCAGGCGGTGTCTGCCACAGCGATAAATAAGACTCAGAGCTGCATGACTGGAGTATAAATTGGGGTAGGGGAAAAACAATGTACCATTTCAGAACTGTTTTTATAATTTAAGACTTCTACTCTTCCTTTCTGTGCTAATTTAATGGATTACTAGGCAGATCTGTATATCTGAAAAATAAAAGCAAAATTCATTGAAAATATGTTTTTTGATTTAAACTGAACTCTTGATTTTGGTCGGTAATTAGAGCTTATTTATGTACCTCAAGCTCCACTTTTATGAAATATGTCAATAAACTTCTGAACAAAGATTGCAGGTGGAGTTAGGAGCTCAAAACAAAACAATCATAATTGTCCACAACACTATGCATTAAAGTTCAGAACTAATAGGCAACTCAAAAAAAGTTATTTTCACTTTTACTGAGGTAGTAAAAATAATTATTGGAGAACTAGTATTGGTGTTTTCATATATGGGGGGGGGGGGGTAGGTTCTATAATTATAAAACTGAAACTCATTGTCAAAAAAACCAAAAACTGAAATCATTGTCAACAATAAATTGATCTCTGAATATTATTGACTTGTTAGTATTTATTGAGAGATTACTATTTCGGTTTCTCTGCAGTTACTGTACTCAACTCAAGTATACAAACCTTTTGAAACAATCTAATGACTAAATCTGTGAAATTAATTTCCAGTAACTCATCAGCTGCAAGGGACTTTGTCCAAAATAAATATGTCACACCCTTTTCAACAATAGCTAAGTAAACAATAACAGGTATTTTAATACATTTTAATAAAGTTTAATAAAGTGTTCCTTTTATTGACCCAAAGATTTTTCTTTTAAGTTGACTTGGTCTCTTCACATCCACTCGATATCTTGACTCTCTGATGAGCTCCATTACAGGTGTAACAAGTGAGGTTTGGATTGGCCCCTTTGCTGCATGTGTCCTTACGTAACTCTACCCTCTTAAAACAAAGAGGTCACCTAATGCCTGCGTTTTTTTTATGCATACAGTGTGTTGCTGGTAGATGTACCTTGAATCAGAGATGGAAGTATAGTTGGAGATACTATCAGTAGAGAAAAATGTCAAAGACCGGAATGTTTTATTGAAGGATGAACATCTGAAGGTAAGCTGGAGCAGAGCTCGTAAACAGTGGCATATTTAAGTAAATAGGACCAGATAAAGCCTCTTTATGCTAGCATGTAAATACCACCTGAAAGAGCTTCATATTGTGAATTTACACTACACTTTGGTTTTAAATCCATATTATTAAAAACATTGTAGATATGCTTATATTAAGTGCGACAAAAAAATATATATTTATGAAATATATTGTGAAGTAATCAGTGCACATGACGTAATTTAGGGAAAATTTTACAAAAAGTAAGAAAAAAATCGTTTATTAAGTCCTCTACGCTAGAAATCAATGATGGCGCTCCGACGTTTGGAACTATTGAGGGCTCCATGAACAACGTGACCGCATGTCGACTAGTTCAAAGTGTGTCGTAACTCTCCACTCAATGGCGCTGGACACGTTGAAACGTGACATCACGCACCTAATCTCCCGCCCCCAGCTTCTGGCTGGAGGGCATGAAGACAGATAATCCCTGCTGACTACTGTTGTTGTTGTTAGCTGACAGTTGTCAAAAGATTGTGCTACATGGCAGTAAAGGAAAAATCTATCAGCATGGTTAACATGTGCAGTGCTGTAGGCTGCACAATAAAAAAAAAGGTCAGTAATAATATTTAATAGGTTTCCAGCTGACAAAATAGACCGATGTCTATGGTTGGATCCACCCAAATTCTGGGATTCAGTCTCATGACAGAATCTGCTTACTTTCCGCCACTGGAGATATGTTGATGTTAATATATATGTATGCCTTCATTGCTTCTGCTGTGTAAAGTTGCGTCTTTATGATCAAATAATTGTAGATATCTGTAAACTGAACTGGCGGCAGTCATAGTTGAGGACTTTCATCCCGTAGTTTGATAGCTATTAGGGTTGTGCCGATGAACGATGTCATTGTCCATCGTGATGGTTGACCAACATCACGATGGAAAGCTACCATCGTTATGCCACGCCCCCCCACCCTGTCAGACACGCACTAATTATTTAGTCTCTTCTATAGTTTTACTAAAACCTTTGCATGGACCGCTCTGTAAACATTGAGAATATAACTAACTAGTGAGTGTAGCACAGTGGAAAATATCTTTATTTATTTATTTTTTGCGTTGTTTGAGTGTGTAGATTGGGTGTGTTTTGTTTGCATTTGTTTCCCTCTGTGAAGCTCCCAAAAAAAAAGAAAAAAAAGAAAAAAGAATTGATCTGGATGATTCAAGACAAGTAGCGCAGCAATCAGCTGCTTTGTTACAGCTGCGCAAAACTTGTTAAGCTGAACATAAAAAGAGCTGAGGCAGGACGGCAAAGACTGAACCCAATGGCCGAACACCACAAGCGATTACCGCGCACTAGAGCTGAAGATCTTTACCCGAACCTGTCCGCCTCTTTAGCACGATAATTTATATTAAAGCGCTGCATTATTCCCAATCTACCTGTCAAGATGTTACCGGCACATAGCATCTCATGATGGTAAAGAACCTTTCTTCTCAGATAAACTCACAGAAAATGCTGAAGAATAAATGCACTATTCTAGCGGAAAATGTGGGGTTTAATCGGTTCGCGCTATAATAAGCTGCAATCCAAATAATCTCTTGGAACTCTCTCTGGTTCAGGTCGGTTTGGGGCCAACTTTTAAGGCCCAATTAAAGCTCTAACAAGTCTCTGCGGCAGACAGTCCGAGCGAGGCCAGATACTTACCATTTATCACGCTGTTTTGAGGAACGAGCAATGAGAGGCAAACGTTTGCACTATGCACACTTCAGTCAAGGATGCGCGGAGTCGGTGCCTGCCCTTTGTTTTCAGCATTGCTTTTTGGCTGAATGATGCAATAACACTGATTAAAAGGAGATCAGTATTTAGTAAATATCAGCTGAGGTGGTGATTATGCTTTGAGCTTTAGGAATTTATTTTAGACTTTTTACCTGGAGGGTGACAACCTGGTGTGAGTTTATTAAGTATAACTTAGTCATCTTTTTTACAAGGTAAAGGAATTATGTCCGTTTTTCAGTTTAAAGCTCTGAAAAGGCCCGGCATGATGCCGAAATCCATGCGCACATACTGTAAAAGTGTGAGTATGGATTTCAAATCCATACTCCCAGCAACTCACAAACTGCTTGTGTAAGTGTAGCAAAGTAACTAAAGTACAGTTAAAAAAATTACGTTTTTTTTTTTTTTTTTGCTGTGTTTAAGTACCTTTTAGGCTGGTGTGAAGAGATAAATAGAAAAAAAAAAGTAACCAAACAACCCCCCCCAACGATGTCACCGTCCACCACGATGTTTTACTGTCAACATCGTTAACTATCAATTTGGTGGACATCGGCCAACCCTAATAGCTATTTGAAACGGTCTGAAAGCTAGCTCTGTGGGCTATCTCTTAGCTATCTGGTTGTACAAACAGCTGCCCGATTGCCTATAGGTTGTAAGTTTATTATTGTATTATGTAATGCGTGTCTGTTTACAGTAAAAGCCATGGTGCTGCGCTCAGCCTAAAGGTTATGTCATTTCTAGCAGTTGACTAACGCAGCCTGCACAGTGCAAGCTGTCAGTTGGCCATGCCTTGGCTCCATAATAACTCTGTAATGTATTGTTCTGTTTGGGTTGTAAATATGTCTATGACATGTAAGTACTACGGTGAAGTTAAAAATAGTGGCTGTCTGAGGTTAAGATGGCTTAATGGTAACGCGTAACTCGTCAAATTGCCATGCATGGCTTTGCTGTTGGAGGGAAGGACTACCAGCCCACACTCACACACCCCCTAAACATTCACAATCATAGAGTCCTTTATAGAGAAAACCACAATCAGAGTCAGGTCCTTTGGAATTTGTTTGTGAATTATTAGGACCAGCCAAGAGAAATTAATAAATATTATAACCTAAGAGGACATTTTTCCCCAATTCCCCATAATTTTCACTAGACCTTTCTCCAGGCGGTGTCTGCCACAGCGATAAATAAGACTCAGAGCTGCATGACTGGAGTATAAATTGGGGTAGGGGAAAAACAATGTACCATTTCAGAACTGTTTTTATAATTTAAGACTTCTACTCTTCCTTTCTGTGCTAATTTAATGGATTACTAGGCAGATCTGTATATCTGAAAAATAAAAGCAAAATTCATTGAAAATATGTTTTTTGATTTAAACTGAACTCTTGATTTTGGTCGGTAATTAGAGCTTATTTATGTACCTCAAGCTCCACTTTTATGAAATATGTCAATAAACTTCTGAACAAAGATTGCAGGTGGAGTTAGGAGCTCAAAACAAAACAATCATAATTGTCCACAACACTATGCATTAAAGTTCAGAACTAATAGGCAACTCAAAAAAAGTTATTTTCACTTTTACTGAGGTAGTAAAAATAATTATTGGAGAACTAGTATTGGTGTTTTCATATATGGGGGGGGGGGGGTTCTATAATTATAAAAACTGAAATCATTGTCAACAATAAATTGATCTCTGAATATTATTGACTTGTTAGTATTTATTGAGAGATTACTATTTCGGTTTCTCTGCAGTTACTGTACTCAACTCAAGTATACAAACCTTTTGAAACAATCTAATGACTAAATCTGTGAAATTAATTTCCAGTAACTCATCAGCTGCAAGGGACTTTGTCCAAAATAAATATGTCACACCCTTTTCAACAATAGCTAAGTAAACAATAACAGGTATTTTAATACATTTTAATAAAGTTTAATAAAGTGTTCCTTTTATTGACCCAAAGATTTTTCTTTTAAGTTGACTTGGTCTCTTCACATCCACTCGATATCTTGACTCTCTGATGAGCTCCATTACAGGTGTAACAAGTGAGGTTTGGATTGGCCCCTTTGCTGCATGTGTCCTTACGTAACTCTACCCTCTTAAAACAAAGAGGTCACCTAATGCCTGCGTTTTTTTTATGCATACAGTGTGTTGCTGGTAGATGTACCTTGAATCAGAGATGGAAGTATAGTTGGAGATACTATCAGTAGAGAAAAATGTCAAAGACCGGAATGTTTTATTGAAGGATGAACATCTGAAGGTAAGCTGGAGCAGAGCTCGTAAACAGTGGCATATTTAAGTAAATAGGACCAGATAAAGCCTCTTTATGCTAGCATGTAAATACCACCTGAAAGAGCTTCATATTGTGAATTTACACTACACTTTGGTTTTAAATCCATATTATTAAAAACATTGTAGATATGCTTATATTAAGTGCGACAAAAAAATATATATTTATGAAATATATTGTGAAGTAATCAGTGCACATGACGTAATTTAGGGAAAATTTTACAAAAAGTAAGAAAAAAATCGTTTATTAAGTCCTCTACGCTAGAAATCAATGATGGCGCTCCGACGTTTGGAACTATTGAGGGCTCCATGAACAACGTGACCGCATGTCGACTAGTTCAAAGTGTGTCGTAACTCTCCACTCAATGGCGCTGGACACGTTGAAACGTGACATCACGCACCTAATCTCCCGCCCCCAGCTTCTGGCTGGAGGGCATGAAGACAGATAATCCCTGCTGACTACTGTTGTTGTTGTTAGCTGACAGTTGTCAAAAGATTGTGCTACATGGCAGTAAAGGAAAAATCTATCAGCATGGTTAACATGTGCAGTGCTGTAGGCTGCACAATAAAAAAAAAGGTCAGTAATAATATTTAATAGGTTTCCAGCTGACAAAATAGACCGATGTCTATGGTTGGATCCACCCAAATTCTGGGATTCAGTCTCATGACAGAATCTGCTTACTTTCCGCCACTGGAGATATGTTGATGTTAATATATATGTATGCCTTCATTGCTTCTGCTGTGTAAAGTTGCGTCTTTATGATCAAATAATTGTAGATATCTGTAAACTGAACTGGCGGCAGTCATAGTTGAGGACTTTCATCCCGTAGTTTGATAGCTATTAGGGTTGTGCCGATGAACGATGTCATTGTCCATCGTGATGGTTGACCAACATCACGATGGAAAGCTACCATCGTTATGCCACGCCCCCCCACCCTGTCAGACACGCACTAATTATTTAGTCTCTTCTATAGGTTTCTACTAAAACCTTTGCATGGTACCGCTCTGTAAACATTGAGAATATAACTAAAACTAGTGGTGTAGCTACAGTGGACAAAGATCATTTATTTATTTATTTTTTGCGTTGTTTGAGTGTGTAGATTGGGTGTGTTTTGTTTGCATTTGTTTCCCTCTGTGAAGCTCCCAAAAAAAAAGAAAAAAAAGAAAAAAGAATTGATCTGGATGATTCAAGACAAGTAGCGCAGCAATCAGCTGCTTTGTTACAGCTGCGCAAAACTTGTTAAGCTGAACATAAAAAGAGCTGAGGCAGGACGGCAAAGACTGAACCCAATGGCCGAACACCACAAGCGATTACCGCGCACTAGAGCTGAAGATCTTTACCCGAACCTGTCCGCCTCTTTAGCACGATAATTTATATTAAAGCGCTGCATTATTCCCAATCTACCTGTCAAGATGTTACCGGCACATAGCATCTCATGATGGTAAAGAACCTTTCTTCTCAGATAAACTCACAGAAAATGCTGAAGAATAAATGCACTATTCTAGCGGAAAATGTGGGGTTTAATCGGTTCGCGCTATAATAAGCTGCCAATCCAAATATACTCTTGAACTCTCTCTGGTTCAGGTCGGTTTGGGGCCAACTTCTAAGGCCCAATTACAGCTCTAACAAGTCTCTGGCGGCAGACAGTCAGAGCGAGGCAGATAATTACCATTTCACCTGTTTTGAGAAACGAGCAAAGATGGCAAAACGTTGCACTATGCACACTATCAGTCAAGGATGCGCGGAGATCGGTGCCTGCCCTTTGTTTTCCAGCTGCTTTTGGCTGAAATGGGGAATGACAGCTTAAAAGGAGATCAGCTGTTCACCTGTCAGCTGATGTGGTGTTGTATGCTTGACTGGAAGAATTTATATTAAGACTTTTACCTGGAGGGAGAACAACCTGGTGTGAGTTTATTAAGTATAACTTAGTCATCTTTTTTACAAGGTAAAGGAATTATGTCCGTTTTTCAGTTTAAAGCTCTGAAAAGGCCCGGCATGATGCCGAAATCCATGCGCACATACTGTAAAAGTGTGAGTATGGATTTCAAATCCATACTCCCAGCAACTCACAAACTGCTTGTGTAAGTGTAGCAAAGTAACTAAAGTACAGTTAAAAAAATTACGTTTTTTTTTTTTTTTTGCTGTGTTTAAAGTACCTTTTAGGCTGGTGTGAAGAGATAAATAGAAAAAAAAAAGTAACCAAACAACCCCCCCCAACGATGTCACCGTCCACCACGATGTTTTACTGTCAACATCGTTAACTATCAATTTGGTGGACATCGGCCAACCCTAATAGCTATTTGAAACGGTCTGAAAGCTAGCTCTGTGGGCTATCTCTTAGCTATCTGGTTGTACAAACAGCTGCCCGATTGCCTATAGGTTGTAAGTTTATTATTGTATTATGTAATGCGTGTCTGTTTACAGTAAAAGCCATGGTGCTGCGCTCAGCCTAAAGGTTATGTCATTTCTAGCAGTTGACTAACGCAGCCTGCACAGTGCAAGCTGTCAGTTGGCCATGCCTTGGCTCCATAATAACTCTGTAATGTATTGTTCTGTTTGGGTTGTAAATATGTCTATGACATGTAAGTACTACGGTGAAGTTAAAAATAGTGGCTGTTGTCATGAGAGTTACGATTCAGGTGAACTGATTGTGAGTAACTTCACTCGTAGTATGCTTAGATAGTCTAAAGCCGCGAATATTAACAGATCTAAACATCGGAATACTCAACAGAATCCATGCGTGCTCTAACACTCCTCCTGACACCAGCGCATTCGTGAACCAGATGATAGTCCCAGGTACACCGAATAAAATCCATACTATCTTGATGATTGATCGGTATAAAATGTGTACGAAGAGTCAAGCACTGGGAGTTGTCCTAGTGATTGTATTCCTTCCTTGCTTCTGCTGTATAAAGTCAAGGCTTGTTGATCAAATAATTGTAGACACCATACTGAACTGGCGGTGTTTTTTTCTGAGGACTTTCATCCCGTATCATGTTAGCTCTTTGAAGCAGTCCTGGAAGCTTTGCTCTACACACTTTGCGTTGTGTCTGTTTCGATCATCTACACAAAGATTGTTTAAGTTTTATTTTTTAGTCTAATTCTTCAAACTGTCACGGAAATTTATTTGCCCTCCAGTGTTTTTTGCATGTGCAAAATTAACCGGATGAAAACAATAACATTCAATGTGTCCATAAATTATAGCCTGTTTTTTTTTTTTGTTTTTTTTTTTGTAACAGAATTGATTTGACATTGTATGCATTCAGAGACAATATTCTATTATTTTTCTAAAAATGTACTTATTTGGGCTGTTGTTTTGCCCTTTTCATCATCTAATGGTAATAACCTTCTGAACTCTGACGTCAACAAGGAACATTTACTTTAACACAACTGCTGCTTTCTGGCTTCCTTTCTCTTATTTGGACCTATCCCTTAAAAGCAGGGGAATCTTGTGTATAAAGTCCCAGGAGATCAGCAAGTTCTTATTTTTTTATTATTTTTTTTTTCTAGCAGTTTGCCACTCAGAATTGGTGTCTGAGTACCAAGTACAAGCCCAACAGATTTACTTTCCCATGCAGAGTATTACAGCTTTGCTGTAACACTCCACTTGATGTATATGTATTAAAAAATCTTTATCAGCGATTACTGAGGGTTCAATTTCCTGAAGTCATGGACACGAAACCGAGAAAAGAAGGAAGAAAGGAAGAAGGTGAAGAAAAGAAACCACACCAGCAGAGGCGCGAACTGACGACACAAGACAGGGAGGCAAACAAAGAACACAAGAAAACATCCCAGTCCTCCGCCTCTGCCGGATGGCAGAGAAGCGGTAAAACAAAACAAACAAAAACAACGAACTGAACAGAACCACACCAATAGTTCAGATCCAGTAATAAAAATTAAGAATTACACATTCACTACACACAAGCATGGATTAATAAACACAATACTAATGTTTCTGTTAAGCTCCTGGTAAAAGCTAACTAATGACAATAACCTCAGCTCAAGATATGTCCGTCCACACCAATGTCCCCACACCTATGTGTGTGTGCGAGCATGCAGGTCTGAATAAGGTTTCCCCATGCAAGTGATTGATAGCTGGTGTAAGGAACCGTCAATCCGTCCTACAGGAATCGACACAGACATGAAGGAGGCAGGAGACGCATGCATCCAGAGTCCCACAGAGCGCAGGAGCCGCAGGCGGACCAGCGCAGGGCCGATCACCCACCAAGAGAGGAACAGATGGAAGCCCCAGGGGAACACCAAGCAGCCGCAATGCTGGGGCCCGAGAGATCGCAGGGACGAGCCCACGGGCTCCGCCGGAAACCGCCTACGCCAGGGCGGGCCCGGATCAGGCCACGGGGATCAGGGGCACCCCGCACCTCCAGCAGGGCCCCGAGAAGGGTCCCCCGCCGCCGGACAGGAGGCGCCTGCAGCCGATCGACGGACAATACACGCCGCCGCCGGACCAATACCCACCGCCAACAACCCGGCCCCCCCCACACACCCACATGCCAGGGAGCCACAGTAAAAGCCACAGCGGATGTACGCCCTCCCCAGGCCGCGCCCAGCCAGCACCTGGACATCCAGATCTACCAGCTCCCGGGTCCAGATCCCGCCCCATGCAGAGCGCCAAGATCTGGGGCCCAGCCAATACCGGACAGCCCCCCCAGATGAACCGACCAGGCAGTAGAACTCAGGGAACTGGCAGGGGCTTGGGCGCCGGGCACGGTCCCCACCGATCCACCGGACGGCACCAGACGATCAGTCCAGATCAGCAATTTCTAAAGTACTCAGACCAACCCATCTCACGGCAAACAGCATACTGTAATCAAACGCACTTAATTCCTCTTTTTTCTCAATTTAAGTGCTTGATTTGAACGTAGAAAAGCTTTCTTCACCATTTCTTTTGGATGTCTGAAAAACTGTCTCACAGAGAATTCTCAGCCCTTGATGCCACCACTTATGTCCAATAGAGACGAGAAAAGCAACTAAGATAATTTACATACTCATTTCATGTGTACTAAAGGAAATCCAAATTGGATCATTTATTAGTCAGTACTCAACAGCACACTAGTTTATCACTCTAAAAGTGCCCTTGGTTAAATTTCAGTCTTGCCTCTATGTGAAACTGGAAAATCCAAATATATCTTTGTGGATTTCCTTGGGCTACCCTAGCCTCCTCCCACACAAAACCCCACGAATGATTTATGTAAAAATACTTTCTCAATTGCCTCCGTTTCATGCACCAAGTTAGATTTTATCCTCTGGCATTGCAGAATCATTGCTTCTAAAAATAAATGTTAGACTTTTGTGACCCCCATGGCTGTATTCATCTTCTGCACTTGACCTACTCCAAGTTAACTTCATCCATCAGGTAGAAATCATCAGTATTTTTTTTCTCAGTTCCCTTTGTAAAAAGCCCTCACACATGGAGGGCAGTAACTGTGACAAACTGTAGCTCTTCTATAGTTTGAAAAGCATTTCACACAGCTGTGGCCATTGATGAGCCATTGTGATAACCTTGAGAGCATGGCTAAACAGAGATTCTATCAAATGAGTATGAGGGATGACTCAGTGGCAGACACCTGTGATTGATGCGTTGTGATAAAAGACCTAACTCTGTACCTGACATTGATCTGTGCTCGGGTTCCTGCTCTCCACGTCTGCTGAAGTCTATTGAGTTGGATAAACTAAAGAGATGTCAAATGAGTCGTCACCATGTTTACTAAACGCAGCCTCTAAGTGTTCCCAACATACCATTTTCCTGTTTAATACAAGAGGCACATAAAGTTTTAGAGCCGAAGTGAGATGTGGACTGGAGGGAGACATAAAAGTGAAAAGGATGGGATAAAAATTGAGACACGAAAGGTTGCTTGATAGAGTCCTCCCAAGACAAATCAATTGCAACCTGTCTGCCTTTGTTTAGCGGACGTTTCCCTGTGGAAAGATCCACAACAAAGTCTGGTCTTCAAAATAAACTCTGGGACTCAAGATCAAATCAGTATGTCAAACCATTATATAGACTTTAGATTCAATTTCAAGCACACTCACCCTTGGAGAGGGAAATTCAAACTTTTCATGGGTTCACACCAAACTCATGAGTGATGTATTTGACAAAACTGATCATAAAATGCTGATTGAAAGAGGGGAAAAGGGAGCTGGTTTGTCTGGTTTTGTGCTATACGGGCTCAGATCTAACTTGATAGACCAAGACTACATTGGATCTTAAAGACACTGAATGGTTTTAAACCTAAGTATACTTTCAAAGTGATCTGGTGAGGTACTTCACAGCAGTGAGGCAGATTTCAACTTCAGCATCATTATCAACTAACCATTAGTAATTTCTCCAAAGACTTACCACAAGTTAATGTCTTATCAGTCACTCTTTCGCTGTTTTATTCAACCAAGTAGTCACAATGCTACCAAAACCCACTGTTGTGAAAGTCAACATAACAGTACGACTCAGAAACATTCTAATTGCCAAATAAAGGTTGTGCCACAACCATGGTGATCACAGACCTCAAGCTATAAGGCTGGCAGTCCAACAATGTATTTAAGAGGACAAGAACTTTGTGTGAAATCATCACCCATATATAAACCAGGTCTACACTACGCTCACACAACACTTTGCCAATCGATCAGGGGAACTGTAATCGGTTGATGAAATAAGTCCCAGAGACTTATTCAAAACTCTGTAGAACGAACTGTTGTGCATTAGAGATTCCCCTAAGAGAGTGTCCCTCTCTGATGACCTGCCAGCTATGGGAGCCAATGACAAGCGGCTACTGTACGAGTCGAGATGCGCACTTAAAGTCGCTGAAACATGATAAGCTGAGCCAAAGCTGCCGCAAAAAAGGTCGGTCCTTGGGATAAGATTTGAGATGAATGCTGTTTAGCTGAACCACGTGAAGAGAATACCCAACATCTGAGCAAACGGTCAACTATCTGCAGCCCCAACACTCACACACCCAAAAGGCCTCGCTATAACCACAGCAAGCACCCCATCCTGCTGCTAGCCATAGCAGCTATCCATAGCTGTTTTCCTTTGTGGTTCAAGTTTCCCTCGTCACCACCTGTCCATGGATGTCTAAAGAATGTTCACAATACGTTCTGAATTAGTTTAGGACAGGGGTCAGCAACCTTCACTATTCAAAGAATCATTTTCCACTCAATCCAGCTAAATAAAACTCATTTAGAGCCACAAATGTTACATGAACTTGAGAGAAACTTAACATAATTTTTGGTAAGTATATACTAGAGTAAAGTTTTATTTCTGTTATTAGGGTTTAAAAGAAAGAAAAGCATAACATCTTTAGCAAAAATTGAATGGATTCATTTTCTTAAAGTTTTTTGGCAAATTTTGTAAAAAAAAAAATGCCCACAGCAGCAAACCCAATGACCAGAAAAATAGAAAATCGTTACTCTTATTCTCACTTTTAGTCTCATTCTAACATGGAGATTCAAAGCAATAACTCAGTGAAAAACAAAAAAAAATATTTGGTTTATAATTATTTTTAGCTGAAGTTCATGAGAGCCCTTGTGGAAAGTCTAAAAAGTCACTTGCGGCTCTGGAGCCATAAACTGCAGACACCTGGTTTAGGATAATCAATTTAAGGATTGTTAAGGATTGTCTATTTCACTGAAGAGTTTTTTTCTACATGTGTAGGAGTTCATTCTTCAACTGCATGGGTATAAAAAGCATCTTCAAAGCTGAAACATCTCCGGTTACGTGTGGATGACAGGCCAAACCGTAGAAAAAAAATCTCCATTTTGTGAGATACCCAGCTACGTGTGGACAGGGCCTTAGCTTCACTTCCAAAACGCGTCAATACAAGCCTTGCTCTGTATGCATACCGATTCATACTGTACTGTGACATCACAGTGGCGTTATTGGTTGTTGTTTCTAAAGCTTTGCATCTGTGTCCATTTTATTGTTTTAATATTTGTTATTGTACTCTCTTTTACTTAGTAGTTTGTTTGTTACAAGCTTGGTGAGTTTGATTAAATTGTTTGACTTAATTCTTTATGTTAACAAACTCTTGTATTTTGGAAAGTCATTTATATGTGTAGTAACTAAGTAATAACTAAGTAATTAATTCCTTCATCCAATTATTGAATTATCTCCGCCTTATCAGGCTAGTAATCATGAAAAGAACTGAGACCAAACTATTTGGCTATTAATTATATTCTCTGAATCCCTGTATGGTGACCAAAAACTTGGTAATCTTGGTAATCATTTCCAGAAGCAATTATTCATACATATTTATGGTCAAAACCTACAGTACATATTGCAGCACAACAAAGGATAAAGCACTGATACTTTTTCTTTAATATTTTACACTTGTAGGTGGCAAAATACTTTGAAGTTGTGCCATTAAAAAAATACTCTAGCATTTCAGGAACGCTCATCCTGTGTCAAAGTCTTTCAAAATAAATTCAGAGGTTAGTTATTTTCTTTTTAACCCTTTGCGAATCTGCAAATATGTAGACATAATTGGTAATGTAAATGATGTTGGATATATATAGTATTCATCTTACACAGCTAAAAATACGTAATTAACGGAAAATCGTTGCCTATAAGAACTGAATTATGAGATTAAAACTAAATCCACAGTTTATTTTACCGTGATTATAACTCAACATTTGTGCTCCTGAATGGAAATTGCCTTTCTCAGTCAAATTACCTTTCACAGTTTAATTAATTATAGAACTGAAAAATTCACACAGCCCATTAATTTCTCCTGGGTTTTAGTAAATCAATGTAAAAAATCAATTATATATATTTCAGGGGCTTTTTGTAAATCTTGTACTAAGGTAATATTCGGCTTTCACAATGGAGGGGAAAAAAAATGCTGTGGAAAGTTATGATCTTTCACAGCTGAAATTTGCAGCCACCCACACACTCCCTGAGCTTTCTGCAGAACATTTGAAGCCAGGCATTTCACAGATAAAATAATATAAATGAGTTGAAAAGCTCGACTGAGCACAGCTCAATGGACAAACATTCATAGATCAGAATTTTCCCCAAATCACCAATCATCTTGGTGACAAGCTTTAATGGTCTCCAGCCATCTACTTAATCTTCAGACATTAAATATTCATGCAGGCACAAACAAGAAACACGAAATGTGAGCTGTTGAAAAATGTGCAACCAACTCCGACATGAAATATGAGAAATCTTAAAGTTTGATAAGCATGAGTTATTAAAGTCAGCATGACAAACAGTGATCAAGGAATCAATGATGAACATGAACCGACACAGAGGGGCAAATACCCTGCTGGGTCCATTCATCTTTCATTTTCCAACAGCAAACAGTCATCTGTTCTTTGGACACATTGATCTGAGTAAAATGCCACAAACCTCATGCAGACAAATTTATTGTTCATAAACTTAACAATGCTACATTCTATTAAGCCTGGGGTAAGAGATTTATCGTGCTGCTGTCTGGATTTTACATTGTAAGAGTCAAAGGAAATAAAACAAGTCAATAAAAAGGTGTGAGTCTAGAGGGCTACTCTCATATTTTAATGTGCAAGTAAGGGCAAATTGAGAATGTATATAAGTAGGGGGGTGCAACCTTGGGTGCCTCATGATTCGATAACGATCCATTTATAAAACCATTCTTTTTATTGCATCTATTTTTTCCATTTAGGGTATTTTTCTTCAGTCCTTCCATGCATCATTTGTACCTTTCAATCCATTCTGTTTCCTTTAGTTGATGTATCAATACCAATCTAGTCTAGTGTTTTTGTGAAACAACAAATAAAACCAAGGCATTTCCAACATATGCTTCATAATCACATCAGGTCAGATTTTTTCATAAAAGCTAAAGAAATAGTGTTTTGGCAAAAGATGTATAATATGAAGTGACCATACTGTGATTTCCATAAAAGAAAACACTGATATAAATATAGTATCCGTGCTAATTTTAGTTAGAAAAGATAAATAAATACATTTCAAATTAGCTTCTAAAAGTGAACCATTAAAGAAATCCCTTAAAAATCTCTGAAAAAGGTAACAGTAATGTTTACTATTCTTTATTAGAAATTAACCTGTAATGATAATATCTCACCTTTACGTCCTACAGGACAAAAATTACACAAAAAATACAATTTGATTCTGAGACAATAAGCCTTATTTTTGCCATCAATGTAATACATGAACTCTAACTGCACAGTGTTTCATAGTTTTTTGTGTGAGTGTGACCAGTGGGATCATTGACAGCTGTCATACACAGAAAATAATCTTCCAGGTATGAGCTTGGTGCACTCCGCTTCACGTTAGTCAAAAGTTAAGTCAACTACAAGTTCACTGTTTAGATCAGGCGTCTGCAACTCCAGTCCTTGAGGTCCGGTGTCCTGGGCCGTCATTTATCAACTGTACTTACACATGGATCTGTGCATATTTCGTGTGTAGGAACAATTTTACGCATCGTGTGGTATTTATCAATATATGTACTTGTGCCCAGAAATTTTGCTAAATATAAGTACAGTTCTGATTGTTTGTACACACAGCATCTACTGCTAGAATGGAGCAATGGCAACAGCGAAACAGTTTTACTTTTACAGAATATTTCTCTCAGCATTCCTCCACCAAGGAGCTCAAGTTGGCATATGTCTGTTAGCAATATAATTCAAAGTTATGCATGTATTAGCAATAAACGTTCAGGAAATGTTTGAAATTTGCCAAGAACTACATAATTTAATGTTGGGGGTGACCATGCATGAAGATCCTGTTACTCGCAATCTGCACTCTGTTCGCAGACCCCGCTCCTGTTTATTGGTTAATGGAATGCTGTTACACCTTTGATTAAATGGTTTGCAAACTGCACTGTGACTTATACGTCTTATCAGTGAAGCAGATTGTCCTTTTTTTCCTTGCGTACTGATGGCAGCACAAGCGGTGTCTCCAATCACGCACAGCCACACAAGTGTCAAATATGATGATCGGAGCACCCTTTGTATTAGATCTGGTCCAGCTGTGTGCGGAGAGAAGGTTAATTGTATTCAGTTTGATATCGAACCTCGTTTTTGTTTGGTTTGCCCTGAGCTGATAGAACCCAACAGCAATGTTCAGTATTAACTTATTTAATTTATTTTAAAAAGTTAAGGATTTCCACAGAATAATAATCATTTTTTTATTATTGTTATTATTAGTAATAGTAGTAGTAGTATTAGTATTATTATTAACTTCTGTGTAAATCATTAACTTTTTAAACGTATTTTATTATTATTATTATTATTATTATTATTATTACTACATTTTAAAAGCGCCATCAACAAAGCGCTGAACATCAGTACATAACATTTAAACAATAAAATCAACAGTCTAAACAATTTAAAAAAATAAATTTAAAACAGCAACAACAGGATGGCAATTTACACATTAAAATAAATAAAGTTTCAAAAATAATAAGAACAAGAAATAAACAAAGTTCAAGACGCAAAAGATTGCATTAACAAGTTAGTCTTTAGTTCGGTTTTGAGCACTTCAGCAGAACCAGCCTGCCTAATGTATATTGGTAGTTTGTTCCAGAGAAATGGAGCACGAAAGAAAAACACACGCTCGCTCCCTAGGCAATTTTTGCCTGACTTTTGGAACTACTAAGAATCCAGAACCTTGAGACTGCAAAAGACGAGGTGGATGATATAAATATAATCATATAATATCAACAAATTAAATCATTCGCCACATTATTTATGTCTGCTCTGCAGCGGAAATATAACGGCTGTGTGCTGGGGGCAAAAACTATCGGTGGTAAAATTAATTTGTATCAACTGACAATTTTTTTTTTGTATGTTCATCATGAATACTTTTTTATTGCCCCACTTATGTTTCACCTCAACCTATGTGTCACTGAAATTCCTTTTTTTGGCCATTATTTTAAGGAAGAACGCAAGGACTTAATGCATGATGTGGTGCTACCAAATAATTGAGGGAGTTTCTGTATGCAAATGACTGTGAAGGGTTACGAGGACCTGCGTATGCACAAGTGGGATTTATCAACACATGATTGCAGAGGAGCTTGCGTACGAGTGGCCACTGCACATTTCATAAATCAGACTTTTGACTGTTTGTACGAACATTCTATATTTCATTCGTAGGACAGAATATAGGACAGTTTCTACCATGACTGATAAATAAGGGCCTTGGAACTTTTTGAAGTAAGCCAGGTCCAATAAGTCTGAATCAAATTGCTTATTCGCCTCCTCAGTATGCAGTCAAGTTCTCCAGAGTCCTGCTAATTACCTGATTATTTGACTCAGGTGTTTTGAAGCAGAGACAAACCTAAACGCTGCAGGACACCGGACCCCAAGGACAGGAGTTGCAGACTCCTGCTTTAGATTCTCAGCCACCAGATGAGCTGTGGCAGGACAGGGCAGCTGTAACGGTGATGTGCTTGTAGACCTGCTTAGTGAAGTAGGATGCTAATTGGAGACTATGAAAATGGTTCAGTTTAAAATCCGTTTTGATGCACACTGCTACCTTAAAAAGCTATTTTCAGGGGTGTCATGCAGGGCTGAGCGATATGGCATAAAATTTGTAATATATATTGTGGTATATTCTTTTTTTAAAAATTTATTTTAGTATTGATTTGATTAAAATAATGATTTAAATATTTTGGTCCTTTTAAGAATAAATGCAAAAAGGTCCTGGGAAGTGACTGTTTGTCTGCTTAAGCTTATGAAGCTGGATAATATCTGCATCAGAGCCAGGGAATTAAAACAGCTCAATAACCTGACGATGCACAGAAGGATTGTTCATAAAATGTAAAAAAATTATGGACAAACCTGAGCATCCGCTTGAAGGGAGTATGCTACAACAACAGATTTTTTTTTCATTTGGAGGCTTCTTCAGTTTTGCTGAAACACAGGCCGCTACAGGAAATCCTTTCTTTCAACAGCCATAATGATCTACAACAACTCCTGAAGAGTGGATTAGTTATGAGCTTAAACAACATTTAATTTCCTCTGGGATCAATAAAGTACATTTGAATTGAATTGGTTCCAATAAAAAAATAATAATAAAAGCTTGTGAGAAGCATTTAGAAAGTAGGCAAACATTAACAGAATTCAGATGAGCAAACTCACGTAAACACTGTATTAAATAAGGAATCATAAGGGATATAAACATCTAATCTGCCTTTCGTCCTCTGCCCTCTGTGCCTTTTTCTTTTTATTCTACTGCTGGAAAGTGTTTTTCTCCTGACTCTCATTATTCCATAACTCCGTGACCTTTCCATTATCCTTTCTCTCATTTTTTGCTCATTAATTTAAGACACATCTTTCGTCTGAACACTGGAGCTAGTCCCAGGCAGTAATCAGCTGCTGAGGTGTGAGCTAAATACACACACATTACAGTTAAACAATTGTATAGTGATAGATTGCTATTCACACTTAAGGTAATGACACCCAGTTACGCCAATCGGAGGTCACTCAAATTATTGTTCCTTCGGTGTGTAAGTTTGCTAAAAAGATGTCGGACTCTAATCTTTTCTGGTCCCCTGCCCGATCGGACCAGTGACGACATGTTTAACCGCATGCTGTCATTGCATCGATGGTTGTCTGAGTGGTATCCAGCAAACAACGTGGGCTACATTGATAACCAGGAAAACCTGGTCTGATCCGGAGAGACGATATCCATCCTACTTTGGACGGAGCAGCTCTTCTTTCTAGGAATATGGACAGATTTATTAGTCCTTCATAACACTGACAAACCAGGGTCCAGACCAGGAAGCAGAGTTGTAGTTTAACCCACCCGTCTGCAGCTTCTGTACTGTTACAGTTTCTTTCCCAGGTCCAAAATCAAATAGACTAAAAGTTAACCTGACAAAAGCAAACTATGAAAATCTCATTAAAATAAATACGACTCGGACCAAACAAGGAAAAAGGGCAATAAGATGTGGTTTACTAAACATACGATCCCTCGCCTCAAAGACTTTTTTAGTAAATGAATTGATATGTGATAATAAAATTTATCTATTTTATTTCTAAATTGATTTTCGGAAATCTGGTTGCAGCAGGAGCATTTTGAAATTATAAATGAGTCAACTCCTTCCAATTATCAAAATGTTCACATTCCTAGAAGTACTGGGCGAGGAGGAGTTGCAACCATCTTTCATTCAGATTTGCAAATTCGCCCTAGACCAATTAATAACTACAGCTCTTTTGAACATCTAATCCTTAGTTTTCCTCATCCAAGATGTAAAACATTTAAACCACTTATTTTGTGGTTTTGTATCGTCCACCAGGCCCTTACTCTCAATTCTTGGACCAGATCTCATATTTTTTATCTGATTTAGTTTTAAACACTGATCATGTAATTATAATAGGGGATTTCAATATCCAGATGGACACTGAAAGTGATAGCCTAACTGCATCCATTAACATTATCTTAGACTCAATTGGGACCCACACACTCTGGTCAACACACTTTAGACATTGTACTGACATACAGCATTGAGTGTGATGAACTAATAGTCCTCCCACATAACCCAGTCCTATCTGACCATTTTCTGATAATATTTGAATTTACTTTACCCAACGTTCCAAAATCTGAAAGAAAATTTCATTATAGTAAAACTTTATCAGACAGTCCTGTAACAAGTTTTAAAGAATCTGTTCGATTCTTGCTTCCCTATCCGTCTCAGAATACCACAGTGGATGACAGTAATTCCAACACTAACCCTACAGAAATTGATGGTCTGGTTCAAAGTATAACTTCCTCACTGCGTCTGGCACTAGACAGTGTAGCCCCCTTAAAAAATAAGGTAATCAGCCATAAGAGGTTGGCTCCCTGGTTTAGTGCATCGTTACGTACTTTAGAGCAAAATACTAGGAAACTGGAGAGAAAATTGCACTCTATACACTTAAATGATTAATTTCCAACTTGGAAAAATAGTCTACTACTTTATAAAAAACGCCCTTCGACAAGATAAAACAGCATATTTCTTGTCATCAATAGAGGTAAATAAATCCTAGTTGTTGTTTTTTTTAGTACAGTTGCCAAACTGTATTCCCCCTTCTTTCAGTAGTGATGACTTTATGCGATTGTTCATAAATAAAATAAATTCTATTAAAAATATATCATTGGAATTCTCCCAAACATGATTAACTCTATTGAAATGTAAATGAGGCAGTATCAGAGAGAACTGTAGAACCATGTCTATATATGTACCGTTTTGATCCTGTCGAACTTTCGGAATTATGACAAATATTAGCTTCATCTAAACCCTCAACTTGTATGTTAGACCCAATACCAACCAAATTATTTAAGGTAGTGTTCCCTCTGGTTAATGGCCCTATTCTAGACATGATGAATGTATCTTTAATAAATGGATATGTGCCTCAGGAATTTATGGTTGCTATAAATAAACCTTTACTTAAGAAACCCTCCCTAGATCAAGATGACTTAGCTAACTACATACCTATATCTAATCTTCCTTTCTTATCCATAATTCTTGAGAAAATAGTTGCTAATCAAGTATGTGAGCATCTAAACAGCAACAGCCTGTTTGAAGAACGTCAGTCAGGTTTTAGAGCTCATCATAGCACGGAAACAGCACTAGTGAAAGTTACTAATGATATTTTAATGGCCTCAAATAATAGATTTGTGACTGTTCTGGTCTTGTTAGATCTCAGTGCTACTTTTGACACAGTCTATCTATGAACATTTTGTAGGGATCAAGGGAACAGCACTAGGCTGGTTTAAATCATATATGTCTGACAGATTCCAGTTTCTTCATGTCAATGATAAATCTTCTTCACACTTAAGGGTTACTTGTGGAGTACCACAGGGTTCTGTAGTTGGGCCGATTCTCTTTACTATATATATGTTTCCAGTTGGTAAAATAATTAGATAACATGGAATGAATTTCCACATTATGCTGATGACAAAATTATATTTATCCATAAAACCTGATGAAACTAATCAGTTAGGTAGGTTACAAGCATGTCTCGAAAACATAAAAACCTGGATGACTCTGAATTTTCTACTTTTAATTTCAGACAAGACAGAAGCTGTTGTCTTTGGACCAGAACCTTTAAAAAGGAAACTGCTAAATCAATCACTTCATCTGGATGGCATTAATTTTGCCTCTGATAATAATGTACAGAACCTCTGTGTAATTTTTTGACCAAGACATGACATTTAAATCCCATAAGAAAAAGGTTTCTAAGATTTATTGCTTTCACCTCCGGAATATTGCTAAAATTAGAAACATCCTGTCCAGGAGTGATGCAGAGAAACTAGTCCATGCAATTGTTACTTCAAGGCTGGACTACATTAATTCCTTATTATCAGGAAGTCCACAAAATGCAATTAAAACCCTTCAGTTGATCCAAAATGCTGCAGCAAGAGTTCTGATGAATATTAAAAAGAGAGATCACATTTCTCCTGTTTTGGCTTCTCTCCATAACAGAGTTTAAGATCCTCCTCCATACTTATAAAGCTCTTAATAATAAAGCTCCATTGTACATCTGATATCTGATTGTTCCATATGTTCCTAGCAGAGCACTTCGTTCTCAGAATGCAGGTCTACTGGTAGTTCCTAGGATTATTAAAGCAGAATGGGAGGCAGATATTTTAGTTATAAGGCTCCTCTCCTGTGGAACCACCTCTCAGTTTTATACTGTGAGGGAGATACTCTGTCTGTTTTTAAGACTAGGCTTAAAACCTTCCTTTTCTGTAAAGCTTATAGTTAGAGTTGCTTAGGTTATCCTGAGCTATTTTTCTAGTTATGCTGCTATAGGTTTAGGCTGTTGGAGGACAGATTGACCACTTTTCTTCTCTCTTCTACTTTTCTCTTCTACCACTCTCCAGATATATTTTTTCTGCTGTTATTTTGATTGCTAACCCAGTTTTCTCTCAGTATTTTTCTCCCCATAGAAGTTCCACATGGTCTGGTACCCTGCTCAACTACAATGCCCCCTGCTGGATGGGAACCATTGGTTCAAATGATGCTCAAAGTCACCGAGCATCCTCCATGCTGTCTCTTCTCTGTCTTCTCAGACCCCCAGACGATCGTGGCAGATGACCGCTTGTACTGAGCCAGGTTCTGCCGGAGGTTTCTTCCTGTTAAAGTGGAGTTTTTTCCTAAATTAAACATTGTATTGTAATAACTCTTCTTGTAAAATGCTTTGAGATGACATCTGTTGTTAAACGGCGCTATGTAGATAAACTGAAAAGAGAAAAAGAGAAAAAAATAGTTTTTCTTCTCAACTGTCGCTACATAATTGCTCAGTATGAGGGGATTGCTGAGGAATTGCTGTGGTTGGAGTCTGCATGATCCGGGCACAACCTCATGTCGATGACTCATTGCAATCTGCTGGGATTCCTTACATAGAAAACTTTTAACTGATTGGATTGTTTGTATAATTGTATTAAAATTACTTTTGTTTTAAAGTGCCTAGAGATGACATTTGTTGTGAATTGGCCATATGCAAATAAAAGTGAATTATAGTGTAGCTGCAATGCATGCCATTTTGGCAGATTGGAATGAAGCAGTGTTAGTTGAGGGATTAAAATGCATCAGCCAATAGGACCACATATGAATAAAACTGACCGGTCTGGCGACTGAGTTGGAATACAAACTATGTCTGCATACACAGTTTAATAAAACCGCAGAACATCTTAATGAAAGTCTTCATTGATTTTTAAAGCCACAGCTTCCTACTGTTTAATTTATTTAACTGGCTACCAAATGAGCCCCAACAGATACAATATTTAAAAAGGTGAATAGTTTCGATTAGAAAAATGAACTTGGCCTTCAAAAAGGATCTGCTGTATCTCACAAACCAGCAAAGGCAATAAAATCTTTACTTCACCAGAATAAACATACTTTGGGGTCGAAAAAGTTTTAGAGGGTGTTTTTGCCAGACTTCCTCCAATCCAGTTTTGGGAGTTACATTCTAACTGTTGGAGAGTTTGCTGGGCAGCGTATTTACTTGCATCAGCCGCAAAGGTTTTAATAACTCATAATTTCAAAACTGTTCCACTATACCATTTCTACAGTTTAAAATCTTATTATAAGACAAGCAAAAAAAAAATGGTGGAGTGACGAGAGTGTTATCTGGTTATATGGATTACAGAGTAGCACAGAAATGCCACATCCCTACTTCCTCAACCATAGGGCCGAATGGTGTCGCAGTTACCAACACTGTTGCTAGTAAGAAGGCATTGGGTTTGCATGTTCTCTCTGTGCTTGCTTGAGCTCTCTTTAGGAACTCCAACTCTTTATTACAGTCAAAAACATGATGGTTATTGTTAGTTGGTTAATCTAAATTGTCCTTGTTGTTAGCTCTGTGTGTTTCTGTCATATCCAAGATGTACCCTGCCTCTTGCCCAATATGCACCAGCACCTGCGCAAATATGGCCGTCATCCTTTAGTTTTACAAAAGCATTAGTGCTTTAAAACTACTGTTAGCACACCTATATGTGGCGTATTTCTTTAGCAGCTTGCAAAATATTGCAGTGTTTATTTAATCAAGTTGTTTTTAGCAAGCCCAATAAGAAATCTTTACCAAATACCTGTCAAGACAGCACAGGAATACCTCAACAACTGCTTCCATTCTTACTTCAAAATAAAAGCCTTAGATAGCTGATACAACAACTTCAAAATGTTTTGTGAGAAAGACTTGGTCTTTACAAGCAGAACTGTGGCACACTATTAGTGTTGCCGGAGAAGCCTTACAATTAAGCTTGTCATGCAAGACAAAAGATATATTCTTATTAAATGAATTACTGAATGTTTACGTCATTTTCAGTCAAAAACTATTTGGAGCTAGTGCTTTGAGGCTCTCATATTTCAAGCTTCACTTTAAGTATTGCTGCCCCTGGCATCAGGAACAAATGAAGTAGAAAGCTTGGACGTTGCAAAAGTGTATTTTTCTTAGGTTGATTTAGCATTCTGTGCCGTGGAAACTAGAAATAAAAATACTTAACAGGTGCACTTAAATACGTATTTGGAAACAAGCCTCATGATCACAATCAAACATGTACGATAATGTCTCAATTGACATATATATATATATATATATATATATATATATATATATATACACTCAACAAAAATATCAACGCAATACCTTTGTTTCTGCTCCCATTTTTCACGAGATGGTCTTAAAGATCTATAATTAATTCCAGATGCACAATATTACCATTTCTCTCAAACGTTGTGCACAAATCAGTCTAAATGTGTGATAGTGAGCACTTCTGCTTTGCTGAGATAATCCATCCCACCTCACAGGTGTGCCACATCAAGATGCTGATCTGACATCATAATTAGTGCACAGGTGTACCTTATACTGCCCACAATAAAAGGCCACCCTGGAATATGCAGTTTTGTCTCACAGCAAAATACCACAGATGCCACAAGCATTGAGGGAGCGTGCAATTGGCATGCTGACAGCACGAATGTCAACCAGATCTGTTGCTCGTGCATTGAATGTTCATTTCTCCACGATAAGCCGTCTCCAAAGGCATCTCAGAGAATATGTCAGTACATCCAACCGGCCTCACAACCGCAGACCACATGTAACCACACCAGCCCAGGACCTCCACATCCAGCAGGTTCACCTCCAAGATCATCTGAGACCAGCCACTCCGACAGCTGCTGAAGCAATTGGTTTGCATAACCAAACAATTTCTGCACAAACTGTCAGAAACCGTCTCAGGGAAGCTCAACTGCACTAACCGGAGCTAGCTTGCAATGTCCAGTGCTGAGTCAAAGCGTGAATGAATCGTTCCATCCCACCCAGCTCACAGCTCAGGAGCTGAACAAAATGAAACAACTCACCCCCTCCAGCTCACAGTTTTTTTTTTTTCTCCTTCTTTTTGGTTGGCGACTAACTTTATTTTTTTATTTATATTTTGGATTTTTATTTTGTTAATTCACTTTTCATTTTCTATTTGTCAGAAATTGTATTAATATTCTATTGAAAGGAAAATAAATGTTCCCTTTAGAAATCGCAATTTTTTTGCTCTTTTTTCTTCCAGCTCAGAGAAAACATGTTTGTTTTTTTTTAATTGGCTGTTTTTTTTCTTACGAGAATTTAATTAGAAACTACTAATGAAATATTAACTGGAATGAGTCAGTAAATGAGTCACTTGTGGTAGTGAATCATGATTCACGAGTCAGTAAAGTGATTTTCGAGTTTTGAACGATTCGTTCATGACTCGCAAATCACTGACCTGTACTCAGCTTGCATAAGCTGAAATACTACTTCATCTGCTACTACACTGTGTTTACTGAAGAACCTTCACATTTACCATCCTTCCTGTTTGGTTGGTACTTTAGTTGTACCTGAAAGATTCTGTTCTGATTGTACTGCTGCTCTCCACCTCTGCTGTGACCCGAGGAACTCTTGCTGCACTTGTGCTGCTGCCAGTTCTGATGCTGCTCCCTTCTCCATCTTTTTAAAAACAAATCCAAAACCCACTCATAATATCCCAGCTTTTCAGAATCAGTAATAGGCATTTTTTAATGCATTAGTTATGTTCATATAACAACAGATGTCCTTACTCTTAATGAGATTTTGCCTGGTTAAATTCAAGTTAAATAAAATAATATTATACAATGATTTCTATATTTGTTTTATGTATTTTCTTGTGTCTATCTAGTTGACCATATTCTAAAATGTGTAATAGTCTGTTAGAAGAAACTAGGGCTGGTAGTACCAACATTGGTTGGTCGTCACATTTATTACAGCCACTGGGATTTAATGTTGATATTAAACATTTTGCTTATTATTCATTTGACATAATTTATCTATGAACATGCAACATAGCGATAAGGATACATTTAGTGTTTTTTGGGGTTCTGAATAATTTTTCATGTTGGTGTTATTTCGGTATTAAATATTTGTCAGTCATCTTTAAAAACAAATTAGTTAAAAAAAATTATTTGAGGTAACATAGCCAAAACCATGCGTTAGCCAACTAACTTTTTCATCAACGAGTCACATGGGGCTGGTTGTCACATATGAATCTGCTTTTTGTGCTTTGAGATAAGTCTAATAGTTGTAATGATAGTTCAGAAAACGGACTGGGGAAATATTTCAAACACACAATAAATACATTCACATGCATTTTGAACATTAGGAACAAAGTTGGGTGATTTTTTTTCTGTGTTTACAATAAGAAAACATATTTTCTTACTCCAAAGCTTTACTTTTGGCAGTATATATTTCATATGATACATATTTAATACATTAGTTTGCTAAACTCATGGGCTTAACAGATTATTATTTATTCCTTAACCAAATCTAATTTTATAGTTTTAATAATAACTTACACAATTTAATAACATTTTTTATTTTGAAACAAAACCTAATTGAAATTAATTTAGAAAACAAACCCCAACAAGAGTCAGGTTGTCACAGTGGGTCAGAGTTTCTTTGACAATGAATAAACGTTTATCACAATAAATTGTAAAAAGAAAAAAAAGGAGAAAAGAAAAATGTGTGTTAAATTCAAGCCAAGATCCTAGACTTTTCATTTAATCTACAAATGTATCTTTGGAGGATGAGGTATTGACAGCAGAGCATAAAGTGAGAGAACCAGCAGCCCTTGTCTCCAATACAACTTAAGGCTATTGTTTTAATAAGTTAAGTTCCCTCAGTCCATCAGCAAAACCTCCTCATTAAGCCAGTGGTCCTGGTGTGTGAATCTGCTGTCACCAATACTGTTAAATGACTCACCTGTTCACTCAATGACAAACTTGTCAGTTAATTTTGAGCATTTTCCCTCGTCTACTGCTTTCTTCTTTTTCATCCTCTCCCTCTCTGTTCCTCCTATTGTCTTGAGCTCTCGCTCTTGTTCCGTTTTACATCTGCTCTAGACCGAAAGGTGCAGGAGGGGAAGAAGCGTGTCTACTGCACTTTGACAGAGCTTTGACAGACAGCCTCACAGAAATACAAAGGGGAGTGAATATAGGCGCACCAGGTGCGTCCTGTGCCGAATGAGCTGCGCCACAGAAGTTTAATCAAGAATCAAGCTCCACCTGACCATCGGTCCAATCACGGAGGGGGCCAGTACAGCAGGCAGGCCACGGGGAAAAGTCTCGCCTTTCCTTCATGATATCAGATTAGCATCATGTGAGGTGGGATGGATTATCTCAGCAAAGCAGAAGTGCTCACTATCACACATTTAGACTGATTTGTGAACAATGTTTGCGAGAAATTGTAATATTGTGTATCTGGAATGAATTTTAGATCTTTGAGTCCATCTCATGAAAAATGGGAGCCGAAACAAAGGTGTTGCGTTGATATTTTTGTTGAGTGTGTATATATATATATATATATATATATATATATATATATATATATAAATAACATAATGCCTGTTCAACCATTCCAACTTTCTAAACACATTACAGCAGAGCGACTTAAAAAAGGTTAAGAATACGATTGAAAGAAAATGTATTGTGTAAAATGCATTTTAATTTTTTTTAAATCTTTTTCCATAAAGAATGCAGCACAAGCATTCTCAAAATATAAAGATGACAATATTTTAAACAGAATAAAAGCTAAATGTTATGAAAACAGATTTCAAAATCGTCTGCTTCCTTGTTACTTACTTATAAATTTAATTTCATGCAAACAGATTTATTTTCCGTTAAACAAAAAAACAACACATTTTAAACTTACAATATCTATTGTAAAAACAAACAGTTAACATCAGTATTTATCTTCCTTGCGTACCTAGTAAAAAGTATGTAGGAACAGCTTGATGATATCATCAAAATGTGCAAACGCGGTCTTATACCTTTTCTATTGCCCATCACTAGTGCACACATTGCTTCACTTGCCACGGGGTGCAACCAAGTCGTGAACAAACCCATATTATGTGGTATAAAAGACATCAAGTTCACAGACTAACAATAAAAACATACAAAAATACCTGCCTTGGTGACACAACATAACAATCCAATAAGTTATTCAAAAACAATATATATCACATTGATCAGTATAAAATCTTTCAGAAACTTACATGAAATCTAGAAAACTGTCACCAAGCCAAAGTGGGATGCCAACACCATCTACCACTTCTTGCGTACCAACTGCTTATATATCCAAATCTGGAGCAGGTCATACATGACATCAGCATATTCCACTGGCCAACAGCCATTTACATTAAGTTAATTCTGCATTGACCTGAAGAGAGAATCAAAAACTAGGAAATAGGATATCTAAAGTTTACTGAGTTTGATTTGAACAATGCTTGTAGGAAAAAAGAAAGCAAATGATCAGTTCTGACCTGTACTGTGGCTGGGGAGGTGTTCATCCTGTTCACCCTTGAACTGACCACCAGCCAGTCTGAAACAAGCTTGTCGGCCAGTGGGCACACGTCCAAGCAAACTCTGCTGCTTTTATAGAGCTTCATGTCCTTATTTGGATCAGAGCTGTGGCAGAAAGGAAACTCTCTGTGTAGATGTGTCTGTGTCAGAGGATTTGTAAGGATGCTGAACAAGAAGCCCGATCTTATTTGTTTAATAATGAAACGGGACAAGCTTGAAAGCAACAGAAAAACATTGATAACAATCTGAGCTTGTCTTTTAAACTTTTCCAGGCAGAATCATCTGTCAGGAACAGCAACCAGTGCTGCGGACAGCGGAGGGTGGTTTTCTAAATGGCAGCTGAAAGCCAACACCAATCGTCTTAATGTGCCCAGTGGAGTTTCTGGCAGTCTGTCCATGCTGCTGGCTGGGAAGAGTCTGGTGAGATTTCAGCATGAAAACGGCTACCAGAGGGACATCAATCACGGCATGAATTATAAACGAGCCCCTCATTATCGCTGCCAACGTAAAAACATAAAAGAAAAATAAAACTGACGGATGAGACAGAGAATCTATGGGTGAAAAAAGATGTGCCGAGGGAAAGCCACTGAATAAATGCTCAGAAAACTGCAAAGCAATCAAAGAAAAGCTTGCAGTCACATAAAAAGAAAGAAAAGGCACTGATGCCAAAACAGTGAGTGGTTTGAGGTAATGAGAAGCAGCATCACCATCGTCTGAGTGCAGGTGGAAAAGGGGGAGAAGTGAGAGTCTTCTGTTGGGGGAGATAACACAAACGCATGAGCAATCAGAAACAGAGTAGGAAGGACCACCCTAAAGTATAAAAACAAAAACTTCCTCCTGAGTTCACCACTGAGATCCACCACAGCTGGACTGTGGGTTGGGTAGTGACACATAATACAATCCTGACTATCTTGCAAGCCAAGCCTGCTACAGATGAGCGTACCCACTGAGCATGAATCAACACAGTCATTAATGGAGTCTGAACACCATATTGACACAGAAGAAAAGGACAGTTGAGAGGATGACCAGGGATGACGTCAATTCAATTATGGTGGATGAAAGTATCAAGCTGAATTTAGACAAAATTAGAGAAAAAAGAGAAAACTACAGCAGTGCTGTAAAACTCTTTGAGCATTTCTAATAAATCACGGACTAACACCTGAAATATATAAAACTACTCATGATAATTTTGGACATTTAATAATAAATGATTTTATTGAGGATTCGTTCAACATTACCAAATAACTGTGGATGTACCCGTCTAGTCAAAAAATAGTATTGCCTCATAATGCACAGAAGTGATATTTTTAGCCTATCTATGAAGGCAGCAGGGGGAAAAAATAATATGGATTAAAATTAACATTTAGCTAGATGTTTACTTCTGCATTTTCTTTCTGCTTCACCATTACTTTCAAAGGTTGCGTACTATAAAAAACTGAATTGAACTCTAAATAAAATACTGATTTGAATAAAGTTAATTTGAATTTTAAAAAGTGAACTGTGCTGAATTCAACTAAATTGGTTGTAAAATAAATGAAAAGATTTGAAGTAAATTGAACTACAATCGCATTAAATTAAGTAAAATAAAATTATTCAATTACTGACTTACTGTGTTGCTTCAAAATTAATAATCAAAAACATACTGAACTGAACTGGACTTACTTACTTTGAGGGAAATAAATTGAGTCGAATTAGGTTAAGCAGGATAGAAATAAATGTAACTGAACTAGATTGTATTGGAATGTATATAAGTATATTTCATTGATGGAATTGGGAACTGAACTGAATTAAACAAGACTGAATTGTGTTGATTTGAACATGACCAAACTTAAAGTAAAATGACTTAAACTAAACAGATGATTTAATTTAAACAGACTATGTTGACTTGAAATTAACACTTTGTTTAAACTATTTTTGCTTATTGTTTTATGGGAAAAAATTGCAATAGCTTCATGTAGAAACACTAAGAAAACCACCAGTCCATGCAGTTACACCTCCTACTGTACCTCTGCAATCTTTGAAAAAACGCCACACGAGTGGACCTTGACGACCAGAGTTCAAAATGAGTCTACAGTTGTCCTACATCTACAGCCTATTTCAAATCTTGTTAGGGTATTCCAAACCCATCTCAATGTGAGCTCTGAGATATCATTACTTATTTATTTTTTCCTGAGTATTCCTTAATGTATTTGTAATCTTCCTTTTGACATTAGCACATTAGACTTACTGCTTGTTTGGCACAAATATCAGTGGCTTCATAATAACCTCTGAATCATTGGATTAATCATTGTATATTCTCCAAGCCATGATACAAATTAACTCTCTAAAGGCGGAATGTCATGTTTTTTATATAAATATTTTGATATTCAAAAAGATCTAACTGCACAAGATCTCAGGCAATTAAAATCCTAAAGTATGTCTCTTAAAAGTGAAGTCTGTCTTGTGAACTGCTAATTCTATAACAAAATATATTGACTAACATACATGTAGTGCGATAGAAAAAAAAAGGTCTATAAAAAGTTCAATAACATAATCTATCAGGTAGCTTATAACTACAGTAATTATATTACTTCAAACTAATTACAAACAGACCCAGGCGTGCTGTGTATCTCTGGTTCTTGTCAAATCACAAAAGAGAGAAAATGACTCAAAGTGCAAAAGATGTTGCAGCAAGGATCGGCAGAGGGAATTGTCCCAAAGAAGGTTTTCAGAAGTTCATCAAAACGTAAATGTTGCATCACGTTTTCAACTGATACGTGGCGCACATAAACACTAAATGTAACAACTATGAACAAAATAAAACACAGGAAATACTACCGTCAGCACATTGTTAATTTTGTTGTCGAAATATTTCTGTCATTTTTTTGTCACAAATATAATTTTAGACGAAAGTCAATGAAAATGTAAAAAAAATACATTGGATAAAGACTATTGGCCCGGTCAAATTGCCCATAACATCAACGCCCAGAACAGCAAGATTACATGTTAATTCTATAGTTGAGCCTGTCAGGGGGTCATCAGAGTCAGGTGTTTTGTGTGCTTTGGACATGGCAATTTTTTTATGTTTTGCTGCTTTCCAAGCTGCAAAGCAGCAAAAGCCAGCCACGCAGAAGTTGAGCTGGGTTAACTTTCTGCGCCATCACCTGAGCATCAACCAATTAGAGCGTCTCAGAGTAGTGATGTTAACGTCGGGCGCTGGACATTGTCTAGCTTTATTTAGAAAATATAGCCAAGCCACTCTCTTGATATGATCCGCGATTGTTTAACAAAATTTGGCAACAGAGGAATTCACGCCCAAACACTCTTTATTGCTCAGAAGGTAATGTTCTTTGCAAGCTTTAGTCTTAAAAATAGGGTTCAAACTCGTTACTTTGTGAGTGTTTTTTGACAGGGATAAAGCACGCTGTGTGAACGCGGCATCAGACGATGACTAAATTGATTGACATTTTCGTCAAAAAAATAAAAGACGAGACAAAAATTTATATTTAAGAAAAATCCAATCAGTAGTCAGAAGAGATGCAAGAAACAGACAAAAGAACCACTCAACAAAGGGAATAGGCAGGACTAGCTGAGAAAAAAAACAATCACTCACCTTATTGAAAGGTGAGGAGATGCTAACCACTGTTTGAATAAACTCCCGCAACAGCTTATAATGAAAAACTAGAAAACGTCCACAGCTGGTGCAAAAAGACGAAAACATTTATGGGCCCATTTCCCATATGACAACGACAAAAGCAAAACCAAGTTCAAAGAATGCTGAGCAGCTTTTCATAGGGAAAGCACGACAATCTGAAGAGGCAAATAAAACTTTGACATTCTCTCAAAGGTAAATTCACTTAGACGTTCTGGTTTAATGAGATAAACAAAGTTGAAGACTAGAATGCGCTAACATTGGTATCGTAGTAAATGTGAGGATCAGAGAATACTCGCTAAGCGAATATAATTACTGTGTCAGCTTTCATCCTGTTACTCAACTAAGCTGAAGTTGATTTCAGTTTTATAGCTTCCCAATTTACACATCATTTTTCTCCACCCTGACATATTTCATTTGCTCTAGTTTAAAAACGAAACATTTCAAACTGGGACTATATTATTCTGCATTAATAGCACAGTGGTTAAAACTCAGTCTGTGATTTGTGAAGCCTTTATTTGATTTATGAATCTTCAATGAAGGCCATTTTTAGTTTTCGAGATACACAAAAAACACTGAAATCCACCTTAGTAGTGGTATCTTTTTTTTTTTTTTTTTTTTTTTTTTTAAAAAAAAATTGTGAATCCGTTTGTTCTTTTGGGAATGTTTTAGTTCTGCCCATTTTGTTATTTTATATTTTCACTATTTATTTCTATAATGGGTGAGATTCGTGGTGTCAGTTCAACCAAAGCTAAGGTATGGCAAGGGCCAACTAGTAACATTAACTACAGTATACATTTAACATGCACAGCAAATAATCATAACAAAAGTGACACAAGCGCTATGTAGCTTATCTGTGTGGTTAGGGAATTTTGAACTTTTCCAAAAACAGTCTCACTCTCATCCCACATAACTACGGAAACAAACACTTAACTACATATGTCAATAAATCAATTCATTATGCATCTGTTTTTAGCACCGTGAACAGGTCTAGGACACACCAGGGTTAGACAGCAGTAAAACCCTTATGACAAAAAATGTAACTCATTCTGTTCACTTCATTCACTGTGGAATTGCAACAATATCACGTGTAGCCAAGGGTAGTGTTGCGCCAGTAAATCTAGTCATGATGAGTGCATTATTTCCAAAAAGTAGGGAGTCCATCAAACAAATGAGTGAAACCCGCACATTAATGTATCTGATACAAACATGTTTTTTTCTCCACTACAACGCAGTCTATAAATGCTACTCAATAACAGTATGACGTGAACATTCAGAATTGGGATATAACTATTGTAAAGTGTATGTCTTTTTACAAAAAAAAGTTTTATTGCAAACAGGTAGAAGGTGCAGGGTTAACACATACACTTAGCTCTTACCCCGTCTCTCTAATGCTGGGGCAATACAAAATTTCAAGGTGGAAGATCATACCAAGCGAAATTGACTGTGTTGCTCTAACTTTCATTTATATTTAATTTACGTGTATTAAATAAAAGAATAATCAATAGTAATTCCATAAATGTTGATAAAAAAACCAAAATATTACATTTTCCCCTGGAGCCAAGGTGTGGCAGCTACCATACCTTGCTATCCCCAATTGACATCTTTCTGTGAGATGTGTATTTTTTATCAGAGGTGTGGACTCGAGTCCCATGACTTGGACTTGAGTCAGACTAGAGTCATACTTTCATGACTTGAGACTTGACTTGAAATAATGCTCAAAGACTTTGATTTGACTTGGACTTGAAGGCCACAGACTTGGGACTTGACTCGGACTTGAACCTGTTTACTTGACAAAGACTTGCTATATTACCCAATAAACAAAGTTTAAAACATCTATTATTTCAAAATTGTGCCGGGTTAAATTATTTCACTCATCCCGTATCAACAAGCGAAGTCCGTCTCTATGTGTGCGAGAGTCACGAAGAGCCAATCAAATCAAAAAACATTTTATTTCGGTGGAGCACATATTGGTTGGTCCAGATTATTGTAGAATGTGGTGAGAAATTTTTCATGTAAATCAATTTCCAGTATTGTAAGATTGAGCTGACATGTAAACATGTAAACTTTAGTTCAGTTGCACTTGTTTTATCATGTTTTGAAATAAATACAGCTTTTAAAAAGAATACACTGAATATCATTTACATTGAACATAAAAATGCAAAATTTAAAATAAAATGACTCGAAGAGACTTGAAATTCAAAGTTTCCGACTTGGACTTGACTTGAAACTTTTTCTGTCTTGACTTGGACTTGACGTGGACTTGCCTGTAATATACTTGAGACTTGACTCGGACTTGAGGACAAAGACTTGAGACTTACTTGAGAATTGTACAATAATGACTTGGTCACACCTCTGTTTTTTACAATTAAGATATATTATAAGTTCTTAGCTGTATGCTATATCTGATTTGTCGTGGTTGGCATGGTTTGGGCTCTGTGTATTAAATTGCATCTAAAATCCATCCATCCTTTTTCTGAACCGCCCAGTCCTCAGGGGGTCGGGGTGGGGGGGTGGGGGGTTGGTTGGTCCTCGTGCCTATCTGCTGTCAACGGGTGAGAGGCGGGGTACACCGTGAACAGGTCGCTGCATCAATCCGTGACATAGACAAATAAGCATAAACTAGAGTTTAGCTTTGGCTTCTAGGTTATACTAGCAGAGACGTGATCTGCTCTCTCCAGGCTGCATCATCAACCTTGCTATGGGCAGCCACTAGATAGGTAGGCAAGATAATGAATACTAATTTTCCCTGTGATATAGAAGGGAATTCCTTTTTCTGACTTGCTAGTTTTTATTCTGTATTTTCTTTCTGTTGCTAATGCAGGGAATGGGTGTCAGACAAAATGGTCACATGCACCATGCTTATGTATATCAGAGTGACCAATTGTATTTAAAAACATTTTCAGAGAAGGAAACCTTTAAGGGTGATTACATTCATGTCCTTTAAGCTATTAGCATATTTAGAAAGCTGGACAGAGTTCTACAGTCCTTGAAGTGCACACCTGACTTCATATTAGTAGCCAAAATGATTAAATGTACACATAACTGTGCAATAAATTCATGATGAAGGAAACTGCAACTATGTGTTTCCTATTATCATGCAGCCTTATTTTGCTCCTAATAATAATTACTAAAGCTAAAATGTATCGAAGCATCAGAGCATTCTAATCATTGTGCAGTATGGAGGCAGCACCACCAAAGACTGCAATTATCTTGGGAGAGTAGGCAGAACATTAGACAGAATTTTCCAAGCACCACTACTATCCCAGCAGGACAGCAATCTCTAGAAAGTATAGTGTATAGTATAGTTTTTTCACTCTTAAACCACTTGCATTCTAACAGATTAAATGTTTTAGAGGAAAAGGAGTCATAGGAACACTTGATCTTTTCCAAAGCTTAATGTTAGCACAACTCTCCTGATTAAAAAAAACAATCACCCCCAACGCCTTTAAATCCTACAATCCTGGAGACTCGCATCAACTGCTGCGTACACCAGGTAATCACACAAAAAACATCTGAAAAGGTAACCCTCCTCTCACCACATTGAATGGCAAAAGTGTTAAACCCCTTGAAAGTTTCACATGTTGGTGATCCAACATCTACAAACAAAAAAAATGTATATTACCATTAGTAAAATGGATGAAGCATACATTTTCAGTCAATCAACCAATCAATCAAACTTCATTTATAAAGCATTTTTCATACAAGAATTGCAACTCAAAGTGCTTTACAGATTAAAATGACCCCACATATCCATAAACCACATATAAATCCCTACCCCAAAGCTTTAAAAGCATGCTCACAGTTATAACCCCCTCCCCCAACCCTCATACACTCACAGACTAAGAAAAAACAATAAAAAGGATTTTGTATCCAGTGCAAATGAGTCAGGTAAGGAATTGCCATCAGAAGAGCCATCTACACCGGCAGCAGACCCAAAGCGCACAGAGAAGGCAAGGCCGAGGCCCCCACCTCCACCAAGCGCTACCTGGAGAGCACGTAGGCAGCTACAGCTGACCATCGCTTCCGACGCAAAGGGCTCCCACAGAGGAAACACTGGTAGGAAGACTAAAACAACAGTTTGAAGTATAAGAGTAACAATGGATAAATATGATAAAACTATGTAGTAAAACACTGATAAAGTATAGTCAATTAAGTCAGCTAAAAAGGTGAGTCTAGAACCTGCTTCTAGAACCTGCTCTTAAAAAATTTGTGTTCTCTGCAGCCCTGAGGTCCTCCTGCAGCCTGTTCCAGAGGTGAGGGCCATAATACTGAAAAGACCCCCCGCAATGGGTGTGTGTCCTGACTTTAGAAATGACAAGGTGACGGATGCCAGAGAATCCAGGATTGTCCTAGATTTAGCTCCAACTATCTTCCATCAAATCTGATTAAATCCCAGTATGTGCTCTTTCAGCATCAGTGTCACCTCTGGTCTGAGTGCGTTGCAGTCACAGAGGCACTTTAAAGTCTAGTTTATACTTCTCTGTCTATGTACAGTAGGTGTGGAGACACACAACGGCATTATTCATCAATGCAAAGGCTCTCTGTCATTCATGCAAGGATGCACAGAGAACAGCGCAGGGCTGGGTAATTATAAAACAAAAATAATTGAGATTATTTTCACTATATTGAACAATCTCAATGTTTGATTCGTTTTTTGGCGAATCAAACGACCCTCCGATTGCAAGCCAACTCTACTCTGAGCCACAGTCGTCCCAATATAACTGGAACACAAAGTTCCACTCTATCCAAATGGACTATGATCACAAATCAGACCAGATCACTCACTGGATTTAAGCATATTACTATGTGCAGGAGAAAACAAGTAAGGTTAATGTCAGAGGTGAGGAGAGAAGAGCGCCGCACCCAACCCCTGTCTGACTGGCGGGTGTGTGGCATACAGATGCTTGCCTATTGTAGCACTGGAGGCTGAAATATTCTGACACAGGCTCAGTGTGGGCCCGGGACCGGCCCTGTTGCATCTCGGTCCAGCCTTGTTGGGGAATGCAGCCTAAACTGGGTGCTAAACTCCATCTAAAGCTAAATATCAGCATGATTATTGTTACACATTATACTTTTTAGATTTTAGTAAACGGAGATAGTGAAAGAGTTGTGTTGCAATTAGTCCATCACAGGATAGAAACTTGCATGTCATTAATCTTAATGAGCAAGCCCCTAAATTGTGCTGTTTCTCCCCACCCACTGTCAGGCTAAACTGTAATACACTAAGAAAATAGTGAATAAGAATTTTTCACAAATGATACAGACGGCATTCTTTCCTAACAGTGGACACAGGAAGAAAAAAAAAAAAAAAACACCTGTAAATGATACCTTTAAAGAAATCTGTCCAATATGGTTAACACGACCCCTGTGTACCAGTGTAATTCCCGCTTCTGTGATCTCGCTACTTTTTTTCGGTGCAGTCCCCAGGCTGGTAATAGATTGACTAACCCGGGATTTTGTATAAGCAGAGAAATTTGGTTTTCCACCCATATCATCTGGTTGTGTTTGCTCAATTAGGAAAAATCCAGTTTGGTTCGATTTCAGCTGGACTAAGGTGTATACATGCATTTCAAAAGCTCAATTTTAATCAGACTAAGGTAATAATTTAGATGTCTCTTTTAAGATGTTCCTTCATAGAAATAGCAACTTTATTGCTCAATGTGCTAAATCCTTATATTGCAGCTGTTCTAAAAGGTCACTTGTCTAAATGCTCAAAAATTCTCCTTTAAGCTTAAAAAGTATCTGATTAACAAAGGAAGCTTTAGACACATTAAACTGGAGTACATTCCAAACAGCTACTAAGTATTTATACAAACACAGTGTTCTCATATCAAGAAAAATAAGAGAATCATCAGGATTAAAATGATACCAACTAAATTAGAATCCACACAGAGAATATATAGTTTTCTCCCTGAGCATTAGAGATTAGACGGAAGCACACAGTTTATAGGCTGTCCAACACGATCCAGATTGAAAGCCTGGATGTGCATACAGTACAGTTGATCCTCAGCAAGGCTGCAAACACAGCGACAACAGCGAGGTAGAGCAACAAAGGGTCTAACCTCACAGAAAATGCGCACAATGTTTGTGGAGAGCGCCCATGGATCAGAACCAAGAACAGTAAACACGGCCTCTAATCGTGAGTGCACAGTCACCACTGTGGCTTCACCTGGATCTGCAGTGCAACTTGTTGGACCAGTTTATTTATCTGAAAAGCCCTGAGGTTTTCTGGGGAAAAAAACTGCCAAAAGCACAGGCGGTATGACCCCTGGGCAAGAACACAGCACATCAGTGAGAAACACAGGGAGCTGCACAGAAAGCCGCCAGCAACGGCAGCGCAGCCTGCATACAAACTACACCCACCTGCCTCACTGGGCATTTGGTGCGCAATCATCATTCAGCATAATTACCAGTGAAACATAATGTAGAGGTCAGAGTGAACCCACAGTCCTTAGATGAGCTTTATATCTTGTGAAGCACAAACAACAAATTTTAATCTCAGACTAGCTGCCAAGGGCTTTATTTAGCTGTACTTCACCTGCAATCTGCAATACAATCATCCCAAACAAACACTGGTTTTATTTTAATGTAACTAAATACACTCAGATATTGTTATATATATCAGATATTGGTGGTATATTGTTTTGTGAATCTTTACATTTTTTAAATGCTTTTTCAGACAGTGCTTCACAAAAGTATTCACATCACTGGTACTTTTTCACATTACAGCAACAGCCTTCAGTGCATTTTTTTTATCTATTGAGATCAACCAACACAAAGCAGAACATATCATGGTGAAGTGGAAGGAAAATAATGTATGGTTTTCAAATGATTTTGCAAAGATAAATTCGAAAAGCTGGTCCTACATTTGTTTTCTTTCTCTGAACTCTGATGAGAGTGGAATAAAACAGGACCAATAAATGGAGATGATGCATGTCTAATTTAATTTCAGGTCTGTAAAAGTCTCAGAGGTTTGCGAGAGAACATAATTGACCAAAGAGCACCATGAACACCAACGAATACAGCAGGCGGGTCAGGGTAAGAAAATAAAAGAATGTTCATAATAATATCAACAATGTGGATATCATTGAGATCAGCAGAGGTGGAAAGAACGCTAAAATATTCTACTCATGCAAATGTACTACTACTTTGATGAAAAATTATTCAAGTACAGGTAAAATTACAAGTCACAAATTTTACTCAAGTAAAAGTAAAAAGTAACTTATTTAAAATGTACTCAGAGTAAAAGATAATTATTTACAACACTCATTCCTGAATTGTGCAAAAAGACAATGGGACATAAATGTCGAAGTAGTTGTTTGACGAAAAACAATAAAACAGAACACAAAAACCAGTAAACACACTTTCCAAAAAGTGTCAGATGGGATCGAAAGCCAAAAATTCTGTTCTTTTTCTTATGAATGAAGACAGAACAGCACCATTAAGTTAGGCTCATAACAACTCTCCAGTAAGGTAGCTGTTACCTCCTGATAAAGAGTAAATGTAATCTGTTTTTAGTATCAGTGAAGTATTACAATCAAAAATGATAAATGGTGACTTAAGGTTGTTGTAATTTGTAACACCTCATTTAATCTGTTTTGAGCTGGATGTGTTGCTACACCCATACAAAGAAAATGATAGAACCACATTACTTCACGTGTAATGGGTTCTTTATAATATTAGTAATGCAAAGGCTGATACTGTGATGATTATTGTAAATCAATACATTGAACAGCATCAGGTCAAATTCTTGGTCTACGTCAAGCCAACCAAATTACAAAGGAGATTGCGAGAATTAAGAATGAGCAAAGTCTACAATTTAGAAATAGAGCATCCACCATCTTAAAGGACTAAACTCTGTCTGAAAAATACTGGAATGAATCTGTGTGAAGTCAAGCTAATAAGAGTCAACTGTAGTACTCACAGCTAGGATTACTATTACAATGTATGAAGAGTTCGACTCTCACTAAAATAATTGTACTGAAGGTGACTGAACTACACAAGTGCCTTATGAAGACCACTTACAAGTGAAGATATAAAAAAAGAGTATGTGTGAAGCTGGTCATACATTTGTTTTCTGCCTCTGAACTCTGATTAGAGTGGAAAAAAACAGGACCAGTAATGGAGATTATGCATCTAATTTAATTTCAGGTCCGTAAAAGTCTCAGAGGTTTGCGAGAGAACATCATTGACCAAACAGCACCATGAAGACATAGGAATAAAGCAGGCGGGTCAGGGTAAGAATATAAAACAATGCTCATAATAATATCAACAATGTGGATATCATGGAGCTCAGCAGAGGTGGAAAGAACACTAAAATATTCTAATCATGCAAATTTACTATTACAAGTCAAAAGATTTACTCAGGTAAAAGTAAAAAGTAACTTATTTAAAATGTTCTCAGAGTAAAAGATAATTAGTTACTTTTTTCACACCAGTCACTCCTGAATAGTGCAAAAAGACAATGGGACAAAAATCTCAAAGTAGTTGCTTGACGAAAAACAATAAAACAGGAAACTTAATTTATTTGTGAATCGCCACCCCCAACGTCACATAAGAGAATCTAGTGATTCATAACAAAGCATTGGTGAAATGAATGAGTTTGGTGGCAGAGAATGCTGCACTTTGGTTACCCCATTAACTACTATTATCTGGATATACACTGATTGAGAATTGATATAAACTTCTCCTGAAGGACTTCAGGTGGCACCAAACATGTCTGGGTGAGTAAATGAACATAATGTATGCTAGAAATAAGATCCAGGTTAAAATTTTTTACTTTTCCTTTAATGTAACTCCTGTTTGGAAGAGTTCAAAAAAGAAAGCCCTAAAGAGTCCCATTTGCTACAAGCCAGCACAATGAACATGTGAAAGAGCTCTGACCAGATGAGAACAAAATTGAATGATTTTGGCCAACATGCCTATATGTGTAGAAAAGTTTACACAGCAAATCACCTTCAACAACCCATGCCCACTGTAACACATGGTCTTGGTAGCATCATGCTGTAGGAATGCTTTACTACAGCACAGACAGGGAAACTGATCTCCGTTGATGGGAAGAAATACGGGACTAAATGGAGAGCAAATCTCTGGAGAGAATATGTCAGAAGATTCAAAAGAGCCAGAGGTTCACCTTTAGGCAACAGCTCCAAAACATACAGACAATGCAATATTGGAATAATTTTGCTCAAAGAATATTCATCATAAGTTAGATTGGCCCAGTCAAAGTCCAGACCTAAATCCTTCTGAGAGTCTTTGGTCTGTGGCAGCTGAAATTGATAGGTAAGGTAAGTCTACAAAAAAAGTAACTAAGTGGGCCTGAATACAAATGCATGCCACACTTTTTTTGATTTTTATTTGTTGAAACATTACCATGAACTCTGTATGTGTGAAAAATTATTGAGTATGAACACATTTACTTTTTATGGCACTGTAGTTTTCCTCACTTTACAACTGCAAAACTAGGAAATCGTGCATCCTAATAATCAGGGAAATGAACACTGACAGACAATGGAATTATTCTTCCTCCACAACTGATGGATGCCAAGACTTTAATTAATGACTAACAAGTGTGAAGTAGCCAAAGGAGAACAATGGCTGCTGGTGGAGCTTGGCAGAAGATTCCAAAATGTGGCTGGAGAAAAATATTTCCGGAGCATACTGAATAAAAAACCTGAAAACAAGAGACAACTGTTCTATATCCCTACCTTTACAAAGCTTTCCCAAATCACACATTCTCCTCTGCAACACGGAGGTAGTATTAAGCACCGTTTTGGGCATTGATGCTCAAGATAAAAGTCAAAAACAACGTGATGGGGCTAATCCACGAGAGGCAGGAGATTTGTTCAAAGAAGGTGGTTGTGACAGGGGAGACAAGTGGAGTTATGCAGAGAAGAGAAGGGGGGGGGCAAGAACCTGCTGACTCACGGCAGTCATGAGGCTGAGCCACTGCTGCTCGGGTTTAAAGCTTGCTGCCTTTCCTTCAGAAGGACACGCTGATGCTTCTCATCAACCCTCAGAAGCCATAATAGCGACAATTTGAAATTGAATGGTCAAATAAAACTGTCTCGGGACATGAAATAGGTCCTCTTTCTCTATTCTGCCTCCCCTTTTTTTAAACTGAATGATGCAATCTGAAGGAGTCAATAAATTCCCCAAAGCTTTGTGAGAACAAACCAAAGCAAAAACAATAAATAATCATAATCATAATCATAAAAATAATAATAATAATAAATTATTACAAATAAAGTTCCTGATCAGACAGACTACAATTGCTCTGGGAAAGGATTCTCAATAGAAAGACATGGAAGGACAGAATAAGCGTGATCACTGCTGTAGGCAACTCCCTGACACTCTACTCAAGACAAATAATGTTGGAGGCTGCCCAGGAAAAAAAAAACAGTTTTGACACATCTGCATTGAAGGTTGCATTATTATGAGGCTTAATTCAGCAACTTACAACGAGAGCACACCACCACTGTGATTATAATGTCAGACCCAAGGACAGAATCCCTAATGCTAGGAGTGTTTAAAACAAAGGAGCACATGTGGCAAACAAACACACAGCAGCATAGTACTTCAGTGTAGTACTAAAATTACAGCCTTGTCACTCAACAATCGATACTGCACTGCAACTCATCTCCTATCAGGTGTCCGGATGCTCTGGTACACACAGAGTACACAGTGTTTGGGTGTGAAATGTCTGGAGTGAAGCCCTACCTGAGACCCATCTGGACAGATTTTAAACATTTGCCTGGCTGATAATCAAAGGTACAACTCATCCCCTGCAAAAACCAGTAAACACACTTTCCGAAAAGTGTCGAATGGAATGAATCTGTGTGAAGTCAAGCTGATAAGAGTCAACTGTAGTACACACAGCTAGGATTAATATTACAATGTAGGAAGAGTTCCACTCTCACTAAAATATTCGAACTGAAGGCGCCTACAGTACAAGGTGCTAAGAATTTTATCTGAGGGGCATAAGGCTTTGATTTAGAAGGTCATTACAAGTATACAGGACACAGATGTCTGCCTTTGTATGACTGGTCATTGGAGTTTGGCACACCAAAAGAGATGTGACCGCACTCACTAAGCAACCGAATCATGACGGGTCACATAACGTTCAACTGGGCCAAAACAAATGACACACACACGCAGAGCATGTTGTCAGCATTACAGCAACCTCACATTATTAGGCAGCTTTCTAAGCTACAAGTTAAGGGAAAAAAAGCCCTCTTTATTCCGCCTCTGAGAATCTGACAGGTAACAAGCAGCAGCCTTTTTTCCAACGCCGATGTATAACAAAAATATGAAACGGTTGAGTTGACTTGCAAGTGCAGAGAATGATTGCTTCCAAACAGAACGAGAGAAGAGGAAGGCTGCTTCAGGATGCTTCATACAAGCTCATTTGAATTGCAAATGTTGGAAGGGAGCATGCTGAGCTCCGAAATCCCAACAGAAGCCTCTGCCATCTGAAGTCAATACACACAAAGTGACATGAACTCACCAGGAGAGAGACTTCCCTTCACACAACCTAAGTGAAAGTATACACAACTTTTAAGTTCGATTTACTTTAAAAGATCTGACCTTCATGCAGTTTTCTACACAGATGAAATCATAGCTATCTTGCTAATGTAGATGAGATTTATAAGCCATGTTGCCAGCTGAGGCTTATAGTTTCAGCAGTCTGGAGAAAGACGATGACTTAGAATTATAGGCTCACTTGTATGACAGCAGGGGGAACTAAGAACATTGCAGCAACCTTGCCTCTGTCCTCTATTTTTCTCTGTGCTTACCATTTGTACCTAACTTTTTTCCACAAAATGGAGTCACCTTTTGCATATAAGGCCATCTATACATGAAGTGCCAGAAGGACATTTCATACACAGATGATGACAAAGTAATTTTCTATAGTTTACAGTTATTATTTAGCTACATGTCTCCAATTACCTGCAAGAGGTCAATCAGATCTATGGCAGATAGAGCTGCCATTTTCATAAAGGGCAACCACGATTAGCCGATTTCTTACGACGACATCAACAAGCAAAAGTTCTGACAAAAAATGTAGTTGTCGACGTCATGGATTTTTTTTTTGTTGTTGTAGCAATTGGGGTCAGCAGTAGTAGAAACGAAAAAGCCCAAACAGCAGTATCAGGGAAGGCCAACAACTGAGCTCTAAAAATCTATTAAATATAAAGAGAAGCATGTGTAATACAAAATTCACAAGGTACAACCTGATTTTCATGGCAGTACAACAGTGTTGCTTGAGCATCTTAAAAGGAACCCCGTTGTCACTGACGACAAAGAGCCTATGTAAGCTAATTAGCTCATTAGCTACTAACATTGGCATTAACAGTATTGTTGCTTTCGTCAACAAAAACTATTACTAAAAATAGTCATCAACGAACCTTTATCACGTGACTAAAACGAGACAAGACGTGACGTAATGTAAAATGCTGTATATGGACGATGACTATAATTAAATGTATATGCAATATTGTTGACGAATAAAAACTAGACTAAATGTGGTTTACAAAATAAAAACTATGCTAAAGTGTCTCTCTATTTTCGTTGACTAAAACGAGACAAGAGACTAAGTGCTACAACGTTATTTTGTCTTGTTTAGTCGTTAGGCGTTATTTTTATTTTTTCTCTTTCCTGTCTCCAGAGCCCGTTTCTGTCGCAGGCAACATCACTTCCTCAAGCTCCACTCGCGGCATTATTTAGAAGATGCGGCAGCACCAGTGAGTCTGCATTGTACTGAGAAGCGTGACAGGGAAAAGTAACAATGAAAGCTGTTATGCCGAGAACGTTTTTGCATCCCCTGCTGCGGGAACGTGCAACATTGTCAACTCACTGATAACGATGAGAAAACGGATTAAAATACCAGCAACACGACAGCTTTTAAATATACTCGTAATATTATCATGTTTCTTATGCATGTCCGCCCTGAAAACATGATGTGTTATTGCAGATAAATGTATAAAATAAAAAAAGTAAAAATCCTGGCTTTTATCCAAACACGTTTTATGTTACTGTTTTAACGTCAGTGTGTCTCAGATGTATTTTTTGGTACTCTGCTGTTTATGTGTCACATTCTCCCCTTACTAAGGGCATGATAGTTCAATCATTTTATAACATCTAAACTTTTTAAAGTAGGCATTAAAGGCTGATATGGGCGCAAACAATACAAAGTATCAGTAAGAAAACGTTCTATCCGCTTGTAGAGTGCATAATGTTTTTGGTCTATCTAAAAACTCTCTTCATAAAGACTTGGGGGTGGGGGATCTGGAATTTTTGTTATTATGAAGTTCATTATGTTGATGCAGTATTTTATTTATCAATAGAGTACAAAAAACATCCACCTGGTGGTTTGTTTGTGTGTACCCCTCTTTTACCAGTAAAAAAGATGGCACAGTTTTTAAAGGGAATGATAAAGTTATGAATGATGCGTTATTCTGAACATACTGAACAACTTACTGGTGTGAATTCCAGCTCTGTAGGAAAAATTTTTAGCTTTAAAAGAGAAGGGATGCATATTTTGGCAACTTTAAATTTGACTGCATGCCGTTCTCAGCATAACATCTGTCAAATTTAAATACATCAAAGTGGAAAATAACTCCGAATGTCGTGTGGTGAAAGATAAGTGCGGCCACAAAATTGAAAAAAGAAACGAACACAACAAACCTGAAGAGACATTTCAAGGCATTAAATAAAGAAAATGAGGTAAGTCAAGACTAAGGTAACAGTAATATAAGAACCTTGTTTGAAATAGATTCGGCTAAAAGAAAATTTTGGTTTTGTCTTTACTACAAGGTACTTTTAATATACGGACTGTTAAATAGAATTCCATTACTAAAAAGAGACTAAAACACGAGTTTCATTAACTAAAACTAGACTTAATGTCATCTATTTTCGTCGACTAAAACTAAACGAAAATAGTCATGTATAATTCTGACTAAAATAAGACTAAATCTCTCAGCATCCGGGGGCATTCATAGGTTGCTGAAAATGTCCAGATTCTCTTATGTGACGTCCTCTACGCCAGAGCATCTGTCTACAGGCTGGTTCTGATCTGTTCAGAGATGGATCAGACATAGCGGCTGCGGTGAACAAGACATCAAAGCTGTTCTTGCAGGTGCATCACTAAGGTACGTTTAGGCAACTGATGAACTTGCTGAATTAATTCCTTGTCTCTTATCCATAGTGATTCTTTTGCAAGGTCTGGTGTCTTTTGAGATTTTCTGAAGGTCTACATAAAGGAATCATCTGTACAGTATGGAATGATTTATCTAAAGGTGAAGAAGTGGGAAAAAGAAAGGTAAAGGGTTAGATTGACTGAAAGGCCGAAAACAAACAATCTTCCAATAACCAAAGATACTCAGTGTGTGTAATGCACATCTAGATTAATATGACAAGAAATCAAGCCAATACTTTAACCAAAATGGGAGCCTTTATCTGAGCAAACATGTTAAGTAAGTAAATTACATGATTGAATTAAGTCCATTCAACTCCATGACAGTAGGTGGCGACATCCTCACTTTCGTGTTGGCATTCTTTTAGTTGGCCCAGAAGGTCAAACAGTAAACAGATACAGGCAGTAGTGAAGTAGGCTAGGTAAAAAGCAGAATATGCCGAATGAGCAAAAAAAAAAAAAAATGATGACAACAATGCTGCAGCACAGAACCTTTTATAAATACTGTAAATATTAATTGTGTTACACTTGTTGCTGCTGTGTTGTTGTCATACTGGTGTTGTTATTCCTGCAACTACAGTATTTTCACTTCTGGAAGGGGAAGAGCCCAGGAGTCTCATTTATGATGCTAGTATATGCACAAAACAGAATCAGAAAATGGTACAAGTCACTTTTTATGCAAACTTTGTGATTTATGGGAAACAATTAGATGGAAAAAATGTGTGCAATTTGAGCACACTAACAGACGGACATTTTGGACACAGAGGACACTGACAGCACAGCCAGTGAGATGGAAGAATTCTGAAGTTAAGCCATAGTTTAGGAGTTTAAGAACCATGCACTCCCGAATACACAACCAGCAGTCAGTCCTCACCTCTTTCTCTGAATCCTGAACATATATTTTAAAAGTCTGAATTTAGACAGACTAAGGTAAGTAAACCCACTAAGTTAGGACTTCAGAAATACATTATTAAACATCCATCCATCCATCCAACCATGGATGGATGAACATGGTTGAACACCCATCCATCAATCCATTTTCTTAACCGCTTAATCCTTAATGGGTCGCAAGGGGCTATGTCCAGCTGTCAAAGGGCGAGAGGCGGGGCACACCCTGGACAGGTCGCCAGTCCATCACAGGGCCACATAGAGACAGACAGGACAAACAACCATGCACACACTCACACCTAAGGACAATTTGGAGAGATTAATTAACCTGACAGTCATGTTTTTTGACTGTGGGAGGAAGCCGGAGTACCCGGAGGGAGAACATGCAAACTCCATGCAGAAAGACCCTGGGCCGGGATACGAACCCACAACCTTCTTGCTGTAAGGCAACAGTGCTAACCACTGCTTCATAATAATAAGTGTGCAAATGTATTATATGCCTCTGATACAGTGCCATTCAAGGCAGGACTTATGAGCCTTCACTGTGGAATAATGTCAAGGTGTAAGCTTGAGAGTTAAAATGAAGTAAACTGTTTTTTTCTTCATCTCTCATCCAAGAGGCTTCTTCAGTTCAAGTTCAATGTCAAGGTAGGGCTGGATCAGGAGAAGTAGTGCCATGATGACCATAGCAATCTTGTCACCCAGCTAATTCTGCAACGTTGTTATGCAGTAAATCAGATGACAGGTACTGACTTGCTTTTCTTTGGCCTTTTGGAATTACCGAAGAGAAAAAGCAGCAGTTTCATTTAAAAATTGTTTTTGACACTTATACAGCATTTATTAAGAGCAAGTCTATCAGCATTACAAAACCAAAGACCAGTAAACAAGGGAACACTCCGATGGTTTAATCCAAATTCGTCAGATTTTTTAGCTAGTTTTTAGTGTTTTATGAATCAGATTATCAAAGAATATACTGTATGTATGTGCAGTAGGGTCCCTCAGGGTTCTGTTTTAGGCCCTATTATATTCTTGATGTATAACAACCCGGTAAAAAAAAACGTTTAAGTGATATAATATTATATCAAATATGAGTGCCAGACAAATGACAAATGAGTGCCGATAATGTAAAGGTCCATCATGACTCATTTAATGTAGAATACCATGTAACTGCCCATGCAATTCCAGTCACACAGATCAGGAAAAATTGGGCTCCCTGAGCCTGAAAAAATACTCACCCTTGCAAAGTGCAAGGCAAAATACACACAACAATGCCTGCCAGATTGTTTACGTATATCTAATTTTTGTAGAAAGTGGTGCAACCAGCACTGTGGTAATAGAAAATGTGAAAAGCTGGAGAAGTGTGAATAGGTCTTTTTTCAAAAGCATGTTTGAAACCCATCACACCAAAAAAATGTATATGTTATAAAATGTTAGATCAATACTCACTTTAAAGTAAAACAGGGGATTTGAATTTGTGCAGATGTGGTTTTCATTACAAGAATCACAAAGCAGTCACATCGACAGCTTAAGAAAAAACCTGAAGAGTGTGATGCGGCTAAAGATCGACTTAAACAAAGCCACACCTTCTCTTTGTTTTGAGGTACTTGGTTTTTCATTCAGGGAAAATTTCAAACCTAAAAAATTCCTCAGTTATTTTGAAATGGGAAAGATTTTGCTGCTTTTATTTCTGTAGGGTTTCTTTATGGGCTTTGCAGGGTTGAATCCACTTGGATCAAACACAAAATAAGTTATATTTTCTCCAAATTAATCTGTGTTACTAAAATTTTCATTTTCATGTTTTTTTGTTTTTTTTTTCTCAATCGCATTGCGTCATGGATTTCTTAATCACGTTCCCCTCAAAAGTTTCTTTTTTCTGTGTCTGTGCTTCTAAGACCTCCGACATAACCCTTTGGAACTTCCTGGATATGAACGGGGGTCAAGAGGGAATCTTAGAAGTGTGCATCAAGTGGAGGTTTGCTTCCACTTACAAGACAGCAAATGTCATGGGGAACACTTAGATGTCTTGAAAACCCCATGTTTTAAGTCAATGTTACCTAACATATTTCTTCCATTTCCATTTCTCATTTCTTCCAATCTAAGTAAACAAATGAGACAGCTCCAGGTCTCTTTATGTCCTGCTGCAATAAACAAAATCAACTACATCCCATGGAACATATTTACATTTAAGAACTAAAAACACCTTTAAAAGGAAGACAAAATCAAATTAATTTCTATGCCTGTCCCTTTAACAGTGGGCTGCACAGTTAGTAGCTCTGTTGCAAGAATACACGGATTCGAATCCCGGCCCAGGGTCTTTCGGCATTGAGTTTGCATGTTCTCCCTGTGCATGCGGGGGTTCTCTTTGGGTACTTCCACTTCTCCCACAGTCCCAAAACATGACTGTTAGGTTAACTGGTCTCTATAAACTGCTCTTATGTATGAGTGTGTACGTAGTACATGGTTGTTTCACCTGTCTGTCTCTATGTTTCCCTGTGATGGACTGGCGACCTGTCCAGGCTGTACCCCACTTTTCAACCGATGATCGCTGAAGACAGACGGATACCAGCCCCCACGCGACCATTTGAGGAAAGTTGCATAGATAATGGATAGATGGATGCCTTTGATAACAGTGCAGTTTAAAAAGTTGTATACCGAACTGTTAATAACAGTTTTAACAACATCACTTAGGGATGACATTTTCCAGCATTTTGACATATTAACAAATAGTCCCTTTAATTAAAGTATATCTTAGTTTAAAGAAAATAATTCATCTTTTTACAGCTTTTTTGCACGTCCACCGTATTTCTACATAGGCAGTGAGAGCCAGGAGAGTTCTTGTGAAGCTATCTGCATAGCCTAAAAGGAATTGCCCAAGCACGCCCCACCTCTGCAGACAGATTTCTTCACCAAAGTTGGCCTTTTGCACGCTGAACACTTCACTGACAGATTAATTCACTGTGAGCTGAGGGCACATTTAGTTACTCTTTGTTTTTGAAGCCAAAACAATAACCACATTGTGCAGCTGTTAATGGTAGGATGTGACAACAAGCAACACAGTTTCAGACCACAACACATCCTCAATGTAGCATTCACACTTTTTCCCATTTTGTTACATCAAAACCGCAGACTTCCATATATTTTTAATCGTATTTTATGTGAGAACAAACAGAAAGCAGTGCCTACTTGTGGAGTGAGAAAAAAAACAATGATCTATGGTTGTGTTTGGAGTGATGTATGCATTTGTATTCAGCCGCTATTACTTTGAAACCCCTAAATAAAGGGAAAGAGCCACCAAATGTGAGTGACTGGGGCTCAGTAGGTAGAGTAATTGTCTTCCATTGAAGGGTTGTAGGTTCAATTCCAGCTTCCACGTGTCAATGTACGTGAATGTGTGCACATTTGTGAGTGTGAATTGGTGAATGTGGCTCCAGTATAAAGTCCTTTGAATGGTCAAAATGACTAGTCCGCTTTATAAGTCCAGTCCATTTTATAAAGTTTTGTTCAATCAACTGAAAAACTGAAAGAGTATGACATCAGTGCAAGGCTAAGAAGACATGGTCATCCACCTCAACTAACTGGTTAACCAGAGAATATGTCACATAACTATCTAACTAAGATAACCATGAGGGCTAGAACCAGTGCTACTTGGGTGCTGATACCAGAGGCAGTGCTTAGTCTGTTCTTAGCTGGTTCCTTCAAAGAACCGGCTGCTTTTCCACAAGTCTGTACTGCATCATAACATCAAATCAAGCGTTGCAACTGTTTACGCCCAAATGGGGTGAAAAAAACAGGAAGAGAGAGACATTTTATCAATGGAGGAGTTAACAAAGGCCACAAAGCCAGAAAATACAAAGTCTCCTCGAACTTCTCTTATTTCTAGCGTCCGTTTTTCATAAGCCGTGAAGAGGACAGAAAAGGTCTTCTGGTCAGACGACATCAAAGTTTGAATGCTAAACTGTATGGTATGTATGGTGGAAAACTAAAAGGCTGAACACACAATCCACACAATGATACACTGTGTTGACAACACCATATTGTGGGAATACTTTTCTTCAGAAGCGATACTGAAGCCAATTTAGAATTCATGAAAAGATGGATAAAGCCATGGTAATCTTGAAGGTTTACATTCCAGCAGGATGGTGACTTTAAACATACAACCAGAGCTACAATAGAACAGTTCTTATCAAATCATTTCCATGTGTTAGAATGGCCCTGTCAAAGCCCAGAGGTAAATCCAACAGGGAATCTGTGGCAATATTTTAAAATGTGATGCTCATAAACGCTGTCTTCTGATCTCATTCAGTTTGAGGTATTTGAGACGAGAATAACAAGCAAAAATGTCAGTCTCAAGATGTATGTAGAAGTTGGAGACATAGACCAAATAATTTGCTGCTGAAATTGCAGTAAAAAAGTTAAATGGGTCTGAGTAGTTTTGCAAGGCCCTGTAGATCTGTGCAATGAGGTTCCTGCTATTAGTAATGGTTGTGCTTGACAATAAAGGCCTACTGACTAAACCAAAAGTAGATCCAGTTTGTGCTGACGGGCTGGGCCATGAGCAGAGCAGCTGATCTCTGAAGCCCTCACGGCAGCAGCGCATTATTTTTTTGAAATGGCGTGAAAGGTTATGGCGTGTTTCAGAGCGTTAAAGTAGCTCATTTTTTTCACGCCGCGAAGGAGGAACACTGGGAAGGAGTGTTTACTGCCTGGGGTTAATGTAGTCTCCCCGCTGACAGGGCTAGTAGGCGCAAAAACGACGCAACAACTTGCTCCTGCTTCATTCCCATGATTTTCTCTCCCTTTCTTTTTTTTAATTCATGCCCCTCCGGCATGGAGCGGAGAGTAAAATCCATGAGTGTTAGCAAATGATCCGCTGTGTGGAGCAGCTTCAGTTCGAACAAATTGTCTTTCGCCGCAGCGCACGCTCTGACAAAAACAACGAGACCAGTCGCAAATTACGCATAGGAAAGGAAAATATAAACATTAAAATGGTAGCATGTTATGAAAGCAACACTGTGCTTCTAGCGCAACCAGGCAGCTATCAGGGAGGAAATACAATATGAATATGCCAACATACCCTCCTGTCAGACAGGCGTCCAAGCGAGGACCATGGATAGAGCGCACCGCCTGGAGTTCGGTCCTGCTGCTGGCGCCGACGCTCTGTTTATTTCCCGGTTAGAAGGAGAGGGAGTAGGTCGGTGTTTTGCCGGTGTAACGCCTAATGAGGGAGGGGAGGAAGGAGGAGAGAGCAAGAGGGAGGGACGCTGTCAGATGCGGGAGAAAAAGAAGGCAGAGGGACACACACGAATGCGGGAAGTATGTGGTGTGCAGAGGAGGATGCGTGGAGATAAACACCACTCGTGTCTTTCCTGCCGTAATCTCCGTCAGCAATTGTTCTTAGGTAAATAAAATAAGCCGACAAGGTGGCATGATCCCTTATCATATGCTGCATTCATGCGTTTCTGTGGAATGATCACGATACGTGGGAAATAAGCATAATTGAAAGCCCTCTAGAGTGTTTGCAGGACAGTTAAAGATGTTTCCTTCTTCAATTAATGAAATATTTAAAAGCTCAGGTAGCTGCACCAGGAGTTCTTGTTTCGCGCAGTGTCGTTAAGAACCCTCGTACTCCCTCTGATTTCATCAACTGCAGCCAACCATCACACACACATACTGAGTTGATAGGATTTATTAACAGCCTCTCCTGTAAACACGACTGACGGGATCTTGTCAGTCAGGTATCATCCTCCATTGTTCGCCCGTAAATTAATAAGATATTTTGAGTGACGAGGTTGGTTTGATGGAATTAATCACAGAGAGACTGCTGCTGATCATTTGATTAATCTGTCTCACTTTCCTCAGGGAATTGGGCAGGCATTCAGCGGGATAACAGAATTAAAGGAACATTGCTCTGAGTTTCTGCACAAAATGTTAACATGCAAGTGCAACCACATGATATTTTTAAGTAATCTACAGATGTATGCTGGTGTCATGAGAACCCAGGGCACTAGACATCAATGGGCCCCAAAATTTCTGAACACCTTTGGGTTTTTCTACTTAGGTTATATGATCTAGAAAAGCTAATTACACCATTGCATATACCACCTGTTCAATGGTACAAAAATTATCCAGGGGTCTTGTTGGGATTCTCACTATGAACATTTCTATGATTAAAACACTAATGTCATAACGAGACCCTGAAAAACCCATCCATCCATGTATCTTTTGTTGGCTTGATCACTGCAACAGCATTCTCACAGATCTGCCTAAAAAATCATTCGTATTTTTTGGGGGTTGGGTGGGTAGGTGTGAGCACCCACTGAGGGACATGTAAATCTGACCTGGACTAAAAGATTCTGATATGATATTGTATGATAGGTCGTAATTGGTGAAACCTTTATAGGAAAAATATTAAAACTATGTATATATTGGGGATTCGGGGCTCCTATATTTTCTCAACGACATTCCTGAGTCACAACATTCCTTGTGTCGTAATGTAAGCTGGATATTCCTTTACACCCCTCAAATCCATTGCTAGCATATACAGAATTTGAGGTTGTCTAGTTGGGATTTGCACACTCTAAGACTGTGAAATATTTACGGTTATCATTCTCGTTTCGTTCTTCTTTAATCTTGTTCAATTTGGCTTTTTCCATCATTCTCACAAAAGGTTCACATGTCACTTCTAACCCATTTCTACATTTATAATTCTTTCACAGGATTACATCATGAAAACATTTTCCCCAGGAAAATCACGAAGTGAGCGAGGCAGCGTTCAAGTCCAGCCATCTGTCAGGCATAAAAGTGAAAACAAAAATTTATGCAGAGAAAATTTAGAGCTTGAGAGCTGTTTGACTTGATCAGGTCTGTATGCACATGACACTTAAGAATAAAGCAGGAAAACTGAATAATCCATTAAGTATTTAGCCATTGATCTGCACTCCGAACTTTTTAGTACACACAGGAATGTCTTGTTTTTATTGTTTAATTGCATATGGACAAATCCATCAGACCTATTCAATGACTTACCACTGGGTGAGTAAGAGTTTACCAGGAAAAAACCATATTAATAGTGTCAGAACCAAGGCTGTCTGGTTTTTAATTTCTATTTTAGCTGTGAAAAAGGGCAACCTATGTTTAACAATTAAATACATTTTTGAAGTTGTGAATAGATTTGATTCTTAGGATTTTTATTACAATTGATTTCAGAATCGATGTTTCAGCTTTTTTCAACACAGCGAGTCATTTGCAACATTCACTCCTCCTGAACGAACATTTAGTGACATTAGACAGTCATCTGTGATATGTCGTTGACTTTACAGCGATCCCTCACAATGAGCAAGCACTTCAATTCAATTCACTTGTATTAATATAGCGTCAATTCTCAACAAATGTAACATCAAGGCACTTTACAACAAAAGTCATTTCAATACATTTATACTGTTGCGGTCTGATACATGGCATAAATACTAATCAAATGGGCTAGATATATGACGCCAGCATTTCAAATGGGCCAACGGCAGAGCCGTGCGCACTTCTCTTCTCCCTCCCCAGCTGAGCGCTGGAAGAAACTGTCGTGCTGGTTGGTCAGAAGCGCCAATCCATCAAACTCACTGCAGTTCTCTGCGGCGTGAATGGAGACTGCACCGATGGGAGGGACGAAAGGGTGGGTTTAAATCTCAAGAATTGCCATCCCCTCTTCCGCTTCCAAACTCGCCCTGGTGGGTGTCGACAGTTCTTCGAACTGTAAGGAGAGGCCCTTTTTCCTAACACGTGTGCAAGATTTTGTCCTTGCTCCCTCCAACCAAGTTTTCCCAATAGTTTGGCTGGCCCCCAAACTATCCCTTTTTGATTGGCTGAATTCCCCGATCCGCTGAATTCCCCTCTTTTTGTTTTTTTTCTCCGTGCGGCTGACGAGCCAAGCATCTCGCTTCACAACTTTTTCTTCAACACCTGGAAGCTTCCTCTTTAAAGTAAGACTTTTTCAATTTATTCTCAACCTGGGTGGATGAGTTAGGAAGTTTTCTTTATAATTATATGCATGCATAATCATTGATGTGAAGAGCTGCCTCTATCTCGAGCACTCTGTGATTCCTCTGTGCTGTGTTTTGCTTAGGGTAAATTTGTGAGTTTTTGTATTTCGATTGTGTGTTTCCTGTATGTTTTTGTCTTTTATTAGTGAGAAGAATTGTTAGTTTGTACAACTTTTGGTTCTTCTCCGGTAGTTCACAGTGAAGTGTTGGTGTCATAGGCACTTTTGGGTCAGCATCAGCATCCCCGGAGTGCCTGCCAGGCACGTGAAGGACATTTTGAAACCCATTATTTTTCATATTTCCCAACCAGAGTCTGTATTAGCAGAAGCTAAGGTTTCTTTGTTAGGAAGGAACCGCAGGCCTCTTGTTTCAAGTTAAACAATAAGTCACAAAACATCCCCCCTGTCCTTATCCGACGAGCTGCGCGTTCGCGTCATACACCGCCTCCTCGCGTACACGGTACAGTAGGAGGCGCCCCGTGACGGCCCTAAAGGATGCAATCGCTGGTCGCCATATTGCTCAGGCACCGGTAGTCTTAACAGAACCGTTAAGAGTTGGTTAAATTGAATCAAATCCCTGGTTTCATTTATTCTGAGTGTGTGTGTGAATTACTGCAAGAATTCACTTCCTTCAGATAGAATCTTTCTGGTGTAATCCCTAAAAGTTAATCATTAAAAGTGAGGTTATTGGTTAATAATCCCCTTATTAATAATATATATGTTTTTGATTTTTTTGGGGGGGGGATACAAAAATGGATGGTGCCTTGTTAATAATCTGAAAGGATTTTTAAATTAATAATTTACAATTATTAGTTAATATTCTCATCATCACCAGATAGATCATAACAATTATCAAATTAATTCATTACTTTTAATTGATAATTCCACAACAATACAAGCATTCCAATCAGTAAAGTTTTCTATGTAAGGAATCCCAGCAGATTGGATTGAGTCATCGACATGGGGGTGTGCCCAGTTAACACATGAACATTTAACAAATATCTTAACATCTTTAAAACCGTTATTTCAAGACTGGTATGAACTACTTTAGATGGTAAAGAAAAATTATAAAAGGAGATTCCCAACAGTTATTTTTAAAATTCTGAATGAATCAAACAAAAGGCTTTTTATGGTTCTTTCTGCAGATATGCTGCAGATTCCATTAAGCACAAGTCTGTAAGAGTGCTCTGCTGTTTATGTGTCACATTCTCATCTTTTCTACTACTAGTATGATAGTTTTAGAATTTTATAACATCTAAACTTTTTAAAGTAGGCATTAAAGCCTGAAATGGGTGCAAACAGGACACAGTATGAGTAAGAAAATGTTCTGTGCACTTGTAATGGCAAAGTGCACAATTTTGTTATATTAAAAAAAACTGTTAAATAATAGTTTTCTTAAAGACGCTTGTTGAGGGTGGGGGGTCTGGATTTTTGTTATGACGTTCATTATGTTGATGCAGTATTTTATTTATCAGTAGAGTACAACAAAACTCCTACCTTGTTGTTTGTCTGTGTGTACCCCTCTTTTAACACTAAAAAAGATTGTAAAGTTTGTAAACAGAATGATAAAGTTATGAATGATGCATTATTTTGAACATAATTTCATATGTCCTCTGAGCTACTGGTATGAATCCCAGCTTTGTAGGAACATTTTTGGCTTTAAAAGAGAGGGGATGCATATTTCGGTAACTTTAAATCTGACTGCATGCCGTTCTTGGCGTAACAGCCGGGGGTCTTTGGTAGAAGAAGAAGACATATGAAAAAACTTTAAATACTGTAAATTGAAGTGAAAAATTAAACCAAATGTCTTGTGGTGAAAGATGGGGAGAAGTGCAGCCATACAAATGCAGGGAAGAAAACAACAGACTTGAAGAGACGTCTCAAGGCATTACATAAAAAAATTGAGGTAGGTCAAAAGAAATAGATTTGGCTAAAAGAACATGTTGGTATTGTCTATACTACAAGGTATTTATACTGTACTGACTGGGTTAAATAGGATTGCCTTACTAAAGACTGCCTAAAATAATGGAAAAGAATTGTAGACCTGCACCTGACTGGGAAGAGTGAATCTACAATAGGCAAGCAGCTTCATGTGAAAAAATCAACTGTGGGAGCAATTATCAGAAAATGGAAGACATACAAGACCACTGATAATCTCCCTCGATCTGGGGCTCCACGCAAGATCTCATCCCGTGGGGTCAAAATGATCATGAGAATGGTGAGCAAAAATCCCAGAACCACACGGGGGGACCTGGTGAATGACCTGCAGAGAGCTGGGACCAAAGTAACAAAGGTTACCATCAGTAACACACTACAACGACAGGGAATCAAATCCTGCAAACGTGTCCCCCTGCTTAAGCCAGTGCATGTCCAGGCCCGTCTGAAGTTTGCCAGAGAGCACATGGATGATACAGCAGAGGATTGGGAGAATGTCATGTGGTCAGATGAAACTAAAGTAGAACTTTTTGGTATAAACTCAACTCGTTGTGTTTGGAGGAAGAAGAATATTGAGTTGCATCCCAAGAACACCATACCTACTGTGAAGCATGGGGGTGGAAACATCATGCTTTGGGGCTGTTTTTCTGCTAAGGGGACATGACGACTGATCCTTGTTAAGGAAAGAATGAATGGGGCCATGTACCGTGAGATTTTGAGCCAAAACCTCCTTCCATCAGTGAGAGCTTTGAAGATGAAACGGGGCTGGGTCTTCCAACATGACAATGATCCCAAACACACCGCCCGGGCAACGAAGGAGTGGCTCCGTAAGAAGCATTTGAAAGTCCTGGAGTGGCCTAGCCAGTCTCCAGACCTCAACCCCATAGAAAATCTGTGGAGGGAGTTGAAAGTCCGTGTTGTTCGGCGACAGCCCCAAAACATCACTGCTCTCGAGAAGATCTGCATGGAGGAATGGCCCAAAATACCAGCTACTGTGTGTGCAAACCTGGTAAAGACCTATAGTAATCGTTTGACCTCTGTTATCGCCAACAAAGGTTATATTACAAAGTATTGGGTTGAATTTTTGTCATTGATCAAATACTTATTTTCCACCATAATTTACAAATAAATTCTTTAAAAATCCTACAATGTGAATTCCTGGATTTTTTTTCACATTCTGTCTCTCACAGTTGAAGTGTACCTATGATGAAAATTACTGACCTCTGTCATCATTTTAAGTGGGAGAACTTGCACAATCGGTGGCTGACTAAATACTTTTTTGCCCCACTGTATTCTGTTCCCCCGTTAGGTTTAGGCACTGGTTCCCCAAGAGTCGGGTTGGGAAAATGGTCAGTTTATGGTTAGATAATCTCAAGTCAATCGAACGCAACTGGACTTGGTAATTTTTCTTGGAAGACGTTTCACCTCTTATCCAAGAGGCTTCATCAGTTCATGCTCGCCGCTGACCAGGCCGGGACTGGTCCGAACCTGAACCCGAGCCTAGTCAGCGGCAAGCATGAACTGATGAAGCCTCTTGGATAAGACGTGAAACGTCTTCCAAGACAAATTACCTAGTCCAGTTGCGTTAGATTGAATTTTCCTTGAAATAACCATGACCTGGATGAATGAGAATATTCACAGGCTTATGGTTAGATAATGCTCATCCAATGTTAGGATCAGAAAATGAGTTATGGGAAAACATACCCACGTATAACCGGGGGCAACAGAATATTTCAGGGGAACAGATTCTCGCACAACACCGGGAAGTTTTCTTGAGAAAATAGTTGCACACCAGATATGTGAGCATTTAAACAATAATGAGCTGTTTGAGAAGTTTCAGTCAGGCTTTAGAGCTCATCATAGCACTGAAACAGCTCTGGTGAAGGTTACTAATGATATTCTCATAGCCTTAGACAATGGACTGGTGACCATTCAGGTCCTGTTAGATCTCAGTGCTGCCTTTGACACTGTTGATCACAATATTCTCATAGAAAGGATTCAAAGTGTCGGCATAATAGGAACAGCCCTAGGTTGGTTTACATCTTATTTGTCTAACAGATTTCAGTTTGTTCAGGTAAACAATAGATCTTCCTCAACCTGAATAGTTACTTGCGGAGTACCACAGGGTTCAGTGCTTGGGCCGATTCTCTTTACTATATATATGCTTCCTATTGGTAAAATAATTAGGCAGCATGGGATAAAATTCCATAGTTACGCAGATGATACACAGCTATATCTATCCATAAATCCTGATGAATCCAATCAGTTAGGTAGACTACAGGCATGTCTGGAAGACATAAAAACTTGGATGACTCTAAACTTCTTGCTTCTAAATTCTGATAAAACAGAAGTTGTCGTCTTTGGACCAGAAGCTCTGAAAAAGAAACTACTTAGTCAGCCCCTTCACCTGGACGGCATTAAATTAGCCTCCAGTAATAAAGCAAAAAACCTCGGTGTCATTTTTGACCAAGATATGTCATTTAGATCTCACATTAAAGAAGTCTGTAGGATTTCCTTTTTTCACCTTAGGAATATTACAAAAATTAGAACCATCCTGTCCAGGAGTGATGCTGAAAAACTAGTCCATGCCTTTGTTACTTCAAGGCTGGATTACTGTAACTGTCTATTATCAGGTAGTCCACAGAATACAATTAAAAGTCTTCAGTTAGTTCAAAATGCTGCTGCTAGGATTCTGATGAATATTAAAAGAAGAGATCACATTTCCCCTGTTTTAGCTTCTCTTCACTGGCTCCCAGTAAAATCTAGAATAGAATTCAAGATCCTCCTTCTGACATATAGAGCCCTTAATAATCTAGCTCCATCGTACATAAGAGACCTGATTGTTCCATATGTTCCTAACAGAGACCTTCTGTCATGATCCGTCCCTGTCTGTGTTGTTTATTCCTCCCTGTTTCCTCCCAGTCTGTTTTAGTTACTTAGTCCTAGTTTGTTTCACCTGTTGTCTTATTAGTCCTCCCTGTGTTTTCTGCCTCTGCTCCCAGGTGTTCCACGTTTCCTGATTACCCTCCCCACAGTATATATACCCTTCTGTGTCTGTCTGTCCTCGTCGGGTCGTTGTTGTCGTTACCTCCCCTAGTGCTTGTGTTCTCTGTGCTTCTCGTCTGTTTTTGGACTATTAATAAACATGGGCCGTAAGAGCCACAAACGCCGCTCCGCATCTGGGTCCTCCTTGAGCCAGAACGTGACAGTACGACCCGACCAACTGGACCCAGCGGAGTACCAACACACCGAGGAAGAATGGAGAGAACTTATAGATTTGAGTGTAAGTCAAGGACTCCATTCTGACTCACCCTTTTGCGGATTCCGGCTGGCTCGCTGTCCGCCCGGTGTTGGGCCCCGCCGTCGTGAGGAGGGCGGCCTCTCCGCTCCTCGGGCCTCGAGTCATCGCCGCGCTTCTGAGCGTCCTCCTGGGAACGCAGTTGATGTTTCCCCGTCGTTCCTCCTTGCGTCCATGTATGACGATTCAGAGGAGGACGATGACGGCTTCCCGGAGTTCTTCTCTGACTCCCTGGACGACGAGCTGGACTTTTGCAGCGGTGCCCGGGGTGCGCCGCCTTCGCCGCGGCTTTCTGCCTCCTGGGTTGACCGATTGATCTCCCTGGCTCCTTCCACCGATCTGCCACCCATCTGTGATCCCTCTGGGACTGGCCCTCTTCCTGCTTCCCGGCGACGAAGAAGGAGGCGTCGCCGAGCTGCTCCATCGGCTCCAGGAGGTTTCTCGCTTCCTTCTCAGAATTACAGCACCTCGGCTCCTCCTGTCCCGCTTGATGCTGCCTCCAGCTTCGGTGATTCAACCACCGCTTCCTCCTGCCGCCCACAGCCAGTTTCGGGTCTGCCTCCTCATCCTCTCCAGCACAGCCAGGCACCGGCGTTTCCTTCAGGTGGAGCTGAGTTAACCCAGGGTCAATGGAACAGAGGGAAGAGTTCCGTAGGGAATGTTGAGCCCAGGTCCCCTGTGGAGACTGTTTTTGAGCGCTCTTCAGAGGCTCACCTGGAACCCCGGTTCCGAGTTCCCTCCGAGGGCGTCCAGACGGATGCGCCTCGGTTCCGAGTTCCCTCCGAGGGCGTCCAGACGGATGCGCCTCGGTTCCGAGTTCCCTCCGAGGGCGTCCAGACGGATGCGCCTCGGCTCCGAGATTCCTCCGAGGGTGTTCTGGAGAACACGCCTCGGGTTCCTGATTCCTCCGAGGGTGTTCTGGAGAACACGCCTCGGGTTCCTGATTCCTCCGAGGGTGCTCTGGAGAGCACGCCTCGGGTTCCTGATTCCTCCGAGGGTGTTCTGGAGAGCACGCCTCGGGTTCCTGATTCCTCCGAGGGTGTTCTGGAGAACACGCCTCGGGTTCCTGATTCCTCCGAGGGTGTTCTGGAGAGCACGCCTCGGGTTCCTGATTCCTCCGAGGGTGTTCTGGAGAGCACGCCTCGGGTTCCTGATTCCTCCGAGGGTGTTCTGGAGAACACGCCTCGGGTTCCTGATTCCTCCGAGGGTGTTCTGGAGAACACGCCTCGGGTTCCTGATTCCTCCGAGGGTGTTCTGGAGAGCACGCCTCGGGTTCCTGATTCCTCCGAGGGTGTTCTGGAGAGCACGCCTCGGGTTCCTGATTCCTCCGAGGGTGTTCTGGAGAGCACGCCTCGGGTTCCTGATTCCTCCGAGGGTGTTCTGGAGAGCACGCCTCGGGTTCCTGATTCCTCCGAGGGTGTTCTGGAGAGCACGCCTCGGGTTCCTGATTCCTCCGAGGGTGTTCTGGAGAACACGCCTCGGGTTCCTGATTCCTCCGAGGGTGTTCTGGAGAACACGCCTCGGGTTCCTGATTCCTCCGAGGGTGTTCTGGAGAGCACGCCTCGGGTTCCTGATTCCTCCGAGGGTGTTCTGGAGAACACGCCTCGGGTTCCTGATTCCTCCGAGGGTGTTCTGGAGAGCACGCCTCGGGTTCCTGATTCCTCCGAGGGTGTCCTGGAGAACACGCCTCGGGTTCCTGATTCCTCCGAGGGTGTTCAGGAGAACACGCCTCTGGTTCCTGATTCCGCCGAGGGTGTTCAGGCGAACACGCCTCCGGTTCCTGACTCTCCCGAGGGTGTTCAGGCGAACACGCCTCCGGTTCCTGACTCTTCCGAGGGTGTTCAGGCGAACACGCCTCCGGTTCCTGACTCCACCGAGGGTGTTCAGGGGAACACGCCTCTGGTTCCCGACTCCGCCGAGGGTGTTCAGGGGAACACGCCTCTGGTTCCCGACTCCGCCGAGGGTGTTCAGGGGAACACGCCTCTGGTTCCCGACTCCGCCGAGGGTGTTCAGGGGAACACGCCTCTGGTTCCCGACTCCTCCGAGGGTGTTCAGGAGAACACGCCTCTGGTTCCTGACTCTTCCGAGGGTGTTCAGGCGAACACGCCTCCGGTTCCTGACTCCACCGAGGGTGTTCAGGCGAACACGCCTCCGGTTCCCGACTCTTCCGAGGGTGTTCAGGCGAACACGCCTCCGGTTCCCGACTCCGCCGAGGGTGTTCAGGAGAACACGCCTCCGGTTCCTGCCTCTTCCGAGGGTGTTCAGGGGAACACGCCTCCGGTTCCTGCCTCTTCCGAGGGTGTTCAGGGGAACACGCCTCCGGTTCCTGCCTCTTCCGAGGGTGTTCAGGAGAACACGCCTCCGGTTCCCGACTCCTCCGAGGGTGTTCAGGAGAACACGCCTCCGGTTCCTGCCTCGTCCGAGGGTGTTCAGGAGAACACGCCTCCGGTTCCCGACTCCGCCGAGGGTGTTCAGGAGAACACGCCTCCGGTTCCCGACTCCGCCGAGGGTGTTCAGGAGAACACGCCTCCGGTTCCCGACTCCGCCGAGGGTGTTCAGGAGAACACGCCTCCGGTTCCTGACTCCGCCGAGGGTGTTCAGGAGAACACGCCTCCGGTTCCTGCCTCGTCCGAGGGTGTTCAGGAGAACACGCCTCCGGTTCCTGACTCCGCCGAGGGTGTTCAGGAGAACACGCCTCCGGTTCCTGCCTCTGCAGAGGGTGTTCAGGCGAACACGCCTCCGGTTCCTGACTCTGCCGAGGGTGTTCAGGCGAACACGCCTCCACCTAAGCTCAAGGTTCCACGCCGCCGGCCTCCAAGGCTCAAGGTTCCACGCCGCCGGCCTCCAAGGCTCAAGGTTCCACGCCGCCGGCCTCCAAGGCTCAAGGTTCCACGCCGCCGGCCTCCAAGGCTCAAGGTTCCACGCCGCCGGCCTCCAAGGCTCAAGGTTCCACGCCGCCGGCCCCCAAGGCTCAAGGTTCCACGCCGCCGGCCCCCAAGGCTCAAGGTTCCACGCCGCCGGCCCCCAAGGCTCAAGGTTCCACGCCGCCGGCCCCCAAGGCTCAAGGTTCCACGCCGCCGGTCCCCAAGGCTCAAGGTTCCACGCCGCCGGCCTCCAAGGCTCAAGGTTCCACGCCGCCGGCCTCCAAGGCTGTTGGTTCCTCGTCGCCGGCCTCCTCGTCTGTTGGTTCCTCGTCGCCGGCCTCCTCGTCTGTTGGTTCCTCGTCGCCGGCCTCCTCGTCTGTTGGTTCCTCGTCGCCGGCCTCCTCGTCTGTTGGTTCCTCGTCGCCGGCCTCCTCGTCTGTTGGTTCCTCGTCGCCGGCCTCCTCGTCTGTTGGTTCCTCGTCGCCGGCCTCCTCGCCTGCTGATCCCTCGCCGCCGGCCGCCACGTCATGGGTCTTCTGGGGACTGTGGTTTTGTCCCTCCGTCCTGGACCCCCTCCTCCCGCCCTGGCTTGAGTTTCCTACTTGGTGCGCCAGGTGGCGCACCTTGAGGGGGGGGTACTGTCATGATCCGTCCCTGTCTGTGTTGTTTATTCCTCCCTGTTTCCTCCCAGTCTGTTTTAGTTACTTAGTCCTAGTTTGTTTCACCTGTTGTCTTATTAGTCCTCCCTGTGTTTTCTGCCTCTGCTCCCAGGTGTTCCACGTTTCCTGATTACCCTCCCCACAGTATATATACCCTTCTGTGTCTGTCTGTCCTCGTCGGGTCGTTGTTGTCGTTACCTCCCCTAGTGCTTGTGTTCTCTGTGCTTCTCGTCTGTTTTTGGACTATTAATAAACATGGGCCGTAAGAGCCACAAACGCCGCTCCGCATCTGGGTCCTCCTTGAGCCAGAACGTGACACCTTCGCTCTCAGACTGCAGGTTTACTGGTAGTTCCTAGGATTTCTAAAAGTAGAATGGGTGGCAGATCTTTCAGCTATCAGGCTCCCCTCCTATGGAACCGGCTCCCAGGGTTGGTTCGTGAAGCAGACAATTTGTCTATCTTTAAAACTAGGCTAAAAACTTTCCTCTTTGACAAAGCTTACAGTTAGAGATATGTTTATAGGTAGTTAGAGTCAGGTCAGACAGGTAGATAGGAAGAGACAGGTTAATGTTAGTAGTCAGGCAGAGTGTCAAAAGTTAGGAAGAGATAGGAAGAGGTAGAGTAGCTAGGTAGAGATAGATTAATGTAAGCCAGGTAAAGATCCGGAGCCGGTCGCGGCTTACCGCCGCGGAAGAAATGCGCCCCACGGGGGCCAGCCAGCGCCGGAGAGAGGTCCCTCAAGGGGATCCTCCCGCACAGTGCGGCCGCCCATTACCTGCCGGGTTGAATCCCCCGGGCAGACTGTGCGGACCCCACCCGTTTATCTCTTAAACGTTTCTCGCCCTCTTCAACTCTGTCCTCTCAGTTCTGTCTATTTTTCCTTAAGATAGTTCGTCTATTTTCCTTAAGATAGTTGTCGACTATCGGTCTCGTGCCGGTATTTAGCCTTAGATGGAGTTTACCACCCACTTTGGGCTGCATTCTCAAACAACCCGACTCCGAGAAGACCCCGGCATGACGGGGGCCGTTACCGGCCCTACACCGTCCACGGGCTGAGCCTCGATCAGGAGGACTCAGACAGAGTGTTGGTAGCCAGGTCTCCTAGTAGCTAGGAGACAGGTTAATGTTAGTAGCTATGCTGCTTTAGGCTAGGCTGTTGGAGGACATTATTAGGGTCTGTTCCTACTTTCTCTCCTACTTCTCCCCAACTGCATGATGTGCTGTCAATTCAAGCACTAACCTGTTTTCTATTATAGTAGGTGCTCCGGATTAGCCCTGCTTGACGACCCTGACTAAGATGGCATTGCAGTGACGGAAAATTCTCCACGTCCTGCAACAAACTTCTGCATCAGTTCTATTGCTCTTTCTGTGTCTCTGTTATGTATTCTCCAAGCCACAGACGGTCGCGGCAGATAACCGCTTGTGCTGAGCCTGGTTCTGCCGGAGGTTTCTTCCTGTTAAAAGGGAGTTTTTCCTTCCCACTGTCGCTGCATGCTTGCTCAGTATGAGGGATTGCTGAGAATTCCACGACGCAATCTTCTGTGGTTCTGTAATTTCTACACTAAACATTGTATTGTAATAACTCTTTTGTAAAGTGCCTTGAGATGACATCTGTTGTGAAATGGCGCTATATACATAAACTGAATTGAATTGAATTGAAGAGCACAGCACCAAATCCCTTTGGCATACGGAAGCTTGGCCGGTGAAGTTCTGGCTCGAGGTTCAGTTTGAGGCTGGTAACGACCCCGTTGCGCTGCAATAATCTTAATTAACAAGACCCCAAACTGTGCTGTTTCTCACCAACTACTGCCATGCTGAACTGACAAACACTAAAAATAATAAGGGGGAAAAATTTTACACAGATACAGAGAATGTAGAGTGGTCCTTTCATAATAGAGAACACGGAGTCAGTTTAGTGGTTATTGTCTATACTTCTATACATATTGGTACATTTTTACAGTTTTTACTTTATAGTTAGTTAATTATTCATTTATTATTTACTTAGTAGTGTAGTTAAATGCTGCTAGCTTAGTGAGTATGTTGATTAAAGAATTTTGCATGGAAGGTTGATTTTTTTTTTTTGTGAACTCTTGGATTTTGGAAAGTTGTTTGTGATTATTTCACATACATATGTGGTAACTTGCTGTTCAAAAACCGGCAATAACTCATTCCTTCAGCTACTGTTTAATTACCTCATATTTATCAGACAGGTTATCATAAACATTACCTGAGACAGTACATTTTGGCTATTATTATTTTCCATGATCCCAGGATGGTGCCCGCAACTTGGTAAAAACATTGATCCTTTTAATAACTGCCTTATCAAGTATTTATAATTATTCATATGCACAAGGGAACACAAGGACAAGAGTAAAGATGGCTGAAAAGAGAGAACCGAGGTGCTATCGAGGTGCTGAATAAGTGCAGTGATCAAAGAACTTAACTTGGGAAGACTAAAGAACTACATAGAAACCAGGGGAGATAATCAAGGATCATAATGATGCAGAAGGGAAAGGGAGTACGCAGATAGAGATAAGAAAGAAGTTGTAGCTCTGACAGAATGTAGACCAGCTTTTTTAAGACCTCAAAACAACCCTGAATTGTGACAGCTCAGTGCTTTATTAAGTCAGAAGACGACGAGGTGTTTTACACTGTCATTCACACACACATTCAAACACTGATGATGGAAAGCTACACTGTAGTCACATCTGCCCTGAGGCAGATTGACAGACGTGAGGCTGCCATAATGTTTGTGCCACCGGAGACACACAGACCACAGAGAGCAGGTAAAGTTTTAAATCCCTTCTTCACAGTAACCGGTTTGCTCATTTATGCATTTTTCTTGGATGTGGAGTTTTGTAAACTGGTGTCATGTAATGCTTACAACATACAGATTAATTTTAAACCAAAAATAAATATATCTATGAGCTGGCTGGGTACAAGAGGGGGTGAGTTTGCCTGGCTTACAGTTTAATAATTGCATTTCTACATGATGTTATTGTTTGTCATACACTGCCTTTTCACCAGATTGCTAATTGCTTGCCAGCAGCAGAGAGGACCACAGCTATTAACCCCCTGTCTCTTCTTATCCTTTTATAATATTTTGTATTTCTGTTGTTTGTTTGCATTATACTGGTAAATAGGGGCTGCACGGTGGCGCAGTGGTTAGCGCTGTTGCCTAGCAGCAAGAAGGTCGTGGGTTCGTATCCCGGCCCAGGGTCTTTCTGCATGGAGTTTGCATGTTCTCCCCGTGTATGCGTGGGTTCTCTCCGGGTACTCCGGCTTCCTCCCACAGTCCAAAAACATGCATGATAGGTGAATTGATCACTCTAAATTGTCCCTAGGAATGAATGTGAGTGTGAATGGTTGTCTGTCTCTCTGTGTTGGCCCTGCAACAGACTGGCATCCTGTTCAGGGTGTACCCTGCCTAACGCCTGATAATTGCTGGGATAGGCTCCAGCTGCCCCGTGACCCTGAATTGGATAAGCGGTTAAGAAGATGGATGGATGGATGGATACTGGTAAATAATCTAATCTCAAATTACTTCCATCCAGGCATGAATAAACTATTTTTTAATTTTCTTTATTGAATTCATGACAGTAAGTCATATAGGATGTGATTCATCTTGCAGGAAAATTAGGTGAAATTTTTCTAGTGAAAACTGGGTTTCTTTCTGTCTGTCATCTTCTGTACCTTTCCCTTTACTCATGCGGATAAAGTTCAATCACAAATCATTCCTGAAGCTCGCCTCTATCAACTCCTTCTCACATGCACTTCCTATTTTCACCTCCGCTGTTGCTGACCTTAGGTAGTTCAAATCATCCACCGTCAACACCTCTACTCTTTACATTCTCAGTCTCCCACCTGTCTTTCCCTCTAGAGCCTTGCACTAGAGACCTAGGCCCGAGGGTCAGGCTTTGGGCTGACGACAATATAATTACCTCAGACACGGGCCAAGATCAGGCACTTTTATTTTTCAATAGAATTCTTTTTTTTTGCTTTTTTCTTTAACCTGCTAATTAAATACATGCTGCTTTTCACACAGTTGATCATAATATTATCTTATAAAGGCTTGAAGATGTTGTAGGGATCAAGGGAACAGCACTTGGCTGGTTTAATTCATATCTGTCCGACAGATTCCAGTTTGTCCATGTCAATGATAAATCTTCACACTCAAGGGTTACTTGTGGAGTACCACAGGGTTCTGTGCTTGGACCGATTCTCTTTACTATATACTGTATATGCTTCCAATGGTAAAATAATTAGACAACATGGAAGGAATTTCCACAGTTATGCTAATGATACACAATTACGTATATTTATCCATAAAACCTGATGAATCCAATCAGTTAGGTAGATTACAAACATGTCTCGAAGACATAAAAACCTGGATTACTCTGAATTTTCTACTTTTAAATTCAGACAAGACTGAAGTTGTTGTCTTTGGACCAAAACGTTTAAAAACGGAACTGTTAAATCAATCACTTCATCTGGATGGCATTATTTTGGCCTCTGGTATTAATGTAAAGAACCTCAGTGTAATTTTTGACCAAGACATAACATTTAAATCCCATATTAAACAGGTTTTTAAGATTTCTTTCTTTCACCTCCGGAATATTGCTAAAATCCTGTCCAAGAGTAATACAGAGAAACTAGTCCATGCATTTGTTACTTCAAGGCAGGACTACTGTAATTCCTTATTATCAGGAAGTCCACAAAATGCAATTAAAAGCCTTCAGTAGATCCAAAATGCTGCAGCAAGAGGTCTGATGAATATTAAAAAGAGAGATCACATATCTCCTGTTTTGGCTTCTCTCCATTGGTTCCCTGTTAAATCCAGAATAGAGTTTAAGATCCTCTTCCTTACGTATAAAGCCCTTAATAATCAAGCTCAATTGTACATCAGAGATCTGATTGTTCCATATGTTCCTAACAGAGCACTTCGTTCTCAGACTGCAGGTCTACTGGTAGTTCCTAGGATTTCTAAAAGTAGAGTGGGAGGCAGATCTTTTAGTTATCAGGCTCCTCTCCGGTGGATCCAGTTCCCAATTTTAGTCTGTGAGGCAGATTCAATTAAATTAAATTAAATTCACTTTTTATTTATATGTCATCTCAAGGCACTTTACAACAAACGTCGTTTCAATACAATTACACAAACATTAAAAGTTAAAAGTTTTTTATGTAAGGAATCCCAGTAGATTGCGGTGAGTCAACGACGTAAGGTTGTGCCTGGATCATGCAGACTCCAACCACAGCTATTCCTCAGGAATCCCTTATACTGAGGAAGCATGTAGCAACAGTGGAGAGGAAAAACTCCTCTTTAACAGAAAGAAACTTCCGGCAGAACCTGGCTCAGTACAAGCTGTCATCTGCCGCGACAGTCTGAGGGTCTGAGAAGACGGAGAAGAGACAGCATGGAGGATGTTCGATGACTTGCATCATCTGCAACGATGATCCCCATCCAGCAGGGGGCATTGTAGTTGAGCAGGGTAACAGACCATGTGGAGCTTCTATGGGGAGAAAAATAATGAGAGAAAACTCGGTTAACAATCACAATAACAGTTATTACAGCTCAAAACCACTGTAATAACAGGTATTCATTTATTTGTGACTTAGTTTTAGACTTGTTTTTTATTGTGCTCAAACTATACCACTTGCACTGGTGAGATTAAACTTTATGACAATGACCATTTCTTTTAGCATGGTAACTATTAGAGAGCTAGATATATTTAGCAGCAAGTGAAATTTGCTTACTAAACTGATGACAGGTTCTTGGGTGGCATAAGTTTGCAGAGTCCTGCAATAGCCCAATATTGGGATGTGATGGAATGGATCATTGGCATCTTGGTGGCGCATATTTTAAGCAATTGTGTGATGTTGTCATGTAAAACTGGACCAAAATCTTTGGACTGTTTCCAACTACCTTCTTTAATGTATACCACTAAGAGCTAATAAAGTGTCCAGTGAATCTGTTCATAAGTATATCTTTGGATGTGGTGGGAATTGTGTTTTGTTCAAAGACTTAAGAGCTCTTTTTTTTATTTTAGCCCCACCCCCAACCCACCTTTCCCTCTACAATTACACAAAGCCTACCCAATAAAATGTATTTAAGCAGGTTATTGGTCTCATATGAACAATCAGGTTGCGATATTAATGGCATTGTAGTAGTTGAAAAGGTATAAGGTAGAAATTATATAAATGTAGCCAAAGGTAGAGATTTTGACTACACCGCCATACCGTGGTTATGCATTTTGATTTCATCAAGGTATAGCAACAGTACATACTTTTAACCAGGTACACAAAGACACAGAAATTCAGTGTTTGTCTTCATAATAGATATTGAAAGTTTAAAGTTTGTTGTTTTTTATTTCACTGAAAAGAAACCTGTTGAATTTTAAGCAACATTAATTCAAATATGCAGGTTTGTTTCTGTGCAAAATAAATCTATAAATAAGTAACCAGGAAAGCAGACAATTTTGAACTTTATTTAAAATATTTCATCTTTATTTAAGTTTTGAGAGTTTTTGTGTTGCATTATTTTGAAAAAAAAAATTGAACTCATTTTGCCCAATACATTTTTAAATCTTTAAATTGCCTTCTAAAACTTTTTGAAGTTGTTTTGGTAAGTGAGAATGTTCATAAGCAGTCATTTGGACATATATAAAGAAAAAAAAAGACTATACTGTGGAGGAATGAAAGGACGACATAGCTAGATCCGATCAGCTTGTTTAATCAACTGAAACTCAGCCACAGAACAACGGTAAGAGAGAGCAGTTGCAACATTCACGCCACAACCAACTTGAACATTTTTGAATCAAAACATAAACATTTTTAAATACAAACATCTCGTTGTCTGGGTGTGAGTGGAGCCCCCTGGTGGTCTGCCCCAACACCCAGTAGGGTCCACATCTAGTCAAGGGTCCTGGGTTTGAGTAAACGGCCGGACTGGCTGAACCTGGAACCTGCAGAACCAGTCCCAAACGCCTGCAGGCGAGGCAGAGGATGACAAGGGGGAGCTGAGGATGATTTGGGCTCTGACGGCTGATAAGAGTCATACAGTGGCCGTAACGGTGTCCTGTGTGTCTGACAAAAACAAACTTCGATGACTTCAAACTCTTTGGAACGAATGACTGGGGCAAACAATGATGTACAGGGCCAGGAATGTGAGAAGGGCCCTCGTGAGGTAGGAACTGTTGGGCAGGCAGGGTAGACTGGGGTGAAGGTGCCTCCGGAAAAAACACGGCTGGAACCCGTACCGGGGTTCCAGGCATGGAAAAACCAGTTAAAACCAGTTCAGCTGAAGAAGCACCAAGCTCCTCTTTAGCCACGGAACGCAACCCCAGCATAACCGACGGGGGTCGGTTGACCTAGTTACCATCGGTCAGAACAGCACAGAGCGTAGCCTTTAACGACCTGTGAAAAAGCTTGACTAACCTGTTAGCCTGCAGGTTGTAGGCGGTGGTGCGGTGGACCCTGACCCCCAGGCCCTCAGCCATGGAGGACCAAAGCTCTGACACAAACTGTGGGCCTCTGTCATAGGTGATGTCTGAAGGGGGGTCGAAACGTGCCAGCCAGGTCGATAAAAACGCCAGAGCCACCACTGTTGATGTTGTGGATTCCAGTGGAACCACTTATGGCCAGCTGGTGGTGCGGTCAATCATGGTGGGTGAAAGCCTCCGACTAGCGACTGGGAAAAGGGAATGGTTCCAATGGTGGTTTAGTGTGCTGGTGAACCTTGGTATGCTGACAAAATTCACATGCTGCGGCCCACTCCCTCGCAGCCTTCCGCAACCCGGGCCAGACAAACTTAGAGCTGACTAGCTTGACTGCGGCCTGAACCCCTGGATGGGAGAGGGAATGCAAGGCATCAAAAACACGGTGGCGCCACAAAGCTGGAACCAGAGGGCAGGGGCAACCATTTGAGACATCGCAGAGTAGGGAAGGACCGCCTTTCTGCACCTGCCTCTCCTCCAGCTTAAGGCCATTCGGCTCAGACTGCAGCATGAGGATGTCTGCGTCGGCGTGCTGATCTGCAGCCATAGCAGAGAAATCAATGCCAACATAAGCTGGTGAGAGCAGGGCACGGGACAGGCAGTCAGCGACCGAACTGTATTTGCCAGCGACATGTTGAATGTCTGTTGTAAATTCGGAGATAGCAGCAAGGTGGCACTGTTGCAGTACAGACCAGGGGTCAGAAACCTTTGCCATGGCAAATACCAACGACTTGTTGTCAACATAAGCTGTGAAGGTGTGGCCCTCCAGGAAAAAACACGGAAATGCTGTGTAGCCAGGTAGAGAGCAAGCAACTCCATGTCAAAAGCGCTGTATTTACGCTTATTGACGCGCAGCATGCGGCTGAAGAAGGCAAGACCCTGCAAAACCCCACCGACGCGCTGCTCTAACACCGCCCCCATCGCTATGTCAGAGCCACCTGCGCTGATGGAGAGGGGTGAGCCAGCAGAGCGGCATTGGCCAGCAGAGCGGCATTGGCCAGCAGAGCGGCATTGGCCAGCGCGGATTTAGCATTACTAAATGCTTGGAGACGGGGGTCATCCACGGCTTCGGTGGCCTATTTCTTTTTAAGCGTGCAGTAAAGCGGCTGCAGAAGCCGTGCTGCGCTGGGGATAAACCGGTTGTACAAATGAACCATCCCCAGAAACTCCTGCAGGGCTTTCACTGTCTGGGGATGTGGAAAATCCATCACTGCCTGCATCGTAGTGGGTAATGGGACGGCACCTCTGGCAGAAATGCAATGGCCCAAAGATTCAATGACCTGCAACCCGAACTGGCAATTTGTTGGGTTGACGATCAGGTCGTGGGCCGCCAGACGTTGAAAAACCTGACGGAGGTGCGACAAGTGCTGCTCAGCAGAGCTGCTGGCCACTAGGATGTCATCCAAATAAACAAACATGAAAGACAAGCCGCGAATCCATCAACCTCTGGAAAGTTTGAGCGGCGCCTTTAAGTCCAAAAGGCATCCGCAAAAACTCAAACAGGCCAAACAGAGTGATTATGGCTGTTTAAGGGAAGTCCTCCGCGCAGGGGCGGATCTACTCGGGTGGCAGCTGCCACCCCAGCCAGTGGCTATGAAATCAATAAATAGTTATCTAAAGTCGGACGTCAAGCGCATGAAGCTAATTTTTCCGACATCATTGAATGCAGCACGACGTAACCATACACCAACTCGAGGCGCTTCTGAGAGGCGGAAAGTGAGAGACCTGCACAGAAGGCAGGAGCACACCAGGAAAGAGGAAACTATGCCATCTTACAAAATAGAATATCATTTCATGCTCAATGCTGATAGTTTTGTAACTATTTGAGGCGATAAAAATTGAAAATCGTACTTTTTGGAACATGTAAACTAAGTCAGAGAAGGTAAAATCTTTACGTTTGTCCAGAAAAAAAAAGTAAAATTACTTTAAATTCTACAGAAATGAAGCGACAACAAAGGCTCTGTATTTTCTTTTTTCTTTTTTCACCAAAGACAAAAGTGAGAAACACAAAGAGTAACCTGATGAGTTAAGTGGACGGAGGGGACGACGTGGAAGAAGAGAGAGAGGAGCGACAGAAACATGTTGGAGGGAAAGGACGAGATGATCAGGGACAGGAGACAGTGCTTGAATGACACACAGGACAGGAGATGGAGGAGGGAGAGAATTACCGAGATGAAGAGGGAGAAAGAGAAAGGCAGGGCAAAATGGAGGGCTCAGCCAGTGACAACATGACAAGAGTCTGAGACAGGACCAAGCACATCCAGACGAGCTAGTCCACATGCTAGGGAAACACAGCATACTGACTTACATCTTATTTTAGAATAAATTGGTATTTTGATCTTCTTTTTTTTTAGGAACACACCCCCTATGAGGCAATAAATTATATATTTGTTCTGTTCCAGGAAGTTTTGATCTAATCTCTGCAAATAAATATTTAAATTCATTTATCCTAATTAACAAGTTTACTTTATATAAGAAAGTACAGGTTTCTGAGTATTATCAAGTTAAAATTAAAGGGAATTAAAAATACATAATTTCTTGACTTTATTCATCCTTAAATTATACAAATCCTAACATTATATACAATCCAAAAGAAATAGACCCAAAATCTGTTGGGGTAAACAATCAAATTGGTGCCATACATTTGTTTATTACACTTGCTTAGACTTTAAACTACCAATTTATTAGCATTTTTTCTTAGAATATGAAACCATAGTAAAAAAAATTATCTTGATTTTCCATTTAAGAAATTAAAAAAAAATAATTTTGCCAAAAAACTGCCAAAAACGGATAGGACTTTGATTTCTAACAAATACTTGTGCTCTTTGTGTGACAGCTATCTCATTTGTTCTCAGCATATAACGATAAGAAAGTACAGCTGCAATACAGAAGCGTATATATATATATATATATATATATTTATATATGCTTCTGTATTGCATATATATATATATATATATATATATATAATATATATATATATATATATATATATATATATATATATATATATACTAGCATATGGTGCCACCCCAGAAATATTTTTCTAGATCTGCCCCTGCCTCCGCGTGAACCTGGTGATAACCACGCGCCAGGTCAACTTTGAAAAAGACAGAGAGTCCTGGATGTGGGGGACCAGATAACGATCATTCACCGTGACATTATTCAGGGGGCAAAAATCCCTACACTTACCGTGAGACTTTGGCACCATATGTAACAGCAAAACCCACAGACTATTAGAGCGCAGAACAATGCCTAACCACTTAGCGAAATCTTCCTCCCGAGCAATAATCAGCTTAATGGGATCGAGACGGTGCGCCCACGTGAACACCGGAGGTGGGAATATAATGCTCTACCCGGTGCTTAGTGTCACCAGTGGAGAAGTTGGAAACTGTCAGCGAAGGAAACTCTGATAACAAGTGCTGAAAAACATCCCCTGAAGCTAAAACATTAGCATGGACAGACAGCCCAGCTCCCTGCGTCAGACAAGGCAGAGAGGAAAAAGACTTAGCATCAATAATAATTAGCGACGTCAATTAGCAGTCTGAGCATACAGAGAAAATCGGCAGCTGTGATGTGAACATAACTGACGGCTACAACAAAGTTCCACGGAAAGTCTCTACCGTGAAAGCAGACAGTCACTAACCTTTCTCCAAAAGTCCTGATGGGGGAGCCAATAGCAGTGGTCAGCGACGGTCCGCAGCCTTCCGCCAGCCTATCGGAGCCAGCCAGGGGAACCAGGTTCTTTTGCAAACCGGAGTCCATCAGAAAACGTCTCCCTGACCGGGAGTCCTTGATAAAAAGCAGCCTCTCGCTGTCGCCAACCGCGGCTGCTACCGAGTGTTGGAGTTGTCATTTCCCGGCGGCTGGAAACTGCAGGGTGGGAGGAAACGCCGGGCTTTGGCGCCGAACCGCTGGTTGTAGAAACAGATGGCTGCTCCCCGGCACCTCCGTGCAACCACCAATGGTTCGCCAGGATCGCTTGGACTGTGAAGCTCCTGGTAGCCTGGAGGATGCGGCTTCTTCCGCCAGCAAGCGGTAGTCTCTCTGCTGTAGCATCTGAGAGTTTGCGAGGACATCCCACACCGCCGGTGGGAGCTGTTGGAGGAACAGGTGGATGAAGAGGAAACCACAGTCATCCGTACCTAGCAGGGATAACATGCTCTCCATCAGCTCCAGCGCTGAGCCATCACCCAGGCCAGAGATGGAGAGGAGTTTCTCGGCCCGTTCTGTGGCGGAGAGGGTGTAGCGCCGGAGCAGCAGCTGCTTGAGCACGACGTATTTTCCATCGTTCGCTGAGTTGATAGCGGGTCCAGCACAGCAACCACATAGTGGTATTTGTGTCGTCCGAGGAAATACCACTGTTGTGGGTAAAAAATGTTTCTCACTGATGGCCCAGACTATAGAGTTAACATATCTATGTAGAATGAAGCCAATGCCTTAATTAATCTCTCCCATGTAAAACTTGGCTTTCAAACAATGTGAACGTGAGAATTTGGTGCTTTCCAGGCCATTGTTTGGAAGTACTTGAGGTTTTGCAAAACACTGGGCTTAAATCCCAGGTTAGTCCAACCCGAAGCAATTGGTGTGGCTTAAGTCCTGAGTTGATAGATAGTTTTTTGGAAATTTCAGGAAAATATGTGGTTCTCTTCCAAAAAAGACTGATGTCATGGAACCTGAAGAACTCTCTAAAAACTGTTGTTTGTGAGTAGAGAGGAGGACAGTCGACATGATGGCCGAAAAGTGAACATGGTTGTAAGTCAGCTCGTTTAATCACTCCAACTCAGCCACAGAACAACGGTAAGAGAGAGCAGTTGCAACATTCGCGCCACAACCAACTTGAACATTTTTTAATCAAAACATAGATGTTTTTAAATACAAATATCACGTTTTCTGGGTGTGAGTGGAGCCCCCTGGTGGTCTGCCGCAATACATATCATTACTGCACATGCGTTAGATTATATCTCAATATAGATCTGATATCACAGAGCCCTATGTCATTGGATTAAATCTGTGCACCAAGGTTGCAAATTAATAATTTATGTGATTTATTCTTACTTCAGGGTTCAAAATTAAGGCGGGATATTACTGGGTGTTTTAATTACTGTATTCTACACAGCAGATGTTACCAAGGTGATTTAGTATTCTCACGGTAAATTTGTTACTCATGTAAATAGGTGCTAATCAGATTGAGTTTGTCCTTGAAACAAATTTGTGCTTTTGTTTGTTAGAAAGTCTCTGGGAGTACACAGAAATTCAAATATGGGTTATTTTTGGTGTGCTTTCATGCCTTACTGGCTCAGCTTTATCTCTGAGAGCAACTTGAGTACAAACTGATTAGCTGTTTAATAATTTGCATGAAGGTGCCACGTTTTGTGCTCCACTTTGGAAAATATGTAACTTTATCTGTTGTTTTTGCTACTCATTTTCCCATCTGCCTATGTAAACAGGTTTGAATCAAATCCTGTATTCTCTCTGTGTGGTAGAGTCTTGGGTTGAAATGATAAAGTGATCCTTTCCAAGTGATTTACAGCATTTTTGAAGAGACTCAGAGGAGACCTGCAGCATCCTGTCTCCCTCCTGTCTGATCCATTTTCCTCCTCCTGCTATCTGTTGGCCGGAACACGGTTATTTCCCTATCTTGGTTTGTTCCAACACTACTTGACCTTTCATATGTGCGGCCGTTCACTGGCGCTTTAACACTGACATGAAAAGTTGGATTTCAAGTGCCATCTGTCGAAAGGAAAAAGAAGAAGTAACATTTAACGAATATTGATATCAAAACTTTGTTCTCTTTTTAAATGAGCCAACCCAGTTAGAAAATTTTAATCCTATTTCATTTCAATGTAAATGTTTTGCAGTATACTCCCACAAAGGTTAGACTTTGAGTTTTTCTTCAATAGATCTGACTGGGAGTTAAGCTATCTGTGTAATTGTTAATTTGACATGCCAGCATGGACGCAGCAAGTTCGGCCAGAATGATTCTGATGAATACAGCAGCAGCGGCATAGCTCCTTCACAGCTGCACAGGAAGTCAAGCGTTACATCCTGAACCGTGCAACTGCTGCCCCACATCTGGTCATCAAAACAATTACTGACAGTGACACCCAACTCATGGGTATTACAGTTAAAATCCAAAATAGGAAGAGTGTCTCTTAATATAGTTGCATCTAAAATAATTCCAACCCCAATGTAATGTAAAAAAAAGATTGGGTAAAATCTATAATTGTTTAGATGTTTGCAGGCCATATGTGATGCAAAGATCATTTCACTTTAGTTTATCTTTTGTCACTATTTCAGATATATTTTACTCATCATCCAAATTGTAGTTTTCCTAATAAATTACATTATTTTTCCATCACGTTGTATGTTTTGCAAATGTATCAACTCTGCAACATCAAAATTCAGTTTTATATTGTGTTAGAACATCTTTGTTTGAGTTACCTGGGGGTTTCGCTTCTCGCTGCATTGACTACTGATTACTTTGACTACAGAATACTGCTCTGGTGAAACGATCTGTGGCTGTTGTTGAGCTGACCAATCACAGCCGTGTGCTCTTCGTTGATGGAGACGGATAGTTAGAAAGTTGGGTTCTACTCCTCTGTTGAATAGGTGCTGGACGGCCCTCGATAATGGCGTTACGTCTATCCGTTCAACGTAGATTGAGAAGTATAAACGTAAGTTTAAGTCTCCTCCCCTTTTGGTCGGTCCCTGGGTTCCCTGGCCAAAAAAATTACGAATGAAAGTCAACGAAGCAAAAACTTTCTGGTCCACATTTGCCCATACACCCTGAGACGATGTACCTCGATTTAAATAACTAATAATAATGTGCGTTTTAATTTGTTAGTCAAGTGATTTGGGATTTATTTACTTGGAAAATTCACAATTAAAATGCCTACAAATCACAAGTTGCATATATGACATAATGTAGCAAACTGGCTAGCACTTAAAATACTCACTGAGACCTTGTAGAGTTGGTCATGGATGGTGGCTCTCACTCTACGGACTGTTTATCTCCCATCATAGCTGCAAGTTTCCACACGGCCAGATTTACAGTGGTTTTCTCCAAGTTTAATGCTCCTTTACTTGTCCTAGAGGAAGAATGCAAAGCTTGCTAAACTCATGGCCACTTTTCCTTCTTCTTCTTTAGATGTAGTTCATTACTTGTTTTCACACAAAACCTAAAGTAACTTTTGCCACCAGTTGAAAATTAGCTCTTATTCTGTGTGGCAAGGCTCACAACAAAGGCAGAATTTAAACCCCAGGATGGAAGGATGTGACTTCCCCATTATTTTTGGATCTCTAACAAATCATTTTAAGTCACATTTCCTACAAATAAAGAAGAAACAAAGACATTACCTGTTAGTTAGGGTGAGAATCCCTCACAGGGGGTAAGGCATTCCCATTTGAGTTTTCTGAATGAGAAGTCGGAATTTCCTAGTTCCAACTATAAATGGAACGCAACAGGAGGGCTGAGGGACCTGAAGTGCTGCTGACAACCTCATTGGACTGAACCAGGTATTTCATTGCCTGAAGAGGGTGTTTGGAGCTTATTTCATTGTTTATATTAGTTTGTTATGTTGAAGCCATTTTGTTTTTTCTTTATGTGTCATATAGTTTAAACTAAACCAGTATTTAAGACCTCCAATGGGTCAGTTCATGATGGGACTTTTTTAAGGGAGCCGCTCACTTCAAAGAGCCATTCAAAAGACTATGTGTTTTATTTTGTATATTTTTGCAATATTTTGAAAGAGCAATGTTTTTTTCATACAATTTACACTGAGATTAGAAATGGATACATGTTAAGGGTTGGAGACTGAGTCTATTGCAAGCGGCTCTGACCACTCACACTTAATCTTCTCCGATTGCCACAACTTCTTTCCCCCTTATAACTTGCTTGTCAGCTGCTGCCCTGACCTTCACTCCTTCCCTTCTCTCTCTTCTTCTTCCTCCTCAAATACATGTCAGGAAGACTGCATGCCAGATAGCGCATTGCTGTCTTTTTCTGGCAAGGAGGGGTTACTGCTCCATTCCCCTTCGATATTTTCTCTATTGGCCTGTTTTGTTTCACTTGGAAATTAAACTAGTAGCTGTAAAGCAGGCACAAACAAAACAAAAACAAAAAAGCATCTGCTGATCTTTTCTCTGGGATTTTCTTCTAAGCTTTGTGTATCTGACTGCCCGTAATTCCTTATACCTTTTCAGTAATAGGAGTAAAACTATTAGATTCCAAGGAAAAAACATCATATTTCAACTCTATCTGGAGGCTCCAGAGGGTCAGACTCCTAACTGCTAGTTTTAAAATAATTTCTTTTTTGAATTTTTATATTCTGTGTTTGTCTCATTTGGGATTGAGTTAATGATTCAATTTAATGCGTCCGTCTGCCGGGCAGATGGCCTAACAGAAGTTCATGGTATTTCATAGTTGTATTCATATATCATTCTTAATATGCAGTCTGCATATGTTTCTCCCATTGAATACATTTGAACAGCCATCCAGACAATTGCAACAAATAGTTATGGTGTGAGTTGTGGATGAGGTTAGTAACCTGTAAATGGAGTGCATGGTGGAAAACTATGACCTGCAGGATATGAATGACTGCAAGGTCCCCAAATCCTGCAAGACATAGTGCTGTGCATTTGGTCAATCATTTCTAATGTCTAGTCTTATCTGTTTAAATACTTAATTCTAAAGAGGGCACTAATTTCAGAAGCAGCCATGGTAACCCTATAGAGGGCCTTGAGGGAGCCATAGCTCGCGTGCTAAAATCGGTGGGCAAGAAAACTTACAATTTTATATTCCAAAAAATCTGTCCTTTCTGGTAGAATTTCTACATTTAGCCACGGTTTACATAAAGCCATTATATTCTGTTTGCAGTTTCCTACAAACCATGTAAAGGACTCATCCCTCCTTTCCATCGGACACGTAAGAGGTTAGTAATGTCAGTGAATCATAATACGTGGCTGATAGCCGCCATTAAAGTCAATGAGACAGTTTCCACCCTCCATGAAGCAGTGCCAATCAAACACATCTCGGAAGCGTTGTGTCATGGCCCTCTCCTAAATTTCCACGGCATCTCTATTTCTTACGTGTTACATATCTAAAACACATCAAGCTCTGCAGTTTAGCTTGGACCAGACAGGAAATTAGAGCAAAGTAAAATATTCAGATGTTTCAAAATAAAGGACAAGTGCTTATTATCGATTGCTTGACTACAGAAAAAAAAAAAAAACATCACTACCTTTGATATCATCAGCCAATCAGGTCATCGTGTGGGACCTGCATAGTTATTGGCTGGTCCTCCAACATCGATCTTCCTGGATAGCAGTGCTCTCTCACAGTGACAAGCAGGGGCGGATTTAGGACTGAAAGAGATCAGGGGCTTAGCCCACTTGAGTAAAAATTATATATATATATATATATATATATATATATATATATATATATATATATATATATGTGATGCAGACCACAGATGTTACGACACGAAAGCTCCTCACCATGCATGCCGGGTTCCATCCCAAATCCAGCACCCTGAGACTGTATGCACGCCGTAAGTAAGGAGGCAGAGAAATGATGAGCATGAGAGCCACTATCCAGGATGAAACATTGAAGCTCCATGAGTACATCAAGGACAAGGCTACAGCAGATGATGTGGTCAGTGAATACCTGAGACAATGGCAAGATGAAGAGGTGCTGGAGGAGGAACTATCATGGGAGGACAAGCCTCTGCATGGGATGTACCATCAGAACATAACTGAAGTAGCTGATGTCAAGAAATCCTACCAATGGGTAGAGAGGGTTGACTACAGGACTCCACAGAGGCACTCATCCTGGCAGCACGGGAGCACGCTCTGAGCACCAGAGCGATAGAAGCCCAGATCTACCACACCAGACAAGACCCAAGGTGTAGGCTGTGCAAAGAGTCATCTGAGACAATCCAGCACATAATAGCAGGGTGTAAAATGCTGACAGGGAAAGCATCCATGAAACATTATAACCAAGTTGCTGGCATAGTATACAGAAACATCTGTGCGGAGTATGGGCTGGAAACCCCAAGATCAAAGTGGGAAACACCTCCAAAAGTGGTGGAGAATGACCGAGCAAAGATCCTGTGGGACTTCCAGATCCAGACAGACAGGATGGTAATGGCGAACCAACTGGACATTGTGGTTATTGATAAAGAGCAGAGGAAAGCCGTTGTGGTGGTTGTGGCAATACCAAGTGATGGTAACATCAAGAAGAAGGAACATGAGAAACTTGAGAAATACCACGGGCTCAGAGAGGAGCTAAAGAAGGCTTGGAAGGTGAAGGTGACAGTAGTACCCGTGGTAATGGGACCACTTGGGGCAGTAACCCTCAAACTGGAGTAATGGCTCCAGCAGATCCCTGGAAAACCCTCAGACATTAGGGTTCATTCAGTCCAGAAAAGTGCAGAACTTGGAATAGCAAAGATACTGCACAGGATCCTCAAGCTCCCAGGCCTCTGGTAGAGGACCCAAGCAAGGAATGGGAAAAACTGCCCCTATATATATATGAAAATGGACTACTATGCTTTGGCCAATATAAACAACATTCGATCAGCAATTTTAACTATTAACAGCATCATAGTCAGCTGTTGATTGAAGTCATCTCAGATCAGTGGTCCAGGAAATACTGCTTGCATCCATTAAAAGCAGATCACATAAAGGAAATTGGCTACATTGATGGAGATTGTCAGTCATCCACGACATGGTACTCTTGAGAATTTAAATGAAGGCAACTTGACTTTTCTTCTGTTCTTGAAAACATTTTGTCTCTCATCCAAGAGGCTTCTTCAGTTCTGAAAGACTAGATTGGGAGAAGCCTCTTGGATGTGAGACGAAGCATTTTCAAGACAAGAAGAAAAAGTCCAGTTGCCTTCATGCCTTTTGCCTTTTGTGGCCGTGCGTAATTGGAGACACGGCTTGTGCTGCCATCAGTACGCAAGGAAAAAAGGACAATCTGCTTCATTGATAAGCAGGAACATTTAATGTCACGGTGCAGTTTGCAAACCTTTTAATTAAATGTGTGACAAAATCTCATTAAGCTGAAGCACTTGGTGTAATAAATAAACAAATAAACAGGAGAGGGGGTCTGCGGTACAGAGCGCAGATTGCGAGTCACAGGATCGCCATGCATGATCAGCTGCAACATTAAATTACTTATTTCTTGGCCAATTTCAAACATTTCCTGAAAGTTCATTGCTAATCCATGCATAACTTTTACGTTATTCTGTTATACCACAGACAGACGCCAACAAGAGCTCCTTGGTGGAGGCGATAAACTGCTGAGAGAAATATTCTGTCAAAGTAAAACTATTTCAGAGTTGCAGTTCCTCTGTTCTACAACAGTAGATGTTGTGCGTACGAACAATCAGAACTGTACTTATATTTAGGAACATTTCTACACACAAGTACAAATTGATAAATACCACACAATGCGTAGAATTGTTCCTACGCACGACGTACGCACAGATCTGTGCGTAAGTACCCTTGATAAATGAGGCCCCAGGAAAATAATTGTGATATTAATAAAAATGTTGATACAACCAATTACATCTATTATAGTGTCCAAAAAATTACAACTACACTCGTGATGGTTTTGAAGCAGTTCATGAACAACTTTCCAAAACAGAATTACAATAGACAATGTTATTAGCTGAAAAATATAAGATTTGTTTTATGTTTGGTGATCAATTCTGTTCATTTATTTCAAACAACAAAGAAGTGTTTTCATCTGTTCTTATTCTGTTATTCTGATAATGATGATGACAATACGGTCTGTTAAACTTTTGTTTTTTTTATTTTTGCCTGATTAGAATGAAACAATTTATGAAAAGCTGTCTTAAACCAAAATATAGTTTATCATCTCTGATTGTTGTGTTGCAAATGTGCGTGCATGTTACTCTTATAAATCTTCTTATACATTTTCTTATTTGTTTATTTGTTGTGGTCATTCTATGACCAAATGGTGGAATGTGACAGAACATTTTATTATGCTGGGACATTAAGAAAGGTTTAATTGTCTTACCCAGGTCTTATACAGCTGTTCTTATTTTAAGGTACAAACAAGAACCAATTGTATGTAAACTTCTCATCTTGACATATGACAAATCTTGTTATTATCTGGTGTTACACTTATAACAGATCATGTGAATGTCTTTCTCAGCATTATACTAAGTCTCCTTATTGTTATCTATATTCTCACAGCCCAGTGAAACTATCTCCTGATTGTTTACTGCTGACTACTGATGACACATCCTGTGTTTACCTATTTCATGTTGTTCTGTGATTGGTCTTCTGGTTATCCTATCATAACTGTATGATGTAATGATCGAACAGAAGCTGTTTCTTAGAGTGTGGCTGACGGTATATAAACTCATACATTTGTGCTGAAACTCCAGGGTTCTCATCACGAGACCCTCCGTGCATGTAAAATAAACTATGTAAGAATATGGCTGACACTTTTGTTTTATTCTCTCATCCAAGGCCTCACAGACACCCAGATTTCCATGACACCTCCGGAGCATTATTTTTGCCAAGTTACTCAACCTCCCGTTTCTGCAGCCAGGAGGTCTGCTTGGCATCTGAGCTATACCAAGATAGCTCTCTAAAGACAGGTTCGACTGAAGTCGCTTCCTGCATCTGAACGCGTTCTCTTAAAATCAGCTTTGCGCTGCTTTTCCTCAACAGACTTGGCGAAACGAACGAGGCAAACGGGGGACGAAGGGTGAGCAGAGTTTATAAGTGTATCGTGATGTGATTAGAGATGTAGAGCAGGTACGGGGTACCGGATGAATTGGATTAAGGGTAACTAGGATGTACGAAGCGGATCTGAAACGTGGTCCCCGCTCCCGAACCTAAGTCAACATGTTGACTCCATTTCACTAGCAAGGACCACGCCACAGATTGAGAATTTTAACAGTTTATTGAAGGCGTGGAGAATTGAATGGTCTGAGGAGGGGCATCGTCGGAGACCCAGGGGAAGACTCAGTGTGGGGGTGCAGTCAGTCTTGAAGAAATCGTCTTTCCGAGCCTGCTCAGGACCCCCAAAAAGGTCTTGATAAAGTGATTAACTGAGAAGTGAATGCACGTGGCGTAGATCAGATTATTTCGGATCGATATGCTGAAGAATGCCAACAGGCTAGAATCTGGATTAATGTTGTCAGAGATCCCTGAACGAGTGACTGAGGTAGCAGCACCTATGTGGATGGAATGAACAGAGGAGAATTAGGGGGTGATGCTGGACCGGCGGAGAATCTAATGACACAACCGTGTTGCTGGGCTTCAGATTCAGTGATGAACCACGGCTTAAATTGTGAGGCGTTAGCTGATAACGGGGACTGAACATAACGGGATGGCTTAAAGGGACTGAGGTCAGAACCCCAAAAAGGTCTGGAGAGATTAGCCCAGTAGTGAATGGGCGTGACATAGATGGCCCGGATCATTGTGGATGTAGGTTCAAGCACGGATGGGGACCGATGGCCCAAAACTGGATGAGGTTTGCGATCCCTGATCAGGCGGCTGAGGTGCCAATACAGACAGAAATAATGGAAATGAACTCGGGTGAGATACTGGACTGGCAGGAATCTGGCGAGAGTGACTAGTGAATCAGAACCTGATAGCGGGGCTATTCGATTCACCTTTCTGTATAGCGCCGATTCACAAAGTTTTCTATGAAAGGAGCCCCAGCAGACTGCATGAAACCGTTGACATGGCGTCGCATTGATGCAGACCTGCAATCACGACAATCCTTTCAGCAATCCCTTATACTGAGCAAGCATGAAGCGACTGTGGAGAGGAAAAACTCCCCTTTAACAGGAAGAAACCTCCAGCAGAACAAGGCTCAGCATAAGCGGTCATCTGCCGAGACTGTCTGGGGTTTGGAGAAGGCAGCAGAGACACAGAGAGAGCAACAAAACTGATGCAGAAGCAGAAGTTGATAGCAGGACATGGAGAACGTTCCTCCACCGGAATGCCATCTTAATCAGGGTCGTCAAGCAGGGCGGGTCATGAGCACCTACTGTAGGAAGAGACTAAGAGAAAACAGGTTAGCACTTGAATTGACAACACATCATGCAGTTGGAGAGAAGTAGAAGCGAAAGTAGGAACTGACACTAATAATGTCCTCCAACAGCTTAGCCTAAAGCAGCATAGCTACTAACATTAACCTGTCTCCTAGCTACTAGGAGACCAAGCTACAAACACTCTCTACCTGGCTTACATTAATCTATATCTACATAGCTACTCTACACACACACACATCCCACTTATGCTTTGAAGCTGTTTCTTCTAATTCTGGTAGTGTTAGTCTTTTGGTTGCATACATTATTCCTTTTTAAATAGTTTGTAAACTGCATGATTTAGAGTAGATCGGCTGTTGACACAGTGTTCATCTGTAAGATTAAAACATCTATTTTATTAAACCCTGTTATATTTTAAAGAGAAGTTCCCCTGTTTTATTCAGTGCATGTGAAATTATTGTTACTGTGTCCGAGTTCACCCTTTAGAAAAGAGACTGAATTTGACTGGCTTATGTTAACGTTTTCCTGGATTTTCAGGAGTGGTGCCCCACTTTAATTAATAAATTAACTCATTGAATTTCATTGATAGTCATATTAATATTAAATTATTATACATGACTACTACTGTTGATGTCAGCCAGACAAATTGCGTGCACATTGTGTATAGACACAACAGTGCTCCACATGTAAAATTTGCGTGTCAAAAAGACTTATCGTTAACATGAACAAGCTAGAATTTGTTGGACAATACAATTTAAACCATCCTAGTGCTGTTCCTTTGTTTCTTGCATCATGTTCAAGCCTTTCTAACATAATATTATCATTGACTGTCTCAAAAGCAGCCCTGAGATCTAATAAGATCAGAACAGTCACAAGTCCATTATCTGAAGGCCATGAGAATATCATTAGTAACTTTCCCCGGAGCTGTTTTAGTCTTATGATGAGCTCTAAAACCTGACTGTACAGTATTACAAAGTACAGTAATATAAAGAAGTTCAACCCTTTATCATTTTCATTTACCTTCAAAACTGCATGCCATATAGTGTTGGAAATACACCGAAGTTTGTAGGTGTGATGTGACAAAATGTAGGAAAATTCAAATACAGATGGTCTAATGGCATGGAGGAAATCATCATTTATTTTAAATTCATAAGTTGAAGCAAACATTATTTTTACAACCTTTTAAAATTCAAGTCAACAGCCACATCAAATATTTCTCTTTCTCTGACATTGATCCTGGCAGGGACAGATTATCCAAGAGCTCAGTTATGCATGCATTCAGCTGTGCAGCAAAGACTCACAAAGGCCCAATCAGCATAAACAGCTTTCACCTACCTATAGAAATGGACAGTCTGAATAAGAGCAGGGCTAAAATTAACATCCATTTGCATTCATTCATAGAAAATTAATTATTTTGGCTTTGCAGATTAAATAAATTCAACCATTTTGTGTGGGAGGAAATGTTTTTAATTACCCGACAGTAAATATTTTAGCACACCACAACAGAACTTCATAAACAAATATTATACAAACTGCAGGGGTGATAGTAAAAAAAAAACCCTGAGCGTGAACGTTTTTCCCCTGGTAAGCCCCTACACCAAGATATATGCCCCAAGCAACATCAGTGGATTTGTGGCCAGGACACTGGTGAAAAAGTGTCTTTCACATATCTAAAAGGGGCTTTAAATAACTTATATTTCACCGTCAATATAGATTTTACGTCTTTCCCTAAAGTTCTACCAGTTTTCAGATGTTAAAGTGGTTATATATATGGGATTTTGCCTTCTAACTGTCTTGGAAATGTTTGTTGCGTCTCGATAGCTGCCGTAAGTCCTTTGCGCACAAAGATGTCAACAAAGATCCTCCTACAACACATTTGCACGTGGAGTAACTGAGACATCAATCTGATTGATTGAAAACCCAAGACCGGCCCCTACATTATAACCGATTGGTAATGGTGGGTTTAGACTGAAAGCACCTCTCAGATCTTGGGAATTTATAGATCATGCGAACCTGATTTGTTTTTTTTCTCATACACTTCGGTAAGCCAGAAATCCAGTGTGGTGCCGGAGTGCTATCAGGCCTAAAACTGTATACTAGTTTGTGCAAGATAAATGAGTTTTCAGAAGATTTTTGCTACTTACGACCTCTTATTGTATTTTTATTTTAATCTATTACACAACTCCATGGTTATAAAAATATTATTGGAGTAACTACAAACAAGATTAACTATTTTTGCAGAAAACTTCTGGTAACTCATGAGATTAAAAATTATGTGTTAGTTTGTTGCATAACTGTTATTGACACAAATCTCCCCAAAAAACTGAAATGTTATGTTTGTCCATATTAGGGGTAGGGCCTGACCGATATGGATTTTTGGGGTCCGACACAGATACCTACATTAAACAATAGCAAAGGCTGATAGCCGATATAATGGCTGATGAATTCCAGTCAAAAAAAAAAGTACTTTAAGCTTAAACCCTGGCTTCTCTGCCCAATTTGATGCTCACAAATGTCTCCCTGGTCTATTCTGCAAATTCTGTACATATTTTTAAATATTTTCAATTATTTAGATCTCTTTAAGTATCAATTCAATTCGGTTTATTTATATAGCGCCGTTTCACAACAGATGTCATCTCAAGGCACTTTACAAGAAGAGTTATTATAATACAATGTTTAATGTAGAAATTAGAGAACCACAGAAGATTGCGTCGAGTAATTCAGAGCAATCCCTCACACTGAGCAAGCACGAAGCGACAGTGGAAAGGAAAAACTCCCTTTTAACAGGAAGAAACCTCCGGCAGAACCAGGCTCAGCACAAGCGTTTATCTGCGGAGACTGTCTGTGGTTTGGAGAATACAGAACAGAGACACAGAACAGAGAAACAGAGCAACAGAACTGATGCAGAAGTTTGTTGCAGGACGTGGAGAACTTTCCGTCGCTGCAATGCCATCTTAGTCAGGGTCGTCAAGCAGGGCGGGTCAGGAGCACCTACTGTAGGGAGAGAAAACAGGTTAGCGCTTGAATTGACAGCACATCATGCAGTTGGGGAGAAGTAGGAGAGAAAGTAGGAACAGACCCTAATAATGTCCTCCAACAGCCTAGCCTAAAGCAGCATAGCTACTAACATTAACCTGTCTCCTAGCTACTAGGAGACCTAGCTACTAACACTTTCTACCTAGCTTACATTAACCTATCTCTACCTAGCTACTCTACCTCTTCATATCTCTTCCTAGCTTTTGACACTCTACCTGGCTACCTACTAACATTAACCTGTCTCTTCCTAGCTACCTGTATAACCTGTCTCTAACTGCCTATTAACATATCTCTAACTGTAAGCTTTGTCAAAGAGGAAAGTTTTAAACCTAGTTTGAAAGATATACAAATTGTCTGCTTCACGAACCAACCCTGGGAGCAGGTTCCATAGGAGGGGAGCCTGATAGCTGAAAGATCTGCCACCCATTCAACTTTTAGAAATCCTAGGAACTACCAGTAAACCTGCAGTCTGAGAGCGAAGGGCCCTGTTAGGAACATATGGAACAATCAGGTCTCTTATGTATGATGGAGCTTGATTATTAAGAGCTTTATATGTCAGAAGGAGGATCTTGAATTCTATTCTAGATCTCACTGGTAGCCAGTGAAGAGAAGCTAAAACAGGGGAAATGTGATATCTTCTTTTTATATTCATCAGAATCTTAGCAGCAGCATTTTGGACTAATTGAAGACTTTGAATTTTTTTCTGTGGACTACCTGATAATAAAGAGTTACAGTAATCCAGTCTTGAAGTAATAAAGGCATGGACTAGTTTTTCAGCATCACTCCTGGTAAGGATGGTTCTAATTTTTTTCAATATTCCTAAGGTGAAAAAAGGAAATCCTAGAGACTTCTTTAATGTGAGATGTAAATGACATATCTTGGTCAAAAATAACACCGAGGTTATTTGCTTTATTACTGGAGGCTAATTTAATGCCGTCTAGGTGAAGGGGTTGACTAAGTAGTTTCTTTTTCAGAGCTTCTTGTCCAAAGACGACAACTTCTGTTTTATCAGAATTCAGAAGCAAGAAATCCTGCTCTGTAGCACATTACAACCTGGTTATGCCGCTTTACCTGTATTTTTTATCTTAATAATGGTACAGTGTTTTCGTAACTATGTCCATAACGTGTTTTTTCCCCTGGACTCTTAAATTGTGTTCTGTTCTAGCTTTTACTACTGTTATAAATGAATTTCTCCTTGTGGGACAATAAAGGATTGTTCTATACTATTCTACATACCAAATAACAGTCTCAGTAACTCGCTGGATTCCAAATAATGTAAATTTAATAAGCAATGATTTTCAAAAACAACACAGAACACACGTTTCTTGAATGCACCACATTTGCATGCAGCTTATAATGCAGACAAACTTCTGCAAACATGAAGAAAGAGACTGATCTCTAACCTGTAGGGAATATCAGCGACAAATTTTCACAGAAAGTAACAAACGGTGGTCAGATGTCACCAGATTTGTCGCTAGGCAATTTTTAGGAAAAAAAATGGGCCATTGAAACAGCGCATAACCAGCATTGTTGCTGCATTTGTCTAACTGCAGTTAAATCCCGACCATTGAGCGCATAGACCCGACAGCAGCGCTGAAAGTAGTTATTTATTTATATTCCCATCATGAGCCGGTGGCGGTAATAAATTTGACAGTGCTGGTCGCCGCTGAGCTTCCTATGTATGAAAAACCCTGTTAAATTAAAAGTAAACAGCACTCAGCGACCAACTTCTAAGTATTCGTATTTAAGAACTGGGCTCTGCACTCTTTGTTACAAACAATGTAGCGCTCTTCCTGGGTTTTTTCTTCTCAAGCATCGCAAACTGTTAAGTTATGGTATATGATAGTAGATTTAAAATGGACCACCTGGATAAGTATTCACGGTGACGGAAAAAAAAAAACGCTCAACTGTGTTCTGGGTCCGTATATGGACTCACAACACAGGTAATAGAAAAAAACTACACCAAAAACATAGAGAAGCACATATTTCAACGTTCACAATGATGACATGAAGGACGGTTAGGCGGGTTCAGGAGCCCCTGGTCGACAATCTGCATGCAGCGCTCAACTCTAAGCGCGCAGCCAGACCTGCCACCAGGGGGGGCAGGAGAGCTTGGGAGACAGCAGACAGTGTGTGTGTGTGTCTGACTCATGTGAGTGTCTGTGTCAGTTTTTACACATGTGCGAGACGGAAGATACTCTGTTTACATTTTTCTTCACAGGCATTGATAACGGACAAAGTTGAAGGTCTACATGAAGCCAAAACAATAATTATTTGGGTAGCAGGGAGGACCAAAAAATTTCCACTCTTCCCTTTCAGTCTGTCAGTGGTTTCTTTTACAGTCTATTTCATCCAATTCTCCATAATTCTTTGGGAATCCTCTATGTGAAGTAAAAAATATTCTTAATCTTATAACTTGTCACAGTGTGCTTCGCCTAAACTTAGGAATACTGTTGCTTTGTTAATATAAAAGATTTATTCTGGCATTTTTTCATATTTTGGGATTGAGGGATAGCCATTAGTTTTTTGTGGGTAGCATATCTTTTTATTCAGTTCCAGTGAAATAATTGATATTAAATTCAATTTAGTGATTCATTTTGTGACTGTCTGAATGTAGTCTTAGCAATCTGTCTGCTCAATAATAACCAATTACACTGAACTTTAACGTTAGCCTATCTGATGCAGGTGATTAGAAATATAATTTCCATTTCACTATACTAAGCTACCTGGATTGATAGCCATGCTGAAAGCCTCTGCAGGGACGTCTGCCTCGGTGCTGGAGATCTGCATTCCCTCTACCTCCTTCCTTTGGCCCCCAGGGGTTTGTTTTTATGTGATCATATAGGTGTGTAGAGTTGCCAACGTACCTAATTTTTTTTCTGCAAACATAGTAGATTGCAATGGTTTGATTTACAGGTGTTAAAACAACTCCAAACGCCGCTACTCTCCTCCCCCGCTCCGCTTCACAGTGAGCGACAGTGAGGGTGTTTCTCAATGTCGAGGCGTCTTGCATACGAGGACATTGTCCTTCCTTGGTCAAAAAAACGGTTTGGAACAGACTAGCCTTATGTGACCGCGGTGGCTTACGTGCTCTGTTTACGTACCGCCCATCGTAGTAGCATTGTAGCGTAGAAATATTACTTCAACCATGGAACTAGAAATGTATAACGAGTGTTTTACTTTTTTAATTTTTTTTGTATATGTCAGTTAAATCAAATGTGCAAACGAATTAGTACCTGGTAGCCACCGAAGCTGCAACTGTTAAGCAACTAACGAACCATAAATAACTGCTTTGGATCTAAATAATAATAATAAAAAATAAAACAAACATTTTAGATATAAGCCCGATGCTTAAAAATAGTTGACTTACATTTAAAATAGAAATTTTCCCCCGAAGTAGCTGCTGCCGGCTCCTACCGCGCTGTATTCTGGCAAATTTTTGACCGAGAGCAGGCTCAAGGCATGTCTGATGTATCCTTGGTTAGTTAGCTAAACGGCTAACAAACGGAGGACAGATTCCTCCGTAGAACATGTACATTGAAACACGCCTTGGCGGTCCCTGATGACGTATCTCCTAGGCAACCCGGCCGGGACTAGGGCATCAAGGCGAGGTTCCTGGGCATTGAGAAATACCCTGAGTGCTGGAGGGGAGGGGGAGGGGCTGAAGATGATTGCGGGGAGAGAGGGAGAGGGAGTGGTGTTTCAGCCAGTCAGACTCTCTGCAAATGCCTGGGCCTTCATTTATCAAACGTTCATAGAAATGTTCCTATATTCTACCCTACAAAGGAAATTTAGGGTGTGCGTAAGTACACGTCAAAGTGTGAATTTATGGCCACTCGTACGCACGGTCCTCCGCAATCAGCTGTTGATAAATCCCACTTGTGCGTACTCAGGTGCTCATGCCTGTTCACAGTCATTTGTATACAGAAACGCCCTGACTTAACCATATTTGGTAACACCACATCATCTGTCACATGCATTGAGTCCTCACGTTCTTCCTTAAAATAATTTCCAAGAGAGCGAAAAAAAAGGAACTTCAGTGACACAGAGACCGAGGTGAAACATGGGTAGGGCAATAAAAAAGTATTCATGATTAAGAGACCTAAAAAATGTAAGTTAATAGAGATTCATTTCAACACGGATACTTTCTGTTATCAGTGGTTTCTCTGCTTCATTCCAACCGGCATGCAGCCGTTATATTTCTGCTGCAGAGCAGACGTAAAAAAATGTGGTGAATAATTTAATTTGCTATTATTAACTTTTGTGGAAATCGTTAATGTTTGAACATATTAAATAATTTAATAAAAAACATTACTGTTTGATTCTATCAGCATAGGGGGAACTAATGATAAAACATTACTCCGCCTGGGACAAAGATAATGGTCAGTAAATGCGGACGGGATACTGGAGATGTTCCAGTTGGAAATTAGGGAAAAAACGGTTCTGTATTAAACTAAATACAGTAAAACATCTCTCAGTACATAGCTGGAGCAGATCTAATACAGAAGGTGTTAAGATCATCATGTTTGACTCTTTTGTGGCCGTGCGTAATTGTTGGAACGGCTTGTGCTGCCATGGAAAAAAGGACAATCTGCTTCACTGATAAGCAGGAACATTTAATGTCACGGTGCAGTTTGCAAACCTTTTAATTAAATGTGTGACAAAATCTCATTAAGCTGAAGCACTTGGTGTAATAAATAAACAAATAAGTGGGAGAGGGGGTCTGCGGCACAGAGCGCAGATCGCCATACATGATCACCTGCAACATTAAATTACTTATTTCTTGGCCAATTTCAAACATTTCCTGAAAGTTTATTGCTAATCCGTGCATAACTTTTACGTTATTCTGTTATACCACAGACAGACGCCAACAAGAGCTCCTTGGTGGAGGCGATAAACTGCTGAGAGAAATATTCTGTCAAAGTAAAACTATTTCAGAGTTGCAGTTCCTCTGTTCTAACAGTAGATGTTGTGTGTACAAACAATCAGAACTGTACTTATATTTAGGAACATTTCTACGCACAAGTACAAATTGATAAATACCACACAATGCGTATAATTGTTCCTACTGTCGTGATTCATATTTTTTAGGGCTACTTTATATAACAGTCTCGTATTGAATATGTTTAAATAATCTTTAGTTAGTATTCAGAAAGTAAAAGTCTGTTTTAATTAGCTTGCATGATAGTAAAGAAATGTTTTGTCAAGTATTGTTTATGCAGGAAATGCTTTTAAGTCATAAAACTATGAGGTGAGGTTTTTATTGCATGTTGTAGAAGAAAATTGACGGAGATAAGAAGAAACAGAGTTGGGAGTAGACAGTCATAAACAGACCGGACGGTTCCAGCGATAACTCAGGAAAACCTTGAGAATAAACGTTTGGTGTAAAAAATCTAGGGTGAGGAGAATAGAACATGTGACTTCGTTCTTTGTTCTTCATTACTAAAAATGTACACACCAATAACAAATCAGCAGAAGTTCGGCATGTTCGGATATCTGGTTCCCCACTCTGCAGTGTGTAAGTGTATAGATATCCGTGAAACAGAAATTCTGTGTCTGTGCATTATTTCTCTCTCTGTCTCTCAGCTCTGATTTTATTTTGGAAAACTCCCGCCGGGGTAAATGTTGGCGCCCCTACACTCTCCGGAAGCGAGTGCCGATCGCATGGGAACTAGGAGCCAACACATGGTGGAGGATGCGTGCTCCGTAATTCGGTCTTAAGTTGTTTCGGAGCTGGGAGAGATTGAGTGTGAGTAGTAAAGTGTGGCATAACTGGTTGATGCGTGTGTTTGTGACATTGCAGTAATTTTGTGTTTTTTCCTTGGAGTTCAACAGAGAATCGGAGAGCGACTGGATTGATCCTTGCTAAATCAGCACCCGGGTGGTTTTGTATCAATCTGGAACAGCGCTAACACCAAATTAATAGGTATTGATTGATCTAACCGTTCTCCGTTTAATGTTGATGTGTTGTTTTTTTGGTTAAGGGCCGACCAAGGTGCGGATCGGGCTCGAGGGTGGCCGTCCGGCCCAGCCAGGACGCTGGTTTGGGAGCTCCTTGGCTGGCAAACGAATTTAGCGGCAGGCAGGGCCCGGGAGCCCTCTGACTGCTAACGGATTACTTTGGAGAGGCTGCGTTTTCTTCCAAAATGCGCGACTGAGCATCGCAAACGTGGAAGTCTGTATTATGGTCCAGTTGTTGGTCGGCCCGGTTTGAGGTTAGTGTTTGATAAATGTTGTAAAATTACTGTACTTGTTTTTGGTGTGATTGTGGGTGTGCTTGGACGGAGTGGAGGCTAGGGAAGAAAGCTACTAGGTAGCTTTTTGCACACCGGCCTCATATAAACTCCTCATTTAGGGGAACTAACTGACTGAATCTAAAACCATAATTCCTCTGCGAATTTTAAACGCCTAGTCGATGCCCTCGTTTTCTGTTTGTGCAGATTGCGTAGAAGCTTGGCATTGTAGAGGAATAATGGGAAGTATCATTTTTCGGTTGGTTATAGTACCACCATATTTAGCTTACAGCTAACATACAGTGTGTGTGAGTCTCGCCTGGAATAAAGGCGTTCAACCTTGTACACTTACGTAAACACGTCTAAAGCATTGTTTAACACATATATACGACTATTGTTATGGATAACTGGTAGTAAACTCTTTAGAATATATATATAAAAACTTTTTATTGTAACGAAGCGGCACCGTTTTGTTCAGATTGAGCTGGGGTGCTCATGCTTACAGCTACACTCTGGTAGCCTAGCTTCCGACCGGTATTTGTTTGACACGGTTAAACAGCTATTAGAGTTTTTTTGGAGACGAAGTGTGGTTCTGCTGGAGGCATTTTGTTTTTGTCTTTGGTTGGTTTACTCATGAGTACAGTTTGTTCGGTTTAACATTGTAGTGAAGAATTAGCCGTCTTTGTCCCGGTTGTTTTTTTTTTCCGTTCCGCATGGTGACCCGGAAGTTCTATTGTGTTTGACTTGGTCCGCTAATTCGGTCGACTTCTTTTTTGTAAAAACGATCTACGATTGTGTTACAAAGCGAGTTTTACAGATATTTTTTCGGTTTGTTTTAATGATAAATGAGACTGCTTTTATATTGGGAGAATTCTATTTCTTTGTGTGATTCGTGGAAGTGTCCGTCGCGGGTTTTGCCGCCGGCCGGACTTCATTAAAATTCTTTGTGTTTTAGACAAAACAGCTGATATCTCAGTATATAAATAAATTAATGAGAAAATAAAAAGTTTGTTATAAACCTTTTTAGATTTCCTTCGTTTCGGCTTTGCATAAATCGTTATTAAGGTTAATGTTATATGACTAAAATAATACATAAACCACTTCCCTATAAAGAATAAAAATAAATAGGTTAAATAAAATACTGCCTGTCTTTACTATTAACTGCATTAATATTGGGATAAATTTGGCCTACTAATTGATAGTTTTTCAATTAAAATAAATAATTTACATAGTTATTACAAATTGCCTACTTCAATTTTAATCCATTTTGGATTTTGTTTTAAACTTTCAATGGCAGCCGAATATAAATTGCTTCCTGCTCCACAGGAGTGGCGCACGTTAGGTGCCCAATTGTTAGTAGGCATTACAAGGCTATATTCTGTTTTGGTTAGTGGGACCAGTACAAAATGTAAGAAGCAGTTCCAGGCCAAGATGACGCCCAGGTGGGCTCGTGGAGATGAGAAGAGACAGTTGTTAAACTTTGTTAGAAGAAAAACAGAACAGGAGACTGATAAATTGTTTTTGGCATACAATAGTAGATTAATGGAGAAATTAGAGCAGCACGAATACAGGTTAAATAAAGTTCAACAACAGATGGATGAGGTCCTTCAGGAACAGGACAGATTAACATCTTTGGTGCGAGGGCAGACTGCTGACCTTCGGGGGAGTACCAGCCCCACTAAACGTGATGAATGTGCAACAGTTGGACAGGTTAACGACGTACAGACGTTGAGAGTTGACCAGGGCGAGGGGGTTTATCAGAATACCAGAACTCATGGGGGCCCTGATTTAATGCTTCCTGTAGTGGGGGCTTCAGATGGTTCAGGAATTCACAAACCATCGGAGAGACACATAACACATTATTTACAAGAAGCTCAAGATTCTGCTGAGGAGGATAAGAAAATGGGGACTGCTTTGCTGAAGCTCCAATTAAAAGAGGCTCAGAATAAATTGAGTGACTTATATCAGTCAATAACAGTGAAGCAGATGGTGGCTAAAGCAGCGCCGACTGTTGGATCAGCTACAGTGTTGCCTTCCTTTCCTGTAATGTATGCTGCAGCCGCACCGAATCAGCCATTTGCTGCTCCTTATCAGACATGGCACTCTCGGGGACGGTCACGTGGTAGGGCCAGGTTTGGTGATAATAGAGGCCTGGGAAGAGGGCAGCCAGGTACTGACGGTTGTCGGAGGTGTGGCTCAAATGAGCACTGGGTGAAGGACTGTCCACATACACGAGGGGGCGCTATTCCTCCCGGTCAGCCACCTTCACATTTTGCTCCGAATCAGCATATGGTTCCTCCCTCCTATCAAGGAGGACAGGGGGGGCCTCAGTTTTGACAATGCCCACAGAGTACCTTGGTGAGCAGGACTAATGGGGATCCAATGCTCACAATGGACATATATGGACATTCATTGCCATTCTTGGTGGACACTGGTGCTACTTTCAGCACGCTGGACAGAGTTTTACCAGACGTCAATTTTTATGGGAACACAGTGTCTGTGATGGGCATCTCTGGGGCTCCGATGATTCTCCCTGTCACTCAACTATTGCCTGTTGCGGTGGGAGGTTAAAGACTATCACATCCTTTTGTCATTGCTCAAACCACTCCTGTCAACTTGTTAGGCAGAGATCTGCTTATCAAACTGGGTGCTACTATCCTGTGTACCCCTGATGGATTTATGGTGACTTTTCCGAATGGACATACACATTGCTGTGACACCATGAGTGGTCAATTTTTGCTGAAAGATGACACTTCACAAGTGGCTGATATTTTCTGGGCCAGATTGACTACGATGTCTGCAAGTGAATCTTCTGCGGCTGAATTTCTGAGATGCTGGAAGCCGTGGCTGCTTGAACTCCAGCCTTTTGTTCCACCGCCTGACCCATTACATGTAACCCTCCTATATGAGAGGGGCGATCCTACTTTGTATCAGGAAAAATTTGAAACAGAATTTGAAGGACAAACTTGGTCTGTGGCTTCGGGTCCATGCTTTGTGGGGAAGGAGGGTGTTGCACTGTTTGCTGATCTGACTTCAGAGCAGCATAAATGGTATATGATGGAAGCTGAAGCACTTCCGCACATATCGCTATTGTTGCATCCTAAACATCAAGCTAAAGATTTGGGGGGAATGGTTAAAAGGGGAGTTGCATTAAAGGATTGGGTTCCTACCCAGGTACCTGCGGTCTGTTTTTCTCCTTCTTCTCAGATGTACAAAATAGACACGCAGCTCTCAGACACTACTTTTTTGGAACATTTGCAGCTTTCTAGAAATCATGGCAGAGAAAAAACAGATCATTCTGATGCAGTGGAGGCATTAAAGGTCGTGCCTGACTCTTTGTGGTCAGATGGTCCCACTGATGTTGGTCTAGTGCATACAACACCCATCACATTTGAGATGAAACATTCTGATCCAATTTGGCGTCCGCAGTATCCACATAAACCTCAGGCTGAAGAAGGTATTGCAGACACTATTGCAGGGTTACTTGAAGTAGGAGTTTTAGAACCATCGGATTCTCCATATAACACCCCTATTTTTCCTGTAGAAAAACAAGGTACTGGTAAATACAGAATGGCACATGATTTGCGTGCTGTCAATGAGGCCCTCAAAACCCCTCCCATTGCTACGCCCAATCCGTATACGGCTTTGGCATCTCTTACACCTGATTTGAAATGGTTTACCTGCATAGATTTGGCTAATGCGTTTTTCTGTTTACCCCTCCATCCTTCTGTCAGGGATGTTTGCTGTTTTAGGGATTTGCAGGGGCAGTTGAGATCAGGTTTTGCAATAGTAGAGCAAAATGGGGATTTATTTCAGACTGTTGTTTCAGGGAAGCTTGATGGCAAGCAGAGCGCACAGCGTGCTGAAATAAGGGCTCTTATTGAAGCATGCAAGTGGGGCAGAAATAAAGATGTGACGATTTACACTGATTCGAATTATGGGTTTTCTGTCATTCATTATGAATTACCACAGTGGAAAAGAGCAGGTTTTGTTACCACTACGGGTAAGCCTATACAGCATCATGCAGACATTATGGAACTTTTGGATGTTGTCATGTTACCAGCTAACCTTGCTGTTCTTAAATGTAAGGGTCACAGCAAGGCTGACACTGTTGATGCGCGTGGAAATGCTGCGGCAGATTTGGCTGCAAAAGAGGCAGCGGGTTACCTGTCACGTGTCCACACACAGCTGATTGTCACGTCAGCGCAGGAACTGTCAGACAGTTTTACTGAGGAATTGCAGTTGGCGCAGCAGGCTGCTGCGCCACAGGAGATGACTATGTGGAGGGATAGAGGTGCTGTTTTTGCTGATGGTTTTTGGCGTGGGCCTGATGGCCGTTTGGTTTTACCTGCCGCGTTAAAACCCACTCTTTTTCAGGAGGCTCATGGTGTGGCACATGTGTCATACACTCAGATGAAACGTAATCTTTGTTTTTGGTGGCATCCTTCCTGCCACATATGATTAAGCGTTTTTTGAGTGAATGTGTGGTGTGTGGTCAATTTAATCCTAAGCCTACTATCAAGCCAGAAATGGGAGCCTTCCAGGACTTGTGCAGGCCTGGCGAGGAGATCGTGATCGATTATACAGATATGGTGACACCTGTTAGGGGTTTCCGATACCTGTTAGTGATTATTGATTCATTGACCTCGTGCTTTTCTGCTTTTCCTGCTAGACGGGAGACTTCTCAAACGGTGGTGAAATCTTTGATTAACCACTGGATTCCGTGCCATGGCTTTCCGACTAAGGTCAGGTCTGACAATGGCACACATTTTAAAAATAAACATCTCCGGCAGGTTGAGGAACAGATGGGAATAACCCATAAGTTCGGCACTGTTTATCATCCGCAATCGCAAGGTGTTGTCGAGCGTTCTAATTCTACTTTAAAGTTGAAGCTGGCGAAGATTTCAGCTCAGACGGGGCTTAATTGGCTAGATGCTCTCCCTATTGCTCTGATGGCCATCAGATCATCTGTCTGTAGGACGAAAGGTCTCACTCCTTATGAGATGTTTACAGGCAGGATCTTCCCTGGTCCTTGGGCTGGCAGAGAACCACAGGTTTCGCCCCATCCTGATCCAGATCCTCGAGGTGATCATCAGCAGCTGAAGGGCCTGGTCTCCTCCTTCCTTCCGGCTCCCCGTGACGTGCAGGGACCCGCGGCGTCTGCTTCCGAGGCTGGACGAGTTTGGCTGAAGGTGTATAAGAGAAAGTGGCAGGAGCCTCGCTGGTCTGGCCCGTTCCAGGTTGCTGCTCGTACGACTCACGCTGTCCAGCTGCGTGGGAAAGGTTCTACTTGGTTTCACTGGTCCCAGTGTGCTCCGGCCCCTGACCCCCCTCCTGTCCCTCATCTGCAGCAGCTCTCTGCTGACCTGGGGGAATCTCTCTGCAGTGGGTGGTGTCGGTTCTGACTAGGCAGTATCGACTGCCGAAGCCAGGAGGCAGGGCTTGGCCCACCCAGAAGATTGGTTCCGGTTGCTGTGATCATTCAGTGTGATCTTTCTGTGCCAAAATTGGGCGAGATAAGCAATTTGGGCTTGCTTTTCTCGAAGAGGGAGTATACAGAAGAGAAAGATCGCAAAATATCTAACACATTACACAGCAGGTTTTGACCACTTCACAATCGGTGAAGGAAGCCAGGAGGCGGGGCCTGTCTGTGTATTTGTGTTATTGGGGGAATGTTCAGTTAATGAAGTAGCTGGCATTTCATTGAGGGCGATCTGAAAAAAAATTGGAAGAAATAAAGAGCCCACTCTACTGAATCGTCTCACCACTTGCAGCCGCTTGGTGACGGAGGAATAAACAAGAGTAAAGACTAAAAAATATAATAATAAAGACTGAACATTTATTAATCATTTTTCTGTTTTTTACAGGTTGTTTAACCAATTTTTTTTATTCTACAGGTGCAGATTGTTAGACACTGCCTAAGAGGGTGTCAAAGACTTTTTAAGTAGTAAATTTGTAGGATTTTGTCATAATACTCAGTTTTTACGGTTTTATAAAAGTTTTTATTAATACGCTAAAACATTTTAAGGGGTGTTTAAATCATAATTAGGTTGACTTGATTACTAAATCTTGGTTTCAATTATCTTTTTTGATGATATGGTTTTCTGTCAATGTTTTTTAGGTTGTGACAAGTGCTAGAGTTTGCCTTGTACTAAAAGAATATTGAATTGGGTTAAAACGATAAAAAATAAATTAATAAAATAAAAATAATTGCTTAAAGGTAAAGATAAAGAAAAACAGACACCCTTCCTTGGTTAAAATAAACATAGGATCACACCACTAACAGAAAGTATGCATCTTTGGGAAAATAAGAAGGTTCTGTGCACCACAGGTATTTGCATAATGTTATTGGTCAATATTATCTTTTACTGTTGTGGTGAATGGCCCTATAATAGTTCTGCATATCAAACACAGGTTGAAGTTCACTCAATTAGACCGAGAAGAAACTTAATGGCTAAATCAACTCCCTATTCACTGTGTGGCTCTTCCGCCGCACATCGTGGATTTTCTCAATTTTGCATACCAAAAGGACGATCTGCAGTGATTACTATTCCCTTAAATACATTGGTTTATAAGGGAGAACAAGCAAGTAAATATAAAACCTACCCCTTGTGGTACATAACAAATGATCAAAAAGATACTAGTTGGTCCACTTTAATTGCTGATCCCCGTGGATATGACTGGAGAAGGTACACTACTACAGCTTATGCAAAACATATGCGTCCTTTGGTTAAATTGGATAAGGTTGCAGATAAATTACTTCTTACTGTTAATTTAACTAAAAGTGATCTCCTCCCCTTAAAACATCTCCAGAATGGGCAAGGTTGTACTCTCTTTATAATTTGGGTTTATAAAGGGGGAAAAGATGTTCAATTTCCTATTATAATCTGTCAAGACTCTCTTAATGCTTCCACCTCGGTAAGTCAAAATCAGGCCTCAGCAGAAAGAGGTAGTATAATTAAAGAAGAACCATCTGTGGACGATTACTTTGAAATGATGACAGGTGTGGGAGGCTCCACTAATAATTGGTTGCTTATGGTAGAACAAGCAGGACAAGAAGCGAGGCGGGATTGTGTTGTGTGCATGGGAGCCAGACCTATTCTCAAGGTGGTCCCTGCACCTGTTGAGCTCAACACAACTTGTCTGGTTTCCCTGCTGTCTAGTGTAAATCCAGTAAAAGTTTGTAGTAACTGGGAGAAATTATTCCCTATAGCTGATAACAGAGCTACCCCACCCTTCTTTGATAGTAATGTTGCTCCAAATAATTTTACTTGTTTCAAAAATGATAAGCCTGGAAATAAAGTAGTGGGTTCAGTCAACATTACATATTGCAATTTAATCCAAACTTCTATTAAAACTAGAGATGGGTTTGAGGCTGTACATGAGCAACTTAAAGCCACCTCCTTAATGGCTTTTCAAAATAGAATAGCAGTTGACATGCTCTTAGCTGAAAAGGGTGGTGTCTGTTCAATATTTGGTGATCAATGCTGTATGTTTATCCCTAATAATACTAATGCAGATGGAAAATTAACTAGGGCAGTAGAAGGACTGAGAATACTGTCAAATAGGCTAAAGGAACAATCAGGTGTAGATACCTCAATGTGGGACAATTTGTTAAATAATATGTTTGGAAAATGGAAAACTCTGGCAATGTCAATAATGGTTTCATTAGCAGTATTTGTGTCGACTATGGTGTTATGTGGATGTTGTTGTATTCCATGTATACGTTTATTATTCATAAAATGCATTGACAAAGCTGTTGGTAATAATATGCAAGGTCAATATCTGTTAATCCCTCACTTGGAGCCTGAAGGAGAAGTACAGAGTAATGGTCAATCTATTTAAAAAAAAAAGATTGAAAGAGGGAATTGTCGTGATTCATATTTTTTAGGGCTACTTTATATAACAGTCTCGTATTGAATATGTTTATATAATCTTTAGTTAGTATTCAGAAAGTAAAAGTCTGTTTTAATTAGCTTGCATGATAGTAAAGAAATGTTTTGTCAAGTATTGTTTATGCAGGAAAGCTTTTAAGTCATAAAACTCTGGGGTGAGTTTTTATTGCATGTTGTAAAAGTGGGATGCGGAGATAAGAAACAGAGTAGGGAGTAGACAGTCATAAACAGACCGGACGGTTACAGTGATAACTCAGGAAACCTTGAGAATAAACGTTTGGTGTAATAAAATCTAGGGGGAGGAGAATAGACATGTGACTACGTTCTTTGTTCTTCTTTAATAAAAATGGTACATCCCTGTATACGACGGTTCAGTTCAGTTCAACTCAGTTCTGACTGTTCCCCATCTGCAGATGTGTATGAGTGTGAAACAGAAATTCTGTGTCTGTGCATTATTTCACTCTCTGTCTCTCAGCTCTGATTTTATTTTGAAAAACTCCCGCCGGGGTAAATGTTGGCGCCCCTACACTCTCCGGAAGCGAGTGCCGATCGCATGGGAACTAGGAGCCAACACAACGCACGACATACGCACGGATCTGTACGTAAGTAGGCTTGATAAATGAAGCCCCTGGAGTTTTACTGAAGAGAAAGTGAAACTTAAGGATCGATCTCATCACGCACCTATCGATCATTACTCAATACCAATGTTGGATCGATACTATCGGTATTTTTGATCGACCCGCCCAGCCTCAAATTCCACATCTATCTGATTAAAAAAGGTGTTAACGTGTGAACAGAATCCTGGAAATGGCTGTAGAAGAAGACATAGAATTCTGTTGTTAACAAACATGGCTGTGACCGTTTAAAATGGAGGACTACGATGTTCTTCAGAGAATGCTTTCATTTATTTTTCATGGTTATTGCTTTACATCAACAAGACTTAATTCTTATGAACACAATCGAATTAAAAACTGACTCCCTTTAATAGACATCTAAGTATGACTTAACAGACATGCGCAGGAATGACCTATATTCAGAATAAGAGTTTACATGCACCACGATCGGATTAACTATCAGAGTAAACCACCCCTCTCAATCGGAATGAAATTCTGATCCGAATCAGTTTACTCATTATCATCATCAGTGTTTACATTAAGCATTTTAATTCCATCAGGCTTTTAATCTGATTACTTGTGTCCATGTAAACGTGGCCACTGACATGTATATCTACCTACTCACACAGGAGTTGATGAGGGACACGCTTCTTAATGGTTGAGTGGTGTAAAGGAGACCGTATTGCAACTATAATTCTCTTGTCAGTGACTTGGCATTTGGTATGGTTAAAAAGTTGTTGAAATGTTGAAATGTTTAAACCCTTTCTGTTTTTAGAGAGTTCAGTTGTTGGACAGGTTCTTGATGCGGTGAAAGTTGTGATCAAATTATAAACAGACAGGTCATATTTCTCCAAGTTCAGCTTTTCTGCATTTTCTACAGTGAGATCCATCATATAATCAAAATTATTCTGTTTACTTGTAAAACTCTTAATGAAAAGCTTAATCTTTTCTTAAATACACTACCTCATGATTTTATGTTTTCCCGACAAAACACTTTGCTCTGCTGCATATGGGTTTACTCCTGATTTCTATAGTATCTGAAGTTATAAGAATTGAGGTTTTATATGCAATTAAGGTGCCCTTTTGGCTTTATGTTTGTTAAATAAAGAACCCGGAGAATCTGTGGTGTGTTGTTTTACTAATTTTAGAACCCGATGGAGTCAAACATTTCTAATAATAAAACTCTGGCATTTTGGGAGGCGATGCATCCTTTTACCATTATTGTGAAGTAAATAGGAAGGCAGACGTTTTGGTAATGAAGCAGTCACCTTGTCTATGTTTAAGAATAGGCTAGAACATTTTTGTTGTTTGTTTCTGATAAAGCTTATGATGTTTTGTCAGTGAGCAATAAATTCTGGTCCTACACTCCTAAAAAAATAGGATGGATTTGGCCCCTTCTCCTCAGGCTTTCATTTATTATTTTACTTTTTAGTGTAAAGCTTTATTGTCTCTAACTTTTATGACAATGAACCTTATTCTACAGGTAGCTTCCTCCCATTAAAATTGAGTGGTTTTTTCCACTGCCAACTTATGTGTTCTCAGAAAAGCATCTTGTATCCAAAGAAGGATTTAATTTTTTATTTTATTTTGAAAATGCCCAGACACCCTGTGGGAGAAACTAATTTCAGCCGCTTGTATCTGTGATCTCGTTCTTTTGGTCGTGACCATAGCTGAGGGTGGGAACGTAGACCAACTGGTAAATCGAGAGCTTCACATTTCGGCTCAGCGTTCTCTTCATCACAACAGTGCAGTACAGTACAGTGCCCTCATAATTGCTGATCCCCTACCAAGCCGCCTATTGATCTCCCGCTCCATTTTTCCCTCATTTGTGAACAAGACCCCAGATACTTGAACTCCTCCACCAGGGACATCACCCTGTCCCCAAACTGGAGGAGGCACTCTACCCTTTTCCGGCTCAAGACCATTGTGTTGGATTTAAAGGTGACTGACGGTCATCCCAGGCGCTTCACACTCAGCTACAAACTGATACAATGAAAGCTGTAGATCGAGTTCCACAAAACACATGTAGACTGGTTGGGTGAACTCCAAGGGGCAAACTCCGCTTGCAAAAAGTTAAGCCAACCCGGAAGTGGCAACAATTGCAGTTCAGCCCTCATCTGCTGGGGGCTGGCTCCAAAAAAGGAGCAAATTCCCATTGACTCCAATGTTAAAAAGGCCAACTTTACAGCAAAAATAAACATGTTTACAGCTTGGTTCAAAAACCATTTTAGGTTAGATAGTTCAGGTTTATCATCATGACAACTCTGAGGGGGGTGAATCTTTTTCTAACTTCTTTCCGTTTATATGTAATTTAATCTTAAAATTATTAATAATTAGTGGCGTGCCCTTTTGATTGACATGTCCGTCTAGGCCAACGCTGGTGGTTAATGGTGACTAACTGTAGCTAATAGCTTGCTCCGTAGTCTGCTGTCCCCCTCTGCTTCATGGGAAGCTCTTCACAGCCTGGGACTAACGTAAAGACTTCAGTCATTATGTGTTTCTGAACTCCACTATCAGTTGCCTCTGCAGTTTTTATTCGGTTTTGGATGTTAATCTGCAATTATTGGACAAAGACAGCTTGCTGTGGTGTTGATTATAGCAACAGACCGTCCCAAGAAGTTTCTGCTGTGGGGGGAGGCTTTATACAGGCTGATGCTTCACCAGGTGTAAGGGGGTTCTGTCAGGTGGCCGAGAGGAATGCTGTTCTGGTTGGAGGTTTTATCTCTTTCTACATGCGAGTTGGAGCTGGAAACCGGTCGGGTAGCAGCAGAAGAGCAAAGTCGGCAGGACAGAGAAGCCGCGGCATCCAGAACGGGGGACGGCTACATCAGGCTGGAAGACTACAGAGTTGGACTCTAGACCGACTGGATGATCGCTGGTTAGATCAGTACTGGTGTGAGGAACACAGCTGAGGGCATGAATTGATGGATGTCTGAGATGTGAGATGAGTCAAAAGCCTTTTATTTTTTGACAGGACCTGAGTTTTCATGGTGACTTTGTGACTGCTTTTTGCTGTATGTATTGTTAAGATGAGCCCGTCTATGTCCTCACCCTCCACCAATGGTAATAGAATAACACCATATTAGGCTGTATTGGCTTGACCCATTTGGGTCTTATTAGATCGGTATGTTTTCTCTACTCGAGATGTTTCTGGGTCTAAAGTGATCGTTGTTGAAAAACGGGGTAAAAGTCTCTCCACTGCGGTCTTCTGGCTGAAACCAGCCTACGTTGAGCTTCAGTTAGCTTCCGACTAGCTTCTGACTAGCTTGTAGCTATGTCAGCTCGGAGCGTTAACCCTCCAACCCCAGCCTCACAGCACAACTCTCAGCTCCACCACTTTGCCCATTTTTGGAGTTTGTGAGAGTGACGAGGGGAGCCGCCCAGTTGGCTTCATTTTGCTCCTCAGAAACTTATGAGTGATGTCAAGAAGGGTTAGTCCATTTATGTATACAGTCTATGGTGAACTCCCATGCACCCTGCAGGACCCTGCTGAGGGTGTAGAGCTGGTACAGTTTTCCACGGCCATAACGAAAACCATATTGTTCCTTCCGAATCCGAGGTTCGACTATCCGCCGGACCCTCCTCTCCAGGAACCAGGGATTGGAGACCCAATGTCCCCAGACTATGTTTCCAGGCTGGAAGGCTTGGGATTGAGGAGGCCTTTGAAGTATTCTATCCACTAACTCAAGTAATCCCGTCTCGAGGTCAGCAGCCCACCATCTTCATTGTAAACAATGTTGGTGGCAGGCTGTTCCCCTCCCTAAGATGCCAGATGGTAGAACAGAATCACCTCAGAGCCACATGGAAGTCATTCTCCTTGCTCTCTCCAAACTCCTCCAATGCCCAAGTTTTTGCCTCAGCGACTACCCGAGCCATTTCTGGCATCCCACAGGCCAAAAAGACCCAATAGAACTCCTTCAGTCTTACAGCATCCCTCATGGCCAGTGTCCAACAGCGGATTTGCAGGTTGCCGCCACAGCTTTGGTTAGCTGCCTCGACAATGGAGGCACAGAACATGGCCCACTATGACTCAATGTCCCCCGCCTCCCCTGGGATGTGTTCAAAGTTCTGCCGAAGGTGTGAGTTGAAGGTACTTCAGATGAAACGACAACCAAGTCAATCATTGAGCTGCGGCCAAGGGTGTCCTGTTGTCAAGTAAACACATGGACACCCTTATCTTTGAACATGGTATTCATTATGTAAAAGCCATGACGAAAAACACTCATACAAGGAGGGCGGGTAATCTGCTTTGTCTTTTGGTGAATAAGCATAAACAAGAGTCATGACCTGTCTCCCCACCTGTAGGCGGAGAAAGGTTACCCTCTCATTCAACAGGGTAAACCTCAATATGCAGGCGCTGAGATGGGGTGCAACACTATGCCTACCTCAGCCTGGCGCCTTTCAGCGAGGGCACCTCTAGTGAAAAAGTGTCCAACCCCTCTCGAGGATACGGGTTCCAGAGCCAGCCAGCATCAAGGCGAGTCCGACAATGTCCAGTCAGAACCTCTCAACCTCGCACACCAGCATCAGCTTCTTCCCCACCAGAGATACGATGTTCCACGTCCCCAGAAACTAGCTTCTGCAGCCAAGGATCGGACTGCCAAGGTCCTGCCTTCTCTCACCACCCACCCATCCTACATTCCACCTTACACCTATGGCCCCTCCCACAGGTGATGAGCTCATGGGAAGGGGGCCCATGTTACCTCTTCAGGCTGAGCTCTGCCAGGCCCCATGGGTAAAGGACCGGCCATCACGCACCCACCAACAAGCCCCACCTCCAGGCCTACGCCAGAGGGACGCCCCAGTGACCCGTGTCTGGGCCAGGAACACTTAGTCCAATATTGTTGCTCATCATAGGGGTCTTTTGGGCTGCACTTTGTCTGGTCCCCCCACAACAATTTAGCTCCTAGGATCGTTGCGTCACGGAAACCCCTGCACCATGATAAGTTGGCAGCTTAGGGAGGGGCAGTGAAGAGATAATAGAAAGAATATCCTCCCATCCTGGCATCCATCATCTATACTGTCTAAAAAGCCGAAGAGCCACTTTTGTCCTCAGTCCAGTTAAATAAAACATGTTTAGAGCCTCAAATGTTATGACCTTTTGTAAAAAAGACAAATTATAATTTCTGAGAAATATCTACCTTAGGAAATGGGTTATTTTATTTGAACAACCACCATTTTTATTTTTAGGTTTTAAAATAAAAGGAGGCCAGTTGGTCAGACTAAAAGTAACTTTTTAAAATAATAACGTTAAGGCAGACTATGGACATTTTTATTAAGCCTACATTTCTTTATTTAATTTTATTTTGTATTTTTTTAAAAGTAATTTTTTAACCATCTGTAAGCATAATATAATCAAAATAAATATAAAGACCTGAAAACAACAGTCTGTGATTAATCTCCATAATATATTTTACTAGGAGTTACTGACATAAACAAACTTTTTAATAACTTTCTTATTTATCAAAATGCATCTGGTGCCTATCTCAAGCAATCATGGGTTGGCTGTGAAGTGGGGTCGTCAGTCCATCGCATGACAACACAGAGAGACACAGGTCGAACACCCATGCGGGCACACACTCAAACCTAAGGACAATTTAGAAAGACCCAACAGTCATACACTTTCGGCAAAACAGAGAAAACCTATGCATGCACAGGGAGAACATGCAAACTTCATGCAGAAAGACCCCAGGATGGAATTTGAACCCAGGACCTTCTTGTTGCAATGCAATAGTGCTACCACCTGCACCACTGTGTAGCTGCAAATAATATCATATGTAACATGTAAGCATTTATCATTAAAAAACACATGGACGGATTCTATCAATAAATGTGGGTAATGTCATCATCATCATAAATAAAGCCACAACTGTACTCAACTTTTCCATAATTCACTTGTGACCAAAATAATTAGATACGGGACTGTATAAAAATACAATACATCTTCTTCAGTTGGAAAAAATACACATAACATTTGTTGTCTGTATTTGTGTCGTATATAGTGGTAGAGGATACGTCCTTTGCAAGAGTGTTTATTTACCCTCTGAACCTTTTCATATTTTGTCACATTATAACCCAACTTCATGGCAAGAAGTACAGTAATCAGAGAAGCAGCAAGAAGCCCATGGCAACTAAGAAGGAGCTGGAAAAAATGACAACACAATTATGTGTGTGTGTGTGGGGGGGGGTAAGTGTGTTTGTGTGTCCAGCATTTCATTCTCTTACATCAGGATATGTGTTTTAATCTATCTGCTTTCTTGACTATTTTTTATTCTATTCTGGTTTGCAGAGCAATCTTTCTCCAAAGTCTAACGGAATATACATTAATTCCAGCATAATATTGTTAATAATAATAGAAATATTTAAATTGTTCAGAGGTGAAATAGAAAGTAGAGTTTTTCCATTTGTTAGAATTTACGGCATCGGATATGTGTATTTTTATCAAGAGAGTGACCATCTACTCAGAAGTGAGGGGGACACATTTGTCAGAGCTTTATGGGAAGCCTAAGTCGTACCAATCTACTTCCGGTCCACAGGTCCCTTACTGTCCAAAAAAATGAATGAGAGTCAATGGAGGAATAAAAGGTATCTTCTCATTCCCGTTGAATTCTGCTATGGATTTAATATTTGATGTCCGTAAATATTAAAGACATATTTTTTATGCAGAGAAAACATAAAATTCTGATCAGCTGCAAAAATTACTCTGAGTTTTGTATAGACTACAATAGAAGAAGAAGAAGAAGAAGAAGAAGAAGAAGAAGAAGAAGAAGAAGAAGAAGAAGAAGAGCTGTGAGCTTAGCAATGTTAAAATTCTTCCTCCATGATGAAGGAAGTAGTATTAAAGGGACTATACCATGCTATTTTACAGCTTTCACCTCTTCTGGGATAGACATGTATAAAGGTATGTAAATATATATATATATATATATATATATATATATATATATATATAGATAGATAGATAGATAGATAGATAGATAGATAGATAGATAGATAGATAGATAGATAGATATGATAAAATATGTTACAACGTGTCAATTTGACCTAACATTTAACTTGTATCCTGTGGTTAATGTTGGACCACAAAGTAAAATGGTTTTCTCGTTTCTCTGTAATCCTGCCTGCTGCACCACAATGAAACTCTTTTATATTAAGAGCTAAGACATCTGATTTATTTTTATTTTTGTAAATAAAAATTTCAAGAAAGCTTATTTCAGTTGCTAAATCTCCAGGCTTTAGACAGAGCCAAAAGCAACATAGCTGAGTCCAGTAAGCAAATCTTTCCAGCCCAGTATATAAAAAAAGCTGTGGGTGTTGTTTTCACCCGTTTACTGAACATTCTGAGATACTACGGATCAATATATTAACCACACAAGGCTGTTATATCACATAAGCTGCTTGATAAATGGCTAACACACATTAGCATCTATTTACTTCTCTGTCCATCAGGTGTCTTTGTTCTTTGATCCAGCTGCTATTCTTTAGGAATGTAGAATAAAATCCTGTAATCCATGCAGCCAAATAGCCGTTTTCACAGGGAAAGTAAAAAATTCCAACATAAAGTGTTTTAAGATGCCAAAAAATGAAGCAGCAATGAGCTTTGAGAAGGAGGAGGGTGTTTTTGGAACTTTCATAGAGGTAAGCCGCTCTGCCTGCATGGGCGGTGCAGGAAACCTCTAGCCCTCCCTTTTTTTCACTTTTTAATGCCACTAGTTGAACAGTTTGAACAGTCAGTCGTTCTCTATGAGAGGGAGGGGCAGCTGCTCAGAGAACAGGATTCAGGATAATTACTCAGACATGCATGAATTAAGCCAAAAACCACTCTGGTGGTGTTTTTATGAGAAAATTGCACTACCAGATGGTTGAAAAATCCAAAAACTTGATTTTGCTTGATATAGGCCCTTGAAATGTGGTGAAAACCGCTATAAATCTTACCATTTGGAAAGTGGCAGCTACATTGGGGAGAAATAGTCAGTGGAATGAGAGCCAGGTCCGTGTACATACAGGCAGTTCGTTTTTTAGTCGTTTTTCACTGTGGCCTTCTGTTTTTTTTTGCTTCAAACAAAAAATTAACTGGCTGAATGTACAGTTGTGGCCAGAAGTTTTGAGAATTACATAAATATTAAAAATGGTAAAAGTTGCTGCTTAAGTTTTTATAATAGCAATTTGCATATACTCCAGAAGGTTATGAACACTGATCAGATGAATTGCATATTCCTTCATTGCCATGACAATTCCATTGCATTTCATTGCTGTCATTAAAGGACCTGCTGAGATCATTTCAGTAATCATCTTGTTAACTCAGGTTAGAATGTTGAAGAGCACAAGGTTGGAGATCATTATGTCATGCTAATTGGCTTTGACAGGCAGACTTGACATGTTAAAAGGAGGATGCTGCTTGAAATCATTGTTAACCATGGTGACCTGCAAAGAAACATATGCATCCATCATTTCGTTGCATAAAAATGGCTTCACAGGCAAAGATATTGTGGCTACTAAGATTGCAACTTAATCAACAATTTATAGGATTATCAAGAACTTATAGGAAAGCGGTTCAATTCTTGTTAAGAAGGCTTCCGGGCGTCCAAGAAAGTCCAGCAAGCGTCAGTCGTCGTCTCCTAAAGAGGATTCAGCTGCGGAATTGGAGTGCCACCAGTGCAGAGCTTGCTCAGGAATGGCAGCAGGCAGGTGTGAGCGCATCTTCATGCAAAGTTCATGTGTGGGGTTGCTTTTCATCCAAGGGAGTGGGCTCACTTACAATTTTGCCCCAAAACACAGCCATGAACAAAGAATGGTACCAAAACATCCTCCAACAGCAACTTCTTCCAACAATCCAACAACAGTTTGGTGAAGAACAATGCATTTTCCTGATGATGGAGAACCGTGCCATAAGGCAAACGTGATAACTAAGTGGCTCAGGAACCAAAACTTTGAAATTTTGGGTCCATGGCCTGGAAATTCCCCAGATTTTAATCCCATTGAGAACTTGTGGTCAATCCTCAAAAGGCGGGTGGACCAATAAAAACCCACTAATTCTGACAAACTCCAAGAAGTAATTATGAAAGAATGGGTTGCTATCAGTTAGGATTTCGCCCAGAAGTTGATTGAGAGCATGCCCAGTCGAATTGCAGAAGTCCTGAAAAAGAAGGGCCAACACTGCAAACACTAATCCTTTGCATAAATGTCATATAATTTGTCGATAAAACCATTTAAAACATGTGAAGTGCTTGTACTTATATTTCAGTACATTACAGAAACAACTGAAACAAAGATCCAAAAGCAGTTTAGCAGCAAACTTTGTGAAAACGAATATTTGTGTCATTCTCAAAAAAAATTGCCACAACTGTACACGGACCTAGCCAGCAGGAGGGAAAGACTACAAGTTTTCAGTGGATATTTATAGTGTTAGCTACATGATGTCATATATGCGACTTCTGATTTTTTTTATTTTGATTACAGTGTTTTACAACATAATGAATCACAATTCACATGAAAAACACAGTTGAAACTGATGGTTAGATATAATTTAAATATAGGTACAGCATATGTGATTCATGGCATAAAGCAAAGTGGACCAGAAAATAACATTTATTGCTCCGTGGACTTTTCACTTTTCTTTCCTCCAGAAGACCAATGGGCCGAGGAGGAGGGGAGGAGACTTAGGTTCCCATTTGAGTGATTTATCAACCTCTCATAACCTTTCCTCAATGACAAAAAAAAAACCTCACCCACTTTTGCACAACAAATGGGTTAGTTATCAGTTTTATTAATAATGGTTCAAATACAGTTATTACCATGCTCAGCAGCAACAAATAACTGAACTTAAATTTCAGTCTGAATTGTCTGTTGCAGTCAATCTGGAAAGATTTAAATACAAGTTAAAGAACAACACTTCAGGTTTACGCACTACAGGCGTCAGTCTGATCAGCTAACTCCAGCAAACACAGCATCCTGGTCTTCCATAACACATCACCATGCCATGCCGCATCGAGACAGGAAGTGATGCAAAAGGAGGCCAAACCAAGTACTGAGAACATACGCATGATTAGACTTTTCAAAGTTCTAAAATTTAACTATTGAAATTCCTTGTTCTATTGATTTCATGTTATAGTCTAATTTTCTAAGATTTAGAATTTGGGATTTTCTTAAGATGTAAGCCATAATCAACAAAATTATAAAATAAAGGCTTGAATTATCTCGTATTGCATGTAATGAGTCATTATATATTAGTTTAATCTTTTCAATGAATTATTAAAATAAATGAACCTTTGCACAAGAAGTTTGTGGGTTTGTATCCTGACCCAGGGTCTTTCTTCATGGAGTTTGCATGTTCTCCCCGTGCATTGTGGGTTCCCTGCGGGTACTACGGCTTCCTTCCACTGTCCAAAAGCATGACTGTCAGGTTAATTGGTCTCTCTAAATTGTCTTTAGGTGTGACTGTGTGTGTGCATAGTTGTTTGTCTTGTCAGTCTCTGTGTTTCCCTGCGATGGACTGGCGACCTGTCTAGGGCATACCCCGCCTCTCGCTGGTTGACAGATGGAGATAGGCACCAGCACTCCTGCGACCCCTTGAGGATCAAGTGTTTCAGAAAATGGATGGATGAAGCCTAGTTTATGCTTCTCCCATGTTCGTTTATAGTACTCCGATTTTTCTCTCGACTCTTTTTTTAAGCGTTGCTCGACCAGGACAGCAGGAGGTGCCTTTCATGGTGTCTGCCTTCCATCACAGCTTAATTTCCGTTTTTTCTCTTCTAGGCTTGTGAATACATTTCCTTCTCAAGGAGCAATGGACGACAGAAAATTGTTGATAAAGCTGTTAAGCTTTTTACTAGAAGTGCAGCTCACTCCAGAAATGCATGGAAACAAACACAGCAGCCTTTTTTGTTGTTTTCCTTCACCTCCTTGTGTTCAAAATCGCCAGATTAGAAAAATTATCTTTTCAATTTATGTATGCATGTAGTGGCCAAACGCTGCATTAACTACTGATTACAGCGACTATAGAGTCGCAGATGCATAAACTCCGTTGAAGGACAGTTAAAAATTGGCCCTCTATTCCATGCGTCCTTGCTTGGGTGACGGAGAGCCTTTGCGTTGATGGATAATGGTGTTGCGTCAATCCATTTCCATCAAAATGAAGAAAAACTGAAGGGAAAAAAGGGGGGGGGGGTCCACAAAAACCCTGACCTAAAACAAGACCAGAAAGAAAAATCCTTAGTTTACAAATGTATAATATCAATACAAGATAAACTTTTCCAAGTACCATTTAAATTATTGACTGAATTTCCATCGGTTTACATTCACATTTATCTTTTAATTACATAATTACTCTCAAATTAAGTTTTAAATATAAAATTATCTTTGTTTCACACAAATTTATCAATTACTCAGCTGAGTTTTCCAAAAACTTTTCTCATCAGAAAGTGCTTTAATTAAATGTTTTAAATAAGAATGGTGAAAATAAACTTCATTCTGTCTGATTTTCTAGAGGGAAGACAAAAAAGAAATATTCCAACTATCGACTTAATCATGCAGCTCAATCATTTTAGATTAGAGTGGATTACTCACCAAAAATCAGAGACAGCACATACACATACTGACCACAGTTGGACAAAAGGAGGGAAGGATCTGTGATGAAAGTAATAATCTGCACACACAAAAAGACTCAAATTACAAATGAGGGAAAACGAAAAAGCAGCTTACCAACGCACCTTTACTTAAGTAGCTACTGCCCTTTAAAACATCACAGTCAGTCTCTTTCCTCTGACAGTGCAATGGATTAATTTTACCTTCAGGTAAGTAAAAGTGAAGTCTTGTAACACGGTTAGCACAACACTGAAGACTGGCAGAGAAAATTGAACACTGGACCAACAGTCACTGAATGATGATTCAGCACTCATGCCGGAGCAACAGCTGGCTCATTAGTGGGTGTTTCTTCTTCTTCTGAGCGGAAGTGGAGTGGAAGGTGGGAGAAAGCGTCTCGAGTGAGTGTGTTTTTCTAAGCTTTTCTAGTTATTGTTTGTGTTTTGATTTTGTGTTCGTGTTTCAGTTTTAAGTGTTCTTTGTTGTTAGGAGGTAGTAGGCCAGCCTGGAAGGCGATCTTCGCCGACGCCATGGCTGGTGCGGGTGGCTTCGCCATGCTCACCAGGAAGCACGGTGTCCGTGTTAGCACCAGCTTCCCGTGCAGGTCGCTTAGCAGTAGGGGAAGTAGTGGGACACAGTTTTATAAAATCCGCAGCGCGCATGAAAGGGGCTGTGGTTCTGTTCGTCTCAAAAGTGGAACTAGCAAACAAGCTAGTAGAGCAGGGCATAACCGTGGGGGGAGCTTTTGTACCGGTCGCCCCGTTGGCCAAACCGGCTACACGGGTCGTACTGTCAAATGTTCCTCCATTCATTAGTGATGATTTCTTAAAGAGAGAGCTATCTAAGCATGGGAAGATCTTCTCTCTTGAGCCATGTTGTGTCACACAGGCGCCAGGTTTTCATGATCCTGCCAAATAAATCAGAGGAGCTCAATTTGCAGTTCCATGTAAAGGTGGATGATTATGATTAAATTCTGTTTGTCACTTCATCAGATTTAAAGTGTCTTGGCTGAGGGGGGAAGGACATATTTTTAAAATGTGTCCTAATAAAACAGTTCCGGAACCAGTTAGTGATGGGGCAAAATCTTCTGCCCCTGCTGTGAATGATTAGGCTAGTTCATGTGTGGCTGGAACTAACATAGAATAACCTAGTTTTACTCAGTCAAGTTGCACAGGGAGTGGAGTGAGCCATAACCTGGAGGTAGCGGATGAAAGTGAAAACACCTTAGTGTGTAAGGTAGCTGAAGCCTGCAGTGAAAAAGAAAAAGTGAAAACACCTTTCAAGAATGTTGATATAAAGTACATAGTGGTGCAAGAGGAAGCAATCATTGGAAAAGCCACAGAGGACAGAAAGGAGATAGTGGAAGAGCCGAATGAAAATAGTGGAAACATAGTGAAAGAGTCTGAGAATAGTAAGGAAGGAAAATGAGATGAGCAGGAAGCCTATGAAGAGAGTAGTCAGATAAATGATGGTGTAAACCTTGTAAAACCTGTGGAGGAGATGGAGCTAGCACTCCCTGCTCCAACTGGAAAACGGAGTTCTAAAACGCGTAGTGTGCCAGTGGAATGTGATACTGAAATAGGTGCCGGAGCTAAAACCAGCAGGCAAGTTGGGCTGTCTAATTCACAGTTAGATCAGAGAGAGGAAAGCAACTGTGAAAGCACCTTTTCAGATATAAGCGACATGTCGCTGAGCCAGTTTTCTGAGACAAAAGAAAAATAGTATCCTGCTGCTGCTATTAAAAGTTTTCTGATCGAAACAAAGAACATGAAAGGCCTGAACATTGAAGCTTTCTTTCCTGTTGTTAAAGCTTTTTGCAGATCTGCAAAATGCCATATAGCAAATAAGGCAAAAACTGGGCTGACAAATCAGGAAGTGTATAGGTTAAAAAAACTGTTGGCAAAAGTAAAAAAACTGCCTTAAAGCAATAAAAAAGATGGCTTTGAAACTAACTCTGAGGTTCTTTTTTATTGTTGTCTATGTGTCTTTAAACATTTTAGTCTCAATGAGCGCTTTTAAAGTAGGCTCCTTAAACGTAAATGGAGCAAGAGACCAGAGAAAGAGAGCAGTGCTCTTTGAGTCCATTAAACTCAAACACATAGATATAACGTTTTTACAGGAAACTCACAGCGATATTAATAACAGAACTGAATGGAAGAAAGAGTGGAGAAGAAGAGTGTTCTTAAACCATGGCTCATCAGCAAGAGCGGGGGTTTGCATTTTATTCTCTGAAACCTTCTCCCCCAACTCGGTAAAAGTTGAATCACTGGTTGAGGGTAGAGCTCTAGCTGTAACGGTTATCTTTGATTGCTTTACAATTATTTTTTTAAATATTTATTATCCTAATATAGGGGCAGAGAGGGTGTGGTTTTTTAATGTCATAAATGAAAAACTGAAAGATCTAAATGTTACAGATCATTTAATTTTTGGGTGAGATTTTAACTGTACTGTTGATGACAGTCTAGATCGGAATCACACAGAGCCTCATTTACCATCGGTTCATGCTCTGAAGCGGCTGATCTACAGTCATGGTCTGGTGGATGTTTGGAGAAGGATGCATACAGACTGCAGACAGTACACATGGTCCCACCACAAAGAAGGTAGGATCTCTTTGGCTCGTTTAGATCGTTTTTATTGTTTTTCCCATCATTTTAATATTTTTAATGTGTTTAAGATTTTACCTGTTGGTTTTACCGATCATGCCTTAGTGGATTGTTCAATTTCACAATTGCATGCATCTCCTAAGAGTGCTTACTAGCATTTTAATCTTAATTTGACTGCTGATAAGTGTTTTAGAGAGATTTTGGATTTTTATTGGGCTGATTTTAGACAGAGGAAAGATGATTTTCAACTCAGAGGCAGTGGTGGGATCATGGAAAAGTACAGATAAGACAGCTCTGTCAACAGTACAGTCTGGGTGTCACACGTGATATCACCAGATCTATTAGAGATCTGGAGACAGGTATAGTGGAGTATGAGTGGTTATGTGAATCCACAGGAAATCAAGGGCATTTTGAAACCCTTAAGACTAAAAAAGCCAATTTGGCTAACCTGCTTGACACAAAAGTGCAGGGCGCTCTGGTTCGCTCTTGAGTCAAAAATATCTCCAAAATGGATGCCTCCTCCAGCTATTTCTTCGGACTGGAGAAGAAACGAGGGCAGGAAAAGTTTGTTCGATGCCTCTTGTCAGATGAAGGACATGAACTCACGGAGCCGGCCAAGATAAGAGAGAGGGCCGTCAGCTTTTATGCATCGCTTTTTAAAAGTGGTTGGGTGGACAACAGAGACTTGAGAGAAGACATTTTAACTGGAAGGTTAAAAGTCTCAAATGGGACTAATTTAAAGCTGCCTGAACCCCTGTCAGCTAATGAGCTTGGTTCTGCCTTGCAAACAATGCAGGGACAGAAAGCCCCTGGCATCGATGGCTTAACTGTAGAATTTTATAAAGCCTATTGGGACATTTTCTCTAAAGACCTGCTCGACGTATTCAATGAGAGTCTCATAGATGGTGTCCTGCCACTCTCCTGCCGTAGAGCTGTCATCACCCTCCTGCCTAAGAAAGGGAACCTGCAAGACATGAAAAACTGGCGTCCAGTGTCACTTTTGTGCACAGACTACAAAATTTTATCAAAAGCCTTGGCCCTGAGACTACGGAGAGCAATGGAGGAGGTCATCCATCCCAACCAGACGTACTGTGTGCCAGGCAGGTCTATGGTAGATAATATCTATCTAATTCGCGATGTTTTGGAGGTCTCCAGTTCATTGGAGAATGGGTTTGGTCTGATTTCACTGGATCAATAAAAGGCTTGTGACGGCGTTGAACTATGGGAAACCATGGAAAGTTTTGGGTTCAATGCTGGCTTCATAGCCATGATCAAGGTGCTGTACAGTGACATCGAGAGTTTACTAAAAATGAATGGCAGTCTGTGTGCTCCTTTTAAGGTGCATAGAGGTGTTAGGCAGGGCTGTGCTCTGTCTGGTATGCTCTATGCACTTTCCCTGGAACCCCTCCTCTGTAAGTTCAGGTCAGCTATGAGTGGCCTGACATTGCCTGTTTTTAGTGAAAGATTTAGTTTGTCAGCTTACGCCGATGACGTCCTTCTTTTTATAAAAAAACAGGAAGATGTTGACATTTTGATTAGTGTTGTGGAATTTTTTTTCAAGTCTTTTCTGCAAAAGCTAATTGGAAAAAAAGTGATGCTCTCTTGACTGGAAGGTGGGAGGGGAACCCTCCTGTAGCTACTTCCTCAACATCTAGAATGGAGAAAAGACGGTTTCTAGGCATTTACTTGGGCAATGAAAACATAATAAAAAAGAACTAGGATGGTGTTCTAGAGAAATTCTCTGAGAAAATGGCAAAGTGGCGGTGGGTACATCCACAGCTATCCTATAGGGGAAGGGTACTGGTAGTGAACAATCTGGTAGCCTCCCAGCTGTGGCACCGGGTGGTGTGCCTGGAACCACCGAATGGGTTGCTGGCTGAAATACAGTCAAAAATAGTGGATTTTTTCTGGGATAGATTCTGCTGGGTATCCCGAGCCGTCCTTTTTTTCCCCCTTGAGGAGGGGGGTCAGGGCCTAGCCCACCTGGCCAGCAGAGCAGCCACTTTCAGGTTGCAATTTGTGAAGAGGTTTTTATTTGGTCCTATAGATGTAGTGTGGATGAATTTAACCAGTTGTGTTTTGAGGCGTCTGTGTGATCTGGATCTAGACTTTGAATGGTTTTTAACAGGTTTTAAATCTCCGTTTTTAAGAACCTTGCCTGGATTTTATCAAAGTGTTTTTAAGGGTTGTGCTCTTTTCAAATGGACCTGATGTGAGCACGGCTCTTTATTTTGGTTGCTGAAGGAGCCTTAAGTGTTTGATGTAAGATTTGATATAAGCTGTCAATCACTACCTGGACTATGAAGAAACTTGTGTCATTCAAAGATTGTAAATCTTGGAAGACTGATACAGGTGGCTGGAACTTTGCTCTCAGACGCCATCACTTTAACCTCTGCTTTGGAAATCTCATCTGTTAGACTATCCCAGAAAGCACTGGAACTTTGGAGAAAGAAGCTTTCTGAAAAGGAATGGAACACTGGTGGTCCTCTGTGGACGGGGAGGAAAAAAAACAGTCTCTTCACACTTCTGAGAAACAGACTATGTATAAAAACTGTGTAAAGATACTAAACTTGGATAAATTGAAGGGCAGGCTCCCGACGGTTTGGACCATCAAACTAAAAGAATGTCAGCCGCAATGGTCAACAATATATAGTCCTCCCTTGAAAAAAAAGACTGGAGAACTACAATGGAAGATACACCATGGAGCGATTGCAACCAACTCCTTTTTATCAAAGTTTAATGCCAACGTTTCAAATTCTTGCCCTTTTTTCAATTTCTCAGAAAATATCTTTCATGTTTTTACTGAATGTAAAATGCTTAATCCAATTTTTAATGTTCTTATCTGGATTTTTAAAGTTTTTAACATGGTTTTTTCCATGGAAGTATTTGTTGGGGGTGTGAGAAGAAGCAAGAAACATAGAGTAAGAAACAAGGTTTTAAATTTTTTAGTCGGCGAGGCCAAGCTGGCTATTTATTTATCTAGGAGGGATAGATTGCAAAAAGAACAGGCTTATGATGTCGTAACATTATGGAAAATCAATGTCAAAGCCAGGCTTCGGCTTGAATATACTTACTACTCTGGGTGCCAGAACTTGGAAGAATTTAAACAGAAGTGGGCAGAGAAGGGAAGTCTGTGTAAAATTATTGATGGAAAACTAGAATTTGGTACCATTTTACAGTCATTGTATTCCTTTTTTTCTAATTTGAATCGTAATAATGTGTGAATAAATGGTGTTTTCAAACTAAAAAAAATCTTCTTCTTTTTGTTTAATGGCCGGTGGCATCTAACATGTAAGTGCATTTCCGCCACCTACTATGCTGGAGTGTGGGTCATTTGTTCCTCTCAAAGGAGAAGGTCCACAAAATGGAGAGCTTGCTCCAGGTATGTCAGTTAAGTGGGTTGCAAATGGTAACTAGAACATTTCAGGAATTTAAAAAAGGGCCTGCCATGGTGTGCGTAGTCACTACCAACCCCAATAAGAGTTTCTGTTGTCAAATTCAGCAAGGGTTTTACAATATAGGACTGTGTATAACTGTATTGTATCATGTAGTACTGTATTGTACAATATAGTTCTTTGTAGTGCTGTATTTGACCATGCAGTACTGTGTAGTACTGTATTCTACCATTTAGTACTGTGTAGTACTGTATTGTACTGGATAATACTTTATTGTGCAGTGTAGTTTATTAACATGTTAATTAACTGTATATTAACATGTTGTTGGGTCTGACTCATGAATGTTGAAACTAAGACGGTCCGATTGTTAAGATCAGACAAATTTCTTTTCCCCCTCGGCGGCACGCCCCTTTTCCCCCAGCCACGCCATTCTAACCAATAGCAGAACTATCTGCTTCTTCCCCGTTTCGAATCCGCTGAGCGCTGGATGATCTGCTGTGCCAGTTGGCTGGGATAGCAATCTATCAAAGACCCCTGCCGCTGCCTGATTTGTGGCCAATACACGGAAAGGGGGGCGAAGCGCCCACAGACAGCATAAAAGTGATGCATGAGTATCCATATTCCTCTTCCAGCTCGTTGCTACAAGTGGGCAAGTTCTTTCAGAACTTCAAAGGAGAGACCTCTTTTCCTAACACGTGTTTTTGATTTTTCCCATTCCTGCAACCAAACCCCTTCAATAGTTTGGCTGGCCCGTTTTCCCTTCGCGTTTTTCCGTCGCAATCAGGAGTATCTTTTCCTTCTACACCTGGAAGCTTCCTCTTTAAAGTAAGACTGTTCTCATTTATTTTTATTTGCCAACCTGGGTGGAATGAATTAGAAAGCTTTCTTGATAACTGTATGCATGCATGATTCTTAACTTCAAGTGAGTCTGTGTCACTTGAGTGCTCCGTGGTGGAGTTTCTGTGCTGTCTTTGTATTTCTATTTACGGGTAAACTGTGAGCTTTTTGTAAAATTGTGTTAGCATAGTTATTGTTTAATAGACAAACAGTGTTTAGGTTGATTGCATTTTACTGTGACTCGACAGTGGGTTTTAACAACGTCACAGCGCTCCACTTGAGTGGCAGGTAGACACAGAGAGTCGTTTCCGTCCTGTTTTTACTCAACCTATTTCAAGTTTCTTTGTCCGAAGAGACCAACAGGCTTCTTGCGGATCATAAAAGATCAGCCATAAAACATCCCCCTACTTTCGGTGTTTGCCTGCTTGTAGACGTATCTTGCATCTATGCATGCGTGGGTGATCCGACGCATGTACCTACGAAGCGCCCGTGACGCGCCTAAGTGACGTCATCGCTGGTCGGCATATTGCTCAGGTACCGGTAGTCTTGACAGAACCGTTTGCTATAAGTAGTGTTTTTATTTTAGTTTTTGTTTAGAATAAATTAGTTAAATTAAATCAAATCTCTGGTTTCTTTTATTCTGAGTGTGCGTGTGTGAGTTATTGCAAATAATTAATTTCCTTCAGATAGGATCTTTCTGGTGTAATCACTAATAATTAATCACTATAAGTGAGATTATTAGTTGATAATCTCCCTTTGATTATATATAATATTTTGTTTCCTGCCAGAGGCTGGATGGTGCCCAGATTAAATGATTTAAACAATAACTAAACTATTAATTAACAATTATTAGTTAATATTCTTAGCACCAGATAGATCATGACAATTATCAATTAATTAATTATTTTTAATTGACAATTCCCCTACAATGTAGTACTGTGTAGTACTGTATTATACTATTTAGTACGGTGTAGTACTATATTGTACCGGGTAGTACATTATTGTGTGTGTAGTACTGTGTATTAATATGTAGCACTGTGTAGTACTGTATTGTACCGTGTAGTAATGTGTTGTATTGTATCATACATTGTAGTACTCTGTAGTACTGTATTTTGCCATTTAGTACTGTGTAGTACTTTAGTGTGCCATGTAGTACTGTGTAGTACTCTATTGTACTGTCTATTACAGTATTGTACCGTGTAGTACTGTATTTTACCATTTAGTACTGTGCAGTACTGCATTCTACCATAGAAACTGTCTAGTACAGTTTTGTACTATGTAATACTGTATGGCACTGTATTGCACTGTGTAGTACTGTATTGTAGTGTTGCTTTCATCAACGAAAACTATGACTAAATATGGTCTTCAACAAACCTTTATCGCAGGACTAAAATGAGACATGACTAAATGCTGGTCATGTGACTGTGACTACAATTAAATGTAAAATGCAATATTGTTGATAAATAAAAACGAGACTAAATGTGGTTTACAAAATAGAAACTATGCTAAAATGTCTCTCCATTTTCATTGACCAAAACGAGACGAGACGAAATGTTACGTTATTTCGTTTAGTCACGTTATTATTATTTTTTATTATTTATGTTTTTTGTTCTATTTTCTGTATCCAGAGTTTCCCTCACTCCCGCGACATCACTTCATCAAGCTTCACTCGCGGCATTAATTTAGAAGATGCACTGCTCCAGTGAGTAGCGAGCGCTACAGGTAGTGAGAGAACTGTGAGTACTGACTACAAAAAAAGAAGAAACTGAGTAGCGTTCGTGACAGAGAAAGGGAACAATGGCCGGCCAGTCGGGGGTCTTAATTGGTAGAAAAAGAAGAGAAGACACTTGGAAAAACTTTAACTACATCGTAGTGGAAAATAAAACCCAATGTCTTGTGGTGAAAGACAGGGAGAAGTGCGGCCACAAAATCGCAGGGAAGAACACAACAAACCTGAAGAGACATCTCAAGACATTACAGAAAGAAATTGAGGTAAGTCAAGACATTAAGGTAACGTTACTTTCTATTTTAGAAAGCTCATGCCAACTCATGAGGCTGTAGTGAATGTGGCTCATTTTAATTGCATTACTAAAAAGAGACTAAAATACAATTTTCACTGACTAAAACTAGACTAAAATGTCAGAGATAATTCTGACTAAAATAAGACTAAAATTCTCAGACTTTTAGTTGACTGAAATTTGACTAGACTAAAAAGAGTATGAACATGACTAAAACTAATAAAAACTAAAATGACAGCTTGACTCAAAGACTAGAATAAAACTAAAATTAAAACAGGCTGCCAAAAACAACACTACTGTATTGTACCATTTATTATTGCACTGTACCATGTAGTACTTTGTAGAAGTGTATTGTACTGTACCATGTAGTACTGTATTTTGCCATGTAGTACTGTGTAGTACTGTATACTACCATGTGGTACTGTGTAGTACTTTATTGTACCATTTAGTACTTTGTAGTACTGTATTGTACCATGTAGTAGTGTATTGTTCAATGTAGTAATGTGTAGCAGTGTATTATACTTTGTAGTACTGTGTAGTACTTTATTTTACCGTTAAGTAATGTGTAGTACTTTATTGTACCATGTAGTAGTGTGTAGTACTGTATTGTAACATGTAGAACTGTAGTTCTTTATTGTACAATATAGTACTGTGTAGTACTGTATTGTTCCATGTGGTACTGTGTAGTACTTTATTGTACCATTTAGTACTCTGTAGTACTGTATTGTACCATGTAGTACTGTGTAGTACTATATTATACCGTGTAGTACTCTATTGTACCATGTAGTAATGTGTAGCAGTGTATTACACTTTGTAGTTCTGTTTAGTACTTTATATTACCATTTAGTAATGTGTAGAACTTTATTGTACCATGTAGTAAAGTGTAGTACTGTATTGTACCATGTAGTTCTGTGTAGTAATGTATTTTTACCATGTAGCACTGCATAGTACTATATTTTACCATTTAGTACTGTGTAGTACTGTATACTACCATGAACTACTGTGTAGTAATTTATTTGACCATTTAGTAATGTGTAGTACTTTATTGTACCATGTAGTAGTGTGTAGTACTGTATTGTACCGTGTAGTACTCTATTGTACCATGTAGTAATGTGAAGCAGTGTATTACACTTTGTAGTACTATTTAGTACTTTATATTACCATTTAGTAATGCGTAGTACTTTATTGTACTATGTAGTAAAGTGTAGTACTGTACTATGTAGTACTGTGTAGTACTGTACTGTGCCATGTAGTACTGTGTAGTAATGTATTTTTACCATGTAGCACTGCATAGTACTGTATTTTACCATTTAGTACTGTGTAGTACTGTATACTACCATGAACTACTGTGTAGTACTTTATTGTACCATTTAGTAGTGTGAAGTACTGTACTGTACCATGTAGAACTGTGTAGTACTGTATTTTACCGTGTAGTACTGTGTAGTACTGTAATGTACCATTTAGTACTGTGTAACACTGTATTTTAACATGTAGTACTCTGTAGAACTGTATTGTACCATGTAGTACTGTGTAGTACTATATTGTACAATGTAGTACTGTACTGTACCATGTAGTAATGTGTAGCAGCTTAATTTTCTTTGTAGTACTGTGTAGTACTTTATTTTACCATTTAGTATTGTGTAGTACTCTTTTGTACCATGTAGTAGTGTGTAATACTGTATTGTACCATGTAGAACTGTGTAGTACTGTATTTTACCATGTAGTACTTTGTAGTACTGTATTGTATCATGTAGTACTGTGTAGTACTGTATTGTACTTTGTATTAGTGTGTAGTACTTTATTTTAACATTTAGTAATATGTAGTACTTTATTGTACCATTTAGTACTTTGTAGTACTGTTTTGTACCATGTAGTACTGTATTGTTCAATGTAGTAATGTGTAGCAGTGTATTATACTTTGTAGTACTGTGTAGTACTTTATTTTACCATTTAGTAATGTGTAGTTCTTTATTGTACCATGTAGTAGTGTGTAGTACTGTATTGTACCGTGTAGTACTCTATTGTACCATGTAGTAATGTGAAGCAGTGTATTACACTTTGTAGTACTGTTTAGTACTTTATATTACCATTTAGTAATGTGTAGTACTTTATTGTACTATGTAGTAAAGTGTAGTACTGTACTATGTAGTACTGTGTAGTACTGTTATGTGCCATGTAGTACTGTGTAGTAATGTATTTTTACCATGTATCACTGCGTAGTACTGTTTTTTACCATTTGGTACTGTGTAGTACTGTATACTACCATGAACTACTGTGTAGTACTTTATTGTACCATTTAGTAGTGTGAAGTACTGTACTGTACCAAGTAGAACTGTGTAGTACTGTATTTTACCATGTAGTACTGTGTAGTACTGTAATGTACCATTTAGTACTGTGTATTACTGTATTTTACCATGTAGTACTCTGTAGAACTGTATTGTACCATGTAGTACTGTGTAGTACTATATTGTACAATGTAGTACTGTATTGTACCATGTAGAACTGTTTAGTACTGTATTTTACCTTGTAGTACTTTGTAGTATTGTATTGTATCATGTAGTACTGTGTAGTACTGTATTGTACCCTGTAGTAATGTGTAGCAGTGTTTTATACTTTGTATTAGTGTGTAGTACTTTATTTTAACATTTAGTAATGTGTAGTACTTTATTGTACCATGTAGTAATGTGGATTACTCTATTGTGCCATATAGTACGGTGTAGTAGTGTATTTGACCATGTAATACTGTGTAGTACTGTACTGTACCATGTAGTACTGTGTAGTACCATATTTTACCATGTAGGACTGTAGTTTACCATCTAGTACTGTGTAGAAAATTCTGAGCAGTCACAATGTTATAGTATAGGAGAAAGGTCTTCAGACTGGGTTCTAGAGGGTGACACGGGAATCAATTGTCGCTCCCGTCCCGATCCCAAAAAAATACTCCCGTCACGTCCCGATCACGTGACAGCCCCACAAAAAAAAATCTTGTCCCGAAAAAATCCCGAGAGAATCCTGTCCCGGCCCGAATCCCATAGATTAGTAATTTACCCCCTATGGCGCTCGCTCCCCCCGCCCCCCTTTAAACCATAGCGTAGCACAGTATCAAAGATCATCTATTTAGCTTTATCCGCCGTCTTTAACCATATCCTGCATTCTTGTTGTTTGGCCACCTTACCACGTCATGAATGGACTCGATTCGTCTGACTACCAAACTATTAAGATACAAGCAGTCGGATATCATATGCTTCCCAGTTTATCCAGGTGGTGTAGCAAAAACCATAACAGCTATCGACATCCGGTCTTCACTCCTGAACAGAGCAGGGATGTAGCTACATCCTGAATTGCAAACGGGGTTACTATGTTATTGTATGGCGACACAGTAAATCCTCAAAAATAGATGGTTTTCATGATTTTTGACTCCTGGCTCCATTCATTTCCTATGGGGTTTTTTGGTTGTGGTTTTTGGCTAATTTCGTCGCCATGGTAACTCCAGTCGTCAATAAAAGTAATAGCACACATCGCGCGATCATTGGAATATAAAATTTATTATTTTCTGTACAGTGGAGTCTACCACAACAGTCTTCCAGAAGGCTACAGACAGCTCTAAGGATTTCATCACGGTGTTCACTCTCTCATCAACAGTCTGAAGCATGCCAGACTAAATGTTTGAGTTTTAAACACACCTTCAATATACTGAGTAAGAATGTTCTAACAATGTGTTCTCTGATGTGATACAGCTGTGTTAGATGTTAGCCATTTTTAAATGGCAGACAATGTAGGGATGTCAAAATGTATTCCTCGTCAGAAATATCATGTTTTAATTAAATCTTACTGATAATTTCAATGGGGCTTTTTATGTTAAGTATTTTTCAAATTAATATGAACCCACAGGCTTTTATAGGTTTTTTTTTTTTTTTCAAAGACTGCATCTATACTGAGATTGAATGATGCACAACTGAACTGTGTGCATCGAAGTCCAATTGGTAATCACAAGACCTTTCAGGCCAATTGGACTAGATTTCAATTAGGGGTATTAGGGAAAATACCCCTAAAAGGGAGAAATACAACAAAACGTTAATTATTTTCATTCCACTTTATAGTTATCAAAAATATATCATTTTATAGTTTATGTGTTTATATCACATTAAATCCAAATAACATATTGTGATTTCTGTGACTATAAAGGGACGAAATTTATAAAATCTTGAGGGTTGTGAAAACTTTTGTATGCCACTGTTTTACTAATGTTCAAAAGTCATTCTGTAATAACACAGTTTTTAGCTTGAGACCCTCCCAGTTCCCGCATCTTCAGAAATGATTTGAGTGTCTTAAGTCTGTAGGACCCAGAGGGAGCACTATCTGAGCAGGGGGCCATGGATGCATGCCCGGGTCCTGCAGCTGCATGGCGCTGCGGCACAGACAGCCCTTCTCTCTGGGGCACATTGCTCCTTTTATGTCCAACACACTGAAGCATTGATGTAGTGACTCCCTCAGTTCAGGGCAGCGGAGACAGTCGACAAGGTCAGACAACATCTTTAATGCAAACATGGATTTGCTTATCAGGCCTGTAAACGAGGGAGTTGAAGAGAAGTGAAAGTCAGCTAAGAAAGTGCAGTACAAAGGTTAATCATGAACTATAAATAATGCAGGAAGATCTCTCTGTATTTTCTGTATGTTTAATATTTTTCTCAGAAATTATTGAATTGGAAGATATTGGAATAAATATAAATTAGTTCAAAAGCTATACATAGAGTTTGGTGAGTTATTTGTGTTCACCGTATCAACAGCTTAAGCGCGATAACATCCTTAGTTTTTAGTTTTTAGTAATTAGTTAGTTAGAATTTTTATTTTGTTTCATGAAGTGACAAGTTATGCAGTTACTGTTAATTTACAGTGTTAATTGTGCCAGTCAACTATGTCTAAAGCATAGACATAGTTGGGGGGGGGGGGGGGGTCAAAAAAATACACAGAAAGTGGCAAATTTCAACAATATCACAGCCTTCTAAAAAACAATGACAACAATACAAATACCACAGGGTTAAAAAATATATATATACAAGTATATAATAATATGGGTAGTCAATATGAGTCCAAGCCATAAGCATATTAAAGTCCCATTTGTCTCATCTGAGCTTTTTTGTCTTCAAAAGAGAAATAACCAATATTTGTGTTTCCTCAAGCTTGTCTTTCTTCTTCAAGTATTTACAGCAATAACACAGAGTTTTGATGAGTACTAATTAGCAATTCATGACGCAAAGCACATTTATTTGCCTTCGCATTGATTTTGCTGTACATTTAATCAAAACTGGAAAAACTGTCAAATATTTCCCAGAAATAGCACTACACAGACTCACACAGAGTACCATCCATGTGTGCATGTGTCTCATGCAATGATAAAGGGAGAACTCTTGTTTGTACACAAGATTCATTATTTTAACATTATTTTTTATCTGCTGAGGGTCTTGTGCCATTTGGATGTTGAGTGGGGGTACCTTATCCTGGTCTAATAGATAATATCTACTCTAAATGTGGGTTTCATTAGTTTTGCTTTGATAAAATTAAATGGGGAACAATTTCTAGCTGAATTAGGTTTTTTTACCATTTTTGTCCAATTACATAATTATTAAATATTAAATCATATGCTATGATCTCAGAACAAATACTCAAATTGCCAATTCTTGAGTAGCTTTTTAATCTAATATCTTATTACTCGTACTTGAGTCATTTTTTGATTAGTACTTTTGTACTTTTACTTGAGTCAAAATATGTTGAAGTAGTGCTACTTTTACTTGAGGCAAATTATGAGAAGTGCTAAAAGAAGTGCTACTTTTACTTGAGTAAAATCTTTGGTTACTCTACCAGTCTCTGCTCCCTATGCTAGAATAGGTATCCCCAGGTACCCCAGCTTTTTTCCACAGCTATTTGGTCTGTATTGACCTTGTGAATGTATTTTTGCATGCTTGTTTGTCCAGCGTTTCTCTGACTTACCATTTGACAATCTGGTGACCTGTTGCTGGTTTTCCCTGCCTCTAAACCAAAGATGGACTGACACAGACACCAGCTTGCCGGTGACGAGGATAGGCAGGCATACACAATGGATGGATGCAATCAAAACAATGACTGAGTTCATTTCATTAAAGATTAACTGAATAATCTTAAATGTGGTAAATAAATACATCAAATAAAAAGATAAACAGTTTGCAAACAAAACTAGATATATTCCTGATTAATTTATGTGTCTAAACTGTGTCTGCTTAGCTATCAGTCTGCTCGTCCGGAATTTCTCTTTAATATTCATTTCACTTCTCAGCTGCCTATGTACACTGACTTTTCTACGATATATGTTGGAGGAAGTCAGTCAATTTGAGCCAGAATTTCATAAATATGCAATTAAGCAACTTTTCTTCATCAGCTCAAATGGGATTTTACAATTTGTGACATCTAAAAAAAAAATGTTTACCAATTGTAACTGTAGTGTTTGCTATTATTCTTCCCAAAAATTATTTGGGTATTTGGAGACTTTATCATATATGAAAACTCACCACATTTGGTGGATGCATGAGTCGGAGGTTCAATTTACATATTTTAAGGGATTTGCAAAAATTGCAACAAAAGTGGCTCAGCAGTGTCCCCCAGAATGCTTTAAAACACCCTCAGCATTTAATTTTCTTTTAAAAAAAGAGGCATGGATTTTGGCATACTTGGAGAACCTCCCAAGACCTACCTGAAATTCTTAAAACACTTTAGTTGTATGAAGATGTTGCTAAGCTGCAGAGCTCCTTCAGTTACAGACGGCTGCATCCAAGGTCCATGAAGGAATGTTTGTCAGTCCAAACTTCTGGACAACAAAAACATCTAGCACAATTATTCTTGAAGATAAACCTCTACCCCAGTTTCAAGTTTTTTGAAGCCACTAACAGATGCTTAAGAAGAGCACTCCAACAATGTTTAACTATGAAGATCACCTGACACACAGTGCTAGTTTTCTCCCACATCAAGTTTTACAAATTCATTTTTGCTTCCATACAACTACATTACCCTCTACCCGTTTGCTGTGTTTCCTGAATGTCTTGGGTGAAAAAGTTCAACGAGAATAAATGCTTTTGCAAGTTGCACAGTACATAGTTCAGTTGTTGTGAATGGCTAGTATTAAAATATTTACACCACCAAACCTTAAGTAGTGCAATTGCATCATTCAGAAGAAGTAACATGCATAAATAAATGTCCTCCTTTAAAAAAAATCTAGTGTCCTACATTTGGCATCATTATATATTGAAACAGACTTCTTGCCAAAGCTCCACAGAAGGGCAGCACAAATACCACAGTGTCAGGTTTTGATCACAACACTGATAAACTAGTTCAACATGGAACTGTTTTATATATGAGAATCCTATTAAAGCTTTCCTGTACTGACTTTCCTCTACAGAGATGATGGCTTGCTACAGCATAATAACATGATCAATGTTGGTTCTTTTAGAATTGGCAAAATTAAGTCTATTTGCTAAATAGGTCACTGATAAGAGAGAGAATATGTAAGAGATGTATTTATTAAAGTCTTCAATATCAGAAGTTTAAATACAGAATGATTAACATAGAGGTTCAACTGTTCAATCAATTATATGGAAGTGTGGCCATCATCATGCTAACCATCATACTGCTCAGGATGAAGATGGGTTCCAAAATGTGCAAATAGATCCCAGAATGAAAGTCAGAGATCTTGTGAAAATGTTGGCTGAAGCCCATTAAACAGTGTTACTGAAAGGACACTTAATGAAGAAGAAGCAATTACTCCAAAAGAAACTTATAAAAGCCAGACTACAGTTTTCAAATGCACACCCAGACAAAGACATTCGTTTTTGGAGACATGTCTTCAGGTATGATAACGCTAAGGTGGAGCTGGCTGTTAACATTTAAAGGAAAAAGGGGAATGCTTCTGGGGCTCGGAGCACCATGCCAGCTTTGAAGTATGGAGGTGGTAGCATCATGTTTTGGGGCTGTTTTGCTGCCTTGGTGCACTTCATAAATTTAATGGCATCATGAGAAAAGAACATCATGTGGACATATTGAAGCAACTTCTAAAGAGATCAGCCAAGAAAGGAAACGTTCTTCCGAATAGATAATGACCCTAAGCCTCCAACCAAAACGCTTACGAAGTGGTTGAAGGACAACAGGTCAATGTTTTGGCTCAACCATCAAATAGCCATAAACTCAATCCAATAAAGACTTTTTTCGGGAAGCGGCCTACAAACCTGACTCTAGTTTAACCCGTTCTGTCAAAAGGCCAGAATTCCAGAAAACAATTGAGAAGCTTAAGGGAAAGAAACCCACAGTATTTGAGCCAAGTCGAATTCTTTCTCTAATTATTGTAGCATTTAACAATTATAAATAATGGCTGCAAGTTTAAAATAATATAAGAATTGCTAAATGTGTCTAGTGACAGGGCTAAAGGGCAATTCATTCACAGAAACGTGTAATGATAAACCAGGAGGACCCAAAAAGTCAGCCAGAACACAGGAATGGGTGATGCAAAAGGTTTATTTAGCTCAGGCTTCTTCAGGAAGGAAGCTGAACAGCTGCCGGTTCAATGCTGCTTGAAGATGGGAGATGTGGTAAAGTCACAGCTGGGAAACGTATCCTGACCTGAACTCACATGGAGGAAGCGCCACCTGGTGGTGACGTTTCCAAGCGCTTCTTTCCAGACAGTGCTTGGGCAAAAAGGCTTGAAGTCTCAAGCAACTGAGAGTCAAATTCAGGATGGGGGAACGAGAAAATGAGGTTGCGAGGGACAGGCAAGGATAATACACAGGGAGGCAGAGGGCATAATACTCATCCAAGGGGCTCGGCTCGTGGTTAAAGAGCAGAGCAGAGGTACAGTTTCCGTGAGTCAGAATTGATCAGCCTGGGGTTAGCCGACAAAACCTAGAATCCTGGAGGCAAAAAACACGGTCATACACAGGAGGGCAAAAAAAACCCATGGAACTTGGAAGAACGCTGGACTACTACTGACACAAGGGCTTTCGATAATCTGGCGAGGGAGTCGAGAGTGAGGAGAGCTTAAGTAGTGGTGAATGCAGGTGAAGGCAGTGAGGTAAACAGGCTGGAGGAGACAACTGGTTTGACTCTGGAGACATGAAAAGAGGGAGAAACCCTGAGAGCCCTGGGAAGAAGAAGTCAAACTGCCACAGGGTTAATCACCTAGGAAATGGACCAACAAAAAGAGGAGCCAACTTACGACTCTCCAACCTCAGCGGCAGGTCCTTGGTCGATACCAATACTCTCTGCCCCACTTGATAGGCTGGTGCAGGGGTCTGACATTGGTTGGCAGACTGACAGTATATGGCAGTGGTCTTGATAAGGGCCATGCAGGCTCTTCTCCATATTCTGCGGCACCTCAGTGCTGCAGCATGGGCTGAAGGAAATACTGGGGGCTGAAAAACAAAAACAGTGTAAAAAGGAGAGAGACCCTTGGCAATTGGAAGGAAGGGAGTTACGGGCATGTTCCACCCAGGGAAGATTCTGGACCCACTTGGTGGGATCCTGTTTACATAACATGCGAAGTTTTGTTTCCATTTCCTGGTTAATTCGTTCAGTCTGCCAATCAAATTGGGGATGAAAACCAGAAGAAAGACTCACTTGAATCCCAAGCTGATGGCATAAATCTTTCCAGAAGCGTGAGGTGAACTGGGGACCCCGGTCAGAGACAATGTCCACCAGGAGGCCATGTAGTCTGAAGACCTCTCTGGCCAGTATTTTACTGAGGTCCCTGGGGGAAGGCAATTTGGCGAGTGGAACCAGTTGAGTCATTGTGGAGAAACTGTCTACAATGGTGAGTAGCACAAAGTGACTTCTGGAGAGAGGCAGACCGGTAATAAAATCCATGGATATATGTGACCATGGACGGTGTGGAATGGACAGAGGTCTCAGGAAGCCAACCGGGTTGACGACGATGGGGCTTGGCCTAGGAACAAACCCGGCAGGCAGAGAGGAATTCCCTAAAATCCTTAAACATAGCCCTCCACCAAAACTGGTCCTTAACCACAGCTTGGGTCTTGGTGATACCTGGATAACAGAAAAGGCGAGACGAGTGGCAAAAAGATAAAACCTTAGGTTCTCTGGAACAAACAGACGGTTGGTAGGGCAGTTGACCAGAGAAGGGAACTGCCTATTAGCCTCTTGGACACTCTTCTCTAGGTCAAGCCTAGTGATGACTAAACGAGCTGACTGGGATAGAATAAATGTCTCGTTCCCCCCTGCCTGCTCCTCGTCTGCCTGTTCAGGGGGCTCGTGAATTCGGGACAGGGCATCTGGTTTTACATTATTTGGCCCTGGTCTGTAGGATAAAGCAAAGTTAAATCTTGAAAAGAAAAGTTCCCACCGGGCCTGTCTGGGGTTTAGCCTCTTGGCTGACTTAAGGTATTGAAGATTCTTGTCGTCTGTCCATACAATAAATGGTTCCTTAGAACCCTCCAGCTAATGCCTCCACCCCTCAAGCGCTAGTTTAACTGCCAGAAGCTCATGGTCACCCATATCATAGTTCCTCTCAGCAGAGGAAAGGCTTCTGGAGAAAAAAGCACAGGGGTGTATTCTACCACTATGGTGCCTTTGGGTGAGAACTGTTCCAACTCCAGAGCTAGAGGCGTCGACCTCAACGATGAACTGTTGGGAGGGTTCTGATGAGTGGAGTGTGACAATATGGAGGTCCTGTCACTGTGGCTCCGATTGATAATGTGCCCTGGCTGCTTGGCCACAGGAATATCCCTTTGGCTGAATGGTTAGTGCACATGACTCTCACCTGGGAGTCGTGGGATTGAATCCCGTCTGGGCACTCATTGTGTACCTTGCCGCAGAAGTGAAGAGCTGTTTCAGATAAGCGAAGGCTAGATCGGTGGGCGGTGTCCACTTGAAGAGGTCAGTGCATGTAAAGGCTGTAGCTTCTGATAAACCTGCGGTAAAATCCTAGAAACCTTTGGAGTTGTTTGCAGTTTTGAGGAATTGGCCAATCCCTGACAGCTGACGCTTTACAGGGGTCCATGGAGATCCTGTTGGGGAGATGACAAAACCAAGGAAAGACGTGGATGACTGATAAATTTCACTCTTTTCAGCCTTGATAAACAATTTGTTCTGGAGCAAACGGAGAATAACAGAATGGACGTGCTTTGAATAAATTAAAAGGTTATTAAAAGGTAAACAAAAACGTAATGACCGATCATGTCTCTGAGTAAGTCATTGACTAGGGCCTGGAAAACAGCAGGGGGACTTGTCAGACCAAAGGGCATCACTAGGTACTCGTAATGCCCTGTGGGGGTGTTGAACGCAGTCTTCCATTCATCTCCATCCCTTATACGAACCAAGTGATAGGCGTTCTGGATATAGAGTGTAGTGAACATGGTAGACCCTTGAATGAGCTCGAAGACAGTGTCCATTAGGGAAAGTGGGTAACGGTTCTTGATCGTGATTCTGTTAAGGGCGACTGTGGCTCAGTGGTAGAGTTGTTGGCTTGCAATAAGAGGGTCGTAGGTTCGATTGCTGTAATTCTCAATGAGGAAGAGTGCCGCCCCAGCAGGTGATGCGGAAGGTCGAATGAATCCAGCCTCGATGGCCTCGTTGATGTATTTGGACATGGCCTTGTGTTCATGTTCCGTTAAGGAGTATAGGCGGCCCTTGGGAGGAAAGGTTCCAGGCAGAAGGTCAATGGCACAGTCGTAGGGACGATGGGGTGGTATTGAAGAGGCATGGTGCTTGGTGAACACCATCTTGAGGTCATGATACTTGGGGGGACCCTTGAATAGGTCAGGACTAACCTGTTCCTCCCCTGAGTCAACGTTAGGGAGGTTAGCGGTTAGGAGACACGATTGAATGGCAATCCAACCAAAAATCTATCCACTTTTCCAGTCAATGTGGGGGTTGTGTCTGCACAGCCAGGATGCCCCCAGGATCATAGGAAACTCAGAGCTGCAGATGATAAAAAATGAGATTAGTTCCTGGTGGTTTCCTCCAACCACCAATCTAATGGGGGCAGTCTGCTGGGTTATCTGGTGTAGAACATGACCATCGATGGCAAGGACATTAAACTTGGTTGTGGTGGGTTGCAAGGTTAAACCTAATTCATGGGCAAGTTTCAAATCCATAAACTCGGTGTCAGCCCCAGAATTAATAAACACACTGACTTGTTTGGTGACTCCATTAGCAGAGACGTAAGCAGAGAGAGAGCTGAGTGGGGAGGTCTTGCAGTCCAGTCTATGGCTCAGCAGGTGCTTCTCCTTCCCTGCTGAGTCTGGCCTTTTAAAAGGTCACTTGCGTAGCTGGTGATTATCTTCTCCGCAGTAGAAACAGAGCTTTAGGCGAAGTCTCCTCTCCCTTTCCTCGAAACTCAGGCGGGTGCGCCCAGTCTGCATGGGTTCCACTGAGTTCAGAACAGGAGTAACTGGAAAAGAGCTGGGACGTTGTCTAGCTGTGGATTCTGGGCCAAAGGATCGGCCACTCTCGAGTCGACGCTCATAAATTCTATGGTCAATCCGTGTTGCCAGTTCCTCAAGCTCAGCCAGATCTTTGGGGGGGCTCCTGAATGGCGAGCTCATCCTTGACCTCATCATTAAGTCCTTGGTCAAAAAAATCAGAGAGTGCATCATCAATCCAAATACTGTCACCTGAGGTGGTATGAAATTCAATAATATACTCAATAAACATCCTTCTGCCCTGCCTTAGCAAGCCTCTGGAAGCCTCTTTGGCTGGGGGAGCTGGGTCAATAACCCCAATTAATTCCTTAGCAAAGTCATTAAAATTAAAGCTGAGGAGGGAGTCTCTCTGCCATTCAGTGGTGCCCCAAACTTTGGCCTTCACAGATAAGAAGGAGACCATATAGGACACCTTCGCCCACTCAGCTCAAAGTGTATCTCACACTGGGTGACAAATGGCCAACATTGATCTTGTTCTGCTTTAAAAACCTCAGGTGAGGTCAAACGTTGCCCTCTGACTAGATAAACATGGGCCTGGTGACTAACAACAGAGACTGTGGGACAGGCAGCTGCTGGTGGAGCTGCAGCAGAAGACATCTTAGATAGTAAGCCCATCATTTCCTGGATAATGGCCTCCAACTTAGTCATGGCGTTCAAGTGTGGAAGTTGCCATTACTGTGTAGGCGACGGGTCCATATTGGCCAGATCATACTGTAATGATAAACCAGGAGGACCCGTAAAGTCAGCCACAACACAGAAATGGGTTGATGCAAAAAGTTTTTTTAGCTCAGGTTTCTTCAGGAAGGAAGCTGAACAGCTGCCGGTTCACTGCTGCTTGAAGATGGGAGATGTGGCGATTTCAGAGCTGGGAGACTGACCTGAACTCACGAGGAGGAATGCGCCACCTTGCAGACTCAAGCAACTGAGAGTCAAATTCAGGATGGGGGAACGAGAAGACGAGGTCGTGAGGGACAGGCAAGGATAATACACAGGGAGGCAGAGGGTGTAATCCTCATCCAAGGGGCTTGGCCAGAATCGTGGTTAAAGAGCAGAGCGGAGGTAGGGTTTCCGTGAGTCAGAGAGGCAGGAAGAATCGGACCCGGGTTGGGTGACAAAAACTAGAATACTGGAGGCAAAAAACAAGGTCATACACAGGAGGGCAAAAAAAACATGGAACTTGGAAGAACGCTGGACTACTACTGACACAAGGGCTTTCGATAATCTGGCAAGGGAGTGGGGACTGAGGAGATCTTAAGTAGTGGTGAATGCAGGTGAAGGCATTGAGCTAACCAGGCTGGAGCACAGGTGAGCAGCATGAGACATGATTGCAGGGAAACACAAGTGAGGAGAGAGTGCAGATGGGAAATGGATCATGACAGAAAGGGGCATTTTATAACTTAGAAGAGCACTTATCTTGCATTTAACTCTTTAATTGCACTGTGATACTTTTCCATGACTTCACACAATCTGTTGGGATTCCTTGAATAGAAAAATACATTTCAACTAATAGGAATGTTTCGATAATTATATTGTCTTGAGATGACATCTGTTGTGAATTGGCACTATATAAATAAATTGAAAGGAATACACAGTAACAGAGAAATGCTCTCCCTCAGAGCTGGAAGAATTAAATGGCATATTCTTGCAGCTGCTGTTTAGGAAATTCCAACACATTCATTATCTTGTTTGGTGGGGTTGGTCAGAAATCAGAACAGGGTATTATATATAGTGAAATGGTGCGAGGGAGACCTGTAAGAACTTACTTGAAGGTCTGCAGTTAAGCTCAGGTGAGGTATGAAATCTCATTTCCATTTGAGTGAAGGATCAAAGTTCTCTGTCATTCCAGAGTTTATACAAACTTTAATTACCACAACAAACACTCTGATAGAAGTTAAATTAGCTAGATAAAAAATCCTACAGCTGTAAGTAAAATAAAAAATCAACATCCTGCTGTGGTGGATTGAGATCAAGTTCACAATGTGCATTCTGGTGCACTTCTAACGTATAACCCAGATATAAAACACGCACCCTAATGTCAGAATTGTCAGTGAGAATCTATTATGTAAATAGTCATGAAAATAAAGAAAACACACTGAATGAGAAGGTGTCTCCAATCTTCTGGCTTGTACTGTATGCTCCCTCTTGGCAAGGTCATCAGAAGACATGAAATTAACTTCCACAGCTTTGCTGATGATACACAGTTGTATATCTCCATGTCTCCTGATAACACATGGTCAATGGAGGCACTTTTTAACTGCATTTTAGACATCAAATCCTGGATGGCAGAAAACTTTCTCCAGCTCAACGATGATAAAACTGAAGTTTTAGTCATTGGTCCTGAGGCTCAGAGAGAGAGACTTTTACCAAAATACAATGATTGTCTTTTAATCCATCCAAGTGAAGAATCTGGAAGTGATTTATGACTCTGAGCTGACTTTTATCCCACACATTAAAACCATTAGTAAAATAGGTTTTTATCATCTAAAGAAAATTGCCAGAGTCTGTCCCATTTTACTCTCTGGTCAACAGGGAAACACTGATGCATATTTTTATCACCAGTTAAATTGATCACTGTAATGCCTCGCTTTCTGGTCTTCCCAAAAAGAGCATATCTAGTTCTCAACTTCTGCAAAATTCAGCAGCATGTGTTCTGACAAAGACCAGGAGGCCGGAGCACAATACACTGGTCTTAAAATCACTGCGTTGGTTCCCCATATGTTTTGGGATCGATGTTAAGGTTCTTTTAATGATTTCTAAGTTTCTTAATGGTCTTGGGCCTTATCTTTCTGAACTACTTTTACCATATGAACCCTCGCAGTCTCTGCTCTCCTCTGACAGCATCCTCCTTGTCATCCCTAAAGTCCAACTCATGGTGAGGCGTCTTTTCATTATTATGGCACTCACCTCTGGAACAGGCTGCCAGAGGACCTCAGGGCCGCAGAGAACGTTCACATTTTTAAGAGCAGGCTCAAGACTCACATTTTTAGCCTAGCTTTTAACTGATTATTAATTATAGTTTTGTTTAATTGCTTTGCATATTTTACTTGGTTATATTTTATCAGTATTTTATAGAACAGAATAGAATAGAATAGAATAGAATAGAATAGAATAGAACAATGTTTTGCTTGTTAATCTTATCATATTTATCTACTGTTTATTTTTATATTTTAACTTAATATTTTAATCTTCATTCCAGTGCTTCCTCTGTGGGAGCCCTCTCTTCTGCATCGGAAATGGTTATTGGCTGTGGCTGCCCAGGTGCTCTCCAGGTAGCATTTGGGTGGAGGTGAGGGTGAGGGCTCCAAAATTAAAGTCAGTTATCATATCCAGGACGCAAACATGATGGTTTTAGCCTCTTCATAGGATTAAAAATAGTACTTCTTGCAACCAATGCTACAGTCTCATTGTAGAGGGGGACTGCATCATCATTAGCTGCAAGATTGATTTTAATTGATAAGTGAAATCTAAATGAGAAGAAATTTTTTTGCCACTAAAGAAGAAAGGAATCTTTGAGTTGCAGAGTTGAAATCAGAGTGGGTCCTTAGATAGCAGGACCTGACAGTGCTCAGAGAATGTCTGATTCTGTCATGTTAAAACTCGCCTTTCAGTGCTTTTTAAGTGATTTCATCCAACAGGCATTCAAGAACCTGCTATGTGTGTTTCACTTATGCCCAGGAGCGAAATTTCACAATTACATTTGAAATAAACTCATTGTGGCATTTTGAGACCTTAACTCAGGGATTTCCAAGATTTCCTAATGGTCTCTGGTATATTTAGGGTAAGTGAATTACTCCAATGACTTATTAGAGACTCGAATGAAATCAAAACTTGTCAAAAGTAAATGCTTTAATTTCTCACACTCAAAATTTATTTTTGATTTTCTGTTTTTTCTGTAAAAAAAAACAAAACAGTATTTTATAAATTTGGGTGAATGTGTGTATGCTGCCTGATTTGACAGGCTTTTCGTCCTTTTGGCTCTGGCTGTGAATTTGCCCACAGCTTGACCATGGGAGGCTTAGGCCATCTGTGTCATCCCATTACCTGACAGCCCACGAGTTTAGAATCTCTAATGCCTTTGGTTTAGTTTGAAGATTCAAAAGATAATGGAGAATTCAAAAAAGGGAAGCAGTACCTTTGAGTAGTTTCAATGGAGTATGAATCATTCTGTATCCAAACAATATATATTTCTGTGCTAAAAGCTCAAATGTGGCAAACAAGCTCTTATGAGAGGATGAGACCGGTGAATCATTGTGTGAGGTTGTGGCAGGGCCGGACCGGGAACCAAAAAGTGGCCCTGCCATTTTTTGACATGGTGGCCCCCGATAATAATTTGCAAAATATTCAAAGCAAATGGCATACAAGCGGATATATACAAACATATGTGTGTTGTATTGCAATAAAAATCGAAGATTCAAAAAGCACAGCAGCCTATACTACTCACAGAGTAGTTAATTCTGAGAGAATGGCTGCGGAGTCACAACTTCCATCTTGAAGTGAGAAAGTGAGACTGGATCTGAAAGAAAAACCGCTACAGACGTATTTTAAATGTTTTATGAAAATGCTATTTATATAGATACAGAAATATGCCTTTAGTAAGAGCATATATCCACTTTGAATTAGGAGATCTAAAAGTGGCGCAGAGATAGACAGCAAGCCGAGTTGTCAGCTATACTAAATCAATCAGATAATTTTCTTATTATATACATCCCAAAATATTGTCATTATATATTCTATTAATTTTAAATATAAGACTGTGACTTATAAAGGAATAAGAACTGATCTTATGAAGAAGATAGTTGAAAGTCAAAGCTACATGTGTTTAAACTACACACATACTTTATGAGTAGATAAACAACTCCACTGTGTGTAGACAAATGTAAAGCCTAAAGGTGAAGATCTACAACATATTTGATACATTTTCACAACAGAAAGAGAGACAATGATCTAAAAATAGAATGTAGAAAAAGTAAATACTCTAAGTCATATAATTTAAAATCATTTTTAAAAGTCCATACTCTCCAATAAAATAATATTAAATATAACAGCTTTTCAACACCATTTAATCATCCATAGTTTTATGTGACTGAGTCACATTAAGAAAAGGTTTGTGATATTTTCCTTCTTTTTTCCGTAATTTATTGACCGTCTTTAAAGGAGATATATCATGCTTTTAAATCCTTCCTTTTCACATGTAAATCATTCACTTGATGTCTATGTAAAGTAGAACCACAGTGGTTTGGTCTGAATTCCATGTTATTGTAGCCCCACAGACCCTCCTTATACCGTTCTAAGGAGCATCTTTAGAGCAACTCATTTTCGTGCGGTCCCTTTAAATGTAAGCAAAACATTTCATGCCCCGCCCCCTCCAGGTTACAGAGCGTTCCGCTCCACCCCGTTCAGACATTTTTGTAGTCTGATAGCAGCGATTTGATTACTACCGGCAGATAAACTTTTTATTGCGAAGCGATCGTCGCTAAATTCCTGTACATCCTGGGTACCCCACGACAAAAACCGGCAAAAAAAGTCCAATCATTTTATTCAAAGCATGCAGTACAGTTATATCCTCAGCTAAAAGCTAGCACACATCGCTAACAGAAGCAGAATGTACAATGCTACAACTATCAAAACAATCGCCCGTACGACATATCAACACACAACATTCATGTCTAAAATAAAGTTTACTGTCATTTTAGTGTTATTTGAAGCTTACCGCTTTGCTTTGTCCGTCGTTTCCGTGGAGAGAAGGACGTGACTCCTCAATCAGACGAAGTCTTTCGGCAAATCCCTCCTGATACAGAGCAAGGTTGCTGATGCACTCATCCTCAAAGTGCTTCGCGCAAACGAGGAGAACTTTCCCCACGGATGTCGGTATATTTTCACTAAAAATAAAATTTAACCAGGCACTTCTCAGAGGCTCTGATGCTGGGGGTCGATGTAGGGATTTGTGTGGGTTACTACACCCAATAACTGAAAATTTTGACTTGCTTTCTTGTAATTTCGACATGACTGACCTTGGACTACAAAATCGCTGTGGGGGAGACAAAATGGCGGCTTCATGAAATTGGTTACACGGAAGTTCATTACCTTATTTGGCAGTTCAACAACAAATGCTGTGACGTAATAGACAAGAAAACGTAATAGCGAACAGAGAAAACTAAACAGACTGAAAAATATGACCAAAAAAGAATGTAAAGATATAAACACAGCACCAGAAGAGAATAAATGTAAGTTGTCTGCACTCCTAAATACCCAAAATACAAATTTACATGCATTCAAGGGCTAAAAAAGTGGATTTTCCATGATATGTCTCCTTTAAACCACACTGCTCTAAACCACACTGGTCTTGTTAGATCTCAGTGCTGCTTTTGACACAGTCGATCATAATATTCTCTTAGAAAGGCTTGAACATGTTATAGGGATCAAGGGAACAGTGCTAGCCTGGTTCATATCTGTCCGACAGATTCCAGTTTGTTCATATCAATGATACATCTTCACACTCAAGGGTTACTTGTGGAACACCACAGGGTTATGTGCTTGGACCGAGTCTCTTAACTATGCTTCCAATTGGTAAAATATTTAAACAACATGGAATGAACTTCCATAGTTATGCTGATGATACACAATTATATTTATCCATAAAAGCTGATGAAACCAATCAGTTAGGTAGATTACAAGCATGTCTGGAAGACAGAAAAACCTGTATGACTCTGAATTTTCTACTTTTAAATTCAGAAAAGACAGAAGTTGCTGTCTTTGGACCAGAACCTTTAAAAAGGAAACTGCTAAATCAATCACTTCATCTGGATGGCATTCATTTGGACTCTGGTAATAATGTAAAGAACCTTGGTGTAATTTTTGTCCAAGACATGACATTTAAATCCCATATTAAACAGATTTTTTGTTTAATACGTCACCCCAGGCCCTCAGAGTCTAGATGCAGTTAAGCAGTGCGCACTGGCACCAGAGTCGAGGCTCTTTAAAGGGCTCTGCCTCCAGCGCTGAGGTGTATCCACCGCCAGGTCCCTACATGTGTGTGTCTCATGTAAATGTTGCGAGTGAACGTGTCTAAGTTGTACAATTAAAATTGGGACCCACACCGCCACCGGGCAGCGAAGACGGAAACTCCTCCCCCACCCCGGTGAGGTGCCCACGCCCCAAGGCCCTGTGTGAATGGTATAATGAAGAAGCAGGTGGACAGAGGCGTCTGGGGATGGGGAGGAAAAGACTGGGGTGACACAATTTCATCCCCAGGGAGCCCGCTCCCCTGCTGACTCCAATAGGCACCCGTGTTCAGCACGATCCACCAGGGGTGGGAGGACCCAGCCTGTCAAAGTTGGCGCCATCGGGGAGCCGGTGACGAGAACCAGCCCAGAGAGATGGAAAAGGCAGCACCGCCCGCCGGCCACAGGCCGACCACAGACCCCCCAGCCGGCACCAGCGGCAGAGGCCCCCCCAACGGTCAAGCCCCGGTCAGGACCCCAGCTAGGGGGGCGCAGCGCCCCAGAGCCTGAGCCCCAGGCCTAGCCGAGACCCACGCCAGACCAGCACAGCATCAGGCCAGTAACCAGTGTCCGCCAGCGCAACCCCCTTAAGGCGCCGCATGCAGCCACTAGAAGTCACAACCCAAAAACCCCAAAGTCCCACCCCAGGTGAGGGTCATGGCACCTAGCACCCCAACCGCAAGCGGACCCACCCCTAGGGACCCCCCGTAGACGCCCCCGAACCTAAAGCTCCACAGCAGTGACCACGTCCCACAGAGCAAAATTGAGGGGCCCGCCCCCACTAGGTTTTGGAGCTGATTAAGGGAGACCAGAAAGATTGATCAGATGTGGAGGCAGAAGCCGTTTCTAGGCCAATGTAATCCAGAAGGAGATCTCTATACTGATTAGTATTAAGAGCATTTTTATTTTTCTAGTTCAAGAGGATATTTTTCTTAGCGATGCATAAGGCAATGTGAACTAATTGCATCGACTTTGTATCTATGGTAACTTCATCTAAATTTCCCAGCCAGTAAACTGGGGAGAAGATGTGATATTACATTTCAGAAAGTCTTCACAAATGTGGTAACAACATTTTTTAACAGGTAGGCAGAACCAAAACGCATTAATATAATTGTCTGGTAGGTTGCTTGTACATTGTAATCAGGTATTAGACAACGTAAAACCCATTTCATTAGCATGGACCACGCTTACAGAGATTTGATTTGTTTAGATTAGAACATTTATTGATAAAAAGGTTTGATAGATGGTGTGTCTGGAAGGATGCATTGATTGACTCTGTGTGGGTGTGCAGTCTTCGGATGTCCGTCTTCTTCTTGAGCCTGCTCAGACCCCCCCCAGATAAAGAAGGGATGAAAGGGATGAGGGGATTAAGGGATGAGGGAGGGGATGAGAGGATGAAGGGATGAAGGAGAAAACAAAGGGATGAAAGGGATGAGGGGATGAAGGGATGAGGGAGGGGATGAAAGGGATGAGGGAGGGGGTTAAGGAATGAAGAGGCGAAGGGGTGAGGGAGGGAATGATGGAGGAGATGATAGGATGATGGGATGAAGGGATGAGGGGATGGAAGGATGATGGGGATGAGGGAGGGGATGAGGGGATGAAAGGGATAAAGGGATGAGGGGGGTGAAGGGATGAGGGAGGGGATGAGAAAGGGAATGACAGAGGAGATGAAGGGATGATGGATTGAAAGGGATGAGGGGATGAAAGGATGATGGGGATGAAGGGATGAAAGGGATGAGGGGATGAGAGGAGGGAATGCCGGAGGAGATGAAGGGATGATGGGATGAAAGGGATGAGGGGATGAAAGAATTATGGGGATGAAGGGATGAGGGAATAGTAAAATGGGGATGTAATACTGAGACGAGATAAAGGATCAGCGCGAGGGAGGGTGGGGTTTACGAGACCACAGTTTGAGCGACCCTGATGGCTAGGTGCTCGGGTTTAAATAGATCACAGAGTAATTAGGAATGGAATTCAGGTATGAGATGCCAGGTGAGTCGGATCCGAGTAGATTAGTGAGAGAATACTGAATATGAGGCGTGGTCCAGCTCACGAACCTAAGTTAACATATTAACTTACATTTCATTAGCATGGACCATGCTTACAGAGATTTGCTTTGTTTAGATTCGAACATTTATCGACATAAAGGTTCGATAGTTCGTGTGTCTGGAAGGATGCACTGATGGAGGCTTGAAAACTCTGTGTGGGGGTGCTATGTATTTTTGTGTCAAAATATGATTCAAAGTATCCTTGTGAAACAAGATGGCTAGATTGACATCACTCTGAGCTATGGAAGTCTAGTACACTGGTTAAAAAAATCTCTGTTTTCCAAATATTATATCTTCAACAACAGAAGATATGCATTTTGCTGGAGCTTTTGTTGTGACTGCATTTTGCTGGAACTTTTGTTAAACTAAGCCCACCCACGTCCACTACAGTTCTTTTGAGATGGTAATGGAAACACAAAAATCATCCAGGATTTTTAATATTTTGCTGCTTTCATTTTACCTTCTACCCTTAGAAGCCTTTCAGGACCTGCTGCCATGAACCATCCACCACAACATTATGCTGCCACCACCAAGCATCACAGTGGGGTCATGTGCAGTGTTAAGTATCCACCAAACATAGCGTCTTGTCTGAAGGTCAAAAATCTCCATTTTGGACCAAAGAACCTTCTCCCACTTGACCATGGAGTCTTTCACGTGCCTTTTTGCAAGCTCTAGTTCAGCATTGATCTGAGTTTTCTGCAACAGTGGTATTCTCACTGCCACTCTTCCATGAACCTTTGACTGTGGAACAACCAGGGCAACAGTTGTTAACAGAGTCTCTCCCATCTCATATAATATTAAATATTTTTCCTTTATTTTCATAATTTTATAGAAATCAGTTTTCACTTTTACATTAAAGTGGTTCTTGGTGATTGTCAGAAAATCCAAACTTTGTTGATCATGATTAATTTGTAAAAGTAATAAAAAGGCTAAAGCCTCCAAGTGGAGGAATAGTTTTTATAAGCCCTGTATATAACTGGCATTATATATGTATATTTAAGCCTGTTTGCATATTTTTGAGCCACTGTGAGTTTTTTTAAAAATCCACAAGAAATTTAGCAGTTTACATCTAAGCACTACAGTGGTTTCTATACAACCATTCTGGAAAGGCTCGAAATGCATCATTTCCCAGAGGAAGACCCAGGACTCGCTGGAGGGACTATGTCTCCCGGCTGGCCTGGGAAAGCCTCGGGATTCCTCCCAAGGAGCTGGCCCAAGAAGCCGGAGAGAGGGAAATCTGGGTCTCCCTGCTTAAGCTACTGCGCCCGCGAACCGACCCCGGATAAGCAGAACAAGATGGTTGGATTACAAATGCTTCCCCTTTTCTTTTAAAATGCCCCCATCTGCCAGGCTGCCAATGTGATTAAGAAATGGTTCTCAATCTGACCTTTCGGGAAAAGTAAAGTTTAATTACAGTTTTCTAAATTCAAGAAACACTTCCACCAATTAGATCGGACCAGATATTAAATGAAATGTTATCCATTGAAAAGAATGCTTTTTTAAACTAAAGATAAAAGGCCCCAGAACCCATCTATTCATCCATTTTCTAAACATCTTATCCTCAAGGGGTCATGGGGGGGCTGGTGTCTATCTCCAGCTGTCAATGGGCGAGAGGTGGGGTAAACCCTGGACAGGTCGCCAGTCCATCGCAGGCCTCAGAACCATAAACCAAAACTGAAAAATGAGAATCCAGTCTGTATGCTAAAGGTGAGTCGTTTTCTTAGTGAGCTGAACATATTAACACAAGCAGTCATTCTGCCATTCATCCAAGTTGAAACCCCAATATTTATAACGCACATGGATGACATTCTTCTGTTAGCAACAAAATGGCAGAAATGCACCAGTTTTCTATACATATTTAAAACTGTAGAAATCTGTAACTTTGCTATAAAAAATTGGCAATAGTTTAAATAAAATAGTAATAGTCTTACAGGACTGAGTTTTGTATACATATTACAAAATAATTTCCACTTTCTGTCAAAAATATATCAGCTTACTCTTTGAGCATAATAAACACACTAACAATCCATATCTAAGGATGTTGAAGCAGCATATTTAAATGCCACTAAGTGGTCTTAAAGCTGTTATAAGTGTATTTAGTCAGAACCACAGCCTTCCTCTCTGCAGCAGTGTGCAGGCTCTCAGGATGAGGTCTACCCTGTGGTGAAGACAGAAAAAGGAAAAATGTGCTCTATTTTGATTTGACTGTAAGCAGCCTGACGGCAGGAGCAGAGAAGGGCTTTGTAGCTCTGAAAATGAACCCCGTCTGAACTGCTCCTTCATCTACAACTGCTGCATAGAGAGTAGTGGAGCATCTTCTCCGCATGTCTCATCTCCAGCAGACATGAGTGTCTCCACACATTAGGTTTTTAAATGCAGGCTGTCCAAACGACCCCGGCTGTAAAAAGGATCTCAGGTCCTCTCTCCGCATGAATTAACCAAAACTGCCCTGACTGATCTTACTGTGCTGTAAGATGGCATTCTGTCTTTAGCCCTCACAGCTGTGCAAAAACAAGGTTCATCTCGTTCGGAAATTTTGACAGGATGAATAATATATTATTTTTATTCTGTGTCTTGTCATATCCTTTTGGCTATGGAAACTGTGATGTGGTGCTTCATGCGCACATACAGTTGATGCCATATGTTTACACACACGGAAAATTGATTTTTTTTTTTCCTTTTAAGGTCAGTTGAAATAACTAAATTATTTTTATCTATTAAATGCCACAATAATTTGTTAGAGATTTATTTGTGAATGTCTTCAAGATCAAATGTTTATATACAGAAAGGTTATTGTCACTTTAAACAAAGAGGGAAAACCCAGATGATGACCAACTTCTGATGTTTTTTAAGGCTACAGCTGGAATACTTTGCTTTCTGGTTTGAAATGAAAGTTGGAATAAATCGGCCAAGATGTCAGGAAGAGAATTGTGGAGCTGCACCCGTCTGGTTCCTCCTTGGGAACTATTTCCTAAAGCTTGAAAGTGCCGCGTTCTACTGTTCAAACAATCTACGCAAATATAGACACAATGGGAACGTCCAACCATCATTGCGCTCAGGAAGGAGACAAGTTGTGGGTCCCAGAGATTAACATGCTTCAGTTTGAAATTTCCAAATGAATCCCAGAACAAAAGACGAAGAAGTTTTCCCTCTGATCGCTGCTCCAATTTTAGATATAATGAATCTATCCTTAGTCAATGGATATGTACCACAGGAGTTTAAGATAGCTGTAATTAAACCTCTACTTAAGAAACCATCTCTTGATCAAAACGACTTAATTAACTATAGACCGATATCTAATCTTCCCTTCTTATCTAAAATTCTTGAGAAAATAGTTGCACACCAGATATGTGAGCATTTAAACAATAATGAGCTGTTTGAGAAGTTTCAGTCAGGCTTTAGAGCTCATCATAGCACTGAAACAGCTCTGGTGAAGGTTACTAATGATATTCTCATAGCCTCAGACAATGGACTGGTGACCATTCTGGTCCTGTTAGATCTCAGTGCTGCCTTTGACACTGTTGATCACAATATTCTCATAGAAAGGCTTCAAAGTGTCGGTATAATAGGAACAGCACTAGGTTGGTTTAAATCTTATTTGTCTAACAGATTTCAGTTTGTTCAGATAAATGATAAATCTTCCTCAACCTCAATAGTTTCTTGCGGAGTACCACAGGGTTCAGTGCTTAGGCCGATTCTTTTTACTATATATATACTTCCTATTGGTAAAATAATTAGGCAGCATGGGATAAAATTCCATAGTTACGCTGATGATACACAGCTATATCTATCCATAAATCCTGATGAATCCAATCAGTTAGGTAGACTACAGGCATGTCTGGAAGACATAAAAACTTGGATGACTCTAAACTTCTTGCTTCTGAATTCTGATAAAACAGAAGTTGTCGTCTTTGGACCAGAATCTCTGAAAAAGAAACTACTTAGTCAACCCCTTCACCTAGACGGCATTAAATTAGCCTCCAGTAATAAAGCAAAGAACCTCGGTGTTATTTTTGACCAAGATATGTCATTTAGATCTCACATTAAAGAAGTCTCTAGGATTTCCTTTTTTCACCTTAGGAATATTGCAAAAATTAGAACCATCCTGTCCAGGAATGATGCTGAAAAACTAGTCCATGCCTTTATTACTTCAAGACTGGATTACTGTAACTCTTTATTATCAGGTAGTCCACAGAAAACAATTAAAAGTCTTCAGTTAGTCCAAAATGCTGCTGCTAGGATTCTGATGAATATTAAAAGAAGAGATCACATTTCCCCTGTTTTAGCTTCTCTTCACTGGCTCCCAGTAAAATCTAGAATAGAATTCAAGATCCTCCTTCTGACATATAAAGCTCTTAATAATCTAGCTCCATCATACATAAGAGACCTGATTGTTCCATATGTTCCTAACAGGGCCCTTCGCTCTCAGACTGCAGGTTTACTGGTAGTTCCTAGGATTTCTAAAAGTAGAATGGGTGGCAGATCTTTCAGCTATCAGGCTCCCCTCCTATGGAACAGGCTCCCAGGGTTGGTTCGTGAAGCAGACAATTTGTATATCTTTAAAACTAGGCTTAAAACTTTCCTCTTTGACAAAGCTTACAGTTAGAGATATGTTAATAGGTAGTTAGAGACAGGTTAGACAGGTAGCTAGGAAGAGATAGGTTAATGTTAGTAGCCAGGTAGAGTGTCAAAAGCTAGGAAGGGATATGAAGAGGTAGAGTAGCTACGTAGAGATAGATTAATGTAAGCCAAGTAGAGAGTGTTAGTAGCTAGGTCTCCTAGTAGCTAGGAGACAGGTTAATGTTAGTAGCTATGCTGCTTTAGGCTAGGCTGTTGGAGGACATTATTAGGGTCTGTTCCTACTTTCTCTCCTACTTCTCCCCAACTGCATGATGTGCTGTCAATTCAAGCGCTAACCTGTTTTCTCTTAGTCTCTTCCTACAGTAGGTGCTCCTGACCCGCCCTGCTTGACGACCCTGACTAAGATGGCATTGCAGTGACGGAAAGTTCTCCACGTCCTGCAACAAACTTCTGCATCAGTTGTGTTGTTCTTTCTGTGTCTCTGTTCTGTATTCTCCAAACCACAGACGGTCTCGGCAGATGACCGCTTGTGCTGAGCCTGGTTCTGCCGGAGGTTTCTTCCTGTTAAAAGGGAGTTTTTCCTTTCCACTGTCGCTTCGTGCTTGCTCAGTGTGAGGGATTGCTGAGAATTACACTACGCAATCTTCTGTGGTTGTTTAATTTCTAAATTAAACATTGTATTGTAATAACTCTTCTTGTAAAGTGCTTTGAGATGACATCTGTTGTGAAACGCGCTATATAAATAAACTGAATTGAATTGAACTGAATTGAAGACCTTGTGAAGCTGCTGGCTGAAGCTGGTAGGTGATGTCATCATCTACAATGAATAATGTCCTATACCAACATCAGCTAAAAGGCCACTCGGCAAAAAGGAAGCCATTATTCCAAACACACATAAAAAAAGCCAGATTGCTGTGTCTCTGTGGGAAAATGCACACGGAGACAAAGACCTTAATTTCTGGAGATATGTCCTGATATGTTCTGATGAAGGTGGGACTGTTAATCCATAATGAGCATTGTTATATCGCAGTAACTGAGTAACTGATATTGCATTATCTGACCATTTTGTATCTCATTTGACAGCACCATCTCTGCAAAAATATCTAATCACAGTAAGACCACTGTAAAAAAGCATTCCCTCAAAGACAATTCAGTCGAAAACTTTAAGCTGATGTACACTTCTATTTTACCCCAATCCTCAACATCCATTAACACACATTCAGTAAACAAATTTACAGATTAATTTCTTTCCAAAATTTCAAACATTATGGATAAGATTGCACCAATTAAGGTTAAATAGTCTTGATTAGAAAAAAGTCTCAGTGGAGAAGTAGTATGTACTGGTATGTAGTGAAAAAAGGCAATGTGGACGATCCGAGAGAAAATGGTGGAAAACTCAAGTCCAGGTTCATTATGAGATATACAATGAGAGACTGAATAAATATAAATTAACCTTGAAGGGTGCAAGGGAATCATTCTTCTCTGAAATTATTCACTGATACAACACTGATGCAAGGACATTATTTGCTACAGTGGAGAGATTAACTACTCCTCCTGTGACAGTAGCCCCCAAACTAAGCTCCATCAGGGCTTGCAATTTGGTCGAATTAGATTCTTAAAAAGCGACTGCTGACGGTCTGAAGGACAGAGAGGAAAAATTTGCTTTCCCTGCTATCCATAACAATTAGTATTTCGGCTCTTATCTTGACCTTCAACCGGTCCACAATCAAACGCCCATGAGGAGAATGTAAACAGAGTCTCCTTCCCCCCGTCCACCTGCATCTACTGACCTACACACTGATATGGAATTCAGACAGATGCACACACACACTGTCTCACTGTCTCCTAAATGCTCCCCCCTGCCCTAGTAAGCTGGAAGACTGTGCACCTCTGTTGGTAGCACGTTAACCTGTGGACTGGAGCTCATACCCATCCATTCCTCCTTGATGTGACATTGTTAATGTCTGAATATCTGCTTAAATGTTTAGGTATGTTTTTTTTCTATTACCTGTTTTTTGACTCTTGACCAAGGATCAAAACACAGTTGAGCGCTTTTTCCCCCACCGTGGACCCCCCTCCCTCCCAACGTGTATCTGCTTTTACCTTTTATCAAGGGAGCACCATCCTTTTGCTGCAAACCCTTCAGTGACCTGGATCTGTTTGTATCGCTTGTTGTTTGTTTGTCATGATCTTGGACAGGTTGTACTGTAAACTGAATTTCCCCCCGTGGGACAATAAAGTATTATTCTATTCAATTCAAATCACCAATTTGGTCAATTAGTACACCAGTTTCAACCCCACTACCAATGTTATGCCCAGTTAACACCCATGCTGAGAAAATGAAAAATTGCCAAACAATAAACCGATTGAGCCTTGATGAAATGATTGAGAAACTAAGCTCTGCCACCTGCTGCTTGGATATCTTACCAACGGTGTTTCTTTAAAAATCCTCCCAGTCATCAGGGTGGATCTGATCCAAATAGTTAACTAATCCCTCTTATCAGGTGTTTTCCCCTAAGCTTTAAAAAACAGCAGTAATCAAACCTATACTAAAAAAGAATAACCTAGACAGTATTTTAATGCAAAACTACAGACCAATCTCTAATCTCCCATTTATTGGTAAAATTATTGAAAAAGCGGTGTTGCAACAGTTAAACAGCTTCCTAATAATGGACAACCACTTTGATGTTTATCAGTCTGGTTTCTGTAAGCGACACTGACGACACTCAACTTTATATCTCAATATCAACAGGTGATGTTGAACCAATCCAAATCCTGAATAAATGCATTGAGCTAATTAACATCTGGATGTCTCGTAATTTCCACATACTGAACAAAAAACTCACTAAACCCAGGAAAGTAGAGCACATCACCCCAGTTCTAAAGTCCTTACACTGGCTCCCTGTAGCTCAGAGAATAGATTTCAAAGTACTTTTATTAATCTATAAATCATTGAATGGGTTAGCACCAGAGTACATTAGGGATCTACTATCGCTGTATAAACCATCCAGACCACTCAGGTCCTCCAGCACTCATCTACTGATCATCTCTAGAACCAGAACCAAACATGAAGAAGCAGCAGATCAGGTCTATACTCCTCATATCTGGTACAAACTCCCAAAGGAAGGAAAAGCTGCAGAGACATTGAACTCTTTTAAATCTAAAATAAAAGCCTATCTATTTAGAGTTGCCTATGAGTAATTGATATGATATTGTTTTTTATTGTTTTTTATTACTGTTATTCCTTCTTATTCTTTTCTTAATGTATGTGCTCCATGCTTTTAAATGCTGCATTGTTGTTTCTCTGTCTCAAATCATGTAAAGCACCTTGAATTGCCTTGTGTTGAAAGTGTGCTTTAAAAATAAAAGTGCCTTTCTTTGCCTTGCCTTACATTAGGAGGAATCGAGGGGGGTGCAAGTAGCCCAACTGCGAAGTAATAAGTTATCTAGGGGGGGTGTTTTGCTGCAGGAGGAACTGGTTCACTGAATAAAATTTCTGATATCATAGGGGAAAAAATTGAAATATTGAAATGTCAAAACAAATTAACAGTTTATCTCAAATTAGAGAAACAAAACTATTAGTACACTCTTTATAGGTGTTCAGACGGCACATATACAGTTTCCCATATTTGGCTTCATTAATTCTAAGCATTCATCTCCAGCTATGTAAAAGCGCTGTCTTCTCTGCAGCCCCACACACTCCCAGACCTGAAGCTTTGATTTTTGTTAATCATTCATACCTTGAGTTTTTTCTTCACTTTCAGTGCAAGGCTTTGTGTTTGAAATATTAAGAGAGCTAATATGCTTTCTGACAATACACTGTCACCATTGATAACAAGTGTCCAACATTTTAAACTAATATACATAAACTGCAAACAGATTAAAATGTGTTGTTTTTTCTACCTAATCCATGTCACTGATAATTGTTTGCATTCAGATGTAAATACAAAAGGGTGTGCATGTGGAAACAAACAGAATGAGGGATTGTGTACACCACTGATCTCCAGATATGTCCATGCTCCAACACAGCTTAATGATCCAATCATTATATTATGGCAGTGCTGAACCAGGGGTACATCTATAACTTTTCAAGATGCCTGTCCCTTAGATTGGTCATTGATGTGCCTGGTAAACCTTTTTTTCCACTGAGTGGCACAGCACGTGTCACTGTGTTTGAATACACTTTTTGCCTGTTTCTATCATAAATCAATGTATTGTACCATATGTATGGTACTTATACATGACAGTGGTATGGTACGGTTAGGGTACTGGCAACACACAACGCAGTCTTTGGATTGGGCTTGCAAAAAACATGAGACATACTAGCGCATCACGTTTGTTGACACGCTAGTCTGAGCCCACATTAAGTGTTTGGGTTCAACCCTGCCTGTCCAGTGGGAGTCCAACTGGCCATGTTTTCTTGAATACACCAAACAAAGAGGAATCGAGCCATAAGACAACTGGGTCATCTGGTCTAGTTTTTGCTTACTGTATCTCAATACACTCTGTTTTAATGCTTTCAATTGGAACGATTTTCTGCACGGATTCAAACATCCATCAACTGAACTAAGCAAAGAATGAGGGAAAGATCTTAATTCCCAGGTTTACGGCTAACTTAGCTTACAGATATAAGAACTCCAAATATACTCACAATTCTGCACTGAAGCATCATCTAAAGATCCCTCAGTGTTTGATATATTACATCTTGAAAACCCATGAGGTGTGCAACTGTTTTTCTACAAAAGCTCATCCAAAGAATTATGCTGTGTGTTTGTCCATTATGTATGCATTATTATGAGGACAATATTTGTCTTTTTAATCTAGCAGTTGTCATACAACCTGTAATTTTTCAGATTTTGTCATGATTCAACTACAAACTGAATACTATTTGCATTTCATATGATAGAGCAAAACAATACATAGTGTGAACTAGTAGGAAAAAAAGAGAGACCTTTCAATATTACTATATTGATAGAAACATGAAAAGTGTGGTATGCTTTTGTACCGAGTCCTATGGCCAACAAGGGCGCCACCATATATCCAATCCATGTCGGAAGTCCCAAGCGGAAACCGGCATAAATAAATAGAAGAATAAAGAGAACTACTATCACAGGTTTCTTTTTTCATGTAATGCATGTATTGCTTAGTCAGCAGTCATACCAAAAAAATTGTTGTTGTTTTTTCCCAGCAACTTTATTGAACAGAGTGCGATTACACAATAAGACATAAACAGCAAGGGGGGTTAATTATACAAATACATGTAAAAATTCACAAGTACTGATTGTTTTGAGAGCGTCCTTTTTAGAGGAGTGTGATATTAATTTTATGTAGCCTATAAATCTACCTTGGCAAGGTCCCACCTTTCTCGTCTCTGATTGGCTAACCCTGGTTGATTTATTACTAATCCTAACATCAAAGGAGCATTGCCTAAACCTAACTTTACAATTTTCCTAATCCTAATATTCAAGGACCGGTCCCTAAAACTAATATAATCCATTTATTTATTTCAACATTTAGGAGCAGTTATATCCATAAAAAGTAACCATTACGACTTATTGATCAATTAACATTAGCTTGAGATTTCCGGTAAGTATTGGCAGTACTTTCTTGCCGTTAGGTACTCTTGCTTTATTCTGACGGCTCGCTTCAACTACTTAGCAGATGGCTACATTTATCTTAAATAAAGAAACTGGTTCTCTTGCGTGAACAAAAACAATTCACATAACCCACTAAAATATCATACAGCATCTTTTTTACCAGCATAAAATCTCTTATTTAATCCTGAGGGGCAGGTCCAACGAGGACAGTTTTAAATGTTGCACTGTGAAGAATGGTGAGGCTGCGCTCTTGTCTTTTTAGGTCAAACTCAGGTCCGAACAGCATGAGCCTATTTGGGAAGATGTACGTAGCCTCTAGGCTCATTATGATCCCACTACTGATGTGGCAAAACGCGTTTCGTGGATTTTACCACTAGATGTCACTACAGTTCAACCTCAAAAGCAACTGACACTCCAAATTGTGCAAACCAAACCTTAAAACCTCACCACTGACTATATGTTCTACATTACTTTTTTGCTGGATGGCTTTAACCTTATAAAGCACGTTTCTGTTTAAACTTTGTTAAAAAATCAAGTATTTTTTTGCTTATCATATTGGCAATAGATCTCAGACTAACCCTGTTCCCTTTTATTGGTTTCACATATCCATCCATCCATTTTCTGAACCGCTTAGTCCTCCAGGGGTCGTGGGGGGGCTGGTGCCTATCTCCAGCTGTCAACAGGCGAGAGGCGGGGTAAACCCTGGACAGGTCGGCAGTCCATCACAGAAAAACATTTTTTGGTTGAGCAGCAGAGTTGAATATTATTGGTTGTGTCAACGCAAACATAATCAACCCTCTCTGCTAACAGCAACTGGCTTATTCTGCTGTTGACCACTGTTTAGTGGTGTTAATTTTATTGGATTATTGAAATTTGAAGAAATAAGACGTATTTTAAATTCAGGTATTTAATAAAGAAACAAAAACAGGGCCTCTGTGGTCTGTGGTAGAGCTGTACACAACAAAGGGGGGGGGAACCCTTACCTTTAAGGTTCATTTTACCTAAAATTCAGATTCCATATTTATAAAATATAAATGTGACTATTTATTTAGAAATCTTTTAGTAATCAACATTTCTCTCAGGGTTTTCCAGAGTTTTGCTTCAAATATCACATTAGTTGAAAAACTGAACATTTTGATCAGGGTTCACTGTGTTCTGTTCATTTTTCCTGCCATTGTAAAACGCATTATACTGTATCTATGTATGAATAACAAAATAAGATATTGGCTGATTGTGTCCTAAGTGTTAGCCTGATGTTATGATGAGTCCTGGAACTAGTTGTGGCCAAAAGTTTTGAGAATTACAAATATTAAAGCTCCAATATTAATTAAATATAATATTTAAAATAATATTAATTTTCACAAAGTTTGCTGCTAAACTGCTTTTGGATCTTTGTTTCATTTGTTTCTGTGATGTACCGAAATATAAGTACAAGCATTTCATACGTTTCAAAGGCTTTTATAGACTATTACATGACATATATGCAAAGAGTCAGTATTTGCCGTGTTGGCCCTTCTTTTTCAGGACCTCTGCAATTTGATTGGGCATGCTCTCAATCAACTTCTGGGCCAAATCCTGACTAATAGCAACCCATTCTTTTATAATCACTTCTTGGAGTTTGTCAGAATTCGTGGGGTTTTTCTTTGTCCACTCACCTCTTGAGGATTGACCACAAGTTCTCAATTGGATTAAGATCTGGGGAGTTTCCAGGCCATGGACCCAAAATTTCAACGTTTTGGTCCCCGAGCCACTTAGTTATCACTTTTTCCTTATGGCACGGTGCTCCATCGCGCTGGAAAACGCATTGTTCTTCACCAAACTGTTGTTGGATTTTTGGAAGAAGTTGCTGTTGGAGTGTGTTTTAGTACCATTCTGTATTCATGGCTGTGTTTTTGGGCAAATTGAAAGTGAGCCCACTCCCTTGGATGAGAAGCAACCCCACAGATGAATGGTCTCAGGATGCTTTACTGTTGGCATGGCACAGTACTGATGGTAGTGCTCACCTTTTTTTCTCCGGACAACCCTTTTTCCAGATGCTCCAAACAATCGGAAAGAGGCTTCTTTGGGGAGTATTACTTTGCCCCAGTCCTCAGCAGTCCATTCACCATACTTTCTGCAGAAGATCAATCTGTCCCTGATGTATTTTTTGGAGAGAAGTGGCTTCTTTTCTGCCCTTCTTGACCCCAGGCCATCTTCCAAAAGTCTTTGCCTCACTGTGCGTGCATATGCGCTCTCACCTGCCTGCTGCCATACCTGAGCAAGCTCTGCACTGGTGGCACTCAGACGCTGCAGATGAATCCTCTTTAGGAGACGATCCTGGGACTTGCTGGACTTTCTTGGATGCCCTGAAGCCTTCTTAACAAGAATTTAACCTCTTTCCTTGAAGTTCTTGATAATCCTATAAATTGTTGATTAAGTTGCAATATCCTTTCCTGTGAAGCCATTTGTATGCAATGCAATGATGGCTGCACGTGTTTCTTTGGAGGTCACCATAGCTTACAATGGAAGAACAATGATTTCCAGCATCACCCTCCTTTTAACATGTCAAGTCTGCCATTCTAACCCAATCAGCAACTGAAACAAAGATATAAAAGAAGTTTAGCAGCAAACTTTGTGGAAACTAATATTTGTGTCATTATCAAAAGTTTTTGCCATGACTGTACTTTCAGCTTGAGGTTTTGTTCTTGCTCCTTTTATCAGAGGGAAAAACAAAAAATTGTAGTTGCATTTTGAACATTCTGCATTACATAATCTGAAAAATCTATAGTCACGACAAAAAGAAATAAAAACTGCTCTTTACCAGAATTTTACAGAGTTAATCTCAAGTGTGCAAAACTACATGACAGATTCCACACAGTCGTTATTAATTTGACACATATGTGGAATGCTGCACTCAAATAGCAGTAAACACTTCACCTCACAACTTGCACCTTAAATCTATGAAGAAATTTAAGTAACTGATGAATGATTTTCCTAGCCATTTTATTTATCATCTGTTTTAGTGTATAGATTTTGATTTTATATCATCAACCTTTAGTAGAAGAAAATGATAATGTGCTGGTGAAACTCTCCTTATTTTTAGGATTAAACTGAAATATTCATGCTGGAAAATTGTACTGTCCCTTTAATCATTTATCCAGGCTCTTAACAAGTTATCAATCTCAGACAAAAGCTTTTATTATTTCTTTAAGAAAACACCAACATATGTGGATGTTAACTTACCACCAGACAATATTCACTAATTAGCAATTCAGTTGTAGAAGTAAAACTATAAATGAGTGATCTTGTTCCTGTTCTTTTTCTGGTGCATTTTCGTGTGTTGCTGGGATTTTCCCAAGTCGTGTAATATCAGAACTAACATAGGATTCCAATGATAAATGACCAGTGCATCATTTCCCTGCACACACTCTTATTGTTGAAAACACATTATGTCCACCTTATATTAGAAAAATAAATAATAAATATTGGCTCAAAATGTCCTGATTGTTGCTCCTGTTCCCTGTAGTAAAAATAATTATTGCAATTGGAACATTTTGCATAAAAAGAAATAAGCCTGATTTGGAGAATTATTAAGATTTAAACTTAAGTGTACAAAATCACATTATAGATTCCTATTATTAATACAACCTAAGCCAAAACTATGAAACCTTATATGACAAACTAAGTACACCCCCTTATTCAATCACTTGTAAGAGAAATAACTTGAAACACTCTCTTAGTCTGTTTTTCTTCAATTTTTTTAGCCATTCTGTTGTAAATTTGAGAAAGATGACCTCAAAGAGTTGATGGAATACTCAATAACTCCAAGGTTTCCAGGTTCTGTGGCCGTAAAACTAGCCTAAATCATTATACCTCCACATCCATGCTTCCCAGTAGGGTTTTGCTAACTAATTCACTGTGCATTTTGACCAAACCTTTAGAATTAGATCTCATCTGTTTGAAGGACATTGTTCCAAACGTCTTGTTTCTCAAGTTTCCAGATTGTCAGCATGGCATCGTGTTCTCCTTCGGAATGTTTCTCCATGTAGATGTCTAAAGAATGTACATTGTAACCCTGTTAAAACTGTTCCCAAATAAATGAGCAGCTATAGATGCTCATTTATTGCTGTTAACATGGTCCTGTGGGACCATGTTAACAGCTAGGTTATGTACAGCAAGGGCGTACTTGTTTTTTTTTAAGTGTTCAGACGGGAAAAATCATTAGAATATTACTTGTTAATGCTGCACACTAAAAATATCAATCGTGTAATGCTGAACTTCAGTGTTTGAATCCATCTGTGCAGATATTCTGTGTTTTCACAATTTCTTAGTTCACAAATGTCAAAATCCTTGCAGTAGTTTTAGAAATGGCATGAGACTTTGGCTGAGTCACCGCCTCTAACTGCATTAACTGTTTCACTGTTCTCACAACTCGGCTATAAAATAAAATAAAATAATAAATAAAATATCTTTTTTGCTTCACCATATATGATAATTCCATTCCCTTTGATCAGAAGAGGAGCAATAACAGAGAGTTCAGAACTTGATATCTCTCTGGCAACAGCTGACGCAAACGTGAAAAAAAAATTAAAGAGTCAGCGATGATGGTTGCACTCAGGAATGTGGCTGACACCGGAGCAGATGTTCTGTTACACGCAGAGGTTGGATTTGTTGAAAATGGAGTTTCCCAACTTGCTGTGAGGGAAAAGCATAAAAACACATTGTAACATAATCAAAGACTGCAAATACATGATCAGTGATTAAGATTACAGCATAAAAGCTAATGTATTCCAGTAACTTCACTTACCAAGTAAAATTCTAATATTTAACAGACGCTTTACACACAAAGTAACGTATTTCAACTGTTTTCTTTCTTCTGTTTCTTTTAATGATTATTATGGGTTGCAATGATGCCACTGTTTTTCAAACTGATACGATACTGATAGGCTACTTGGATGTGAGTACTTGCCGATACCAAGTAACTATGCTGGTACTTCTACCATGCAAAAAAAATGCAATGAATTGTAAGACAGGTTTTATTTTCTTCCCTGCTTGTTACAACAAATAATGGCAAATTAGATAAAAAATATTAATAAAAATTACCACAAACAAATTTCAAGTGAAAAATAACCTTCTGTGAAATTATTGCAGAGTTTAATTCAATTCAATTTCAATCCAGTTTATTTATATAGCGCCATTTCACAACAGATGTCATCTCAAGGCACTTCTACAAGAAGAGTTATTACAATACAATGTTTAATTTCGGAATTAGAGAACCACAGAAGATTGCGTTGACTTCTCAGCAATCCCTAACACTGAGCAAGCATGAAGCGACAGTGTAGAGGAAAAACTCCCTTTTAACAGGAAGAAACCTCCAGCAGAACCAGGCTCAGCATAAGCGATAATCTGCTGAGACCGTCTGGGTTTGGAGAAGGCAGCGGAGACACAGAAAGAGCAACAGAACTGATGCAGAAGCAGAAGCTGGTAGCAGGACGTGGAGAATCTGACTAAGATGGCATTCCTCCACTGGAATGCCATCTTAGTCAGGGTCGTCAAGAAGGGGGTCAGGAGCACCTACTGTAGGAAGAGACTAAGAGAAAACAGGTTAGCGCTGGAATTGACGGCAGATCATGCAATTGGGGAGAAGCAGGAGAGAAAGTAGGAACTGACTCTAATAATGTCCTCCAACAGCCTAGGCTAAAGCAGTATTATATTAACATGAACCTGTCTCCTAGTTACTAGGAGACTTAGCTACTAACACTCTCTACCTGGCTTACAATAATCTATCTCTACCTAGGTACTCCACCTCTTCCTATCTCTGCTTTTGACACTCTACCTGACTACTAACATTAACCTGTCTCTTCCTACCTACCTGTCTAACCTGTCTAACCTGTCTCTAACTTTAAGCTTTATCAAAGAGGAAGGTCTTAAGCCTATTTTTAAAGACAGACAAGTTGTCTGCTTCACGAACCAACCCTGGGAGCTGGTTCCATCGGAGGGGAGCCTGTTAACTGAAAGATCTGCCACCCATTCTACTTTTAGAAATCCTAGGAACTACCAGTAGACCTGCAGTCTGAGAGCGAAGGGCTCTGTTAGGAACATATTGAACAATCAGGTCTCTTATGTATGATGGAACTTGATTATAAAGAGTTTTATATGTCAGAAGGAGGATCTTGAATTCTATTCTAGATTTTACTGTGAGCCAATGAAGAGAAACTAAAACAGGGGAAATGTGATCTCTTCAACATATTTTAAGTATTGGTTCATGGTGTTGGTTACTGTAACTAACAGATGCAGATTACGAGTACATTAGAACAGTGTCGGCCTCAATAGCTGAAACCAGTATTGTTATCAATTGACAGTGGAGAGGAAAAACTCCCCTTAAACAGAAAGAAACCTCCAGCAAAACCTAGCTCAGCACAAGCGGCCATCTACCAAAACTGTCTGGGGGTTTGAGAAGACAGAGAAGAGACAAAAAACAAAAACAAAAGAACTTATGTAGGAGTTATTTAAATATTAAAGAAAGGTCAGGTCTCTGATTCATGATGGATCTTGATTATTAGGGGGGGAGGATCTTAAACTGTATTCTGAATTTAACAGGGAGCCAAAGAAGAGAAGCCAAAACAGGAGAAATGTGATCTCTCTTTTTAATATTCATCAGAACTTTTGCATTTTGGATCAACTGAAGATGTGTAATTGCATGTTGTGGACTTCCTTTTTTTTTTTTTTTAACGTGTCCTGTCTAGCAGTATGCTACTCAGAATTGGTGTCTGAGTACCAAGTACAAGCCCAACAGTTTTACTTTCCCAAGCAGAGTATTACAGCTTCGCTGTAGTACGCCACTTGATGTATATGTATGAAAAATCTTTATTAGTGATTACTGTGGGTTCAATTTCCTGACGTCATGGACATTAAACTGAGACAAGAAGGGAGAAAGGAAGAAGGTGAAGAAAAGAAACCGGACCAACAGAGGGGCGAACCGATGACACAAGACAGGGAGGCAAATAAAGAACACAAGAAAACATCCCAGTCCTCCACCTCTGCCGGACGGCAGAGAAACAGTAATACAAAACAAAAACAACAAAGTGTACAGAACCAAACCAATAGTTCGGATCTGGTAGAATAAACAAAGAATTACACATTCACTACACACAAGCATTGATTAATGAACATAATACAAATGTTTCTGGTAAGCTCCTGTGAACAACTAACTAATGATGATAACCTCAGCTTAAGATATGTCCGTCCTCACCTATGTCCCCACACCTATGTGTGTGCGAGCATGCAGGTCGGAATAAGGTTTCCCCATGCAAGTGATTGATAGCTGGTGTAAGGAACCGTCAATCCGTCCTACAGGAATCGGCACAGACATGGAGGAGGCAAGAGATGTATGCATCCAGCGTCCCACAGAGTACAGAGTCCACAGGCGGATCAGCGCAGGGTCGATCACCCGCCAAGAGAGGAACAGATGGAAGCCCCAGGGGAGCACCCACCAGCCGCAATGCTGGGGCCCGAGAGATCGCAGTGACGAGCCCAAGGGCTCCGCCGGTAACCGGCTACGCCAGGGCGGGCCCGGATCAGGAACCGGAGGCCACGGGGACCAGGGGCACCCCGCCCCCCAGCGGGGCCCCAACCAGGGACCAGCCGACAAGGGCCCCCCGCCGCCGCCGCAGGAGGCAGCAAGGAGGACCCGCAGCCAACCGACGGACAACACACGCCGCCGCCACCCCGGACCAATACCCACCGCCAACAACCCGGCCCGTTTCCACACATCCACACGCCAGGGAGCCACAGCAAGAGCCGCAGCGGATGTACGCCCTCCCCAGGCCACGCCCAGCCGGCACCTGGACATCCAGATCTTCCAGCTCCAGGGTCCAGATCCCGCCCCACGTGGGGCGCCAAGATCAGGGGCCCAGCCAATGCCGGACAGCCCCACCAGGTGAACAGACCAGCCAGCTGAAGTCCTGGAACCGGCAGGAGGATTGGGCGCCAGGCACGGTCCCCACCGATCCACCGGACGGCACCAACCTATTCTACAAACCCGGCACCCCCATAAGAGGTGCCCCAGTCAATCCAAGGAGGACATCGGCCCGAAACAGCGGCCGCCCGACACACCGGACCACCCAGGACCCGCCCGACATGCACCAGGACCGAGCCGGGCCGCAACCGGGACCCCCAGCCCCAGGCATCGAGAGTCATCATCAACCAGCGGGCAGGAGCAACCATCACCGACGGGGAGTGACGGGGAGGGAAGAAGACGCATCAGGCCAGAGAGCAGCCAAACACCCAACCTGACAGGTAGACATAGACAGACAGAGACACTCATACGTACCCTCCCTTTCTTGTGTACACATTCTTACAAATACAGGACATACGAAAAAAGGACGCTATACCCTCATTCATACCCCCCATACGTACACTATACTCCATACTCCCAGGCCCAGGGACAGACACCCCAGTAGAGAACCCTGCCCCTGCACCCAGGAGACAGACCCCTTTGCCCACCAGGACGGGGACAAGTAGACCGCCAAGGCCCCACACCGGCAAGAGCAGCCCACCAGCCCAGGACCCCGACCAGACGGCGTGATGTTCTATCCGGGCTCCGACCCCTGATGGTCCAACGAACAGGGGTGTGGAAAGACCCCCCAGCCTCTCTCCCCCAGCTCAATGTGGTGTTGTTGCGTGTTGTTCTAATGTGCACTTAAAACAGAGGGGGGGGGACATGGGAATACTGCCGGGTACCCCCATCTCCCCCCCCGGGCCCTCAGTGTCTAGATGCGTTTAACCAGTGGGTGCCGGCACCACAGGCGAGGCCCCCTCAACGGGGGGGGTCTCGCCTGTGGCGCCACACCGCCAGGTCCCTACATGTGCGTTCCCTGTAAATGTTGCAAGTGTAGTGTCTAAATTGCTCAATAAAATCGGGACCCAGGCCGCCACAGGGTAGCGAAGACGGAAGCTCCATCCCGCACCCCAGTGACGTGCCCACGTCCCAAGGCCTTGTGAATGGTAGAATGAAGGAGCAGGTGGACAGAGGCATGGGGATGGGGAGAAAATAACTGGGGCGACCATTGTCAACCCCAGGGAGCCAGCTCCTGTGTGGTTGTGGACTTCCTGATAATAAAGAATTACTATAGTCCAGCCTTGAAGTAACAAAAGCATGGACTAGTTTCTCAGCATCACTCCTGGACAGGATATTTCTAATTTTAGCAATATTTCAGAGATGGAAGAAATCTTGGAAACCTGTTTAATATGGGATTTAAATGTCATGTCTTGGTCAGAAATTATACAGAGGTTTTTTACACTATTACCAGAGGCCAGTTTAATGCCACCCAGATGAAGTGATTGAATTAGCAGTTTCCTTTTTAAAGCTTCTGGAACAAAGACCACAAAACTCTGAATTTAAAAGCTGAAAGTTCAGAGTCATCCAGGTGTTTATGTCTTCGAGACATGTAATCTAACTAGTAGATTAGATCAATCAGGATTTATGAATAAATATAGTTGTATATCATCAGCACAACTGTGGAAATTCATAGCATGTTGTCTAATTATTTTACCAATCGGAAGCATATCATTCCAAATTTCTGTTTCTCAGATAAAGATACAAATAGATAAAGATACAAATAAAAGGCATTTTAAATCAAAATGTTCTAAAAACTCTAGGAATCCTTGTGGCTTGTGCTTCCCTCTCCACCACACTTTATCCTTCCACAAAACTTCCCACTATTACGTCTGGAAACAACTCACAGTAACTCACTTCTTTAGCTATTACCTTTTGTGGCGGAGGACTTTCAATTAGTAACATAATTTTATGTCCATTTTATAGCCTTCCAAACCTTAGGGAGGACTGCTGACTTGACGGTATACCACAAAACTTTCCAGATGTTACCTGATTAACAACAGCACTATTCAAACACATTCGTCAAAATTTGGGAGGATGAAAGAAATGCTGCAGAAAAAGCAGTAGCAAAATGCATCCTTGAGGGGCCGTGTAATAAAATCCTTTTTTTCCCCATGGTTCTTTTTTATAGTATAGTATAGTATACCATTTTCCCCATGGTTCTTTTTTATAGTATAGTATAGTATTATTTATACAAATTACATTTTTACCAGCCGTTAAAAAATATTTATCATAAATAACAGAAACAATTCAAAAATATAACTTGATATGTAAACAGTTCCTTATTTGAACTCCAAAGTAATTCAATTCGCTTTTATTTATATAGCTCCAATTCATAACAAATGTCATCTCGAAGCACTTTACAACAAAATTCATTTCAATACAATTACATAAACATTCCAATTAGATAAAAGTTTTCTATGTAAGGAATCCCAGCAGATTGCGATGAGTCAACTTAATTACTGAAATATTAATTTTATAATTCATTAAGGGTAGATTGCACCAACAAGATTTAATTTCAACAGCAGTACCAGGGATGCAACAATACCACTTTTTTCAAACCAATACGATACCAACACTTGAATCCGAGTACTGAGTAAACACAAAAAGATGCATTGAATTATTGAACTGGAAGACAGTTTTTATTTTCTTCTCTGCTTATTACAACAAATGGTGGTCAATTAGATAAAATAAAAAAAAATAAAAAAGAATTACCACAAAACAAAAATTTTCTGTGAAATTATTGCAGTTTCCACATTTTGAAGTATCGTTTCACGGTATCGGTTGATTTTAACCGATACCACTATGAGTACAATACATTGGAAGAGTGTCGACCCCAATATTATTGGTATTGGTGCATCCCTAATGAGCACTAATCAGAGATTTAATAAGTTTAGTAAGCCTCAGTTTGGATATATTAACATGTGCTTCATTGCTTTTAATCAAGGGTGGTGGATATAAAAATTAAAATGACTTTTTAAACAAACTACATAATTAAACTATGTACATCATGTTGCTAAGACCCCATACTTAAAAAAAAAAAACCTACACTGCTGCCATAGACCAGGGGTACCCAACCCTGGTCCTCGACAGCTAATCTCCAGAAGGTTTTTGTTGCATCCCTGTTTAAAAACAACTCAAACAATTGAATTATCTCGCTAGCATGCATGGGAGATGAGCCAGTTACCTAAAACCTACAGGACCACAGCTTTCGAGGTCCCCAGGTTTGTTGAGCCCTAGGCTACAGCATTATCACTATTTGTTAGCTCAACTATGGCCTGGGAGAGAAGTCCAAACTTTTCCTCCTTTAAAAACACTGTTGAAGAGAATTAGATGTACTGGTTATTCAGAGAACGGCTCGAGATATTCGGTAGACAATAAGGCAAACGGTTGAGTTGTGTAAGTCAAACAGGTTTCCATCCGGCCTTTGTAAACAGCCAGTAGCGTGGAACTCAGAGCAACAAAGAGTTGTAGCATTGATGGAGCAGCCGCATTTATGTTACTGACATTTATCACAGTAGGGTCAACTGTCCTGCTCAGCTTTCCTTGTTAAACCGGTATTTAAACAAAAATCCCAGAAATTAGTGTAAACTGTGGTTTAAAGTTCTGGTACAACTGTCTTAAATGTATACTGGGCTTTAGTGTAAAAAATAAACTGCTCTCAAAAGAGGTTTAAAGTAAATCCGTCTTCATTTTAAAATGGGCTTAAAGTTTAGTGCAACTGCATTTAAACTTAAACCATGATTTAATCTGAGTTTAAGGTTGTTGGTGTAATCAACCCAAAAAGGTGCACCTATACTTTATACTGCAGTGAAATTATCAATAAAACTTTTGAGTGTGGTTCATTGGGTCAAGGCTGGCCCTGTCACCTTAACCAACTTTTAACAAAGTTGCCAGTGTTTTATGCCGAGTTTTTCCTCCTTTTATTTTTGCTTGTTTCAAACTACTTTTAAGTATATTAAAGCGTGGAAGGTCTACCACAGGTATCAGCTTTCTCTTGTGGTCACAAAAAAAGGTTGTTGTTTTTTTTCATTGCAAATCCTGTAAATGAGTTGGATGTCAATGTGCAGATTTGAAGAACGTAGAGACCTAAACTCGGGGTTAAAAACCTGGGAATGGTTTCAAAATACGATATAGTCTCCATTTCCTCTTTTGTAATTCAGTTTCACACATCTGATAACATAGCTGAATAGGCAAAAAAAAAGGGAAGTTTTTGTGGTTTTTAATGTTCTTGTTTACAGGAACTGCATCGAGAAAAAGAAAAGAACAGTGACAAAAAAAGAAGAGAGTGACATATGCACAAACATGTTACTCAATGTTTAACTTAATGTCCAGATTTTAGACTTGCCCAAACAGCGCTCAGATAAAGGCCTTGAGCAAAAAATTACCTAAGGAGAGAAAACCCGTGATTACTTCAAGCCAGTGGGTGAGTCCCCTCAGCAGGTTGAACTTCCTGGATCAGGGACTATATTAGAGGCCATGTGTTGCTCTTCTTCCCTCACTAACTCACTCAGGCTTGTAAACAGACTCACAGTGTCAGAGAAAGGAAGAATCATTTGTGTTTGCTGACCCACTGCTTCAGGTAAGACTATTTGCTTGTTTGTTTGCTATTTTTTTAAATGCTAGCAAATGGTTCTACTTACAAAAAAAATTATCCCAGGAACTGTTCAGTTTTTCACATGCATTTTAATAACATTAAATAATAATGTTAATAACTGTAAAATATGTACAGATTATTGTGAGGCTCAACTTTAGGTTGAGGTTACATTACTTCTATACAAAATCGGGAACAATGTGGTCAATGATCAAGCAGTTTAAAGAATCAGGGACCAAGTTATATAACAAAGACAAAGATGTGAAAAACAAAAGAAAATGAAAACTACAAAGGAAATAACGGAACCTAACAATGAACATACAGGGGAATGTGCAGACAACTGTGAAGCCTAAAAGAAGCAACAAGTAAATCTTGGAACCTGGGTTAGGTAGGCAAATCATAACTTCAGAACAATATTCAAGCTGAAAATTATAACTAAACCAAACCACACCAGGTTTTTAATTAACAAGAGTGATATTCCCAAAGCCAAATCCTATGTTTATCATCGATTGTCTCCTTCCTTTCCTGGTGTCACATCATAAAAAGTCCTACCCTCCAGCCACCAGCTCTTTACACCTCAGAAAAAACAACAAATATGAAAGACAGACAAAAAAAAATTCTAAAAAAATGTTACAGATTTTTTTCACCCTAATCTATTGTTGTAAAAGAAAATGTAATAAAATAAATACTAATGCTGGCTGGAGAAACCTCCACAGTTAGTTAAGAACAAATTAGTTTATAGTTCCAGATCAAGACATAAATAAATCCCCACTGGCTCTTTTAAGAGAAAGATATAGACATGTTTGTTTGTTTTCTGCCCAGTTAACATCAGTAACAAGTTTTTTTATTTACATTATGTAGATATACAATGTTTTAAGCGTGAAAACCAACAGAAGGGATTTTTATGAATATCAGTGGTGTGGAAGATACTTTAACATGGTTTAATTAGCCAATCATTTGATTCTGGCTGTGCTGAACCAGGAGGACCTCTACCTTTGTACGATGTCTAACCTTTCGGGTCTGACATTAATCTCCCTGGTACACTAAGAGGATTGAGTTATCTGATTTGGGTTTTGTGTTCTAATACAGTCAGTTTATAAGTTCTTTTATTCATTTGAAGAAAGGACAAGATCTTAATTCCCTCCCTAATTTAATCAAACTAAGCTACGGCCTGACTTGATGATGGTCATGTGGTTGTGTCCAGTGGAAAACAGACAGCTCTTTCAGATATAAGAATCCCAAACATACTCAGGATACTGCATTTATGATCTGTATGAGTTATTCTGACACCATTAAGTAAAATCTTATGCAACTGCTGTAAAGTGCTTTCTGATGTCACTTAATTATTAAGTAGCCTAACTAATAAAGCACACAGAAGTTTTTTCAGAGGATGTGTAGAATTTTCTACACTTTGCTTTTTTTTTCACCTTCCTGTTATTTACAGATATCTTGTGTGTTTTCCAGAAGTCATGATGGCTCTGTACCTGTTGCTGGTTCTGCTGGCGGTCACCTCCACCTCCCTAAGCGCCAACCCAGGAGTCATGGTCAGGGTGACAAATAAAGGCCTTCAATATGGTAATCTTTACAGCTGAAGCATCCTGGTGTGATGAGGTTTTGTCCCTAGTTTGCTCATCATTACCATCCAGTCTGCTTTTCTTTTTCCAGGGAAACAACTGGGCATCGCTGCCATCCAGGAGAAACTGAAATCTGTCCAAATCCCTGATTTTTCTGGCTCAGAGAGGGTGTCTCCCATTGGCAAAGTCAAGTACAGTTTGACAAAGTAAGGCGCCACATTATTCACCAAAAACTCCAGATTTAGTGAAAAACTGCGAGTCCAACTGTCTTAAAACTTTGTCTGTTCCAGCATTCGCTTGGTGAACTTGGGGCTGCCGAGCTCTGCAGTGGATCTGGTGCCAGGGACTGGGGTCAAGCTGACTATCGCAAACGCCTTTATGAATCTGCATGGAAATTGGAGGGTCAAGTACCTCAGAGTAATGTGAGTAAATATCTTCTCTGTGTAAAATGATGTCCTACTTCCAGCACTGACCCCACATGTGCATCTTAATTAACAGAAAGGACAGCGGCTCTTTTGACGTGAGTGTCAACGGACTCACAATCAGCACAAGTATTGCCGTTAAAAGCGATGAGACGGGTCGGCCTGTGGTCAATAGCGTTAACTGTGCAGCCAATGTCGCCAGTGCCAAAGTCAAGTTTCACGGTGGCGCAAGGTAAAATATATATTTTTTAAATACATAAGGGATGGTGAATGTGAACTTACGCTACAGAGTCCTCTAACATCTGCCACTGTCGTTGGATTCAGCTGGCTGTACAATCTCTTCAGCAAGTTCATAAACAAGGCACTGCGAAATGCTCTGCAGAAACAGGTGAGGGTTAATCAGTTACACTCTTCTGCTCTGACAACCCTTTCTGGAGTTTTACATGGCATTGCAGAAATATTTATTCCCCTTAAACTCTCACATTTTGTTACATAGCAACCCCAAAATTAAAGATGTAAAATAATGGTGATGCAAATTTTTCAAAAACGAAAACTTAGAAAAAACAGTTTAATGCTTGGTTAATAATTTGATCTCCTTATAAAACCAGCTTTCTGTGAAGGCCCTCAGAGGATTGTTAGAGAACATCGGTAAACAAACGACATCGTGATGGACAAGACCAGAGCAGACAGGATGGTATAAGCAGAGTTATGTTACAAAATAATATTTCAAAATATCTCAGAGAGCAGTGTTCAATCAATCCTAAACCTAACATAGAAGTATCCTAGATTGCCCTGTGTTGAAAGTGTGCTATACAAATAAAATTGCCTTGCCTTGCCTGGAGGCCCCAAGGAACTCTGGAGTAGCTACAAACATCCACAGCTCAGGCATTCAGAATTTGTAGAATGGATGACCATCAGTTAACTGTTAGTTGTGTGCGCTAAAAATATTGCTTTTATGGAGTGGCAAGAATAAATCAATTCTTAAAAGAAGGCAGATAAAGGTGTCTCTAGAATGATTTAGTGATCAGTATTTCAAATTTACATCAAGGTCTAAGCAAAAAATGTTTTCAATCAGTTAACTGCAGTTATGCATCTTCCTGATCTGTTCTATTACATAATTCTTATATAAATATATTTTAGTTTGTGGTCGTAGTCTGACACGTGTAACCAGAGTTGCATGTCTAGTTGAACATTTATGATTCTCACAATGTTTTCCAAATGTCCCTATTTTTCATGGTTTTCTCTCAGCATGCTCCAGAGCGCTAAGAGTGGAAGCCATTCTGAAGGGATTTATTCTATTGAGCCTGCTCAGGATTTTCTGAAACCGAGAGAGACTGTGAATAAGGCGGAGAGTTGTGCTGTGAGATTATCAAAGATGAAAGATGACTCTCGCTCCCACTTCAAGAATTTTTCCGATACCTTATATGGTTTTCGAATGAGAACGATTTGTTTGGAGTACTTTTTCGGTAAAAAGCTGGAATAGAAGCTGCAAGTTGACTGTGTGACACTTCAGTAGCTTTCACTCAGCCTTATTGCCAGGGCAACGCAGCACCTGTGATCAGAGGTTACCAAAGTTCATCCCTCAGTCTATACATTGAAGGCCTAATAAAACTTAAACACGGATAATACTATACCGTACTATAGAGAGGTACTACAAACAAGTCGGTATGTCAGTCCATCTGTCTTTGTCTTTCTGACCTTGTCTCTGTCTCTTTCTCCTTGTCTGTCTCATTCCTCCTGTCTGTCTCTATATTTCGATCTGTGTTTCTTTTTTTTGTACCTGTCTCTGTGATCCTCTAATTCTGTCTATGTGTCTGTGTCTGTCTATGAATCAGCATGTTTGGCATCAGGAACAACGCCAAATCCTATAATGCTTCAGATCTTTTATTATCCACTAGGGGAAATTTGGTTGTAAGAGCATTTCTTACTGAGGCATATGTCCCTTCAATATTACCATCCTATTTGCCCCACACATCAATTTCCTGTAGCAAGTGGAACAGAGCTTCTGTTGATTAAACACAAACAATAGTTCTCAACCTTTAGTGCAAGTACTTGGAATGCCTTCTGGGGTACTCGTACGCAATAGTTTGAAAGGTAAATATGAACAAATTAATTGTGTTATAGAACTATCCAGCAACCAACAGACAAACCAATGAGCTGATAGGATATTAGATACAATCATGATTGCTTCTTCAGCAAAACTAATGTAAAACCTCTCCAAAGAGAAGCTGCAGATCTCTGTAACTCTCAACTTGGTTCTGGGAATGTTAACAAAACCATGTTGCAGTTCCAAGTTTTAAAAACACTAAGATTTGCTAAATGATATGTCCCATTACCATGCTAACAACTGCTAGCAATACAAGCTAACAGCCTTCCCAAAAAACAAAAAAACAAACAAAAAAAACTGATCACTACTGGAATGTAGAGAAGAATTAGTGATATTAAAGGAAATGTTTACTTTTGAATATTGCAGTCTAAAAGGATAAAAATGTTAAGTCGCTATTAAAATTTTTGTTCTTATGACCAAGGGCAGATGGCTAAAAATATAAATCCTCCCATAATACTGTTACAAAAAACGGGTTGTGGTACAGTGATTGGCAGAATATTAGTTTGAGAATAATAGTACACATTTCTTACAAGCAAGCACATAATTCATTACATAAACAGTGGTCATCTTTTTAGTTTCACTTTATGATGCCTTGGAAACAGTTTTTTGTTAAAAAATAGATCTGAGATTCACTCTCTCCTTTCCTGTTGTAGATCTGTCCTCTGATAGACAAAACAGTTGCCGGTTTAAACCCTAAGCTGAAAACACTCAATGGTAAAGCATTTCCTCTTGCAAAATATGAAGATGTTTTTCTTTTCCAGAATGTCAGTGAACACCCCTTTCTCTTTCTGCAGTGCTGGCCAAGGTGGACAAATACGCAGAGATCGAATATTCCATGGTGTCATCTCCAGCTATTTCCCAATCTTCTCTTGATCTGAACTTAAAGGTAAAGAACTGTGAACCAAAAGGCATTTTTAAGATATTGAGTTGAGATAAATTAGAAGGGGTAGAGAAACTTGTGAGATATGGGAGTACATTTCTACGTGCCATCTTAAGGGGGAGGATATGTGAAAATCAGCTGTGACCCAGTGTGTTAGATAAATAAAGCCAGTTGGGTCAGTCCTGACCAGCAGATATTGGTTATCTTGGTGTATGTCGTCAGAACACTGTCTGGGTAATCTTAATTGATCATTAGGTGCGTCCATAGATAATCACTTCCGAGACAAGGACTAATTATATCATTTTATAGATTGTATGTAAAGCATGAGTGATCTATCACTAATGAAAACAACTGTTATTCCATGTATTAACTAACAACTATAATGTTGTTTAAGACTCTATGTGTATAAAACACATTCCCATTTCCTGCATGAGACTGGCTCTTGTCTGAGCATAATGTAACTGCTTGGATTCAAATAAATCATCCAGTGAAGAACTAAACTGACTGTTCCTTAATTAAGTTTTTAGAAACTTGACAGTATTCAAGTTTGAACTTTATTGGAATCTAAAATCACCAATTTCCCTTTCTGTTACAGGGTGAGTTCTACAACATTGGCAAGCACCAGGAACCTCCGTTCACCCCTGTAGCCTTTTCCTTGACATCCCAGAACAACAACATGTTGTACATGGGCCTCTCCGCCTTTACCGCCAACTCTGCAGGCTTCGTCTACAACAAAGCTGGAGTCCTCAGCCTATACATCACAGACGACATGGTGCGCAGCTGCTAAATCTTTATGGCCTCAAAGTAATTGAAATCACACTTGCATAATAACAGTCCTTGCTCTGTTATAAACAGGTCCCCAAAGGCTCTCCATTCCGACTCAACACTAAAACGTTTGGAGTCTTCATCCCGCAGGTGAGAAGTATTCTATGGATTTATTGAGGAATATAAATATCATAGCAGATGGTAGATAATCAATGTTCTGTTGTTGTTTTTTCGCAGATTGCAAAACAGTATCCAGGTCTGATGATGAAGCTGTTGGTCAGGGCTGAGAAGAATCCCACCATCACTTTCCAGCCCAAGAATGCAACCGTTGAAGCCGCGGCCACAGTGACGGCGTACGCAATCCAGCCCAACGGCACACTTTCTCCTCTCTTCGTCCTAAACTTGGTACGTCTCAGCGCCAATGAGATAAAAAGTCACTGTTTGGTAGGAAAAAAATTCTTAAACACCTCTGACATTGTATTGGTAGGAGAGCAGTGTAAGTGCCGACGTGTTTGTCAGAGGACTGACTGTCGCCGGACGTCTCACTCTCAACCAGTGAGTTTCTCAGAAATGCTCATTTAGGCTCTCTGAAAGGATGTTCAGTCAGTTCTAACGTTTGTTCTGCTCATACAGAATGAAATTGTCTCTAAGCACCAGCTATGTGGGTCAGTTTCAGGTAAGGACTCTACTCTCTTACAAGTCACTGCAAAAACACTCCGCTTAAACTAATCATGCCGCTGAATCACAGGTTGGCTCTCTGGACAGTGTGCTCCAAATGGTCCTGAAAGTGGTAGTGATACCCATAGTTAATGGTGAGTTCACAAGGTTTTCTCTTTGAATTTTCTTTAAATGTTCTAAGGCCTTGGGGAAATCGGTTTGTTACCCCCAAAAAAGTACTTAGAACCTCACACTTTGTCATCAAATACAACACAATGAGCATAAAACATTCCTCTGACAAATTACGAGATCTTTAAACGCATACAGGGGCTCCATCTGAATCTCTGTCTCCTCACTCCGTTTGTTTTGGTTGAAACTGAAACATCCTTTCCAGTTGGTATTTTTTTCTCCCCATTTGGAAATCAGAATTGCTTCAGATTAATAAAGGAAATCGCCATTACCATCAGTAGCCGTGGCCATTAGGAAAGGCTAAGAAATGTATTTTTAAGTCTTAAACAATCTTAATCAGGGTAGCTTTGTTAATCGTCCAGTAGATTTTGGTTGATCGGGGACCAAAAATGCAACGTGTTTTTGTTTTTTAAAGCTGGGATTACACTATGCTAAAGCTACTCTTTCAACATGGGAAGAATCCTGAATGAGTGCATGTGACCTGTAACGGGCTCCCCGACAGCTAATTCAGTGCTCATTCAACCAAAACCAGCCATCATGAATTTTCAAGCACTGCCTGAAATTCTACGACTTGGCTTTTACCGTGGGCTTCTACGAGACATCATGAGGTTTTACCCACTTAAATTTTGAGCGATTCAGTTTGACACCACACCCCTAGAGATCTGTGGAGCTTGCACAGTGTGGCATGAAGGAGTCCTTTGATATGGCCAAAAAATGGACGGTGTGAACCGGCCTTTAGCTGGTGTGGGTTGCATTCACTCAGGTCTTTGTCAACATGTTTACCTCCCCGCCTGTGTTGGCGCTGCACCAAGCAGCAGCGAAGTTAAGGGCATTTTCTGTTCAGTGAAATGTACACAATCTCAGAGTGGCATTAGTTTGTTTTTTGCACAAGTGCAAGACAAAAAAAGGTTGCAGCAATGTGCTCAACAAAACCAGAGAACGAGAACGAGATGTTGTTGCGTGCTATGTTTTTTTTTTTTTATTTACCTAGAGTGCCATACACTATAGTTCCTAGTGTTTGCAATTCACTTTAACCACAGCACACAGCAGAGTTCATTTCAATCGATCCAAAATTGTGCCTTCACACCTCTCCATATTAACTAGAGTTCAACTACAGTGGATTTAACAGTGCTGGTGTGAATGCGCCCTAAATTTTTCAAAAGCTAAAGCAACATAGCTAAACGAAATTCAAAATATCTCCTAGATGTGCTAACTTGAACGAATAATCTACATTTTCACTAATTAAGATAATTTTACTTCCATTTGTTCTGTATGTTTAAAAATGACCTAGTTTGTGTCATAAAATATTACTGAAAATATTCCACCAATTCTTTTTCTCTGTGAAACAAATGTAAGGTTTTATCTATTATTACTGGCTGCCTCAGGGTTAGAAGCTCAAATTTCTAGCAAGTTTGACTTTACAGTTAGGCTGGTCACTAAACTAGAATAGCTCTGGTCTCAATAAACCTTGGCTTTTATTAAATCAACGTTTTAAGCATGGCCTCTAAAAATCAGTCTGAAGGTTTTTAATTTACAGGCTGTGGTTGTATTTATATTAATCTATTTTCAAAGTTAGTCAATTGTTTCATATTCGTTATTCATAAGACCCTCATAATGCCTCCTTCATTTCTACTTAAAAGTTTTGGAACCTAAACTGCTGAATTTCCCTTCACAGTTCAACTTGGTAAGGGTTACCCACTCCCAGCACTCGGAAACATGCACCTCGTCAATCCCCAGCTTGAAATCATGAAGGTTAGAGATGTGATTTTTCTTTCTGTTTAATTGTAGCAGAGGTCAAATTTTACAAACATGTGAAAAAAAACAACTTATTTCTGATCTTTTTTTCCTGCAGGATTACATGCTGATCGGCACAGATGTTCAGTTCGCAGGTTGAACTACAAACAACCCAACACAGGAAGAAAACACTTGTTTAAAGCCTGATTACATTATGACTTTTTTGCTTTAAAAAAAAAAAAAAACCTTTTCAAAATCCTTTTCATTATGTTTTCTTTTTTACATTGTTTATTTTCTTTCCAAAAAACTGGATGAGGTGCTTATGTTACTACTGCTTTCAAATAAGAAAACCCATTCATCAGGGCTAGGTACCTTTTCAGGAATATATATCATTCCCTTCATAGCAGTTTTGCAGCACTTTCAGCTGCTGACTGGCTAAATTTTATTTCAAAGTTTTCGGGCTTGGTGAAATGATTCTGTGAATGTGCTGATCTGAACAGTTCTGCAGAATCGCATTAGTGTGTCACAGCAATCAATCAAGTGCAACAGTGGAAAAGATAACTCAGACACAGTCAGTTATTTCAATTATTTATTACAACTGGATTTTTTCTAACATAAATACAACTGGTTTTGGCACTAAAAACATTTATAAAGCTGAACTTTTAACGGTGGTTTTTATGGGTTTGTTTTTTCAGCATCACATAACAGAATGTAGTATCACTTGTATCCAACACAGCTGGGCGTCCATGTTCATCTCAGGGAGCTGTGACTGAGGGCCCGGCCCCTCAGGCTCTGGGAGCTGGCTGACAGGATCTACAGAGACAAACAACTGAAAGTAGCAGAAACCAAACAACTGGCTTCATAAGTTATTGAGATATAGACATATGTACCAAACTAAACATTTTAAATGTTTAGCAAATGTTTCGACTAGGAAGTTTATTTTTATTTTTTTAATTTCAATAGGAAAGAGTAATGGAAGAATTTAAATCTATAGTTCTAATCAGGGGTTCTGTTTAGAGATTTATGAAATAATGTAAAACTACTAAGTGACCGCAAAGAATTGTAGAATCATGTCATGAACGTGGAAATAATGAAATTATTCTAATAAAATGTTTTTGTCTCAACACGTGAACTGTAAGGGGTTTTACTGTGGGAGCACAATATTGTTATACAGACTGATCAGGGACAACATTATCACCACTGACAGATAAAATGAACAACGCTGATTGTCCCCCTAGTAGGTGGGATGTTTTAGACAGGAGATGAACACTTTCTCTCCAGTTTCCGTGTTACAATCAGAAATCATTTCAAAGGCTGACAATTCTTGAGGGGGAGCTGAAGTGGTGCAAGAAGGTAAAGATGGTCAAAGGCAGCCAAGACTTACAGATGCTTGTTGGCAGAGACGGCTACTCAACTTGGGTCCAATGAATCAAATTAACGTAGCTCATTCTAACAAATGCCGATTTGTTGCTTATAGGGCTCTATAGCAGCAAATCAGTCGGAAACTATCCCCTAATGGCTGAGGCCTTGTCAGCAGAAAAATGCTTCCAGAATGGATTGAAGAAGACAATGAGTTTGAGGTCTTGACTCTGCTTCTACATTCCGAACCCCAGTCCAATTAAATGTCTGTAGGATCTGCTGGGCCAACAAGTCCAATCCATTTAGGTCCCGACTCAAAAACTTATAAGACTTAAAGAGCAACTCAGGCTCGAATTCATTTGTTTTTGCTGATAAACTGTATAAATGAGTCGCTAATGGTACTCTTTACATGTCTAGTACGTTTTAGTAAGCCCATTTCAGGTTAAAATTTTACACTACACTTGAATTTGATAGGACATTGCTACCGGCTCAGCTTGGAATTCTGACAACAGCATCATTTTGCTGTGGAATATAAAAGAAGCTCCATTTAAGCCACACCTCCGTAGCAAGTCGGCAACTCCAGAGACATCGACTGGAAACGATATGGCTCAGGGCTGCTCTCCTCTTCCACAGAACCTCCCACCATTTCCTCTGGTGAAGGAGCTAGAGAGAAATCTTCAACCTCATAACTGCTCCCCTCTGAGCCAATGGAGCTTGCATCGCTATTGCTCTGCATCTTTCTGGCTATCTGTCCCCTCATGCTGTCAACATGTCAGAGTGCAGATCACGCCCAGCCCTCCCCTTTGCTGGTCCGCCAGGCAACGCCTCATTACAAGGCATTGTTCAAACAGAAAATATCTGCAGAATTAGACTCTGGTAGGGGGTGAGTTACTCTTTAAAGGAGACATATTATGCAGATATCCCTTTCTCATCATTTCGTGTTGCTATTTGGGCCTCTAAAACCCTCCAAACAACAATAGAAACCATCCATCCATCCATTTTTGTTTTTTTTAAAAACATTTTTGCTGTCAAAAATATTGTGCTTCTACAAGTCATTTGAAATAGAGCCTTATATTGACATAAAAAGTTACATTTGCATATAACTGCCCGTAACCTGTCAAACTTCGCCCACCAATCATCACCGTTTTAGGGGTGGCCAACCTGCAGCCTAGTAACCAGATGGGTGGGTGTGGTCTGCAACCACTAATCTGATGTTAATAATACAAGGGCCAAGAGGTGATCAAGGTAATATGTACTAACCTATATCTTCTAACAGCCTGTACTGAATAAAATAGGCTGTACTTTAAACAAAGGTTAAACTGTTTGGAGTCTCCTTAACATTTTCTTTCAGGTACGATGATGAAAACCCAACCCCTCCTACCTTCACCAACACGTAGTCTCCAGCACAGATCGGTGCGGTGTTGGATGGAGAAGCCTGAATGGAAACATCCTCTTTGGGGAAAATCACTTTCATGTTCCCATCAGTTCTCCCACACAGATCCTCTGCAGATCTTTTACTTTCCTTAATAAAAACGGAGAGCAGAGTTGAGTGCTGTTGCCTAGTAACAGGTTAAAGTAACCCTATACAGATACAGAACTTTCGATGTTCCAAACAATGATTGCTTCATGCCTGAAATGAGATAATCAGGTTCAATATTCTTTATTCATGAATGCAGGCTGAGGAAGTATCCATCTATAATCTGTATTCTGAACTGGATGATGGCTTCAGGATTTTATGATCATTTTAACCTGTTATGAACCCATCAACTTTAAACCAATATACGCAGGGTAATTTCTTAGATTTGGTCATGCTTTAACCACAAACTGAATACCTATTTTAAAAAGGATGTTATGTGATATAGTCTAAGATCAACAAGATATTACACATAACTGTACAGTGGAAGAAAAACAAGACTGGGGTTTTGGGGGGTTTTTTTGCAGATAAATATATGAAGTGTGTGACATTGATTTATATGGAACCCTCTTTATTCTGATATCCCAAAATAAAAATCCACTGTTACCAATTAAAAGCTAAACTAACATGCATTAATCCAAGAAGTAGCCAAGAGGCTTGTAACTTTGGAGAAGATGCAAAGGTCCACAGGTAAGGTGAATCTGTAGAGAGGAGAAGTCGTACATTCAAATAAATAAAAAGTAATTTAAAAAAGCCATAAGAAGTCCTGTTAAAAGTTTGCCACACATCATAAAGAAGTAACAAGTATGTGGAACAATGTGCTCTGATCAGGAGAGAATAGTATTATTTGCTTTTCCCCTCATCTGTAAAGCTATAGTCAGTGGAATATTATCATCCTGATCACACCATTCTCACTGTGAGGCATGGTGGTGGCAGCATCATGCTGGGAGGATGGGGGTTGCTTTTCAGCCCACACAGGAAAGCTTTTCAGTTGAGGGGATCATGGATGGATTTAAATACGGAGAAAGTATAGAAGAAAACACATTATTTGTTGTACAATTATTTGTTGGTCATTTTGATGGATGGGGGCAAAAAAAATCCAGTCATAATATATTTTTACCTGTTAATTTATATTTTTTATAAACAATAATGACCGATTCGATGATCTTTAATTTCTATTAATTTCAATTAATATTCAAACTGAAAAGGGAATCCACAACGTGCCATACCACGTCGAACAGAATATTCATTAGGAACAACTGACCTGCTCTGGCCTGTACGCTATCCACAAGGCTTAACTGCTCACCTGCTTGTGGCTAAAGGAGGCTCAGTTGCCACTGGAGACAGTAATTAACAGCAACTTCTGTCACTTTTAAAAATCAGGGAACATTGCTCTAATCATCAAACATCCAGGAACTTGGGGTATGCAGATCGGATCAAAATCCTTCTCACCATGGACATGGACTGTTTGACCTGCTCCCCTCAGGCAGCAGGCTCTGGTCCATTTGGACCAGAACCTCTCACCATAAGAATTTTGATCCCCTCTGCTGTTGGACTCATGAACAATTACCCTAAAAGTGCGTTCACACCGAATGTGTCTGAAGCGCTGTGGGCGTCAGCTTTACATGTAAAGTCAATATAGAAGTACACTGAAGCGAGTCAGGGGGTCCTGCGTCCACCATATCAGAAAATACGTGCGTCATTTTATGTGGTACATTTTGTACATTCGTGCAATGCGTTTTAGTGTCTGCCGCTGAAGTATAAAAAAATAAAAACTTCATCGTCAATTCATGCCATGTCAACCAATCAGCAGCCTTGTGACATGGTGTCAGTGATGCTGTTAGGGACATTAAGTGACAGCGTTAGCATGACATGGAGTAAATACTGATAAACACCGTGGTTAATCACCCCAAGCTATGACACTAGTTGTTTTCTATACAGAGACAGGAATAAAAAAAATTATATTATAAAGAGGTTAGACTATTTAAAAGGTTTGTGGTGGTTCCTAAAGAGTCTCCCTTAGCCGAGAAGTGGGCCATGAACACCCGGACAGCCTCTATGGAGGAGTTGTTGGCCCCAACACGACCATGGCCTGGCAATGTCGTATTCACAGCATGTCGCCGCTCATATATATATATTATACACTTTTACTAACAGCAGACAGATAGACATCCGCTCAGCAGGTGTGATTGAGCGCCTGTAGTTGGTGTCTTGGTGGGCGAAGCTTGGATCTCCATGGTACAACAGCTCCTCAAACTGGGCAGGAAGGCCAGGTTCCCAGACACTGCGAGGAGCTGAGTTCGTGGATCCAGTCGCCGCCGCTCGACTGGGTCCTTAGCTCCTTGATCCCCAGCCGGAGCAGGCCCAGCTCCGCCGGAGGCCAGGCCGAACATATAACGGGGTTACAATCTGTCAAAATGACCAACAGCTTTTAGATTTTTACATCATGATTTTTTGGTAAAACTGTCAATTGGGGAAAGAATTCTGTCAATGCTACCCCTTGTGGCTCCACGTCTAATTGGATTTCTCGGTGAGCAAAATTCTGATAACAAATTAAATTCAACTAGTAACTAAAGACGACAAGTAGGTTCTACTAACTGGGTTCTACATGTAAAAAAAATTTAAAGATGTCATTGTTTGTCACTTTCTAATTATGCCCTTCTGTGTGTTATTCTATCTCATCAACTCCAGTTAAAATACAATAAGGATTCTGATTTTACTGTCCAAAAACAATCAATGGATGTGAATACTTTGGTAAGGTTCTGTAATAAGACGGGGAATCAAAAGCAGATGATAAAGGTGACTTCCACCACTGACCCATGCTCTTCCTCAGGTATTTAAGATGTTTCCGTTTTTTTAGCACCGTCCAGCACCATGTGCCTGTCATATACTCACTCCCTCCACCAGCACAAGCTGTGTGCTGCCAACGACAGCCGTGTTGACCCTCTTGGCCTCCTCTCTGAAAACACCAATGCACTCCTCCAGCCTCTGCTGCTTGACCCGTGGTGCCACATCGTCCTGTAGCCGATGGAAGGCATGCGTCTTCTAAAAGAGACCAGGACAGAAAAAAAGAGTGATTACTGAGGAGCAGATTTGGAACACACAACACTTCAGTGGCAGTGTCACCGATGCTCACCTTTCGCATGCTATAAGCAAACAGGAAGCCCACATTGTAGCCCACCTCTCTGATTAGGGAGAGAGTTTGCTGGTGGTCGTCCTCCGTTTCACCACAGAAGCCTGAGATGAAATCGCTGCTGAGACTCACGTCTGACACACAAGCATAAAGATCATTATCATCAGTCTGATTGAATAATAACACATTGATAATACACAATACTCATCAGAAATTCAATTTGGGAAGGTCAGGATTTGCCACACAACAGCATAAAAACAGCTTAAAGCTGCGTTAACTTCTAAAGTTCTCAGGTCTAACTTTTTAAAGGTCTCTATTTTTTCAATACATTTTTAGTGGTCTCTGGTATTAATGAATTTGAGTTTTTTTTCTTTTGAAGAATAAATGCTCTGTCACTTTCTGGTTGAGGAGGTTGTAGTTTGTCAGAGGAGAGAGTGAGGAAAACTTCAGGATAACGAGTCATATTCATTATTATTTGTGATATGCAAACAAGCCGCCTCTGATTGGATAGCAGCACCTCGGTTCAGTTCAGTTTATTTAAACAGCACAAATTCATAACAGATGTCACCTTAAAGCACTTTACATTAAAAAGTAATTTCAATTCAGTTGTAAATGGCCTGTATTTGTATAGCCCTTTACTTAGTCCCTATAGACCGCAAACACTTTACACTACATTCAGTCATTCAAGCTTTCACGCACACATTGACATTAGCTACATTCTGGCCAAGCTGCGCTGAGGCAGCTGACGGAAGTGAGGGTACCAGACACTGGCGCCACCGGGCCCTCTGACCACCACCAGTTGGCAATAGTTGAAAGGTCTTGTCCAGGTGTGTGTGGTGCTGGGGGGCCAGACTTGCCCCCCCTCAAGCCATTTACTTTTACCCGCCAGGGGAATACCCTGACCTTATATGAAAATTTGTAATGAATCCAACTTCCAATCAGGAATTGCAACCTAATGTGCAAAAATGTAATTCTTTCGCTTCTTGAAAAACTTTTTATAAATAGACCGAGTGAATATAAAAATTAGGGCTGGGACTCGATTAAAATTTTTAATCTAATTAATTACAGGCTTTGTAATTAAATAATAAAAAATAATCGCATTTTAATCGCAAATAAATATTAGAGCTGAGAAAAGTGAGAATTTTCTTCACATGGATTTTTAGTATAAGATGTATAATAATAATAATGACTGAATACATAAGTTTAAATTATCAGAAAAAAAATAAAAAAACATCATTCTGTCAGAACACCGATAAGAGAATCATGGGAAAATGTCTCTCAGATAGAAAGCTGCAGCGCACCACGGTCATCCCTCCTTGCAGAGCTGTGGAGGATGAAATCCCTCTCGTGGAATAAGTTCTGAGATTCTCTGAAGGATGGAGCCCAGAGAAAATATAAGTTTCCTCTGTAATGCACAAACAGACGCTAGACGCAGGGCATTGCAGCCATGTGCACCACGTAAAACGAGAGGGGGACAGAAGGGACAGACTAGATGAGACTCCTCCATCACCAAAACCTTCATGACAGGAAAAAATAGTTGCAGCATAAGTTTTAACTGTAGTGAAAGCTAAATTTCTTGCCATCAGCTACTGGAGGAACGACAGCACGCGGCTTATCCCATATCTGAAGCGCGTCCAGTTCGCGTTGTACACGCTTCAAGGTGCGAATGTGCACGCGAACAGCTAGGCGAGTGTCGCGCTTCATATTCGCTCCTATCGCGTTCAGTCTGGACAAAGCGTTAGCGGACATGAAACGGGATCTGCGCCTTTCTCTGCACACCAGCGGCGGAAGGCTGCGGTGCATAAATAGGTGCGGTTAAAATGCGTTAAAAAAATTAAACGCGTTATTTTTGTGTAATTAATTAATCTTAATTAACGCGTTAAAGTCCCAGCCCTAATAAAGATACATATGAAATATCATAAATTAGGTTTAAAATTGAAATACAAGCAACTATAAAGGGCATATAGAGTAGATTTGCGCACGTTTACATTTGCACACTTTAAAAGATCACAAATAGTTATATTTTATCAATATATTAAATGTCCCATGAGCCTTTGCTTCAGCACCAGATTGGCTCACAACACAGGCTGTTGGTTTAAGCAGCTTTTACCAACATGGAGCAACATCGTCAGTGGCCCATAGATAAAAGAATATTTTAAAAAATGTTGAGAGGAAGATCAGTAATAAAATCATTCAAATACTGATGGTCAGATACGTGTTCTAAAAGCCATTATATGATATATTTCTCATATTTTGTTTAATGTTATTTACACAGAAAATAATGTTAAACCGCTGTATAGTAAATTAAAGTACTTTATTATACTATTAGTATTTGTATGTGTGTAAAATATGGGATTTTGCCCACGGTGCTATGATAGAATTTCATTTTGGCCCTCTGAGTGAAAAAGTTTGGATGCCCCCCTGTTCTTGTCCAAGGACGTAACGTCTGATTACAAGACAAATTCCTGACTCCTGAGCCACGGTCATCCCAGTTTTACACACATTCCAATCAGTCTTAAACTTTCTGTTTAAAAATGCACTCCAGAGTATTCCAGTGGAATAGATTTTTTCCCACATATTTCTTCTCCCCGCTCCCACTCCCTCTAGTCCCACCTCTACAATTGGGCATGTGATTATCAATAAAACTTTTTATTGTTTTGCTTTATTGCATATATAACTGTCTTATCTGTTCAACAGAAATATCAAAAAAGCTGTGTCGGTTTTGAAGCCTTTTGCGATCCGAAGGAATCTTCATTAGTGTAACACATCTCTGATGTAAATCCTACTCCGGTCTCAGACGTTTTTCGCAGAGTTTAGTCTCAGGACTTTTTCTTTCTGAAGTTGATGTGGTCCTCTGTAGCAAGGGAATGGTGAACTATTTAGCAAAGGTCTGATCTGACATCTCCATGACCGATCTCAGGCATTATGGCCACTTCAAACAGGAAGACACGGAGAAACTTTGATATAGAAATATTTTCTCCTAACAACAGCTTTAAGGAATTAGACTCTTACGCAGTCTTCAAACCAATAACAAGAGTGCATCCGGAAAGCAATCACAACGCTTCACTTTTTCCACTTTTTTTTATGTTACACCCTCATTCCAAAATGGATTAAATTCATTTTTCCCATAATATTCTAATCACAACACCCAATAATGATAATGTGAAATAAGCGTCTTTGAAATAGTTGCAAATTTATTAAAAATAAAAAACTTATCAGACCTAAACCCAATTGAACATCACTGGAGAGATCTGAAAATGGCTGTGCATCGACCCTTACATCCAATCTGATAGAGCTTGAGAGGTACTGCAAAGAGGAATTGGCAAAACTACCCAAAGATAGGTGTGCCAAGCTTGTGGCATCATATTCAAAATGACTTGAGGCAGTAATTGCTGCCAAAGGTGCATCAACAAAGTACTGGCACAAGGGCTGTGAATACGTATGTACATGTGATTTATAAGGAATTTTTTTATATAAATATGCAACAATCTAAAAATGTATTTTTACATTGTCATCATGGGTTGTTGTGTGTTGAATTTTAAGGGGAAAAAATGAATTTAATCAATTTTGG